>CM066343.1:91151256-91773756 GCA_033807585.1 Hydrophis major | reverse complement strand
TCACACACAATATACATATATAGATTACCAGTGTTGCATAGTGGGAAAAAATGTTGAACTCAAAAGGAGGTTTTATCCACCTATTCTTAAGGAATGCTGTCATGAAAGGAATTAAATACATGAGTTTTACATTTGTGCAGGCTTTCTATTACACTGTAATGTATGTTCTTTATCTGTCTCTTTGTCTATTTAGCCTTATATTCATCCATCAATAAATAAGTTCTTAGATAAGGAACAAGGCAATATAAGGCATGGATACACTAAAACACATAGTGGAAAAAAGGGTATTTGCATACTCTAAAGGTCTTTAATCAGCAGAAAAAGGGGTGTTGGGTACTCCTCTTGCTCAAACCTTCAAAGAAAGGGAAACAGGCACATTCTTGAAATATATTTTGTCCTGCAGGGCCATTCTTCAGAGAGAAATGGGCACGTTGTGTGCTTATTGTATTGGTAAATTGTTTATTTTGGAGCCAGGTTTGCTGGGTGAATATTTAGTGTGAAATAATGATACTCAAAGCAATAATAAACTGAATTTATGGAACAAGATATTTTCAAAGAAATAAAATTTAAAAATATATTAAAAAGCAATTCCTAACTTGGGAATATGAGAGATTAACATATTCAGGTGATGTTTAAATTCAATTTAGAATTATATGAAGCAGATCATAGAATATCTATTTCCAGTTAGAGATGTTTGGGAGATTGGCATGACATTTTAAATTAACATTAGTGTTCTTTTGGTTGTGACTTGATATGACTTGATATGCCTTTGAAACAGCAGACCAAGAAAGACAAGCATATGAAAAAGCCTCCGCCTAAAGTTCAAGTGGAAATTTCCAATCACTGATTCTGTCTAGCATCACTGTGCTCAAACTGCCCAAATGTGCATCTTGTAAACTAAGGTCTTATCTGCTCTGAGAAAACTAGCTTTATATCATAGGCAACCCAGTAACATCAACAACTGAAGAAAAACACATGCTGCCAAGAGATTAGAAGACAATGATTTTTCCATGTGTGTCCATGCAGATATTTCTTTGTGTGTGTATACATGCATGCACATGCATATACATACACATCTCATTCTGTGGTTTAGAGAATCTAATTAAAAGAATTTCTTAAAAAGAAAAGGGGAAGTGGAGATGGAAATAACAATTTTTAGGTATATATTCCCAGCTATTGTTTTAGATTATTGACATTACTATCCATTTCTCTTCATTTTGAAGAAGACTACACAAAAATGGAGAAATAGTTAACTAGGAAAATATAAATATTATAACTGAAATTGAATAAATAGGTTATAACATTTCTAGGAAGAAATGGTGTTTATCTAAATGTAAGTTGCTCAAAAGATTGAGCAATGAGGCTTTCTTTGTAAAAAAAAGCCTCATTTCCAACCATCATAGCTGTACAGCAAAGATTCTTAGAATGCCATCTATATTGCACTTCTATAACTCTTTTGGTCATAATAATTTCCATATGTGAAGTATTGCCATATGCTGTTGTTTTACCCTGCTCATTCAAACCTCCACCCCAATATTCCTGCAGTATATTACCAACATGTTTTATGATATGAATTGGCTTTATTTTATACTGTTTCTCAGAGTGGCTAGCAAATGCATCATTTATTATTTTATTTATCTTTGTATTAATTGGTGTTTGAAAACCTTATATACTCTGGAAACCCCAACCATATGTTGGATTTTTCCAAATCCTACTTTCAGGCCACAAGATTTTGCCCTACTTTGATATGTCCAGCTTCCTTGTGGTTTTTTTTTTTAAAGATACAATTGGAAAAAAAATGCCGTCTCTTAGCTACAGGAACTTTTTCTAAAATCTATCCATTGTTCAAGAGATTACAAGAAAATGATCCTCAAGTGTTGTTCCTGAATTTTATGTCTGCTTTACCTAACAATGTTCACTTAATCTGCTGGATTACACTCCTTTGAGGAGTTAATTTCCCAATTAATATCTTCTCTTTGCCATTTATAATCTAATATTTTGTCAATGTTATGAAAAGAAAATGTTTGAAAAATATGTCTACATTTTATATCATAAAATTTTCCAATGAATCTACGAATTTCCTTAGTAACAATTGTTTATCCTACTAGTTTCAGAAAAAAGTACTGGCAAGAAGCAAATTGGAGAAAATAAAAGTGGGATAAATCTACTGAATTAAAGAGAAAATATAGTATAATATATATCAAAATTATTCAGGAAATATTATCTTCTAATGTGTCTGGGACTTAAACAGATGCAATATTTAATGCTATAAGTTAACTGAACTTTGAAAATCACTGTACTGTTTAATTATTTCTATGTAAACATATTTAGGCTTATGTTAAATTGTTGTGTGTAGTTATATCCATAGGAATAATAGCTTTGAGACACTGAGAAAAATTTAGAGCAATGTTTCTTAACCTTGGCAGCTTTAACGTATGCTTTCTAGGGGAATTCTGGAAGTTGAAGTCCACACATCTTAAAATTGCAGAGTTGGAGAAACTGATCTAGAGAGACAAAGTGTCATAACACCATCTTGAAAGAGGATTATAGTCAAGAAATATTCATTGACAATTGTAATATGTATGTACTTATGGAATATAAATAACATTTAAATGTACAATCGTATTTTTAAATATAGAAAGTTCTAAAGTTCACATATGTGTTCTAAAATAAGTTCCAAAATGCACATTTGTGTAGATAGAATAAATAGTCTTTAAACAAAAATTATTTTCTCATCGTCCTGTTATTTTCTTCTAGAGCAGAGGTGTCAAGCTGGACATGTGCAAGCCACACCCAACCCAGCTCTGCAGAGAGGAAGAACATTACAATATGTCTTGTGACGCCAACATGACACTGCAATTTTGACACCCATATTCTAGTCTAGAGGCCAAACTTTCTACTTTAAGTGACTGGAAAAATGATGAGTGATTGCACAGCTAGATATATTTAAAAAATAAACAAACAAAAAACCTCACAGGAATTATCACAATAACCATTCATCTCAGTGTTTCTATCTTTATTTCTACCACAATTTCTACTTTCTGGCCAAAATGCATAGCCAATAATTGTATAAATGTGTCTGAAGTGACAAAACAAACAAACCATTATAAAACTGCAGCAAGAAAATTGGTAAAGAATCATATTTGTAAAAGTGGCGGGATGGGGAGAGGAATGATTTTTGGCTCATTCTGATGATGGACATTTCAGCCACACAAAAATGCCTTACATTATTACTTGGAAGATATCCTGTTTACTTCATTTAATTCTGATTCAGTTTGAACCCTTTATAGAGAATGTTATGTCCGGCGCGGCAAGGAGACCAGGACTCAGTGACTTGGTTCAGCTCATTTATTGGTCCCGAGAACGGCTCGGGTTCCGGGGAAAAACTGTGGCTTTTTATTCCAAAGCCACGGCGGCCACGGCCAATGGCACCGCTTTGAATCTCCCGTGATTAGTTTCCACCAATCGCGGGAGATCCGCAGCGGGCCAATCAGAGCGGCTCGCTTGACCAATCAGATCCCTGCACGCTATGACCAATCACAGCGCGGCATCTACAAGAATGTAAATGACCATACAGAACACCCCTCCCCTCTTGGTTCAGTCCTATGTGACATAGTCCCGTAAGTAGGCGGGGCTCCGTACTCGCCTACTGGACCTGCGCAGGTCAGTTGTTGCTTGGCTCCCAGCCTGTTCAGTCGGCTTCTCTGTTGCTCTCGGCCTCATCGATGGAACCACCTGGAAGGTCTTACTGGGCCTTTTGTCACAGCTCCCTCCCGGTCTACCCGGGCTGGTTGAGCTGCGGTTTCCGCTGCTCCCGCCTACTCTTTCTGGGCTGGTTGAGCTGGCTTGGCTGCTTCTTCCTGGTGAGGCTTCGAGCTGGCTGTCCGTTGGTAAGTGTTCCTGGTTTCTTTCTATTGGGTTCTGGTTCCCGGGGTATTCCCTTCCCTCTTGGCTTGTATTAGGGGGGTTGTCTGTGTTTGGTTGTGTGTCGGTTGTATTTCTTGTGATTGTTCTCGATCTTAGTTGATTGATGTGGCGTTTCCAGGCTCGTCCGTTGGTTGTTTTCAGCCGGTACGAGCGGGGGCCTGTCAATTGGGTTATGGTTGCTGGTACCCAAAATGGGTCTCCGGTTAGGTTCTTTGCGTAGATGGTGTCACCTGGTGCAAAGCACCGGTGCTTGCTAGAGGAGTTGGGGGGTTTCTCCGGGTTGTATGTGGCGTGCAGCCTGTCTATGGGGACATTATTTTCCTCCCCATTAGTAGCTCTGCCGGGCTTTTGTTCGTTGTGTTCGGGGTTATATGTTGTATGAAGAGCATTTTATTTTATTTATTTTTTCTTGGATTTCCCCGTGTTCGATTTTTTGGATGGTTTTTTTCATAAATTGAACCATCCGTTCCACCCTTCTGTTTGCCGCCGGATGTGCCGAAGCTGTCAATGCGTGTCGTATGCCCCATTCTGCTAGGAATTTTTCAAATTCTAGCGAGGTGAATTGGGGCCCGTTGTCTGACATGATGATGTCTGGGAGGCCATGGATTGCGAATAGCTTGCTAAGTTCCTTGGTCACGGCCTCCATGGTGGTGGTTTTCATGTTGCTTACCTCCAACCAGTTGGAGTAAGCATCTACCATCACAAGGAATGTATGTCCCTTAGTGGGCCTGGCAAAATCTATGTGGATTCTGGACCATGTTCCCCTGGGGGTTTCCCATTCCAGAATCGGTGCCGCGGGAGGTCTCGGTCTGGTTTCTTGGCAGCGTTCACATCTTGCCACCCAGGCCTCGATTTGCTTGTCCATCCCTGGCCACCAAGCATAACTCCTGGCCAGGGTTTTCATTCTAACTATGCCCGGGTGCCCCTCGTGTAACAACCCCAATACCTTCCCTTGCAGTTTTTCCGGAATAATAACCCTATCCCCCCACAGTACACACCCTTTTTGTAGCGAGAGTTCTGTTTGCCGGTTCTGGAATGTCTTGAATGCTTCGTCATCGTCTTTTTCCAGCCACCCTTTTTCTACCCAATGTAACACCCGCGCCAGACGTTTGTCTTTATTAGTTTCTTGGGCAATGTCTGACATGGTTATGGGTAGATCGGGCAGAGTCTCTATGCTGAGGGTGCTCGTCATGGGTGCTGGGTTGGTATCTAGGTCGGGTAACGGCAAGCGGCTCAAGGCGTCTGCGTGGGTGATAGTCTTACCGGGTCGTTGTGTGAGCCGGTAGCTGTAGGCGGCAAGGAATTCAGACCACCTTGTCATTCTGGGAGATAGGATGTTCGGGGTGGCCCGGTTCCCTGCCAGGATGCCCAGCAGCAGCTTGTGGTCTGTGATAATGGTGAAGGTGCGGCCATAGAGGTACTCATGGAACCTCTTCACTGCTGCGACGATGGCTAGTGCCTCCTTGTCCAGCTGGCTATAGTTCCTCTCTGGTTTGGTGAGTGTCCTCGAGAAGAAAGCGATGGGTGCTTCTCTTCCATCCGGGAGTGTGTGGCTGAGGACGGCGCCGACACCGAAGGATCAGGTGTCGCATGTGACGGCAACTGGTAGGGTCTCATTGTATTGGATGAGGATGGCATCTGAGGTGAGCAGGTCCTTGGTTTTCCTGAAGGCGGCCTCCTCGCATTTCCCCCAAGTCCAGGTGGCCGCCTTGTCCAAAAGCCTATGCAAAGGCTCCGCTGCGGTTGCCTTTTGGGGCAGGAAAACATTGTAAAAATTAAGCAGTCCCAGAAATGACTGCAGTTCCGTTTTATTCCTGGGTGTGGGGGGCCTCCTTAATGGCTCTGATTTTGTTTGCGGTTGGGTGGATGCCGTGCCGGTCTTGGAGGTACCCCAAGAACTCGACCCGCTCTTTGTAAAACTGGCATTTTTCCCTCTTCACTTTTAGCCCGGTTTCCTTGAATTTCGTTAGCACCTCCCTTAGCTGGCCCTCTAGTTCTAGCTGGTTGGTTGCCGACACCAGCACATCGTCAAAGTAGGGCACCACCCCCTTAATTCCTTGCAAAAGCCTCTCCATGAGGCTCTGGAAAATTCCAGGCGCCACGCTGACTCCAAACTGGAGTCGGTTACAGCGAAACGCTCCCCGGTCGGTGACTATGGTTTGTGCCTCAGCGGTTTCTGCGTCGACTGGCAGCTGTTGGTATGCTTGTGCCAGGTCGAGCTTCGCAAAAACCTTGCCTCCCCCCAGGGAGTGTAGAAGGTGCTGCACTACTGGGACAGGGTAGGCGCTTTGTTGTAAGGCGCAATTTAGGGTGGCCTTATAGTCCCCACAGATTCTTACTGACCCATCAGGCTATTGGGGTCTCCCACTGGGCGTGGTCAATTGGTTGTAGGACCCCTTGCTTGACGAGCTTGTCAATTTGCTCATTTATTTTTAGCCTGAGTGCAAAGGGTACCCGCCTTGGTTTTAGGCGTATCGGGGGAATGTTGGGGTCTAGGCTGAAGGAGATGGGGGGCCCTCGGTACTTGCCTAGGGTGCCGTCGAACACTTCCTGGAAGTCCCGTGCCAGTTGCTGTTCCCAATCGGTCTCGGCGGTGTGGTTGATGCCCGTGACCTCGATGCCGAGCGGTGCGAACCATTGCAGTCCCAAAAGGCTGGGTCCATCTCGGTCCATGATCATCAGGGGAAACTTTGCAGTGCAGCCCTTGAATGTTACTTTGAATTGTCCGGTTCCAACTACCGGGATGCGGTTCCCCTGGTAGTCCTTGATTATTAGTCTCTGGTTTTCCAGCCCCTTCTTGTGGTTGGTAGGCACCAAGCGTTTGATTTCTTGCCAAGCGACCATGGAGAGGTAGGACCCAGAGTCCACCTCCATTTTGCATGGCTCGCCTTCGATGCCTATCTCCACGTAGACTTTTCGGGCATCAGTGCCACCTCGTCAGTTCCGTCCGCTCCAGTCCCATCGGCTGTCGGCTTGGTGATCTCTGGCTCTGGGGGGTGTGCTGTCCCATCTCCGCTCGCTGTGATCCTGCCGTCTGGGGCTGTAGGCCATCCTCAATCAGCAGACTTGGGTGATGTGACCCTTTTTGTCGCAGTGCCAGCAGACTGCATCGAAGAAATGGCACTCTGCTCGAGGATGGTCAGCTCCGTACCTGGCACATGCGGTCCCTGACTTACGACCCCGCCTGGATTTCGCTGGTCATGTCCTGCCTGGAGCCGGTGGTTCTCCTCCTCCTCGTCCATGATGTCGGAGACGGAGTGAAATTCGCCATGATGGGTGGTGGTCTCGCGGTGACTTGCTTCCGGGTGGGCCTCAGTCGCCCGTCCTGGATTGGCGGTCATGGTGCAGTCTCCGGTGTGTGGTCTCCGCATGCGGTTCGCCGATTTCCGGGTTGCCTCGGCTGCGGTGGCTTCAGCGATAGCGTTGGCGAGGGCGATGTCTCCTTTGGCCATCAGTCAGCTCTGTAGGACTGGGTCTTGGAGTCCGAGTATGACGCGGTCCCGTAAGGCCTCATCCGTGTCCGAGAACCCGCACATGCCCCCTAGGCTTCGCAGTTCAGCCACAAAATCGCTGATGCTCTCGCCCGCTCTCTGGTCCCGCCGGTAGAAATCATGCCGCCTGATGACGGTGGGCATGGTGGGGGCATAGTGGTTCCGGAGCAATGGTTCGAGGTTAGCCCAGTCCATCTCCTTGACATCCACAGGTTTCGCTAGAGCTTTTGCCATCTTGAACACTGTGGGCCCACAGTGTGTCAGGAAGACGGCTCTTTTCTTCGGCCGGGTGGTGTCCTTCATGTTGCTACATTCGAGGAAGATGAGGAATCTGTCTGTGTATGATTCTCAGTCCTCGGTAGCAGGATTGAAGGGCGCAGGCGGTGCGATGCTGGCCATCTCATCGGTCTCGCTTCCTCCAGACACGTGTTGGTGGGGAATTAGCCTTGGAATCCCATCCTCGTCGCCAGTGTTATGTCCGGCGCAGCAAGGAGACCAGGACTCAGAGATTTTGTTCAGCTCATTTATTGGTCCTGAGAACAGCTCAGGTTCCGGGGAAAAACTGCGGCTTTTTATTCCCAAGCCACGGCGGCCGCAGCCAATGGCACCACTTTGAATCTCCCGCGATTAGTTTCTACCAATCGTGGGAGATCCACAGCGGGCCAATCAGAGCGGCTCACTTGACCAATCGGATCCCTGCACGCTTTGACCAATCACAGCGCGGCATCTACAAGAATGTAAATGACCGTACAGAACAGAGAAAGCCTAGAGAAAATGGAAAATTGGGAAAAAAAAACTTTTTTTAGAAAAGTTCATTATAGATTTCCTGGAAATCTGTCTCATTCAAAGTAAAGTTGAAAATGGAAATGGACAGTTTGACCCAGTTCTAATAATTATCCTCCAACCTTAAATTAAGTTTCTCGCCTCTTAAGGTTTTTTTTTTTAATTAAATCTTCCAATAAACAAATGCTGAAGTCTCTTCCTCCTCCTCCTTCTTCTCACTCTTGCCCCTCCCTTCTACTCCCTCCCTGTCTTTTCCTTTTCCCTCTTCTCTCCATCTCCTTTTCTCTCTCTGTTGTGTATGCAGTATGATTAATAAAGTGCGAGCTTGGAGTAAGTGCGGGGTTCTGGCCCTGCACTTCTGATTGGCTGTTAAGCGGCCGGACCGGATTGGCCCATTCTGGGGAATCTGATTGCTCCCTTAACAGAGAGTTCTTATTGGTTATAAAAGCTAGCGTTCCTAGCTTGTTATTGGTTAAACGTTACAAGGTTTGCCTATATAAGGCCGGTTTTACTGCTGTTAAATGAGCAAGTCACAATGTAAATAAAGAGCTGAGATTCACCGTTCAGAGACTTGTCTCCATTCTTTCTCACCCATGCTCAAACTTAACACTCTCCTTCCCTCATCTATCCATCTATCTCTCCCCCAAAATTACCCTTTTTGTTTTCATACAATAGCCAATAGAAATGTAGATCCTTTTTTGTGAGGTTCCTTGAGGCCTAAAAGATAATAAAATGTGGAAATCTATTGATTCACAATGAGGATATTTCTACATATTATGAAAATTCACAGTCAATATTTAAATGCACAAGACTATATGCTTACAATCACAAAGCTAATGTGTGCAAGCAGGCAAGTAATTGAGTCACCCTATGATGCTGATATCCGGCATTATTTGCATATTTTAACCTCACTAAGTGTAAAGCATATTTAGAATAGAATAACAGAATTGGAAGGAACCTTGGAGGTCTTCTAGTCCAACCCCTTGCTTAGGCAGGAAATCCTACACCACTTCATACAAATGACTACCAAATGAACATCTTTTAAAAAACTTCCAGTGTTGGAGCATTCACAACTTTTGGAGGCAAGTTGTTCCACTGATTAATTGTTCTAATTGTCAGGAAATTTCTCTTTAGTTCTAGGTTGCTTCTCTCCTTGATTAGTTTCCACCCATTGCTTCTTGTCCTGCCCTCAAGTGCTTTGGAGAATAGCTTGACTCCCTCATCTTTGTGGGAGCCCCTGAGATATTGGAATACTATCATGTTTCCCCTAGTCCTTCTTTTCATTAAACTAGACATATTCAGTTCCTGCAACTGTTCTTCATATGTTTAGCCTCCAGTCATGTTCATGCCAGAGATGGTATTCAGCAGGTTTGGACCAATTCTGAAGAACCGGTAGTGGAAATTTTGAGTAGTTTCAAGAACCAGCAAATACCACTGCAGACTGGAGATTTTACATTATCCTTCCCCTCCATGCCCACCAAGCCACGTCCACAGAACTGGTAGTAAAAATTTTTGAATCCCACCACTGGTTCATACCTTCAGAAAATACTCCCACATATAGTCCCTTTTTTTAAACCCTCGAACATTACACATTATTCTGGAGAATCTTACAATCCTCACTGTTATGGACTAAACCAACACAGCAGTAACAACCCTAAATAGCTTTACTTTACAGCAGGCTCGTAATCCTGCACTCCTCATTGGCCCGTAAATAGCAAGTCGTGATTGGTCACTTCTGGCCAGTCTGATTGGCTGTTAACGGGCCCCTCTAATTGGATGCTTGTGAAAGCAGTAAACTCAAATCATTGGTTGTTTTGACAGCAGCCAGCTCTATAAAAGAGCTGCTGCTGCCCAAGTATTTGCTCTGTTCTGATTTCACAATAAAGAGTTGAAGTCACCATTCAATGTCTCATTTCCGTTCCTTGCACCCATGCTCAGGACTTAACACTGGCAATTAGGATGGAATGCGGAGATGATAGAGCTGACTAAGTACTCATCGAACAAGACAGAACTCGTGGCTGAAGAGCACACACAACAAATGGCAAGATAACCGGCGGTGCCATAACACCTGCTCCATTCGACCCAGCAACCGAAGACTGGGACTCGTATATAGATCGTTTCCAGATGTTCCTAGAGACCAACAATTTAAAAGATGCTACGCCTGGCAAGAAACGAGTGGTGTTCCTGACTCATTGCGGCTGTTTTCAAAATGACTAAAGCACTTGCCAAACCAGCGGAAGTGAAGACCATGGATTGGGACAATCTTGCCCCGATCCTTTGGGCCCATTACGCACCCGCAGTACCTACGCTGATACAAAGACACAAGATGTACCAGAGGGACCAACGGAAGAACGAGAGCGTTGGGGGATTTTGTAGCCGACCTCCAGAACCTAGGAGGCCTTTGTGGTTTTGCAAACCTTGAGGAAGCCCTGAGAGATCGCATAGTTCTGGGATTAGATGCACCAAACATGCAGAGTAAACTCATGGCAAAAGGAGACATCAGCCTTGCAAATGTCATCACTGATGCTACTGCTGCAGAAGCAACCAGGAAGTCAGCTGCTCGAATGCAGTGAGCGAATTCACCGCTTCGCCAACTCGCTACCGATAGCTCGCTCACCGCTGAGAAGCACGCTATTACTGCCCACCATGAAGACCTTGAGTCATCCTCAGACAGTGAGGAAGAGGAGGTCAACCGCTCCACTCGGAACGAGAGCAAAGGAACCAGAGACGTCCGCACCAATGTGCTGGTTGCAGGGCAAATCACCCGCAATCGGACTGCAAATTCCTCGATGCACTCTGCCGTACCTGCGGGAAAAGAAGCCACATCGCAAAGGTCTGCAGAAGCAAGCGAGAGTCCAGTCCCAGCCGAAGGGAGAACAACTTCCACTGGGAGACAGGCAAACCTCCTGAGAATCAGGCAGGACTGCCTGAACCACCAATGGAACAACCACTACTACTACAGAAATCGAGCACCTGCCTCTTCAACGAGACGAGAAGAGGCCCACTAAACCATTATTATCGGCCACGCTTCATCGTTCGATGCAAGAAAGATCCGCATAAGGGTTACTATTGAGAATCGACCGTGCATAATGGAAGTCGATTCAGGATCAACCCTATCGATGGTATCCTGGAAGACCCTCAAACAGCTGATCCCTGCCATCTGCCGCCAGGACCTCAGCACTCAACGAATCATCCTAAAAGACTACCAGGGAAACAGAATTCCAGTTGTCGGTTCCAGCCACGTCCAAGTATCCTTCAAGGACCGCACCGCAATGCTTCCCCTGACTGTCGTTGATCGTGACCGGCCCAGTTTGTTAGGGTCACAGTGGTTCGCCCCACTTGGGATTGAACTAGCCGGCATACACCAAACCAAAGCGACGATTGGGAAGAGGCCCTCATCCAGGAATTCCAAGACGTGTTCACAGGAACATTAGGCAAGTACAAGGGGACCCCTGTATCATTTAATCTCAGCCCCGATGTAGCTCCCATTTGGCTTAAGCCTCGTTGGGTGCCTTTTGCCCTCAAGCCGAATATTGACGAGCAGCTAGATAAACTGATAGCCCAGGACATATTGGAACCGATTGACCATGCCCACTGGGAAACTCCAATACTAACGCCCATGAAGCCAGATGGTTCATTAAGAATTTGTGGGGATTACCAGGCCACCCTAAATTATGCTCTTCAACAGAGCGCTTACCCAGTACCGGTGGTCCAACACCTTCTTCATTCCCTGGGTGGCGGAAAAATATTTGCGAAATTGGACTTAGCTCAGGCATACCAGCAACTACCTGTCGATGTGACAATTGCAGAAGCCCGGACAATAGTTACACATAGAGGTGCCTTCAAGTGCAATAGACTCCAATTCGGAGTAAGCGTGGCGAGATTGATGGAGAGACTATTACAAGGCATAAAAGGCATCATGCCTTATTTTGACGACAACCTAATAGCTGCCCCGACTAAAGAGTTATTAGTACAATGACTCAGAAAAGTTCTTCAGAAATTTAAAGACGCTGGTTTGAAAGTAAAAAGGGACAAGTGTCAACTTTGTATGGAGAGTGGAGTTCCTGGGATACCCTCTCAACAGACAGGGAATCCACCCCACCAAAAAAAAACTAACTGCAATCAAAAACGCCCTGAGACCTAGGAATAAGACAGACCTCCAAGCCTTCTTAACTTTTATGACATCTTCTTGCCCCAGAAAGCAACTGTAGCTGATCCCCTACATAGACTTCTCGACAAAAAGGCTTCCTGGGTCTGGGGACGGCGTGAAGAAAGGGCATTCCAACAAGTAAAAGATCTCTTAACCTCCGATGCTGTATTGATGCAATACAACGAGACTTTACCCTTGACGGTTACCTGTGACTCCTCACCATTTGGAGTGGGAGCCATTTTAAGCCATGTCCTACCAAATGGGAATGAGGCACCTATTGCATTCTTTTCGAGAACCTTGTCTAAGACCGAAAGGAACTATAGTCAACTTGATAAAGAGGCTCTCGCGATTGTATCCGCAATTAAACGTTTCCATGAATATGTGTATGGGAGGCCCTTTGCTATAATTGCAGACCACAAGCCGCTACTTGGTATTTTGGCAGGAAACAAACCAACTGCTCATATCTGCCCATAGAATGACTCGTTGGTCAGAACGATTACCAATTGCAACACCGCCCAGGGAAAACCATTCCCCATGCTGATGCTTTGAGCCACTCTCCACTACCAGACGTCATGGAGGACCCAGCTCCAACCATAGCCGTATTGCAAATCGAAACCCTCAAATCGCTGCCGCTGACCACTCGAGACATCACATCAGAAACAAAAAAGGACCCTGTTTTGGCATGAGTCCTCAGCTGGGTGGAACGAGGTTGGCCGGTCAGCGCACCCAATGACACATTCAAGCCATTCAGGAATTGACAGACAGAACTATTCTCCCAAAAGGGCTGCATCTTGTGGGGAGACAGAGTTGTAATTCCAGAGAAATTGCAACATAAAGTATTAAAAATGTTGCACAATGGACATCCAGGCATCGTGAGGATGAAGGCATTGGCCAGGAGTTACGCATGGTGGCCTGGGTTGGACAAACAGATAGAAATCTGGGTAGCAAAGTGTAGTAAATGCCAAAAACTCCCCCAACTCAGTGGGAAACGCCTTGAGGTCCTTGATCCCGTATCCATATCGATTTTGTGGGATCCACAAGAGGACACACTTTCCTCCTAACAGTGGATGCCTATTCAAACTGGCTCGAGGTCCACAAGATGAAAAGCACCACCACAAAGACGGTCACTAAAAAATTGAATAAATATTCACTACCCACAGATTGCCGGATATCCTGGTCTCCCATAATGCCCCCCAATTCACTGCCCTGCCATTCGAACAGTACCTGGCAGATCAGGGCATCCACCATGCGTTAACATCGCCAGCTCACCCTGCGGCCAATGGTAGGGCGGAGTGAATGGTTCAATTTGTAAAAAAGACTTTGCACAAAATGGACCACGGCGACATTGACAAAATAAACCGGATGCTTCTCCTCCAGCACATTACCCCCAAAAGTACCATGAACAGAACCCCAGCTGAACTTCTGATGGGCTGGAAACTTCACTCGCATCTCAATCGTCTCCACCCAAACTACACGCCTGAACAACCCCCAGGATCCAGCAGCAAGTGTCGGGCATTCCAGGAAGGTGACTCCGTGTTTGCAAAAAACTTCTCGGGCGATCCATTGTGGGTCCCCGCTACCATAACGCAACTTACAGGATCCTGATCCTATGGCCTACAAACTGCAGATGGTAAGATGTGGAAGCGCCACATAGACCAACTCCATTCCAGACTAGCACCTAGTCCTATCTCAGCCCCTGAATCTCTAACTGGGGAGGGAAGGAACATAGAGGAGGCCAAAAAAGAAACAACAATCGAAACTCAACAGTCTACACAACCAACCAGGGGATACTCACCGTCAGAAGGAGAACCGAGCCAGGGAGTGGCCACGCCGCATGACAGCACTGCGATGGAAACAGATCCAGGGAACCCAGAAGACAGCACTGGCGTAAGCAGGGAAAGCAGCCCAGAGCCATTCGAAGGAACAGCGGGACCGTTTTCACCATCCAGCCCAGCTAGCAGCCCACCAGAACCAGAGCCAGGTCAGAAACGGGTGGAACAGCGCAGGTCAAGCAGACAGGTGAAGCGACCTGCCTATTTACAAGAATACATCACCCCACCCCTCAGATGGAACCTAGGGGGGAGGGGTGTTATGGACTAAGCCAACCCAGCAGTAACAACCCTAAATAGCTTTACTTTGCAGCACGCTCGTAATCCTGCACTCCTCATTGGCCCGCGAATAGCGAGTCGTGATTGGTGACTTCTGGCCAGTCTGATTGGTTGTTAACGGGCCCCTCTAATTGGATGCTTGTGAAAGTGGTAAACTCAAATCATTGGTTGTTTTGACAGCAGCCAGCTCTATAAAAGTGCTGCTGCTGCCCAAGTATTTGCTCTGTTCTTATTTCACAATAAAGAGTTGAAGTCACCGCTCGATGTCTCGTCTCCGTTCCTTGCGCCCATGCTCAGGACTTAACACTCGCATCAGGGATTATCTAGTAAAATCCAGTTTCCTGCAGAAGATACAACTATAAAATGATACCTCTCCCCATTAGTGCTGTCTATATATATTTCCCTGAAAGTGCATGCATTACTTTCAGCAAGTTGGGCTTGTTACTTATAAGGTTTGGACTTGCTGAAACAAAGGTCCCTTTTGACAGAAAATTTCAAGGCTAAACATATGTGAGAGACTCAAAATTTAAAATTTGCTACTGATAATTACTGTAAAGGGCAGGTTTCTAATATGCTGCTATATGCAGAATTGGTTCTTACCTTTGCAGTAAAACTACTTACCTAACCTTCTTTGCATCTATCTGAGGAGATATATTTTCTTGCCATATGGGCAAGAAGCCCTGATGAAAGGTGAGGACATATACAGTGTCGTGTCGTCGGAAATGATGCCAGGAGTCGGTGACTTAGTATCAAGCTCTTTTATTGAGTTAGGAACCGAACTGGGGCTAAAGGCAAAACTCACGGCTTTTTATTTCCAAGCCGCGGCGGCCGCAGCCAATGGCACCACTTTGAATCTCCCGCAATCTGAATGGACCAATCGCGGGAGATTCTTAGCGAGCCAATCAGCGCGGCCCGCCTAGCCAATCAGAGTGCCCCGCGCTTTGGCCAATCAAAGCGCGGGGATCTCAAGAATGCTAATGAGGGGACAGAACACCCCTCCCCTCTTGGTTCAGTCCTTACGTTGCGTAGTCCCGTAGGTAGGCGGGGCTCCGTCTCAGCCTACTGGACCTGCGCAGGTCAGTCGTAGGTTGGATCCCAGCTGGTTTGGTCAGGGTCTCCGCTTCTCTGGAAGCCGTCGTGGGAACCGCCTGGTCGGTCGGGCCGGGCCGCTCTCCACAGCTCCCTCCTGGGCTTCCTGGGTTGGTTGAGCTGCGGGTTTTGCCACTCCTGCTCAGTCTTCCCAGGTTGGTTGAGCTGGCCTGGCTGTCTCTTTCTGGCGAGGTTTCGTGCTGGCTGCTTCCAGGTGAGTATGGCTGGTTTATTCCTTCTTGGTTTTGGTCCCCTGGGTATTCCCTCCCCTCTTGGTTTGTGTTGTGGGGGTTGGTTTTGCTTGGTTGCCCGTAGGTGGTCTCTTGGGTGGTCGTCCTCGATCTTAACTGGTCGATGTGGCGTTTCCACGCTTGTCCGTCGGTTGTTTGTAGCCGGTACGAGTGTGGGCCGGTACCCATAATGGATCTCCCGTTAGGTTTTTCGCGTAGACGGCGTCGCCTGGTGCGAAGGTTCGGTGTTTGCTGGTTGAGTCTGGGGGTTTCTCTGGGTTGTACGTGGGGTGTAATCTATCGAGTGGGGACCTTATTTTCCTCCCCATTAGCAGTTCAGCTGGGCTTTTATTTGTTGTGGTATTTGGGGTTATGTGTTGGATGAAAAGTAATTTATTAATTTTGTCCTGGATCTCCCCGTGGTCTATTTTCTGGATGGTTTTCTTTGTGAATTGAACCATCCGTTCCGCCCTACCATTCGCCGCCGGATGCGCCGGTGCTGTCAGCGCGTGTCGTATTCCCCTTTCCGCTAGGAATTTTTCGAATTCTAGCAAGGTGAATTGGGGCCTGTTGTTGGAAACGAGGATGTCTGGGAGGCCGTATGTTGCAAAAAGTTTGCCGAGTTCTTTGGTCACGGCCTCCGTGGTGGTTGTTCTCATGTTGCTTACCTCCAGTTGGAGTATGCGTCTACGGTTATTAGGAAAGTGTGTCCTTTTGTGGGCCCGGCGAAATCTATGTGGATCCTAGACCAAGGTCCCTGGGGGGTTTCCCACTCTAGGACGGGTGCTGCGGGTGGGCTTGGCCTAGTTTCCTGGCATCGTTGACACCTTGCTACCCAGGCCTCGATCTGTTTGTCCATCCCTGGCCACCAAGCGTAACTTCTGGCCAGGGCTTTTGTCCTAACGATGCCCGGGTGCCCCTCGTGTAACAGTTCCAAAACCTTCCCTTGTAGTTTTTCCGGGATGACCATCCTATCCCCCCATAGTATGCACCCTTTTAGTAACGAGAGTTCCGTTTGCTGGTTCCGGAATGTCCTGACGGACTCGTCATTGTCCCTTTCCGGCCACCCTTTCTCTACCCAATGCAACACCTGCGCCAGACGTTTGTCTTTATTAGTTTCTCGGGCAATGCCTGACACGGTTATGGGTAGGTTGGGTAGAGTCTCTATACTGAGGGTGGTCGTCGTGGGTGCTGGGTCAGTGTCAGGTTCCAGTAACGGTGAGCGGCTTAAGGCGTCCGCATGGGAGATAGTCTTACCCGGTCTGTGTGTGAGTCCGTAATTGTAGGCAGCCAGGAACTCGGACCACCTTGTCATTCAGGGAGACAGAATGTTCGGGGTGGCCCTGTTCCCTGCAAGGATTCCCAGCAGCGGTTTGTGGTCGGTGATGATGGTAAATGTCCAGCCATAGAGGTACTCGTGAAATCTTTTTACTGCGGCGACGATAGCCAGAGCCTCTTTGTCCAGCTGGCTGTAGTTCCACTCCGGTTTGGTGAGGGTCCTTGAAAAGAACGCGATGGGTGCTTCTTTTCCGTCAGAGAGAGTGTGGCTGAGGGCAGCGCCAATGCCGAAGGGTGATGCGTCGCATGTGACGGCTAGTGGTAGGGTCTCGTTGTACTGGATAAGGATGGCATCCGAAGTGAGGAGGTCCTTTGTTTTCTTGAAGGCGGCTTCCTCGCATTTCCCCCAAGTCCAGGTCGCCGCTTTGTCCAAAAGCCTATGCAAAGGCTCCGCCGCCGTTGCCTTTTGGGGTAGGAAGACATTTTAAAAGTTAAGCAGCCCCAGAAACGCCTGCAGTTCTGTCTTCGATTGAGTGTGGGGGCTTCTTTGATGGCTTTGATCTTTTGGTTGGTGGGGTGAATGCCGTGACGGTCTAGGAGATATCCTAGGAATTCAACCCGTTCCGTGTATAATTAGCATTTTTCCCCCTTTACTTTGAGCCCGGTCTCTTTGAATTTGGTTAGGACCTCCCTTAGACGACTCTCTAGTTCGGCCTGGTTGGTTGCCGACACTAAGACGTTGTCGAAGTAAGGTACCACCCCCTTGATGCCTTGTAACAGCTTTCCATTAGGCTTTGGAATATTCCAGGCGCCACGCTGACTCCGAATTGGAGCCGGTTGCATTTAAAGGCTCCCCAGTGGGTGACTATGGTTTGCGCTTCTGCCATTTCCTCGTCGACTGGCAATTGTTGGTATGCCTGGGCAAGGTCGAGTTTAGCGAAAACCTTGCCCCCTCCCAGTGAATGTAGTAGGTGTTGCACTACTGGGATGGGGTAAGCGCTTTGCTGCAAGGCGCCATTTAGGGTGGCCTTATAGTCCCCACAAATTCTCACCGACCCATCAGGCTTGATCGGGGTGACTATGGGGGTCTCCCACCGGGTGTGGTCTATGGGTTGTAGGACCCCTTGCTTGACGAGCTTGTCAATTTGCTCGTCAATCTTGGGTTTAAGCGCGAATGGTACCCGCCTTGGTTTTAGGCGTTTTGGGGGGATGTTTGGGTCTAGGCTGAATGATATAGGGTGACCTCGGTACTTGCCTAGGTTTCCGTCGAACACCTCTTGGAATTCCCGGGCTAGTTGTTGCTCCCAATTGTCGTCGGTGATGTGGTCGATTCCCGTGACTGCGATGCCGAGCGGTGCGAACCATTGTAGTCCCAGTAGGCTTGGGCGGTCGCGATCGACGATGGTCAGGGGAAGCCTTTCCGTGCGCCCTTTGTAGGTTACCTTGAACTGTCCGGTTCCGACTACAGGGATGCAGTTTTCCTGGTAGTCTTTCACGATTTGTCTCTGGTTGTCTTGGCCTTTTCTCTGGATGGTAGGCACCAAGCGTTTTATTTCTTGCCATGCTACCATGGAGAGGTAGGACCCGGAGTCCACTTCCATTTTACATGGCTCGCCTTTGATGACTACCTCCACGTAGACCTTCCGGGAGTCGTTGGTTGTGGCGTGGCCGATGGTGACCGTCTGATGGGTCTCCTCTCTTCGCCGGGTCTCGCCGCCTCGTAGGGATTGTCCGTTCCGGTCCCATCTGTTGTCAGCAGGGCGATCTCTGGTCCGGGGTGGTGTGCTCTCTCATCTCCGTTCGCTCTGGTCCCATCGTGTAGGGCTGCGGTTCTTTTTGAGATGGCAGACGCGGGCGATGTGTCCCTTCTTGTCGCAATGCCGGCAGATTGAATCGAAGAACCGGCATTCGGACCTGGGGTGGTCGCCTCCGCAACCGGCACAGGTGGTCCTTGACTTAGGGCCCCGCTGGTTCCGTGGGTCACGGCCTGCCTGGAGACGGTGGATTTCCTCCTCCTCATCGGAAGTGCCCGATGCTGTGGACATCGCCCTGGTGGGTGGTCCTCTCGGGTTGGGCCTCGGTTGACCTTGCAGGGTGGTTGTTCCCGCTGCGGTCCCCGGCGTTCGGTCAGCGCATGCGGTCGGCGGATTTTCGGGTAGCTTCGGCGGCTGTGGCTTCGGTGAGGGTATCTGCGAGGGTGATGTTGCCCTTGGCCATCAGCTGACTCTGGAGGACAGGGTCCCAAAGGCCGAGCACGATTCGGTCTCACAGGGCTTCGTTCATGTTGTTGAATTCGCACAGCCCCCCTAGGCGCCGTAGTTCTGCAACGAAGTCGCTGAAACTCTCACCCGACTGTTGATCCCGATGGTAAAACTTGTGTCGTCGGATGAGGATGGGCACGGCTGGAGCGTAGTGTCGCCGGAGTATTGGCTCGAGGTCGTCCCAGTCCATCGTGGTCACGTCGGCAGGTTTGGCAAGTGCTTTGGCCATCTTAAACACTGCGGTCCCGCAGTGGGTCAGGAAGATGGCTCACTTCTTTGGGCCGGTGGTGTCCTTCAGGTCGCTGCATTCGAGGAACATGCGGAATCTGTCGGAGTACGATTCCCAGTCCTCGCTGGCGGGGTTGAAGGGTGTGGGAAGCGCGATGTTTGCCATCGTGGAGTTTCATCTGGCTTCCGTCGGACACGTGCTTCGGTTCAGGATCAGAATCCCACCCTCGTCGCCAGTGTCGTGTCGTCGGAAATGATGCCAGGAGTCGGTGACTTAGTATCAAGCTCTTTTATTGAGTTAGGAACCGAACTGGGGCTAAAGGCAAAACTCGTGGCTTTTTATTTCCAAGCCACGGTGGCTGCGGCCAATGGCACCGCTTTGAATCTCCCGCGATCCGAATGGACCGATCGCGGGAGATTCTTAGCGAGCCAATCGGTGCGGCTCGCCTAGCCAATCAGAGTGCCCCGCGCTTTGGCCAATCAAAGCGCGGGGATCTCAAGAATGCTAATGAGGGGACAGAACACCCCTCCCCTCTTGGTTCAGTCCTTACGACATTACCAAAGTTCTCAATATCATAGCAACTCAAATACAACAAATATCTCTCCTGAAGATATCATTGAAATAACCAGAGATGGCCCTGAGTTCAAATACAATGATGGCTCTGTGGCCCCAAGATTTTGTAGAGTTGTTTGCAAAAATGAGTCCAGCAAACATACAATAATGTATATGGTTCATACAATAAACGCCATTGCAAAAACCAATCCTACCCATAACAAACCTTGCTGAAGACCAGACTTATCCATACTACAAAGAATCCGCTCCCGTGAACTCTGCACAGAACTCAAAAATGTCTAGACAATGGAGAAAAGGACCTCTACACTGGCTAATGTGCTGATTGTATCAAAAGAAAGCCACACAGCATGCCACTCCGCATCCAACCCTACCCCATCCAATCCATCCAAAGACTGAATGCACCCATTATCACATTAAACAAGAGGAAAACCTTCTACGCACCAATTCCACCCGTGCTTTTTACAATTTTGTAAACAACAAACTAAAAGACTCAAGGTCCGTCCCACCCCTGAAAGGACCTAATAGTAAAGACTGTAACGATGACACTATTAAAGCCAACCTCTTTAACACATTCTCTGGCTCAGTATTTGTAAACAGCAATGGATCATGCCCAGTATTTCCTTGTCGAACCACAGGCAACTACAATGATCTAATGCATATCGATTTTACAGAAGACAATGTTGAAAAAGCACTACGCAATCTAAAACCATCTCTATCTATTGGACTGAATGGAATATGTGCCTACTTCTTAAAAAAGCTATCCAGTGCCATAGCAGAACCTCTAAGCATAATCTTTGAAAAATCTTTCAAGACCAACCTATGGTCACAAGCCACCTACCTATGGTCACAAGCCTCCTTGCCTAACCTATGGTCACAAGCCACAAACATTCCCATCTTCAAAAAGGGAGACCCCAGCCTAGTTGAAAATTACAGACCAATCTCTTTATGTTGCACCATCCGTAAAGTAATGGAATCAATCATTAACCAATCCATTATCTTCCACTTAGAGACAAATAACCTATTCTCTAATAAACAATTTGGTTTCAGAAAAAAAACTATCCTGTAATCTGCAACTCTACACCAGCCCTGGAAGCTAGATAGCTCTTGCTGGTGAGTCTGGAATGGTATGAATTCTATATTAACTGGATCCTTGGCTGAACCCCTTCCTACCCAGTTGAGGACTTGTGCCATTACCTTATCCTTAGCTGAGTGGCACACAATATTGATATTTCTTCCTGAATAGCAGACTCTGGCCAAGTGACCTTTTCATTGGCATTTCAGGTAGATGGCATTTTGGAATCTGCAGGTTGCTCTTGGGTGGTTCCCATCACAGTTCATACAAATCGCCTGAAATTGTGGAGGTTTATTTTCACCAGACAGCTTTTCTTCTGCAAAGGTCTTGGTTGCCTGAGGTGATTTACTTCGTCTTCATCCAATGGCTCTTCTGGGTAGATGTCATCATAGTGAATAGCCATATTGTCTCTGCTAGCACGGCTTCCACTGGACTCTTGGATTTCTGCAGCTGAGAGCATTGACAGCTCGGCAGCTTATACTTCTTCAATGGCTGTTTTGAACATAAGGTCATCTTTGGTTAGGAGGTGCCTCTGAAAACTGAGGTCTCTAACGCCACAGACCAGCTGGACTAATGGCATGTCATCCAGATCTCAAAAATTGCAATGAAGTGTGGCTGTCCTTAGCATGGACATATATATGCTAATTGCTTCCCCCTCAGATTGGTTCCATCTTTGGAAGACATGCCATCACACTATTCAGGATGGTTTTGGCATGAAATGGTTGCCTAGGATTTCTTGAAGGTCCCATGTCACAGACAATACCATCTGTGGAGCTAGTAGGGTAGTGGCAGTGTCAAAAACAGCAGCCCCACTAAAACTCAGAAAATACACTTTTTTCCGATGGCTGGAGATCTTCACTAGATTGGCAGCATGGAGAAAACAGTCAAAATGGTTAATATAGGAATTCCAGTTTTCAGTTGTTGGATGGAAAGAGGAGAAAGATGGAGTGGTAGTCATCTTCTTCGATTCTGTTCCTTGGTGAAGGAATTTTGGTGACTTCTGTAGTGATTCGATTCAGCTCTTTTGAATAGTGACTTTCAGCTCATGTGACTTTCAGCTCAGATGCCTCAATTTGCTATCTCATCCTTGTCACCAGTATTAAGTCGGTGAATTGAGAAATGGAGGTGACAAAAATAACACTTCAGCTAACACATTTATTAAAATAACAAATGGTTACCTGTGGCTGCCACTGGCTAACCAGGAGGCTGGCTGACAGGCAATAGCAGATGCCACTTCATAGCTTCTTTTATACTCAACTGTCAAGCAGTTCAGCCAATGGGAGCAGTTTGTGCTCCCACTCAAACTCAGACCAGAGGAAAAACTGCAGCTAGAGTGCAACATTTACAATGTAATTTCATATTTGATTGTTAAGTGAAACATGCAGTAGTTAAGTTTAACATCATGTGACCATGACTTGCAGTTTTACTTGTGTGTTCTCCATTAATTTTGCTAGTTGCAAGCTGATTGTTGGAAGGGAATGATTCACTATCATTATTGTTCTGTTCTTCCTATCCAGTGTTTTAATTTCTGCTTGATTCTGTGATCTAATGACTGTGATTGCACAAGTGTTTACTGCCTTTGGTGGCATTTCCTCTACAGACATTTAGATCTTCTTCATTCTCTTGATGTATTCACTTTTAATCCTTTTCTTGACTTCAGTGTGCTTCTTGTTGTCAGCATGAAGGATGTATTTATTGTGATGATCTTCATCCAGACTAAATGTTTAGTGAAAATTATCTTGATTCCTTCATTTTTCACTCTTTTTCTCCATTTGATAATGAGAGTGGTGTATTTCTCCAGTTCAAACTCCATTGCAATGTCTTGGCTGTATATATAAACAGTGATTTCAGATACTGTTTTCCCATAAACTTCAGGTCATCCATATAAAGGAAGTGTGATAGGCAGATGTTTTGAAGTTTGATAGCCATGGCCTGCATTATTCAGTATTTTTGACAGGAGAATCAGTGCAATGACAAACAGTAGAGGTGATAGTGAGTCTCCTTTAAGGATTCCTCTGTTGATGTTAATCTCTTCATTCTATCATCTATGAACAGCAACTGCATATTCCATTTTGCCATTGATCTTTGCACAAATCTTCTGATATTTCTACTGACTCCAGTTATTTCTAGGCACTTGATTATCCAATCATGTGGCAAGGAATCAAATCTATACTACATTCAATCTATAATCAATCTATATTACATTCAAGCTAGTCTTCTTTCTCTTGCAGTTTTTCAAAATCATGTTGTCAATTAGGAGTTGATATTTTGTTCCTCTGCTATTTGGGCAGTTTCCTTACTGCTGAGGGGAAATCGCTTATTTTCAGGTAATAATTTGAAAGTTCTCCGTAAGCAGGTAATTGGCCTGTAATTGCCTAGTTTTGCCACTTTTGCTGGAACTTTCACAATCAGGTAGATTTTGCCTGAAGTTAGCCACTCTTCAATTCTACCCACTTGCAGTATATTGTTAACTACTTGGCAACAAATGGGTGTAGATTAGTCAAATGTTTCAATCAAAATCCAAGGAATTCATCTTTACTTAATGCTGACCAATTCTTAATTTTCCTTGCCCTTTTCTCCTGTTCTGCCCATTTCTGCTGTTATTACAAGTTTTTCATTTTGCTTTTTTATTCTTATTTATCTCCTTTAACCAAGTTGAACTGTCATTGTGTTTCTTTGGATTTTACCATAACTGCGCCCAAATCTGAATTGTTCCTTCTGACTGATGCACTGCGGTCTCTTCACTGATGAATTGGTAGAAATGTTTCTGATTAGATTGAAATTTGAAATTCTGCCTATAATTTGCAATTTGAACTTCATATTTAATCTATTATTTCCAGTGCTTCCTTTGTCCAGTGCTTCCAGTATTTCCAATACTTGCTTCTAAGTATTATTTCTGATTAGATCTTATTTATCCTTTTTGTTCTTAATTTTTTTTTATTTTATCTGTTCAGCTTTCTTGCATCTATTCCAAGCTTGCTGATCCTATTTTCCACTCTAATCTTCCATTTTGGTGATGCAACTGTTTGGCTTTTTTGTTCTTTGTTGATTTTACATCCAAGTTTCAGTTATATACAGCTGTGCAATACAGTACATTATGTGGTTTGTTTCTTGCAATGGTTATTATATTTGTTATTGCAGCATTTCTCGTTTCCAAATAAAAACAATTCTGTCTCTACCTAATTCTCCCTTGTTTTCCTTTACAGTCTGAATTAATCCTGGCAAGGATTTTATTTCTTTGCCTGTGTAGACATTTGCAGTTGTTTCAATTCTGCTTCTTGAACATTTTATTTTGCATTATAAATCAATGTTGATCTGCTGGCCTCTGTTCTGTTATTTATGATTCTAGATGTACAGTAATTCTTTCCAGAACTGGTACATTAATTTCAAATATTCTTTTCTCATTGGACTTGATCTGTAATAATAGATCATTATTTCTTTGTTTTCAGTGACTATATATTTGCGAAGGATAAACACTTCTAGTAGTTCTGCTGCTGCTGACTCTGTTTGCTCAGCAAACAGTCCTGAGTCCTGAAACCCATTTTACACCAGATGTTTCAGAATCCTAGCATCTAGTGTGATCCTTGTTAACTCTGATGATGACTGATTTCTGTAATTTACATCTTACCATATTTGTTATGGGAGATATTACTCTTTGTCTGACCCCTATGATGAGGCCTGTCCTATTGTTGTTGTTATTTTTAATTATTATTAGCGTATGGTGTTGTTATATTAGCCTGGAGCCCACAATGCTATTACAGAGTAGTTTGGCTGCCAATTTACCAGCTTTGTTAAACAACACACTCATACATTTCTCAAGGTACACCAAAGACAGGAAATCTGGCTTCACATCAAAATGATGAGCGTCTTCCTCCAGGGTCATTCAAAGTCCCTTCTTCCCCCAAAGCCTCCTTACAAATCAACTCTGCAACCAGGAAAGTTAAGAACTGACAGGAATATGACTGCTTGCACAGAACACCAACTTGTCTTCTCATGAAAGTGGTACCTATTTACCTTCTTGCATAGATTATGCCTTTGAACTGTTAGGTGGATAGAACTAAAGCAAATAATGGGAACTCACCCTACCATACAATGATAGGACTCAAACCACTGAAGCAGAGACCATCTCCAGTGTCATGAAGTCATTGAGCCATCATCTCTCTTAAATTGATAGGAAAGTATGATGAGATCAAGCACCATCTTGATGTGATCTATAGGTTGTAAGCTGCCATCTTCAAAAACTCAGATATCAGATTTGTAATATTTTTGAAGTGGTGAATTTCAAAAGTATCTGTTTTAATACAGCTTCAAAATTTTTGGTACATAATCATATGGATGTACACATATAGGCATGTCACTATTCACATTCATATTGGTTTAATTTGTTTATTCCCATTCTAGTTAAGAAAAATAATCTCATATATGAGTAGATATTAATCAACACAGAACAAATTTATATGCAGACATATAGTCTCAAATCCCAAGGCCATTGTTTGCTTTAGAGGTGACATAAATTGAGTAGCAAAGGATTCAATTTCTGAATTAGCATTGTGGTAGAGCAAGGCAAGGAAATTTTAATAAATTTGGGAGGAAACTGATTTTATAAAATTATTTGATAGTCCTTTTGTACTTTTTTATTTTTCTTCAATTGGTTCTCTCGTCTTATTTTCTTCATTGTTTTTTCTTCTTTGTTTTGATGTCTTAGTGCATTTTTTCTTCCAAAGTATGAACCAAAATTATTGCAGCTATATTAAAATAGATACTTTTGAAGTTATCAGTAAAGTCATTATGCCTCATTTCATAGTTTGATTCTCTATCCAAATATCTTCTAAGATTATTTATTTCAAATAATTTTAGCAAGGATGTAGGATTAGACTGTGATTACTAAAGTCATATTCTTTTTAATTTTCCAGAGATAAAGACCATTTAATATATTGACAAACCATAACATTAGCCTTTTTCTGTTAGTTTTATAAGAAAATATCAGTTCCTTTTGAATTTTTTGCCATTCAAAAGCTGGCACTTCTGTTTCATACATCAGTGAAATATACATACAAAACTATATCTAGCTTGGTTTACTTTTTTGAAATAAATGTTAACTTATTGTAATTGCTTCTCTGAATGATTTTTATGTCAGCATCTGTTACTATCTTTCTACTATTATCTTTATGACATACATCCTAATTTAAATGTACTGCACACAGGAACAAGAATATCTAAAATGTCATATAGTTTATATATCTATATAATATATCTATACAATTGATTTGCGTATACATTACAAGACAACAAGGCTAGAATTGGAAGGGACTTATTATGATGGACCCAAAGCAATATGGCTTTACTTGGGGCAAATCATATCAAAGTAATCTGATTGATTTTGTTGTGTTCGCCGGCAGCCGGTGTGGATGGCAGAGGTATTGGACATTGAGGATGAAAGGGAACCAGTCAGGGAGTCTGGCGATGTTTGGATGAGGGTCATTCATCTGATGTAGGGATGGGGCCAGGACTATCTGAGTGGGGTGCTGCCTTTGGAGCCTTTGGAGTTTGGCAGCACTGAGGCAGAGGACCCCGAGGAGCCTGTTCCCAGTGTGTGTGTGTATACAAGGCTGCTAGAAGGAGAGAGCAGCTGAAGCAGCAGGGAGACTCAGGAATAAGGCTGGGAGGTGATTGTCCCCCCTAAAAGGATAAAAGCCAGTCCTCGGTGATGTGCTCTTTGCAGGAAGCAAAGAAATTCATTAGATTCTGATTCCTCATTGAAGCCCTGAAGACTCTGGTTTGTCTTTGCTGGAACTTCTGTCAGTTTATCTGCTAATTAAGTGGACGTCTGTTTCTTGGCAGCCTTTTACAACCCTAAAAGGCGTGTTCTTATCTCAGACAATTGTGTTTAATGAGTTTTGGCTAGGAATGTAAATAATTCCCAGTATTACATTGAAAAAGGTTTGCTTTTACACACAGCATGTTTTCTTAATTTGAATGAAGCCTGGGTCAGAACAGACTTTTTCAACTATGTCAGAAATGTTTTCAATGAAGGTGGTGCTATGGATATAGCATATCTGGATTTGGCAAAACTTTTTGTTCAGTTATACATAATGAACTCGTAAAATCATTGAACAAGCTAGAGCTTAACCATTGGGTGGTTCAGTAGTTAGGAAGTTGGCTCAGATCACAGTGGGACACTGTTTTAATGGAACACTGTTGGAACAAACACCAGCCAGAAGGCTCTGTTAGTGATATATAACTGAAGGATTGCTAGATAAGGTTTGTCTTTTTGCTGATGACACAAAGGTGTGCAATAGAGTTGATAAAGTTCTCTAGGATCACAGCAGTTTTCACATGCCACTAGGGCCCTCCCAGCCAAAAGCAGATTTCTGTATACTCCTAGCCACCCGCATAAATGAAATGTTTATTTTGCTTAATGAATGCTTCATTTGACAACTGAGATTCCAAGCTCCAATTGAATTTACTTCTACAAAGTACCAAATAGTTTGTGAGACAGTAAGTTGTTATCTTTGCAGGTCAGGCAGCCAGGCTAAGAGGAGAAAGGATAGTAGAATTTACCTGTCATGAAAAGTTAAGTAATTCCTATATGTCTAGCTAGATCTTTTGAGTTCCCTATTCTGTTTAATTTTAAAGTATTGTGTACATTTTAAAGTATTATGTCATAAATGTTACAAGACTGTAATCGTAACTCCACTTATATTTCATATTTAAATTTTAATGTAGTTATGTATAATGTATAATGCAATCCTAAATTGCATTAACAGAGGGATACAATCAAGTGAGGTACTAATACCACTTCATAAAGCCTTAGTAAGACCACACCTAGAATACTGCATGCAGTTTTGGTCACCACACTATAAAAAAATGCTGAGAGTCTGGAAAGAGTGCAGAGAAGAGCAATCAAGATGACTAGGGGGCTGAAGGCTAAAACATATGAACAGTTGCAGGAACTGAGCATGGCTAGTCTAGTGAAGAGAAGGACCAGGGGAGACATTATAGCAGTGTTGCTATAATATGTTGCTATAGTGCTGCTATATTTGAAGGGCTGCCACAGAGCGGAAGGGGATCAAGCTATTTTCCCAAGGCACCTGAAGGCCAAACAAGGAATAATGGTGGAAACTGAACAAGGAGAGATTCAATCTGGAAATAAGGAGAAATTTTCTGACAGTGAGAGCAATCAACCAATGGAGCAGTTTGCCTTGAGAAGTTGTGGGAACTTCATCACTAGAAGCTTTCAAGAAGAGACTGGACTGCCATCTGTCAGAAATGGTGTACGATTGGTGAACGATGCTTGATATATTAGAATACTATGAAACACAAAATGACAAACAAGTGGCACTGCTTTTTCTTGATGCCCAAAAGGCATTTGATAACGTTAATTGGGATTCATGTTATAACTATTGAGTTACATGGATTTTGGGAATAGATTGATAAACATAGTTAGAGCAATATATACAAAACAAAAGGCCAGAATAATAATAAATGGTGAGGCAACACAAAATGTAACAATACAGAAAGGTACAAGACAAGGCTGCCCATTATCCCCATTCTTGTTTATTTTGACATTAGAATATTGTCAAGAAACATTTGTAAAGAAGATCAGATTAAAGGTTTGGAAATCAGACAAGAACAATATAAGCTTCAAGCCTTCATGGATGATCTAGTGTTTATATTAGAGGAAACCTTAAAATCTGGGGTGAAACTTATGGAGGAACTGACAGAATATGGTAAAGTAGTGGGCCTGAAAAATTAAATATAGATAAAAACTAAAATGTTGGTAAAGAAAATGACAATTAAACTAAAAGAGGAACTAATAAAAGAAATGGGCATTCAAATTGTAAGAAAAGTAAAATACTTAGGTATATTCTTAACAGCTAGGTGCATAACTGTCAGAGAAGCTAATTATAGTAAATTAATAATTCAAATTAAGAAGGATCTAGAAAGATGGAAGAATTTACAACTTTCTCTAATGGGCAGGATAGCTGTTATAAAAATGAATATATTACCAAAAATATTTTTTTTATTTCAAAATATTCCTATTAAACTAGAGAAAGGCTTTTTCAAGAATCTAAACCAACTAATGACAAAATTTATATGGGTAAGAGACCAAGAATTAAACTGAAAGTTTTATGGACTAAGCCAACGCAGCGATACAACCCTCAACAGCTTCGTATTACAGAAGGCTTGTAATCCTGCACTTCTCATTGGCCC
Source organism: Hydrophis major (assembly GCA_033807585.1). Lineage (NCBI taxonomy): Eukaryota > Metazoa > Chordata > Lepidosauria > Squamata > Elapidae > Hydrophis > Hydrophis major. Next base: position 91,744,351 of record CM066343.1, on the reverse strand, counting down.
ATAGATAGCGAGTCGTGATTGGTCGTTTTTGGCCAGTCTGATTGGCTGTTAATGGGACCCCTGATTGGACGCTTGTGAAAGCGATAAACTCAGTTCATTGGTTACTTTGACGGCAGCCAGCTCTATAAAAGAGCTGCTACTGCCCAGGTATTTTGCTTTGTTCTTCCTAGTTAATAAAAAGTTGAAGTCACCGTTTGATGTCTCGTCTCCGTTCCTTGCGCCCATGCCTGGGACTTAACACTGGCGATGAGGATGGGATGCGGAGATGATAGAGCTGACTAGAACACATCGAACAAGACAGAGCACGTGACGAAAGAGCGCATGCAACAAACGGCAAGGTGACCAGCGGCGCCGTACCACCCGCTCCATTCGACCCAGCAACCGAAGACTGGGACTCGTATATAGATCGCTTCAAGATGTTCCTGGAGACCAACAATTTAAAAGATGCTGCACCTGGCAAGAAACGAGTGGTGTTCCTGACTCATTGCGGCCCAGCCGTTTTCAAAATGGCTAAAGCACTAGCAAAACCGGCAGAAGTGAAGACCATGGATTGGGATACCCTCGTGCCGATCCTCCGAGCCCATTACGCACCCGCAGTACCTACACTGATACGAAGACACGAATTTTACCAGAGGGACCAACGGAAGGACGAGGGCGTTGGTAATTTCATAGCCGACCTCTGGAATCTAGGAGGCCTTTGTGGTTTTGCAAACTTAGAGGAAGCCCTAAGAGACCATATAGTTCTGGGTTTAAATGCACCACATGTGCAGAGTAAGCTGATGGCAAAAGGCGACATCAGCCTTACAGATGTCATCGCCGATGCTACTGCCACAGAAGCAATCAGGAAGTCAGCCGCTCGAATGCGCCAAGCGAACGCACCGCTTCGCCAACTTGCCAACGAGATCCCACTCGCCACTGAGAAGCATGCTACCACTACCCATCACGAAGACCTCGAGTCATCCTCAGACAATGATGAAGAGGAGGTCAACCGGCTCCGCTCAGAATGAGAGCAAAGGAACCAGAGACGTCCGCGCCAATGTGCTGGTTGCGGGGCAAACCACCCACGATCGGATTGCAAATTCCTCGACGCACTCTGCTGTAACTGTGGGGAAAAGGGCCACATCGCAGAAGGTCTGCAGAAGCAGACGAGAGTCCAGTCCCAACCAAAGGGAGAGCAACCTCCGTCGGGACATAGGCAAACCTCCTGAGAACCGGGACTGTCTGAGCCACCAATGGAACAACCACTACTACTACAGAAACCAAGCACCTGCCTCTTCAACAAGACGAGAAGAGGCCCACCAAACCATTATCATCGGCCACGCTTCATTGTTTGATGCAAGAAAGATCGAGAATCGACTGTGCATGATGGAAGTCGATTTGGGATCATCCCTATCAATGGTATCCCGGAAAACCCTCAAACAGCTGATCCCTACCATTTGCCGCCAGGACCTCAGCACACAATGAATCATCCTGAAAGACTACCAGGGAAACAGAATCCCAGTTGTCGGTTCCAGCAACGTCCAAGTATCCTTTAAGGACCGCACAGCAACACTTCCCCTGACTGTCGTCGATTGTGATCGACCCAGATTGTTAGGGTTACAGTGGTTCGCCCCACTCGGGATTGAACTAGCCGGCATACACCAAACCAGAAACGATGACTGGGAAGGGGCTCTCATCCAGGAATTCCAGGACGTATTCACAGGAACATTAGGCAAGTACAAGGGGACCCCTATATCATTTAATCTCAGCCCCGATGTAGCTCCCATTCAGCTTAAGCCTCGTCGAGTATTTTTTGCCTTAAAACTGAAGATCAACGAGCAGCTAGATAAACTGATAGCCCAGGGCGTATTGGAACCGATTGACCACGCCCGCTGGGAAACCCCAATAGTAACGCCCATGAGGCCAGATAGTTCGTTAAGAATTTGCGGGGATTACTGGGCCACCCTAAACCATGCTCTTCAACAGAGCGCTTATCCAGTACTGGTGGTTCAACACCTTCTTCATTCCCTGGGTGGCAGAAAAATATTTGCGAAATTGGACTTAGCTCAGGCATACCAGCAACTACCTGTAGATACAGCAACTGCAAAAGCCCAGACAATAGTTACACATAGAGGTGCTTTCAAGTGCAATAGACTCCAATTTGGAGTAAGTGTGGCGCCGGGCATTTTCCAAAGTTTAATGGAGAGACTATTACAAGGCATAAAAGGCGTCGTGCCTTATTTTGACAACGTCCTAATAGCTGCCCCCACTAAGGAGTTATTAGTATAATGACTCAGAAAAGTCCTTCAGAAATTCAAAGACGCTGGTCTGAAGGTAAAAAGTGACAAATGTCAACTTTGTATGGAGAGAGTGGAGTTCCTGGGATACCTTCTCGACAAACAGGGAATCCAGCCACCGAAAAAAAACTAACCGCAATTAAAAAAGCCCCGAGACCTAGGAATAAGACAGACCTCCAAGCTTTCCTGGGACTCATTAACATTTATAACATTTTCTTGCCCCAGAAGGCAACCGTAGCCGAGCCCCTACATAGACTTCTCGATAAAAAGGTTTCCTGGGTCTGGGGACGGCAGGAAGAGACAGCGTTCAAAGAGATAAAAAACCTTTTAACCTCCGATGCTGTATTAATGCAATACAATGAGACTCTACCTTTGACAGTTACCTGTGATGCCTCACCATTTGGAGTAGGAGCCATCTTAAGCCATGTCCTACCAAATGGAAATGAGGCATTCATTGCGTTCTTTTCGAGAACTTTGTCTAAAACTGAAAGGAACTATAGTCAACTTGATAAAGAGGCCCTCGCTATTGTATCCGCAATTAAACGTTTCCATGAATATGTATATGGGAGACCCTTTACCATAATTACAGACCACAAGCCGCTACTTGGTATTTTGGCAGGAAACAAACCAACTCCCCATATCTTATCACCAAGAATGATACGTTGGTCAGAATTTTTAGCCGCCTACGATTACCGATTGCAACATTGCCCGGGGAAAACCATTCCCCACGCTGACGCTTTGAGCCACTCTCCATTACCAGACATTATAGAGGACCCTGCTCCAACCTTAGCTGTATTGCAAATCGAAACCCTCAAATCGCCACCACTAACTGATTGAGACAGCTTTAGAGACAAAAAAGAACCCTGTTTTGGCACGAGTCCTCAGCTGGGTAGAACGGGTTTGGACAGTCAGTACAACCAACGACACGTTCAAGACATTTAGGAATCGTCAAACAGAACTATTTTCCCAGAAAGGCTGCATAGTGTGGGGAGACAGAGTCATAGTCCTGGAGAAATTGCAATATAGGGTATTGAAAATGCTGCACGATGGACATCCAGGCATCGTGCGTATGAAGGAACTAGCCACGTGACAGCATCACGATGGAGTGGATCCAGGAAACCCAGAAGGCAATGCTGACGTAAGCAGGGAAAGCAGCCCAGGGCCATAATCTCTGCCATCCAACCCAGCTAGCAGCCCACCAGAACCAGAACCAGAACCAGGACAGAACCCGGTGGGACAGCGCAGGTCAAGCAGACAGGTGAAGCGACCTGCCTACTTGTGAGAATACGTCACTCCACCCCTCAGATGGAACCAAGGGGGGAGGGGTGTTATGGACTAAGCCAATGCTGCGATACAACTCTCAACAGCTTCGTATTACGGCAGGCTTGTAATCCTGCACTTCTCATTAGCCCATAGATAGCGAGTCGTGTTTGGTCGTTTTTGGCCAGTCTGATTGGCTGTTAACGGGACCCCCTGATTGGACGCTTGTGAAAGGGATAAACTCAGTTCATTGGTTATTTTGACGGCAGCCAGCTCCATAAAAGAGCTGCTGCTGCCCAGGTATTTTGCTCTGTTGAAGTCACCGTTCGATGTCTCGTCTCCGTTCCTTGCACCCATGCCCGGGACTTAACAAAAGTGATGCAAGACACTAAAGAAAAAAGAGGATTTGACTTGCCTGAATGGGAGTTATATTATTATGCAGCAACTCTAACAGGGATAAAAGAATGGATTATGTTGGGAGAAGGCGGAGCTTCGTTCCGGCGATACAGCTGCGATCTCAGGGCTCTGAGATCGCAGCCGATATTTTCGCCCCTGGTCAGTCCTAAAGGACCTAAACCGTCCCGTAGAGACGGTGATCGTGAAGGGCATTGTTCCAGGATCCCAGAGATATTGCAAAATCTCTGGTTTGATCCGGAAGAAGCCCTTTTGCTGGCGGCGGAGAGGCAGCCTCCATAGCTGCTGAAGTCGGGACAGCTCCGGAAAGAAAGTGATTGGAGTGAAGTGTGTCGGCTGGGTGAGAAAAACTCTTTTGTGCTGTAAATTCGCTGAAGTTGGAAAGTTCATCCGATATAAAGAAGAAAGCTGTGAGATTTTTTTTTGACTGAAATTGTTTTGAGCGGCGTTTTTTAAAGTGATGTCAAATTGAGGCTTGGGTTTTTTTTTTTTTTTCTTTATACTTTTTGGGAAAGATTTTACCGTGACTTTGTAGGTAACCGGATTGAATTTTCTCTTATATATATTTTTATGCTCCCTTTGATTTTATGCTCCCTTTGATTTTTTAACTTTCTTTAGGATAGAGGCTCCCTTTGGCTATTTTTTCTTTTTCTTTTCTGTATATATTATTCCTTTTTTCTGGTGGGGGGGAGAAAGAGCATTAAGAAACTTTGTAACACTGCCAACTAGAGGCTTGAAAGTATCTTTATGTGAATTGGAGAGAATTGCAAAAAGACCTCATCTCAAGGACTTTTTAACGTGATAAGATAGAGGGAGAGCACAGCAAAATATTATTGCAGGTGCTTTCCTGGACTGTTATCAACAACACTTGAGGTTTGGCTTTGAAGCGGCTGGAGAAGAGAGTCATAACAAGAGCCTTGGATAAATAACAAAGTGCAGTGTGTTTTCTTATATATACCCCATTCGCTAGCCTTTTTCTAAATTTTAATTTTAGTAATATTTTTATTTTTGCCTTTTATTTTAAAGGGAAAGCCTCAGAGTTTTTTTTTTCTTTTTTCTTCTTTATTTTTCTTTTCTTTTTTATTGGGACTTTTTTGCTTTGCATATTTATGTTTTTGGACTACTTTGTTGTTGTGGTTGTTGTTGTTGTTTTTGTTTTGTTTTTTGTTTGGATTATTGAGACTTTTTAATTGGATTAAGGTGTGAAGAATCTGAAGGAACTTTTTGTTCTTTTTTTTCTCTTTTTGCTTTTTCTTTTTTCCTTTGCTCTTAATCAATATTATTATTTTTGGATTTGTTTCTTTTTTCCTTTCTATTTTTTCCTTTTTTATGGTGGACTATCTCGTAATTGGATTAGGGTCTAGAAGAACCTGAAGATCTTTTTTCTTCCTTTTTTTCTGTTTCTTCTTTGGCTTCGTGTTTTTTACTATTGGAGTTCTCCATTTTGGATTATAATTGGCTGCTCTACCAGTTGGATTAAAAGTTAAGAAGAATTTGAAGTTTTGGAAACATTGAAATGAGCAAGAAACCAATTCCATCTGGCATTTCTGCTTCTACCTCTGCTTCCCCACCAGCTGGAGGACAACGTTTAATTCAGACAATGTTGAAGCAAGATAAGGAACAAGAAAAAATAACTTTACAGTTACAGATGATTATGCAAGGAATCCAAGATCTCAAGACAAAATCAGATATCATTGAACAAAGAACAGGAAATATTGAACAAAGAACAGAAAATATTGAACAAAGAATAGAGAAGACTGATGAAAAAGTGGAAAATATTAAACAAATGATGGTTAAGTATGAGGAGAGATTCCAAAAAATTGAGGAAGAAGGAAAACAAAGAGAGAAGAAGATTGGAAATATTGACAGCAGATTAACAGCGGTTGAACAAGAAAAAGGTGGGATGTTGAGGTGGGAGATGGAAAGGTCAGAATTTTACCTCAGATTTCAAAATATAGAAGAGGAAAAAGGAGAAAATTTGGCAGCGGTAATGATAGAAATTTTGGCAGATGCTTTGGAAATTACAGAGGAAAAGATGATGGATGGAATAGATGAAATATATCGAGTCTATACAAGATATGCGATGAGAAATAAATTACCCAAGGAAGTCCATATTAGATTTACCAAAAAATCCATTAAAATGCAAATATTGCAAGTAGCAAGAGAGAAAACACTGAAATACAAGGGTAAAGAGGTTGTGGTTTTAAAACAAATACCCAGAAGAGTGAGAGAGATGAGAAGAGAATATCGATTTCTGACCAATATACTATTGGAAAACGAAGTGAATTATAGATGGCTGATTCCAGAAGGACTAGTGTTTGGGTGGCAAGAGCAGAGATATAGAATTGATTCAATTGAGAAAGCAGAACTTTTTCATGCAGAATTCTTTGGAGGAAGAAGAGAGGAAGCAGAGAAAGAGGCCTTATCAATTGAGTTTCAAGATGAACAACTGGAGACTGAAAAAGAGAAAGGAGCAGCAGGGGGACAGATGGATGATAAAGAACAGCGTGAAGTGAGATCCACGAGAGCTGTTAGACCTAAATATAAAGCATAATCATGGAGGAAAAAAAACTGATTACAATGAATATAAACGGACTTAATTCAGCTGTTAAAAGAAGGAAAACTTTTCATAAACTAGAGAAATTAAAATTTGATATAATTTGTTTACAAGAAGTTCACATTAAAAAACAACATGAACAATTGTTATTACAGCCAAAATTAGGGAAAATATTTACCTCTTTGACTCAATGTAAGAAAAGAGGTGTGGTTTTATACATTAAAGAGGCTATTCCAGCAAAATTGATTTACTCGGATGAAGATGGAAGAGTATTAATGGTAGAAATAATGGATAATAATATAAAAATACTCTTGATTGCAATTTATGCTCCGAATGATAAACAAGAAGAGTTTTATAAAAAGCTGCACATGAAAATAATTGGACTGGACTATGTTAATATAATTATGATGGGAGATTTTAATGGAATTGTGGACAATAAACTAGACTATATAGCAACAACAACAAAGCAAAATAGAAAGGCTCTCCCAAGGTCCTTTTTTAAAATGACAGATGAATTAACTTTAAAAGATATTTGGAGAGAAAGAAACGTTAAAGCTAAACAATATACTTTTTATTCAAATAGACATTTATCATGGTCCAGATTAGATATGATTTGGATCTCAACAGAACTAATATCTAATATTAAAGAAACAAATATTGAAACAAGTACCTGGGCAGATCATAGCCCAATGACAATTAAATGGAAGGGACAAAAAAAAAGATCGAGATGGACATTAAATAATACTATTTTAAAGGAGAAAGATTTTACACAATGGATGGAGAAGGAATTGGCTTTTTTCTTCAGAGAAAATAAAAAAGAAGATACTTCAACGCAAAATGTGTGGGACACTATGAAGGCATACGCTAGAGGTTTGATAATAGATTATACAAGAAAAAAGAATATTAGGAAAAGGCAAGCTTCTAAGGTCTTGGAAAATGAGTATAAAACTCTTGAAAAAGAATTACAGAAAATGCCACAGAAAAAGGATATTAAATTGAAGCTGGATGTAATCAAACATAAAATGGAATTAATAGAGAAAGAAGAACTGGCGCAGAAAATTAGAAACTCTAAACAGAATTATTTTGAAGATGCAAATAAACCAGGTAGATGGCTAGCATATAAATTGAGAAAAGAGAAGGAATCAAGAAAAATATTGAAGTTAATAGATGAACAAGGCCAAGTTTGTTATGGGAATAAGGAGAAAAAAGAAATTATTCGAGATTTTTATGGGCAATTATATAAACAGGAGAATATTGATGAAGAAAAAGTCAAACAGTATTTACAGGAAGCTAAGTTATCAAAGATACCTAAAGAGACTGAAGAAATGCTAGAAAGCAATATAACAATGATGGAACTAAATGAAGCATTTAAGAGACAAAATAATGGGAAAGCTCCGGGTCCAGATGGGCTTCCAGTAGAATTTTATAAAACATTTCAAGAATTATTGAGCATCCCATTGTTAGAAGTTATGAATGAAGTTATGTTAAAAAAGATGATACCCAAAACATGGTCAGAGGCTTATATTACACTCATACCAAAGGAAGAGACTGACCCATTGCAAATTAAGAATTATAGACCTATTTCTTTATTGAATGCAGACTATAAAATCTTTGCTTCAATCTTAACAGAAAGACTTAAAAAATATTTAAATAATTTTATTCACTCAGATCAAAATGGATTTCTGCCAAAGAGACAAATTAGAGACAATATGAGAGTAATCTTGGACACTTTGGAATACTATGAGGCTCATCCTGAAAAGCAAATGGCTTTGATATTCCTAGATGCTCAAAAAGCATTTGACAACGTGAACTGGAGATTTATGTTATTATTATTGGAGCAGATGGGTTTCGCTAAAAAATTTATTCAAGCAATAGAAGCCATATATAATAAACAGACAGCAAGGGTAATGATGGAGGGGGAACTTACAGATTTTATTAATATAAGGAAAGGCACAAGACAAGGATGTCCCCTATCTCCTTTGCTATTTGTGTTGACCTTGGAAGTGTTGAATAGAAATATTAGGGATGATACAAGCATAAAAGGAATGAAAATTAAGAAGGAAGAATTTAAGCTACAAGCTTTTGCTGATGATTTAGTTTTTATTTTGGAAGATCCGCTAGAAACAGCTCCAAAGTTACTGGAAAGGATAGAGACATATGGAGAGGTGGCTGGTTTGAAAATAAATAAAGACAAAACAAAGATTTTGACAAAGAATATGTTATTGAGACAGAGAAGAATTGGCAGATCTTTTGAAAATTCAAGTTACAAATAAGGTTAAGTATTTGGGGATATATTTGACAACAAGATGTAGCACATTAAAGGAGAATAATTATATTAAACTTAAACAACAGATAACTACAGATTTGAAGAAGTGGGAAAACTTGCAATTGTCATTAATAGGGAGAATTTCAACAATTAAGATGAATATCTTACCTAGAATTTTATTTTTGTTTCAAACAATACCAATTAGGCTTGGAAAAGACTATTTTGAAGATTTAAATAAAATTATGTTGAAGTTTATATGGCAAGGTAAAAAAGCGAGAATAAAGCTAAAGCTTTTGCAAGATGCTAGAATTAGAGGAGGTTTTGGTCTGCCTAATTGGGAATTGTATTATCAAGCTGCAAGTTTGATGTGGGTCAAAGAATGGATAACATTAAGGAAACATAGGTTGTTGACATTAGAAGGGCATGACTTTCTGTTGGGTTGGCATGCTTTTTTATGGTATAAGGGAACTAAAACACAGGGTTATTTTAGAAGACATTATGTACGGGAGTCTTTGTGGTTAAATTGGGAGAAGATAAAAAGACAATGTTATTTGAAAATTCCAGTTTGGTTATCGACCATTGAAGCATTTTCCTATCCTATAATTTACAAGAAGGAACAAACAGTTAGATATGGGGAACTTTTGGATGAAAAGGGTGAACTTAAATCGATCCAAAATTTAGAGGAACAAGGTATAAGGATGAATTGGTTTTCATATGCACAAATACACTCAAGGTATGATGAAGATTCTAAAACGGAGGGATTTTATGATAAACAGACTGATTTAGATAAGATCTTGATGGGTACTGATGAGAAGGTGATTAAAAAATTATATGGTTATTTACTGGGAATGAAATTAGAGGAAGAACAAGTCAAAGAAACTATGATTGTTTGGGGGAAGAATTTTGGATATGGCATTGATTTAGAGAAATGGCAGAAATTGTGGTCTCAAAATTATAAAATGACAATGTCAACAGCATATAAAGAAAACTTGTATAAGATGTTTTACAGGTGGCACTTTCCTCCGACAAGAATAGCAAGAATGTTTAAGAACAAATCTGAAAAATGCTGGAAATGTCATCAGATACCCGGCTCGTATTACCATATGTGGTGGACTTGTGAGGATGCTAGAAAATATTGGACTATAATTCTCATGTGGTTGGAAAAAATGACAAAGAAACATATAGATTTGAAACCAGAGATCTTCTTATTGGGAATTTTACCTGATATATATAGTAAAGATTTGAAATATCTGATTGTAAATGTATTAACAGCGGCCAGGATTGTATTTGCTAAAAATTGGAAGAATGAGAAAATACCATTACAGGAAGAAATTATTAAGAAAATATTGGAATGTGCTGAGATGAGCAGATTGATATTTGAAATTAGAGAGCAAGAGGATAAACAATTTTACGAAATTTGGGATCTTTTTTATAAATGGCTAGATGATAAAATACGATAATAGAATATTTAGAATGCTAGATAGTAAGGAATATCTTTATTTTGCTATTATTTTGCTATTTGATATTATATTTATAAAGGATTTTTTAGGATTGATTTGATATGATTATATGATTTGTTATAGAGTAAACTGGTTTAAAGTATTGTTAGCTCATTAAGCATGAATGATTAAAAATATAGTCAAAAACTTCTTTTTTTAGTGATATTAGGATATATAAGTTTGGATTGACAATATGAGTTGTTATATAACATAATTGTAATTGAGACTACAGAATGAATGCACAAAAATGATGAACCAACTGACACACTGGATGTACATAAAAGAGTTGATGTTTTTATGTTTTGTTTGTCTTGTTTGTTTGTAGAAAATTAATAAAAACTTTTTCAAAAAAAAAAAAGAATGGATTATGTTGAGGAATAAAAGATTGTTAAAATTAGGAGGTCATGATATTCAAATAGGCTGCCATGCCTTCTTATGGTACAGAAAAAATGTAGTAGATAATTATTTCCAGAGACACTATTTAAGACAGGCACTGTTAACAGTGGAACAAAACCAAATATCAAAATTACATGAAAATACCTATTTGGCATTCCACACTAGAAGCATCCAAATTTGATAAATATGAAGAAAATAGTAACTAATAAAGATATACTGAATGAACAAGGAGTACTGAAAACTAGATTAGAACTAGTAGCACAAGGGTTAAATATAGAATAGTGGTCTTATTTATAAATACAATCAAGATACACACAAGACAAAAATATGAAGTAGGCTTCCGGTTTGCGTGGCTTCGGAGCAGCAGGAATTCGCGACAGCTCGCGATTCCTGCTGGCTAGCTGCCGAGGTACCCCCGATCCAGATGGGTCAGGGGGTTATGGCTGCCCTGTAGGGACAGCTGAAGATAGAGGGGAGCCGGTTAGGGAGGTGGGGGCATCGCAGACCCCCCCCTTCTCCGGGAAAACCCCTTTTTCCCAAGGCGGTGGAGCGGCGGTCAGCAATGGCCGCCACGAAGAAGCCAGCAACCGGGTAAGAACTGTGCTGGAGGAAGTGTGAAAAGTGAAAGTTCTGTCTGAGCCGGGTCAAGTAACAACTTTTAAATTGCCTGGAATTGAGCTGCTTGTTGCTGGAGGATACATTGTATCCCTAAGAAGATCGAAAGCGGCGGAGAAGCTGTTAAAGGGAACTTTTTTTTTATTTTTTTTTTTACTCTCTCATCCCACGGAAAAAGCAGAAATATTTGGATGTATTAGACACTGAAAGTGGATTGCTTTGAAAGCTAAGCTAAGAGACAAAGGGATTTTTGGACATTGAAAAATTTAAGAAATTGGAAAATCTCTGCTGGAGGTATGGATTTTTGATTATTTAAAATTGTTATTGCAAGTGGGAAGGGAGAAAGAAAAATTGGAGCAGAAACTGAAAAAGGAGGAGACTGTCTAGAACGTCTTGGTGGATCCCAAAAGAAGATATATGGTAATTGGACCTCTTTGATCAAAAATTAATTTGGAAAGAGAAAGAGAAGAAGGAAGAAAAGTATTAACTTTTGGAACTTTTTTCTTTTTTTCCTTTTTTTAATTGCTTTTGATTGTCTTGGATTAAAAATACTTGTGGTTGTTTTGGAAAAAGTTTCCCTTTTCATAATGGCATTATCTGTGGATGAACTAGAGATTGAATATCAAAAATATAAAAAAGAAGATACTTTGGGCGCTTTGTTCCAATTCTTAGAAATGGCGTTATGTTCCTTAGAAAAGTTGACGCAGCAGAAGGACTGGGACAAGGAAGAAGAGGAAAAAGAAGCCATCTTTGATGAACAATGGGTTCCTTCCGGAGAGGAGGAGAAAAAGGATAAGAAAAAGGGGTTTTTAAGAATTATAAAAACAACCAAAAGAGAGAAAAATGAGCGAAGAGATGGAGGCAAGGTTAGAAAACAAAAGAAAAGGAGCAAGAAAAGCGAAGGGAAAAAGCAAAGGGGTAGAAAGGGCAAGGAGAAGAATAAGCAAGAGAGAAAAGGGGGGAGGAGAAGCCTTAATGGGGGGAAGCAAGATTTAAAGAAAAAAAGTTTATTTAGAGACAATGGGTGAATTTAATTTAGACTAAAAGAGGGATTCTGGAGGGTATTTAAGAGTGTGTTTTTATATGTATGTATATTTAGAATAAAAAATTTATTATGTAATTTTAAGAATTTTTTAAACAGAATCCCAAGAAAGATTTATATGTAGTTTTTTTAAGTTAGGTAATGTGTTATAGATGCAACTCCAATTGGTTTACAGGAGAAGTATAGTAAAAGAAAAAAGATGAATGGATGTTTGGAAATAGAACAGACAAAGAATGTTGTTGAAAATGGTAATAATGGAAGGATATATATGCTTTTTTTTTTTTTTGATTTTGTATATTGATAAAAGGCAATAAAATTTTAATTGATAAATAATTTGGATGGAAAAGAGAAGTAGGGATAAGATATGAAGTTAATATTATATGAAATATTGATATTATAATCTGGAAATGTTATGTTTTATTGGTCTATCATTATTATTTTTTTTTAGAAAAGAATTTATAAGCTGTTATGCCTTGATTTTGTGTGTATTGATTTTAGAAAACTGATAAAAATGGTTTTTATATATATATATAAAAAAGAAAATGATAATAAGATATAGAAGGAGACTTAGGTTGAATATGATGTTTGAATTTGTGTCTGTGTAAAGAGTTTTTAACCCGGGAACAGACAACCTTCAGAAAAGATCTTGTAGTTTTGTCTATGTTTTGTGTTTGTATGTTTGTGTATTATGCTTATGATAAAACTAACAAAATTTGTTTTTTATTAAAAAAAAAGGAAAAAAGAATCAATAAAACCTTGGAGGAATGTTAGATGAGAATAATTTAAACAAGTCAGAAAGAAAAGAATATGATGATTATAAAATGGATAAATATGGAAGAGAAATGAAATTGAATTGGAGTAAAGAGAAATAATGAGAAACTTGATGAAAGATATTTGCGTGTCCATATGGGGATGGGATAAATTGGAATTATGTTGTATAAAAATATTGTTTTGTTTGACTTGTAAGGATTTACAATATTAAGAGGTTTTATGTGTTTATGTATTTAATGGTTAATGATGTGTTGTTTTATCTTTAAAATTAATAAAAATTTGTTTCAAAAAAAAAAAAAAAAAAATGAAGTATTTATAAAGAATTAACAATTCTGGATAAGCTATTATTAGAGATAGATAATAAATTAATTCAAATATTGTACAGATATTTATTAGAATATAAACTTGAGGAAGAACATGTTAAAGAAACAATGATGGCATGGGCAAAAAAATTCAGTTATATTATTGAAACGGCTAAATGGCAAAATCTTTGGACCACAAATAAGCAAATAACATTGGCTATGGCTTATAAAGAAAATCTTTATGTTTTACAGGTGGCATTTTCTGCCAGCAAGGCTTCCTAAAATGTTTAAAAATATATCTTCAAATTGTTGGAAATGTAAAGATGTACCAGGGACATTTTTTCACATGTGGTAGACTTGCAATGCTGCAAAAAAATATTGGAGACTGATTCAAACATGATAGAACAAATGGTGGAAGAGTGTATTCCATTTAAACTGGAATTTTTTCTTCTTGGAATAGTATCAAAAAAATTTAAGAAGGAAATAATGTATCTAATAGTACATGTATTGACAGTGGCTATAATATTATATGCACAATTTTGGAAAAATGAAATCATACCTCCAGAAACAGAAATAATGAGAAAAATTATGATATGTGCAGAATCAGATAGATTAGAAATAAAAGACAAAAAAGAGTCTAAATATTACAAAATTTGGAATAAATATTATCAATAGTTATATAGTAGAAGACAAGATCAAAATATTAGTAGTTATGATAAGACTAATTAGTAATTAATATATTAAATAAGATGATTATAAATGATGAAGTAAAATGTATAAATATATAATAAGGATAAGTTGTGTGCATTCTCATAATTAAAAATAAAAAAAAAGGAAATGGTGTAGGGTTTCCTGCTTGTAATTACTTGGTAATTACTTATCCTGGTCCATTGTGGAATTTCCTTCATCGTAATTTTTTTTTTTTTTTAATTTCATCTGTATCTGCTCATCAAGTTTGGTCTGTATTGCTTACTTTTGAAGACTATTTTTGAATAAGTTTTATCTTCAACTGAGAATTATTGAACAGTGGGGCCAAGTTGTAGGCATTAAAGGACATTTATTTACATTTTGGATTTTGTTACATTTGTGTTACACTCGGATCATCACACTTTGATTGAAAAACATGCGCAAAAGTGAATGTAGATTTAATTTAATTTTCTTTTTTTAAAAACAAACTTTATTGATTACACAATCAAAATATCAAACACAACACACAGAAGAAGAAAGAAAAGAATTAGAAAAAAAGAAAATGATTTAAAAACTAACAATTTTACAGTAGAATTGATTTAATTTAATTTTCAAAGTCCCTAATTTATCCATTCCATTGAATCCAACTTTTATTCAATTGCTTTTGAGAATCACAGTATTGAATGATTAAAGCTTTTATCAATATTTTGTTTCCCAGAAAGATCAAAGTGATATTTCAAAATTCTTAATGTTTCTAAACAATGTGTCCAAAACAGAGGAGGTGGTATTTAGGATTCAAAAGATTCAAACCATGATTTATCAATTTTTTTTAAAAAAAATAGGACCAACCAATTTTTTTGTAGATATTTGAAGCTATCGATGGGATTTTTTTGTTTTGTTTTTTTCATTTTTAAAGTCAGATCTTTCTGTGAAGTCAAAAATCAATTTCTTTTAAAATGTCTTTTTTGTCCATATCCTAGTTTATCATCATCTCCTATTTCCTCATTGAATTATAACAACAGCACTAATCTGCTGATGAACAGATAGATTGCTTTCTTATTTCATTTCTTTACCTTGCCAGTGGGGGGAAACGGTTAGTTGTTATTTTATTTTTCCATTTCCTCACCACTTTTGACTTCTGCTTCCTCTTTTTTTGCCAGCAAATTTTTTACCCTGCTGAATTACAGCTTTTTGCTTATCTCCCAACCCCATTTAATGTCTAGAAAGAAGCAAAATGACAATGTTGTTTGTTCTGGCAGAATGTCTCCTATTTTCTCTGGTGAGCAGGTTTGTGACAATTTACTCTCACTTAGTTCAAGAGGGATTACAACTTAATACTAGATGGACATGTTTTGTGGACAAATAAGTTCATTATCATGTATCCCTTTGAAAAGCAATTGTTCAGGGTTAAATTGGAACTATGCCTGTCATAGATCCTCTTTCTTGCTTTAATCACTTTTTCTATAATTTTTTCTTGTTTATTCTCCAACATAGTGGATGGTGTTTAATTTTAATTAGGTGACTCACTCTTGTGTTTTGCAAAATCTAGGCATCACATTATGTAGTATTCTCAAAAGAACAGCAAGAATCGTGGCTAAAGAAGTGTCCAAGGTCAAGAATGCTGAGAGAGTTCTCTATATATTACAGGGGTTTCTCAACTCCTGTAATATATAGCATTTGTGCAATTTACTGTGCACTCTGCTATCATATTGGAGGGCAGTGAATTATGCAGAATAAGATATTATTTATACCTGAACATGGGGTGCATAGAATAGGAGAAACTGCTAGAACTTCTAATCAAATGTCATTCCTGCAGGAAGGATATCTAATTTATAGGTCATCCAACCAAGTGAAACCTTTACTATGGAGCAACCTGTTTGCTCCAAGATGCTAAAGGGATAAAGACTTCCCATCAGAATTTAGCTTTTGAAAATATGAAGTTCTTGCAGATGGATCTATTTTCTTAAGTGTCATACTGTACATCATATATTCCCAAAGCATCTGTTCCACAAACAAATTGGTAGAAGCATGAGTCCTTGATGACAATGCATCCTGTGAAACAGATGATATATGAAATAGTGTTGTCTTTTTATACACTGTATGTGAGGGGTTTTTTACTACTATAATAAGGACAAATCTGTTGGGGAGTTAGTACAATTTTTTGTGCCACATGTATCATTTTCTTTTCAAATTATTCCCATAAAGCATATTATTAATTGCTCATATATTAATCTTTCACTTAGTGGAATTAAGAAATAAAAGTTTCATATGACACAAATAACATATCCTCCACAAACAAACAGTGCCTTGGAATTCTGTTCTGTCCAAACTTAGTTCATGTTTTGTTTTCAAATGTACCATACCTGTGAAACTTATTAAAGGGCACAAAGGAGCAGAAGCACTTAACATCTTTTAAAATTTCAAAACGACTTATGCAAGAGTCATTTGCCTCACTAATTAGCACCATTTATTTATTCTTTTTTATTCGCTAGTTTGATGTAAAACACACAATTTGTAATTTCCCAGAAAATAAGTTAAATATAGCTCATAAACTCAGGGAAATGGACCAATGGCATGAGAAATGTTCTGTTTGTGGGTTGCTAGACCTAGACTACTGTAACATTAATTCCAGAGAAGTTTGATCACTAAATGGCATGTCTTTGTGAATGCTATTGCGGTTATTGTAGAGTTTAGCTATATCAAATAATATACCAGAGATAGGCTCCACGTCATCTGTACTTCAAAGTTTTTAACTGGTATATCAATTAATGAAATGAAATCAGTGAAAATTCTAATTAGTACAGTACAATGTGTTAAAGGTTATTTTGGATCTGTATTGTTTTAGACTGAATGAAAAATATTGTATGGATTTGTTTTAACTTAGTTTCTTTAGCATAGGACTTCTTTCTAAAAACAAGTGATGTTTTAATTCCCTAAATTATTATGCACTATAACGCTTCAAAAGGACACCAGCACTTTTTTAGTAATTTTATTAAATATTACAATCTACAACAATAAAACATAAATGAAATAAATTAAAAGAATAACAAGAAAAGAAAATTAGAAGACACATCTTCACTTTTAAAGTAGAACCTCAATTAACAAACCATATAATAGGTTAAAAAGGCCAGTGAATAATTTATGTGTTATTTTTAATTGGCTGACATTGTATGAGTGATTTAATTGGCTGATAGTTTGTATAAGCGAGCAACTTAATGTTTTCAACAGTCTTTTAAATGTAATTCAGTTTATTCATAATGTCAATAGAATTTATATGTAGTAAGTTAGCCATAGCTACTCTATTTCCTTGCACCGTAAATACAAAATATTTCCAAAGGACTTAGATATGACACTTCCTTCCACTCTGTTGATTAATGTGCTTTGCACATATATGAGTAACCTTATTTCTTTTCAAGCTCACTCAAAATCAAAAGTAATAGCTGTATTGATTTAGCCCCAATTTACATGATGCAGAATAGAAGCAGTGCTAATAAATGTTCCCATATTTCACTGTTATAGCAAATTGACGTAGTTTAGAAGGTGTATACCAACTGCTGTGTTAAACTGAAGTTGAAATTTACATTAGTACAGAGGGCAGATATAACAATCCAGTGATAATTACAGCTGAAGATAATACTTATTTTATTTTCCTCCCCCAGTAATAAAATTACATATGACTGTTCTGAATAAGTAACCTGAATGAATAGCAAGTTTGAAAATATTATGCTGAAATCATTGGGGAGGAGATAAACTATCAGCGTAACACTTTCCAGTGGCATGAAAATCACTGATACTATGTACTAGTAGTACAGGAAATCACTATGAGACCATATGCTATCTAGAACTGCTACTTAAAAATCTTATTTTCCTTTTTCCTTCACCCTTCCTTTCTTTTAGATTGTAAGTTAACTAGTATGTAATTCTGAAATATTATTATCATCAGAGTATTGTGGCTGAAAGGCACTATGGAGATATTTCAAATACTGTCAAATTATTCTTTTAGTTATAATCCTTTATATACCATAATAAAAACTATTATTTCAATGCGGAGAGGGGTTAGGATTTCATGTTTTCATCTGAGAATATAAATTGTTTATTGCATCCTCTCTTTACCAAGATTACAAAAAAGATTTACAAAGCACAAAGTTAACATTATGTTGGGATCTTAGTTTCTGCATGGATAATTGGACATCCAGAAAAT
The DNA here is from genome assembly GCA_033807585.1 of Hydrophis major. Classification (NCBI taxonomy): domain Eukaryota; kingdom Metazoa; phylum Chordata; class Lepidosauria; order Squamata; family Elapidae; genus Hydrophis; species Hydrophis major. The sequence goes on along the minus strand of CM066343.1, from coordinate 91,726,065 downwards.
AGTAAGATTGATAAGCAATCAATACAAAAGTGAGAAAAAAAGATGATTTACTATGTGCTTCTCTGAGCAGCATTACTTTTCCCCATAATTGCAGGGTATTTTAATTTTCCTTTCATCGTGACAGCAGATTTCCTAAAATGTTTTATAGCTTAAAAGATCTAGTTTCATTGGGCTGAAAAAAAATAAGCTATAATGGTAGATAAACAAAGCCATTGGAATTATTGATAATAAAAGGTCTTGCTTTACTTTTCTTTCCTTGAGTGGAGATTTTCTTGAATATTTCCTCCTTTGTGCAGGGATACCTAGGTGTTCCCTGAAGTTGACTGTTTGCTTGCAGACATTACATTATCTGATGACCTAAGATCTTTAGGACAGAACATATAACCCAATTGGGAATGAAATGTCTGCAAGCAAGCAATGATGCACACAGAGAAGCAAGACCACTACAGTTGAGATACATATATTCTCTTCCATTGGTATTTCTATCTTTATTCTTTCAATTGTTTGCGAATTTGTGACAAAAGTTTGCTCTTCTTTAGCAAATGTTTAATAATGTGTGTGCAATTTATCCAAGATTTATTCAATTAAGTTTGAAGTCATGCTAACCACGGAAGAAAATTGACATAGGGATATCATTATTTAACTCTAATTGGAATTTGACAAACATCAGTAACAACTATTTGACATTAAAGCTGTGTCCTTGATTAAATCTGTTATTATGGTTGGTCACATATTAGCTAGATCTTTAGACTGGATTTGGCATTTTTATCTATCTATCAAGTCTTTCCCAATGACCTGGGATAGGCAGCAGTTGCTTGATGATTCTAAAGATAATGTCATAAATTATAAGCTGTTCCAAAGAAAGCAATCTTTTATAATTGACTAATAGTGATTTTTATCAATGCTGATGGTATTTAACTGATGCTCCACATGTTTTGGGATTACTATGTATAAAGGGATCTATTGCTATTAGTACTATTTTTGCTTTCATTTGTTAAAATTATCCTTTCCTTTTGTAGAAGCCAGATGTATATTTACAAGTCTTTGTATTTGGTGATTTTCTCTTTAAATTCTTTTCTGTTGTCTCCAGATACTACCACATCCACTGTGTAGACTCTTTTTGTCTTTCTTATCAACAATTATTAAGTCTATGGTTTTATGTGACAGCTGCCAGTCTGTTTGAGTTCCAAAGTCCCAGAACAATTTAGCTTCTTCATTTTCTATTACTTTGTCTGCTTTGTGGTTCTGACAGTTCTTGATTATAAGCAAATGGCATTTCTTGCAGGTATAATATACCAGTGTTGTCTTTGTCTAACTGTTGCTTGTAGTCAGACTGGGTAATTTTAGGTTATTATTGTAATTGTTGTTTGCACAGTCATCCAGATATTCAGACTGAGTATGTCCACACAAGGACTTCCTTCATTAGTTCTAGCATTCTGATCTTAGCATGTTGACTTTCCAACCTGAACTATTTTAGTAATGCTTTCCTTCCCCTTTTGTTGATTTTGCATCCAACATCTTCAATTATAACTGTATATCGTAGTACCATAAGCTGATTACTAGTATTTGATATTGCATCGGAATTTTGTGGCATTGTGCTACCTTTTTTTTGTAAAGAGCTTTTAATTTAAGCAACCTTATTCTGTAGTTTTTATGCTATCCTATATGTCCAGATACTTTTCATTTCAGATCCTCCTGTTTTTCAGCTCTTTCTGAGGAAAAGATAGAAGAGAGGAGGCCTGGTTTGGAAATGAAAATGCTTCAATCACTTCCTCTATTTCCCCTGGTTTGTCTCTACTGTCTGAATTACTTTGGAAAAACTTTGATTTCTTTGCCCTGTAGATGTTTGCATTTCTTCCAATTATATTTCCGTGAATATTTTATTTTGTCTTATAAGCCAATGCTGATTCAATAACCTTCTCCTTTTCAATCTGGATATCATTTTTTTCCAGAACTGGTGCATTTTAAAAAGATATTCTGTTTTCATTAGACTTGATTTCTAATTCCTTCCTTCCTTCCAGCATTTGGTGGCATTGAATTAAAAATAAATTTATTCATAGACAACATGAACTAGGATAGACTCTAGCTTATCTGCCTAACTTCAGTGACATGAAGGGTATCAATAGCTACCAAATAAAGCAAATCTTTTGAATAATGTTTATTTTGAGCTAAACCTACCCAGAAATGTGAATTTTACTTTTTTAAAGATAATTTTGATTGACGTTTTATGCTGTTTAACTTTTTAAAAACCTAATATTAAATTTGAAAATGTAATTTTAAAAATCTTAAGAAAGGCAGTCATGAGTCTATTGTCCAGGAGACTATAGCAATTTAAGACAGAACATAAAACACATGACATTTATGGTTTATGCTATGTGACATATTTATACTGTCATTACAATTTCAGTTTTTGTAATTATAATACATTCTGTATATTTAAGTTGTCAGATGCAAAACTATGTCCACTTTTATCTTTTTGTGACTATTTTTTTCCTTTGGAGGACAAATACTAAATAGCCACCTTAATTTGAAACTCTGGACTATCACAGTAAAAAGGATCCTGGGCAATTCTCAACAAGTTCTTCTAGCAGATTTTTTAAAAAGTAAAGAAAGCTTAAAAGGGTAAATCTGTCTTTCTGTCTGGTTTGGCAAATATTTATTTATTGATAAAAAGTCCTTACGAAAGATGTTTGATTCAGTATAACTTGCTGAGCCAAGGGGATGTCAGACCCCTCAGTTGAAATTCTGAGAAGCTACATATCATTTCTATTCACTGAAAGTCCAGGTATAAACCACATTATCAAAAACAATTCCTGATAATTAATGTTAGCATTTTACTACCTTGGATAGCTTCCTTTTTCCCCGCACTTTTTTAAGCATTTGGGTCCCGCTGTTATTTAATTTCTCTTTAACTCTCTGAGGTATTAAATGAAATTAAATGACAGCAACCACCCACATTGTATTCTTTGAAGCATTGTATTCTTTGAATAATTCTCTGCTGCCCATCACAGATGTGATTTAATGCTCAATGGAAGACATTTTACTGTGGACCCTTGATGCTAATTGTGCTCAGAAGTACAGTCCTTGTAATCAAAAATGAATACTTCGTTTTTTTCAAAATCAAATCCTTACTCCTTCCTCTCCATGCAACTTATTTTCATAAAAATGTGTTTTGAAAAAAATTAAGAGCATTAGTATATAGACAGCAGCCTAACCATCTATCTATTGTATTCAATACAATAGAATTTGGAGATTCTATTGGTGATTCAAACAAAACAGAACCAAAAAAAATCAGATGATACTGACAAGATATTCTTATCAAGATATTCTTATCAAGAAAAAAAAATCATGAACTTGACCATATAGTCACTGGCAGTTGAGTCTGATAAGAGAGTTTACCTTTCTTCGTGAAAATGGTACATATAAAGAAAAGATAACTTTGATTATTTTTCCTTCCTTTATGGACACCCCCTTCTCTCCATTTCTAAAGCAACTTTTAAAAACATTTCTAAAACAACTTTGTGCCATGCAAACTATTCCAAAGGTTGCTAGAAGGCAAAAACTGCAGTGTCATATTTGCATTCATGCAAGGATCTCACTGAATCTAGCTCAAAGGATATTGTGCTGGATGCCCTAAGAAAATAGCACACTAATGGACTGGAAAACCTGCACATTATTTGGCAACTACCAAGCTACTAGTAGTTGGCAGAAATGGCCTAAAAACATTTGAACAATGTATTCACTTATTTCTGATACTTAGGCCAAGTTCTTTATCATAAATGTTGGGAGAGCACTTGAAGATTTGAAGAATTCCATGTTATAATATGCTACCCATTTATCTAACTAACATGCTACATTTCTCTTTTGCATATTTATGCCCCAAAAGATTAAAAAATAGAACTTATGATATGCTTTGATTAATATAGCTCTTTGATTCATCCATACAAATAGAAGAAAATTCATGCTTATTTCTCTACTCACATTTCTTTAACATGTACATGTTAGCAGATGTTTTACTTGAGAATGTATAAGAAAAAAAAAAAAAAAACTCCATAGCACAGAAAGGAGAAAATAGATCAATTTCAATAATGCAAGTAAAACATTTCTAAATTATGGCATTTTCAAATATTGGCTTTTTGCTTTAATAGAAATACAAATATTTAATAGAAATATTAAAACATGACCTTTTAGACCCAAAATATCTCAAGTAAACTGTTAAGGACTAAGCCAACGCATCAGTAACAACCCTAATAGCTTTACTTTTACAACAGGCTCGTAATCCTGCACTTCTCATTGACCCGTGAATAGCGAGTCGTAATTGGTCGATTCTGGCCAGTCCGATTGGCTGTTAGCGGGTCTCTCTGATTGGACACTTGTTAGAGCGGTAAACTCAAATCATTGGTTGTTTTGACAGCAGCCAGCTCTATAAAAGAGCTGCTGCTGCCCTAGTATTTGCTCTGTTCTGAAGTCATGAATAAAGAGTTGAAGTCACAGTTCGATGTCTCATCTCCGTTCCTTGCACCCATGCTCAGGACTTAACACTGGCGACGAGAGTGGGATGCGGAGACGATAGAGCTGACTAAGTACTCATCGAACAAGACAGAGCACGTGGCTGAAGAGCGTATGCAACAAATGGCATAATGACCAGCGGCATCATACCACCCACTCCATTTGACCCAGCCAACGAAGACTGGGACTCGTATATAAACCATTTCCAGATGAGCCTAGAGACCAACAATCTGAAGGATGCTACGCTTGGCAATAAACGAGTGGTGTTCCTGACCCACTGCGGCCCCGCTGTTTTCAAAATGGCTAAAGCACTTGCCAAACTGGTGGATGTGAAGACCATGGATTGGGATAACCTCACGCCAATCCTCTGAGCCCATTATGCACCCGCAATGCCTACACGAGTTTTACCAGAGGGACCAACGGAAGAATGAGAGTGTTGGGAACTTCGTAACCGACCTCCGGAACCTAGGAGGCCTCTGTGGTTTTGCAAACCTCGAGGAAGCCCTGAGAGACCGCATAGTTTTGGGTTTAGATGACCACACAGTGCAGAGTAAACTCATGGCGAAAGGAGACATCACCCTTACAGATGTCATCGCCAACGCTACTGCCACAGAAACAACCAGGAAGTCAGCCGTTCGAATGCGCCGAGCGAATGCATCGCACCGCCAACTCGCTAACGATAGTCCGCTCTCCTCTGAGAGGCACGCTATTACCGCCCATCACAAAGACCTCAAGGCATCCTCAGACAGTGAGGAAGAGGAGGTCAACCGGCTCTGCTCGGAATGAGAACAAAGGAACCAGAGACTTCTGTGCCAATGTGCTGGTTGCGGGGCAAACCACCCGCGATCGGACTGCAAATTCCTCTACGCACTCTGCCATTCCTGTGGGAAAAGAGGCCACATCACAAAGGTCTGCAGAAGCAAGTGAGAGTCCAGTCCAAACCGAAGGGAGAACAACCTCCGTCAGGAGACAGGCAAACCACCTGGAAATCAGGACCGCCTGAACCACCAATGGAACAACCACTACCACTACAGAAATCAAGAACCTGCCTCTTCAATGAGATGAGAAGAGGCGCACCAAACTATTATTATCAGCCATGCTTCATCGCTAGATGCAAAAAAGATCTGTGTAAAGGTTACTATTGAGAATCGACCATGCATGATGGAAGTCGATTCAGGGTTATCCCTATCGATGGTCTCCTGGAAAACCTCAAACAGCTGATCCCTGCCATCTGTCGGCAGGACCTCAGCACTCAAAAATCATCCTAAAAGACTACCAGGGAAACAGAATTCTGGTTGTCGGTTCCAGCCACATCCAAGTATCCTTCAAGGACCGCACCACGACGCTTCCCCTGACTGTCGTCGATCGTGACCGGCCCAGTTTGTTAGGGTTACAGTGGTTCGCCCCACTCGGGATTGAACTAGCCGGCATACACCAAACCGGAAGCAATGACTGGTAAGAGGCCCTCATCCAGGAATTCCAGGATGTGTTCACAGGAACATTTGGAAAGTACAAGGGGACCCCTATATCGTTTAATCTCAGCCCCGATGTAGCTCCCATTCGTCTTAAGCTTCGTTGGGTGCCTTTTGCCCTCAAACCAAAGATTGATGAGCAGCTAGATAAATTAATAGCCCAGGGTGTTTTGGAACCGATTGACCATGCCCGTTGGGAAACTCCAATAGTAACACCCATGAACCCAGATGGCTCATTAAGAATTTGTGGGGATTACCGGGCCACCCTAAATCATGCCCTTCAACAAAGCGCTTACCCAGTACCGGTGGTCCAACACCTTCTTCACTTCCTGGGTGGCGGAAAAATATTTGCGAAATTGGACTTAGCTCAGGCATACCAACAGCTACCCATAGACGCAACGACTGCAGAAGCCCAGACCATAGTTACACATAGAGGTGCCTTCAAGTGCAATAGACTCCAATTCGGAGTAAGCGTGGTGCCTGGCATTTTCCAAAGTTTGATGGAGAGACTATTACAAAGCATAAAAGGCATCGTGACTTATTTTAACAATGTCTTAATAGCTGCCCCTACTAAAGAGTTATTAGTACAACGACTCAGAAAGGTTCTTCAAAAATTTAAAGATGCTGGCCTGAAAGTAAAAAGGGACAAGTGTCAACTTTGTACGGAGAGAGTGGAGTTCCTGGGATACCTTCTCAACAAACAGGGAATCCACCCCACCGAAAAAAAACTAACTGCAATCAAAAAGGCCCCAAGACCTAGAAATAAGACAGACCTCCAAGCCTTCCTGGGACTCATTAACTTTTATAACATCTTCTTGCCCCAGAAGGCGACCGTAGCCGAACCCCTACATAGACTTCTTGACAAAAAGGCTTCCTGGGTCTGGGGACAGCGTGAAGAACGGGCATTTCAACAAGTAAAAGACCTCTTAACTTCCGATGCTGTATTGATATAATACAATGAGAATTTACCCTTAACGGTTACCTGTGATGCCTTCCATTCGGAGTGGGAGCCATTTTAAGCCATGTCCTGCCAAATGATAATGAGGCACCTATTGCGTTCTTTTCGAGAACTTTGTCTAAAACTGAAAGGAACTATAGCCAACTTGATAAAGAGGCTTTCGCCATTGTATCTGCAATTAAACGTTTCCATGAATATGTGTATCGGAGACCCTTTACCATAATTACAGACCACAAGCTGCTACTTGGTAATTTGGCGGGAAACAAACCAACTCCCCACATCTTATCACCAAGAATGACACGTTGGTCGGAATTTTTAGCTGCCTATGATTACCAACTGCAACACCGCCCGGGGAAAGCCATTCTCCACGCTGACGCTTTGAGCCGCTCTCCACTACCAGACATCATAGAGGACCCAGCTCCAACCCTAACTGTATTGCAAATTGAAACTCTTAAATCACCGCCGCTGACCGCTCGAGACATAGCTTCAGAAACGAAAAAGGACCCTTCTTTGGCACGAGTCCTCAGCTGGGTGGAACGGGGTTGGCCGGACAGCGCACCCAGCAACACTTTCAAGCCATTCAGAAATCGACAGACAGAACTATTCTCCCAAAAGGGCTGCATCTTGTGGGGAGAAAGAGTTGTAATCCCGGAGAAATTGCAACATAAAGTTTTAAAAATGTTGCACAATGGACATCCAGGCATCGTGAGGATGAAGGCATTGGCCAGGAGTTACGCATGGTGGCCTGGGTTAGACAAGCAGATAGAGACCTGGGTAGCAAAGTGCAGCAAATGCCAGGAGACTTGCTCTGCTCCTCCAAAAACACCCCCAACTCAGTGGGAAACGCCTCGAGGTCCCTGGTCCCATATCCACATTGATTTTGCGGGACCCACAAGAGGACACACTTTCCTTCTAACCGTGGATGCCTATTCTTCTTGCGGAGGTCCACAAGATGAAAAGCACCACCACGGAGGTGGTCATTAAAAAACTGAATAAGCTATTCGCTACCCACGGATTGCTGGATGTCCTGGTCTCCGATAATGGCCCCCAATTCAATGCCCTGGCATTCGAACAGTACCTAGCAGACCGGGGCATCCGCCATGCCTTAACATCGCCAGCTCACTCTGCAGCCAATAGTAGGGCAGAGCGAATGGTTCAATTTGTAAAGAAGACTTCACACAAAATGGACCACGGTGACATTGACAACAAAATAACCTGGATGCTTTTCCTCCAACATATTACCCCAAGCAGCACCACAAACAGAACCCCACCTGAACTGCTGATGGGCCAGAAACTTCGCTCACATCTCGATCACCTCCACCCTGCTTACACGCCTTCCAGCATCAAGTGTCGATCATTCCAGGAAGGTGACCCCGTTTTTGCGAAAAATTTCTCGGGCGACCCATTGTGGGTCCCTGCTACCATAACGCAACTTACAGGACCCTGATCCTATTGTCTACAAACTGCAGATGGTAAAATGTGGAAGCGCCACATAGACCAACTCCGCTCCAGACTAGCACCCACTCCCATCTCATCCCCTGAATCTCCAACTGGGGGGGGGAAGGGACATCGAGGAGACCGAAAAAGAAATAACAGATGATTTAACAATCGAAACCCAGCAGTCTACACAACCAACCATGAGATACTCACCACCAGAAGGAGAACCGAGCCGGGGAGTGGCCTCGCCGTGTGACAGCACCGCAATGGAAACAACTCCAGGGAACCCGGAGGACAGCATTGGCGAGAGCAGAGAGGACAGCCCAGAGCCATTCAACGAAAGAGCGAGACAGTTTTCGCCATCCAGCTCAGCAAGCAGCCCACCGGAACCAGAGCCAGGACAGAAACCAGTGGAACAGCGCAGATCAAGCAGACAGGTGAAGCAACCTACCTACTTATGAGAATATGTCACCCCACCCCTCAGACGGAACCTAGGGGGGAGGGGTATTATGGACTAAGCCAATGCATCAGTAACAATCCTAATAGCTTTACTTTTACAGCAGGCTCGTAATGCTGCACTTCTCATTGGCCCGCAAATAGCTAGTCGTGATTGGTCGATTCTGGCCAATCCGATTGGCTGTTAGCAGATCTCTCTGATTGGATGCTTGTTAGAGCAGTAAACTCAAATCATTGGCTGTTTTGACAGCAGCCAGGTCTATAAAAGAGCTTCTGCTACCCAAGTATTTGCTCTGTTCTGAAGTCACGAATAAAGAGTTGAAGTCACAGTTCGATGTCTCATCTCCGTTCCTTGCGCCCATGCTCAGGACTTAATATAAACTATGCTATATTAGGAGATAAATTTAAATCAAAATTTCATCACATAAAAATTTAATGACATCTAACTTCTTTTAAAATGTATTTGCATTTGTTATGTTATTTATTTTTTTATTTGCATTTGTTATTTGTTATATACATGGATGCCAGTAACACCTTCAAATACTGCATATATTTTTCATTTTGACTTGCAAAATAAATTGTGCAGAAAAAACATATAGCTGCCTTTCTATCAAATTCACATTCTGTCATCCATACTGTTGAAGAATGGCACCATATACTAATGGATTAACATGTTAGCACGTCTAATCCTTAGATGTTTGATAGAAATGTTGTGTTCTGTTCTGTTTGTATTTTGTGCTCCTCATTTTCAGTTTTTGTTGGAGGTGAAAATTAAAAGCTTGAAATTGGAATCAAAGTATTACTGAATAAAAGAATTTGGTTCCTCAAGAGTGTCAAGTGCTGAAGATCAATGATGTATGGATCCTGAAAAATAGCTTTCTGTCTTTTACTAAAATTGTAGGTTGGGACTATCTTTTTCTCAACAAAAAAAACAATATTCTATACATTTTTCCATATTATTATTTTTTTTACTTATATTTACATATTCTTCTCTAAATACATGGCATGAATAACAAATACCTCCATTGTTGTCTGACACATATGGTACCATTTTTGCTGAGCAAGATCTTGACTTTCATGAAATTGGCTGAACAAATGCAATATTGAAACAAAGAAGCCCTTTGAACAAAAAGTCTTGTCACGTGTTTTCTGAATGAACAATATAACAGATATTACAGTTGTGCATATTTTTAGAGATCTGTGCACTTAGTTTATTTTTATCAAGTTTTCAATGTATACTGTATGTGATGTAAGATGTAGCTAAAAGGCATAAGCATTCTCCAAAGATCAGTCAGATAAATTTTAAGGCTTCAATTCAACTTCACACTGAAGCAGCATAGTAATATGTTTCTTTGCAAATTGTTATTTAAAAATGACATTCATCAAGTTTTGGATATATTGCTTTCCTGTTACAAAAATATGTAAATAATTAACATCAGCAACACCTTAGTACTAATACTCAATTGCATGTGATGCTATTTGAATTAATAGCTGGGGAAATGATAAATAAATAATTTATGTCTCTCCAAGTATATTATTTCCAAAATATAACAAAAACTGTTCCATTTTTAAAAAAATACTTAAGTAACAAGGATGTAAATCAGCAAATTGTTACTTTTTTTGTTACAATTTCCAATTCACTTAAAAAATAAAGTCAAAATGACCCTATCAGATAATTTGACTTCTTTATATTTTTTTCTTATTATCAACACATAAAAGTAGATCTAAAAAAGAGAAAAAAGTCTATGCCTTCTATTGATCCCATGTAATTTCTTGTATTACACATTACAATATTGTGCAATAACCAAATATGTCCACGTTGTAAAAAAATTAGTTAGCAATTTAAATTTGTAAGAAGTTTGATCCTAGAACTTCTCAGGTATTATCATTTAAAATCAATGTGCATCCATTAATACTTCTCTGGACTGGAAGTTAATAGCACTAAGTACAGGATTTTTTTGTTTTTTAATTTTTATAAATAGTTTTTATTACATTTTTCAAAAATACAAATCTTATTCATGTTTGTGACAACATTTTGGCATTGACAAATACATATATCTTATATATGCTATTATATACATCATTATTATATACATCAACAAATACCTATGTCTTATATGTCTTATTATATTTATCAACAAATACATATATCTTATATATCTTATTATATATATTTCTGCATTAACAATCTCTTAAGGTATCTTACTTTATTTTCAATAATCTATTCTTCCTAATCTTTTTAAATTAGTTTTTAATTAGAATCTTTTTACCAATTTAATTGGAAGGTTATAGCAGAAGATTTCCTGAGTAAACATGGACTACAAGATTAAGTGGTTCCAGACTTCCAATTTGGCATGGCGGGGAGATGGTCACTAGATAGAGGGGCTCCATGAATCTCAGCCGATATTTCTCCATTAAGAAGCCTTAAGGGGAGAAAGTCACCCTGCATGGGTGACAAAGAAAGGAGGGGCGTTTTGTTGATCACAGAAGAGTGGTGGCTCTCCTGCTTGATTAAGCCACCCCCCTAACTAACAAAGAAAAGAGTCGGCCATTATGGCCACACCAAAGCTGGGGCAACAGAAGAAGAAATTAGCTGGAATGGTTTGTGAACAGAGGATTGGAGACCCATTTTAAATAAAAGAACTTTTGAAAGACTCCAAAGGGCTGAGAAAGTGGCAAATTAATACTTGAAGATAAATTATAAATTATAGACCCAAAAGAGAAATGAATTTTTGATGAAAGAATATAAAATTTTAAGAGATGGAAAGACTGAACTGAAATTTGTGGTATTGTGAAAAGTGACTTTAATTTGCTGGAAATATTGTTGAACTGTAGGAAGAAATTATGCAAAGCAAATGGATTGTTTGAACTTTGACAATCACCTGTGATAGCTTTTACCTCTTTTAATATTGGAACTTAGAGCTGGGACACCACCTACTGGCAAAAGAAGATACTATATTATGATATTGTTAGAAAGGACCTTAAAAAGTCAGGATTGGTAAAGAAGAAAAGAAAGTCAGGATCAATAAAAAGAAAGGCAACAAAGTGAAAGGCAAACAACATCTGGAAAGCCATCTTTTTGTTTTTTTATTCTCTATCTACTTGTTCTTTTTTGGCGGCTTAGGAGTGATTGGTGAATCTTGTAAATTTTTCAAAGTAGTTTGGATTGTAAATAATAGGAATTGCCCTTGAAACTGAACACATATATCTGTGAACTATTGAGATACGGGGAAATTTGGTGGGCCTTCTGGATTATAAATATTATTTGATAGAACATCTTATGAAGTAAAAAGAAAAATTAAGCCAGGCCTACAAATTTGGACAATTTAGAGGGAGCAAAACAGCAGATTCAGAGGACTATAAACATAGTGGATTCAGAGGAACAGTTCAGGGATTGTGCAAACTGTTCTAATATGGGTTTTTTTTTTTAATGTTTTTGGACACTTGGGACATTGGAATTTTGATGGATTACTGACTAATTTTTAGACCATTATAATAAAGTAAAATGTTACAACCAGGGAAAACAAATACACCCCAAAAGGAAATACTATTATTGCTTCAAGGTATTCAGGAAGCTATGACAATGAACCATAGGGAGATGATGGAAATAATGCAGAATACAGATGTGAGACTAGGAAACTCCCAGCAAATGACAATGAAGAATGAATGAAAAATTCAAGAGAAACCAGAAGAAGTAGAAGAAATAATAGAGGAGATAAATCAACAAATGATACAAACAGATATGATACAAAGATATGGAAGAGATAGCAAAAACTATTTTCTAAAGCTCCTGTAGGGCAGACAAGGAATAATGGATGGAAACTGAACAAGGAGAGATTTAACCTGGAAATAAGAAGAAACTTTCTGACAATGAGAACAATCAACCAATGGAACAGCTTGCTCTCAGAAGTTGTGGGAGCGCCATCACTTGAGACTTTCAAGAAGAGATTGGACTGCCATCTGTCAGAAATTTATTTATTTATTTGTTTTGTCAAAATAATAGGTATAAGTAAAAACATAGTTATGAATACATGGATACATATAAGAAAAAACAAACAGAAACAATAGGACAGGGATGGTAAGCATATTGGTGTGCTTATGCACGTCCCCTACAGACCTCTTAGGAAAGGGGTGAGGTTAAAGTTTTCGGGGTTTGGGCAAGAAACCACAGGTAGAGTGTAGGCTGTAGGGTCTCCCGCTTGGGTGGCAGGGAGTTGGACTAGAAGACCTACAAGGTCCCTTCCAATTCTGATTATCTATTATCTGTTAAAACTCTTGAAATAGAGCAGGTAGATTATTTAGTAAGAGATTAAAGGGTAGAAAAGGGCAAAGAGAAAGATCTCCCAGAACTGATGACAAAGTTATTGATGGGTGTTTTAGAGATTAGGCAGTGAGAGGCAGATGTGGAGGCAGAGCAAATATTTAGATTAAAAATAAGTGATGCAAAGGATACAAGATCCCATGGGAGATTTATAAAAAAAAAACCCAATAAGAGTTGAAATATTAAAAAGGACAACAAATGATCGCTAGATATGGGAATGGTCATATTAAAGATTAGATATTATTATTATTATTATTATTATTATTATTATTATTATTATTATTATTATTATTATTATTATTATCATTATCATCATTATCATTATTATTATATTTTGAAAATATTATTTGCATACTGTCACACAATATAATTTACTAAAATTACTATGTATATGTAAATGTTAGAAATTGGATGATTACTCAAAAAAGTCATTGAATTGAAGTATTAAAAAGAATAAGAGATGTGGATAGATATAGAATACTTTTTAACATGGGATTTATTGCTTTAAAAATTAGAAAGTAAAAGTAAAAATTAGAAATTGGGAAAATATTATGCATATTGTTACATAAATATAAATTACTACAATTACGTAGTATACATAATCATTAGGAGTTGGAAAACTACTGTGCATAGTAGTATTCATAGTAGTATGCATTAAATAGTATTATTATTATTATTATAAGTATTGTGTACAAAGTAAATTAACCCAGACAATATACTGTTCACTAAGTTTATTTATTTATTTAGTGTATGACAAATACATGGATTTTATAGTAGTTCAAATGTTCAAATGTTAATGTCCAATCCATCCAGCCATTCAAGGACAGGGTGGTCTATGTTGAAAAAAATCAGACATTGGGCTGAATATTGATGAATATTTGGACACAATGTGATGGATATTTTGTTGAGGACCACCGCAGTCACACTGAGGCGTAGAGACAAGATTCCACTTAAATAATGAGTCCTGGCAGACACCATGTTGGGTATGGATTCAGAGTTGACCAATGCTAGTGAGAAAGGTCAAAACCTCCCTCAGTAATTGTATATTTAAAGAAAAAACCATAAATAAAATAAAAAAAGACTATATGGTTCCAAATGTAACCAAAAGCTATGTCAATATTTACAAGCAGTGTCTGAGGGGAGGAGCTGGCGTCGTGACGGTACGGTCTGCAATCGAGCTCCAAGATTGCAGCCGATATCTTCACCCCTGGCTGGTCCAAATGGACCTAAACTGTCCCGTAGAGATGGTGATAGCGAAGGGTACATCCTGTGGATCCCAGGGACACCGCAAAGTCCCTGGTTGATTCAGGAAAAGTCCCTTTTGCCAGCGGCGGAGAGGCAACCCCAAAAGTTGCTGAAGTTGGGACAGCTCTGGAAAGGAAGAGACCGAAAGAGAAAGTGTGTCAGCTGGGTGAGAATCTTTTTTTACTAATATTTTGAGACTGGAAAGGACACTGTAAGTATAAGAAGAAACCTGTAAGATTTTTTGACAAAATTGAATAAGCGGCGATTTTTAAAGGGAGACATCAAAGTGAGGCTTGGCTTTTTTTTTTCTTTACTTTTTTTTAACTGGACTTTATCATGACTTAGCAGTTAACTGGACTGAATTTTCCTTTATTTATATTATTTTTTTCTCTTTTCCTTCTTGATTTTCTAATTTTTCAGATTAGAGGCTCCCTTTAGATACTTTTCTTTTTTATATATATATGTATATACTTTCTCCTTTTTTAAAAACTTCAATTATGTTTTTCTGGGAGGAGAGGGAAAATGAGAACAAAGAAACTTTGTAACACTGCCAACTAGAGGCTTGAAAATATTTTACTTGAAGTGGAGAGAACTGTGAAAGGACATTTCAAGGACATTTCAACTTGATAAGATAGAGGGAAGAGTGCAGCAGAATATTATTACAGGTGTTCTTCTGGACTTCTATCAACAATTTAATATTTGAAGCTTGGCTTTGAAGTTTGTGGAGAAGAGAGTCATAATAAGAGCCCTGGATAATCAAATAAAGTGCAGTGTGTTCTTTTCTATTTTCTTTTAGTTGTGTTACCCTCCCCTCACCAGCTCGACTGTAAACTTTTGCTTTTGTAATATTTTTATTTTTGCTTTATATTTTAAAGGGAAAGGCTCAGAATTTTTTCTTTTTCCTTTTTTTCTTTTTTTAATTGGGATTTTTGCTTTTTCCATCCATGTTATCTTTCAATTGGATTAAGGTGTGAAGAACCTGAAGAAACTTTTCTTTTGTTTCTTTTTTTATTATTATTGGGCTTTTTCCTTCTTCTTATTTTTATCCTTTATTGTGGATTATAATTGACTATTTCATAATTGGATAAGGTCCAGAAAAACCTGAAGAATTCCTTTCCTTTTTCCTTTATTATTATTGGGCCTTTTACTATTGGGCTTTCTACTTTCTACTATTTTTATTTTTCATTTTGGATTATAATTGGCCACCTTACTAATTGGATTAAAGCCTAAAAGAATTTGAAGGTATTGAATCATTCAAAATGAGTAGGAAACTCATACCTTCTGGCATCTCTACCCCTACCTCTACCTCCCCACCATCTGGAGGACAATGTTTAATTCAGACAATCTTAAAGCAAGATAAAGAACAAAAAAAAGTGACTCTACAGATGATTATGCAAGGAATCCAAGATCTTAAGACAAAAACAGATACCACTGAATAGAGAACAAAGAACAGGGAAGACCAATGAAAAAATTGAAAATATCCAACAAATGATGATGAAGTATGATGAGAGATTCCAAAAAATTGAAGAAGATAAACAAAGAGAGGAGAAGATTGGAAAAATTGACAACTGATTAACAGTGGTTGAACAAGATAAAAGTGGGATGCTGAGGTGGGAGATGGACAGGTCAGAATTCTATCTCAGATTTCAAAATATAGAGGAAGAAAAAGGATAAAATTTAGTTGCGATAATGATAGAAATTCTAGCTGAAGCTTTGGAAATAACGGAGGAAAAGATGATGGATAGAGTAGATGAGGTATATCGAGTCTTTACAACATATGCGATGAGAAATAATCTACCAAGAGAAGTTCACATCAGATTTACTAAAACATTCATTAAAACAAAAATATTACAAGTGGCAAGAGAGAAGACGTTGAAATATAAAGACAAGGAGATTGTGGTTTTAAAACAAATACCTAGAAGAGTGAAAGAGATAAGAAGAGTATATCGATTCTTGACTAAAATGCTACTGAAAAAGGAGGTGAATTATAGATGGTTGATTCCAGAAGAACTAATGTTTACATGGCAAGAACAGAGACACAGAATTGATTCAATTGAGAAAGCAGAACTTTTCTACGCAGAATCTTTTGGAAGGAGAGGGGAAGAGGCAGAAAAAGAGGTCTCATTAATTGAATTCCAAGAGGACCAAATGGGGACTGAAAAAGAAGAAGGTGCAGTAGGTGGACAAGTGGAAACCAAAGAACAACGTGAACCAAGATCTACAAGAGCTGTCAAACCTAAATACAAAATATAATCATGGAAGAGAAAAAAATGATTACAATGAATATAAATGGACTTAATTCAGCTATTAAAAGAAGGAAAATCTTTCATAAATTAGAGAAATTAAAATTTGATACAATTTGTTTACAAGAAGTACATATTAAAAAACAATATGAACAATTGTTAGTACAGCCAAAATTAGGGAAAATATTTACTTCTTTGACTCAATGTAAGAAAAGAGGAGTGGTTTTATACATTAAAGAGGCTATCCCAGCAAAATCGATTTATACTGATGAAGATGGAAGAGTACTAATGGTGGAAATAATAGACAATAA
The DNA here is from genome assembly GCA_033807585.1 of Hydrophis major. Taxonomy (NCBI): domain Eukaryota; kingdom Metazoa; phylum Chordata; class Lepidosauria; order Squamata; family Elapidae; genus Hydrophis; species Hydrophis major. Next base: position 91,709,113 of record CM066343.1, on the reverse strand, counting down.
TACAAAAACACTCTTGATTGCAATTTATGCTCTGAATGATAAACAAGAAGAATTTTATAAAAAATTACACATGAAAATAATTGGACTGGACTATGCCAATACAGTTATGATGGGAGATTTTAATGGAATTGTGGGCAATAAACTGGACTATACAGCAACAACAACAAAGCAAAACAGAAAGACTCTCCCTAAATCCTTTTTTAAAATGATAGATGAATTAAATTTAAAAGATATATGGAGAGAAAGAAATGCTAAAACCAAACAATACACTTTTTACTCAAATAGACATTTATCATGGTCCAGATTAGATATGATTTGGATTTCAACAGAATTAATATCCAATATTCAGGAAATAAATATTGAAACAAGTACTTGGGGCAGACCATAATCCAATGACAATTAAATGGAAAGGACAAAAAAAAAAAGATTGAGATGGATGCTAAATAATACTATTTTAAAGGAAAAAGATTTTACACAATGGATTGAGAAAGAATTGGCTTTTTTCTCTAGAGAAAATAAAAAAGAAGACACTTCAATTTAGAATGTTTGGGATACAATGAAGGCACACGCTAGAGGCTTGATAATAGACTATATAAGAAAAAAGAATATCAAGAAAAGGCAAGCCACTAAAGTTTGGGAAGAGGAGTATAAAGGACTTGAAAAAGAACTACAGAAAATGCCACAGAAAAAAGATATTAAATTAAAATTGGACATAATTAAACATAAAATGGGTCTAATAGAGAAAGAAGAACTGGCACAGAAAATCAGAAGTGCTAAACAGAATTATTTTGAAGATGCAAATAAACCAGGTAGATGGCTAGCATATAAATTGAGAAAGGAGAAAGAATCAAGGAAAATTTCATAATAAATGTTAATAAATGATCAAGTTAATAAATGATCAAGGCCAAGTTTGCCATGGTAATAAAGAGAAAAAGGAAATTATTCGAGACTTCTACGGGCAACTATATAAGCAAGAGAACATAGATGAGGAAAAAGTCAAACAATATTTATAGAAAGCTAATCTACCTAAGATACCTAAAGAGACGGAGAAAATGTTAGAAAGCAACATAACAATGATGGAATTAACTGAAGCACTTAAGAAACAAAATAATGGGAAAGCACCAGGTCCAGATGGGCTTCCGGCAGAATTCTATATAACACTACAAGAATCACTGAGCACTCCATTGCTAGAAGTCATAAATGAAGTTATGTCAAAGAAGATGATACCTAAAACATGGTCAGAGGCTTATATTACACTTATCCCAAAGGAAGAGGCTGATCCACTGCAAATTAAGAACTATAGACATATTTCTTTACTAAACACAGACTATAAAATTTTTGCTTCAATCTTAGCAGAAAGACTTAAAAAATATTTAAATAATTTTATCCATCCAGATCAAAATGGATTTCTGCCAAAGAGACAAATTAAGGACAATATAAGAGTAATCCTGGATACTTTGGAATATTATGAGGCACATCCTGAAAAGCAAATGGCTTTGATATTCCTAGATGTCCAAAAGGCATTTGATAATGTGAACTGGAGATTTATGTTACTACTATTGGAACAGATGGGTTTTGCCAGAAAATTTATTCAAGTAATAGAAGCCATATATCATAAGCAAACAGCAAAAGTAATGATAGAGGGAGAATTCACAGATTTTATTAATATAAGAAAAGGTACAAGACAAGGATGCCCCCTATCACCTTTGCTATTTGTATTGACTTTGGAAGTGTTGAATAGAAACATTAGAGATGATAAAAGCATAAAAGGAATGAAAATTAAAAAGGAATAATTTAAACTGCAAGCCTTTGCGGATGACTTAGTCTTTATTTTGGAAGACCCCTTAGAAACAGCTCCAAAACTACTGGAAAAGATATGGGCATATGGTGAGGTGGCTGGTCTGAAAATAAATAAAGATAAAACAAAGATTTTGACAAAGAATATGTTACTAAGACAAAGAGAAGAACTGGCAGACCTATTGAAAATTCAAGTCACGAACAAGATCAAGTATCTGGGGATATATTTGACATCAAGATGTAGTACATTAAAAGAGAATAATTATACTAAACTTAAACAACAGATAGCCTTAGATTTGAAGAAATGGGAAAATCTACAATTGTCATTAATAGGGAGAATCTCAACAATCAAGATGAATATCTTACCCAGAATCTTACATTTGTTTCAAACAATACCAATTAGGCTTGGAAAAGACTATTTTGAAGACTTAAATAAAATTGTGTTGAAGTATATATGGCAAGGTAAGAAAGCGAGAATAAAGCTAAAACTTTTACAAGACGCTAGAACTAGAGGAGGTTTTGGTTTGCCTAATTGGGAGTTGTACTATCAAGCTGCAAATTTGATGTGGGCCAAGGAATGGATAACATTAAGAAAGACTAGATTGTTGACATTAGAAGGTCATGATTTGCTATTGGGTTGGCATGCCTTTTTATGGTATAAGGGAACTAAAACACAGGATTATTTTAGAAGACATCATATAAGGGAGGCTTTGTGGTTGAATTGGAGAAGATTAAAAGACAATGTTATTTGAAAATTCCAGTTTGGTTATCGACCATTGAAGCATTTTCCTATCCTATAATTTATAGGATAAGATTTTGACAGGTACTGATGAAAAGGTGATTATAAAATTGTACGGTTATTTACTGGGAATTAAACTAGAGGAAGAACAAGTTAAATAAACTATGATTGCTTGGGGGAAGAATTTTGGATATGGGATTGATTTAGAGAAATGGCAAAAATTGTGGTCTCAAAATTATAAAATGACAATGTCAACAGCTTATAAAGAAAATTTGTATAAGATGTTTTACAGGTGGCACTTTTCCCCGACAAGAATAGCAAGAATGCTCATGAATAAATCTGAAAGATGCTGGAAATATCATCAGATACCTGGCTCATATTACCATATGTGGTGGACTTGTAAGGATGCTAGAAAATACTGGACTAAAATTCGCATGTGGTTGGAAAAAATGACAAAGAAACACATAGATTTGAAACCAGAGATCTTTTTATTGGGAATCTTACCTGATACATACAGTAAAGATTTGAAATATCTAATTGTAAATGTATTAACAGCGGCTAGGATTGTATTTGCTAAAAATTGGAAAAATGAGAAAATACCATTGCAGGAAGAAATTATTAAGAAAATATTGGAATGTGCTGAAATGGGTAGATTGACATTTGAAATTAGAGAACAAGGGGATAAACAATTCTATAAAATTTGGGACCTTTTCTATCAATGGTTGGATGATAAAATACAATAATAGAATTTTTAGAATTTTTAGATAATAATGAATATATAAAAAGATTTTTTTTCTTTGTTATTTGATATCATGTCTATAAAATGCTTTTAGGATAGATTAGGTATGACTATATGATTTGCTATAAAATAAACTGAGTAAATTTTAGTTATCTCGTAAAGTATGAATGAATAAAATTATAGTCAAATGATTTTTTAATAGTGATACTAGGATATATAATTTCTGATTGATAATATGAGTTATTATGTAATGTAACTGTAAATGAGACTAGGAAATGAATGCACAAAAACTGGTAAACCAACCGACACACTGTTTGTATATTTATGGAAGAAAGCTGGATGTTTGTTTGTTTGTTTTTAAAAACTAATAAAATTGTTTTCAAAAAAAATATTTACAAGCAGTATAAAATTCTAGCATTTTTTCAAGTAAACTCCATTATTAATTGTTCTATATTGAATACATTTATATACTGCATTCATAAGTTGAAAAATCTAAAGGTAATTTACAATAATGATTTACCAGTTTGGCCTAGGGCTTAAGGCCCTAGGCTATAAAGCGGGAGACTATGAGTTTATCTATGAAAACCAGCAGGGTAAGCCAGTTACTATCTCTCAACCCAACCCACCAGGGTAGTTGTTGGGGGGAAAATAGGACGAGAAAGTGTAATGGATATGTTTGGTGCCTTGAGCTATTTGTAAAATGTGGTAACTAAGTGAGGCATTACATGACTGCACCAAAATTTAATAATTTTCTATGCCACAGTCATTGAGCAAGACATCACATGACCACGAGACTTGAGATTTTTCCTCCTGGTTTCTTCATTGACTTTGCTTATAGGAAGACAATTGGGAATGTTGTCCAGGAACCTGCAACTGTTGTAAAACCAAGCTGATTGCCAAGTTCATAATCACATGCCATTGGGACTCTAACAGCCATAAATGTGAGCCACTTTTTTCAGTGGTCACTAACCAAATGATCATAAGCTGAGGACCACATCTCATTTAATATAACATATTCATTAAAATGTGGGAGGAAAGGGAAATAATAAAAATCATTTTTGCAATATTTTTTGAGGGAAGATAAAACTTTACTAAAGAATTTTGTTACTCCTACAAAAAATATTTTTTTACAATTCTGAATTTAAGTGATTTGCTTAAGAAAATTTCCTCAAATAATTGAGGAACAAAAAAGAAATATTCAGGGGGAATCTCAAAGTTTGTGAATAGATTTTTCTCATAACACAAATTCTATCTGCTAAATCTACTCTTTTTTTCTGATAGAAAACAAATAAGTGTTCCCTAACTTTTATGACAGAAGTATTGCATTATTATAGTTATTGTAATAAATTTTCTTTTTATGAAAACTTCCTAGCCTCAGTTTATAAATGAAATGGCATGGATTAAAAATAAATGCAATGGCATGAAAAGTTAGGTTTATATTTATTCCTACATGCTCCCTGGTTTCCCCTGGGAGGGGAAACCTCTGTTTTAATTATATTTTTTATAATTTTATTTATTATATAATTCCTTTCTAATATCCATTACAGCTTTGTGTGTATGTGTGTGTGCTTGTGCATGAGAACAAGAATAGAAATATAAAATAATGGAAACAGACTTTAGAAAGTTGAAAACACAATGCTCTTCTCTTAAAATTTATTAACTGAAACCATTGTTCAAAAATGCTATTTTGTGTCACCTTTGTAATAATGATTTAATGGCATTCATTTTATGCTATAAAAAACAATATGACATAAACAATAATAGCCAAGAGAAACCATGGAATATTTCTAGTGAGGTCTTCTGACAGTAAACAGTTCAGCTGTAGGAGAGATTACAGGTGGTGGAAGAAATGACCTAAAATAACAATTGTGTCTCATGAGTGAAGACAATGTTCCATTTGAAAATGAGATTGAGAGAGGACAAAAGAAAGGTGATTTTTAAAAAGCAGCTCAAATATACTAGTATGCTAGTGTTTCATAAAATTATTAATTATGTCCTTTCAGTATACTTATTCTAGTGCTTAATTTACAATTCATAGTTTTAATTTTATAGCAGATTGGGTTGTCCAGTGCTACAGATCATGGGTGGGATTCAAGATTTTTAACAACTGGTTCTGTGGGTGTGGCGTAGCTAGGTGGGTATAGCCATGTGACTGGGTGAGCATGGCTTCTTTTTTTTTGCAGCATCCCCCCTGATTTTTGGGAAGTCCCCTGGGGGGGGGTTTCACTCTCAGAAAGTTTTCCTGGGGCCCAGGAAGGCAAAAAAAAAAAAAAGAGTTTTTGGGCCTCCTGGGACTCAAGGAAGCCTCCTGGGGGACTGTTTTTGCTCCGAGGAATTCCCTGGGGCCCAGGAAGGCAAGAAATGCCCCCACTCCCCTTTTTGCCTACTGGGCAAAGCAGTAAGACAGTGAGGGGGATCCTGGCACAGCTGATCATCGGAACAGCTGATCATTGGAAGGGGAGAAGAAATACCTGGGTGGGGGAGAACGCAGTCAATGATATCAGGCATACGGGCAATGTCACACATGTGCAATAAGACTGAGCGGGGAGGGGAGGGGCATCCAATCCAGCCAGGGGCAAGATTTGCTGGTTCTCTGAACTGCGCAGAATCATAACAACCGGTTCTGTAGAATTGGTACGAACCAGTAGAATCCTATCCCTGGTACAGATCCAGTACCAAAAAGGAGTTCCAGAGCATGGATATGTATGTTGTGTGTAAATACAGCAAATTTTAACAACCATCTTTATAACAACCACCTCTTTTCTCCAAATTCATAGCTTCCTCTGTATCTGCATTATGCTCTTGAAAAACAACAATTTTATTTAAACAAGTTACAGAAATGCTATGTTCCTAAATGCCATCTTTTGGAAATTGAATCTGGAGCGCTGCACAGCACTAATAGCTATTAGAACATGATTTACTAATTTGTATACAATATGTGTATTATTGCATAAAATTCCTTAAACATTTCATTTATATGCACATTCAATTCATTTTTTGGGGACATTCATTGCTAATCATTCAGATTCTTAGAATTCTTATAGTAACATTGATTTTTTTTAATAGTTAAATTTCCTTCTGTTTTTCTTTCATAATTTACTCTTCTGTTACAAATTAATAGATACATTTCTAATCACTGTTTCCAATCACTTCCAACAATTAGAATGAGTATTATCCAACAAACTATATTCAATCAATGATTTTTTTATTTCCCAGTGTAATTTCTATAATTTATTTATTTCCACTTTGATTTTAATAAATTTTCTGACCATTTTACATTAATTTGCTCCCAATAAATTAACTTAATTACACAAAGGAAATACAGAGCAATTAACTCTTAGCTGTATCATGTCAGAAGAAGTCAATGCTGATTTTGTTTTCTACTCCAAATACTCTGTAAATATATGTTTAAATAAAATATAGAAAAATAAACATTGAGATGTCAGGATATGACTATACCTCAAAGATCACAACTATGCATTCAATGTTTTTTCCCCTTGGGATACTCCATGGAAGCATAAGTTGGACTTTGAAGAAGCAGGGTGGAAATAATACTGATGCTTTTGAACTTTGATGTTGAGAAGACACCTGAGAATGAATACCAAACAAAATAACCTGATCCTAAATAATCAGAGCATGATGGATTTCTTCTGCCCATTTCTTGGGTCTCCATAATCATCAGAAGGAAGTAACATATATAAGGTAACATATATAAGAAGTATATTCAGTTAGTCCAGCTCCATCTTTGGCCTTACACTGAATAGAATGATCTGGATAACATAAAATAGATCCAATTGAATACATTTAATAGGAAATCTGGATAGCATTGTACCAGGTAAGTGGTTTGAAGCTATTTAAGCTCATAGCATTGATGAGGTTATGGGAGTATGGAAAGAAAGTGTAAGCTGTGATCACATTGTCATCTCCACTGTTTACAGACATGTTAAGTATCAATGTCAATAGGTAATGCACATTTCCACTGAATCTGCTATCAAAATTAAGCAGAAGTATACATGTACAAACAAATTACCTGGAAATTTCTCACAGCAAGTGCATCAAACTCTTCTGTTACAAATTAATAGATACATTTCCAGTCACTGTTTCCAATCACATCGATACCTCAACATTTTGAGGGGAAAAATAACTGGTGCTTTCAGCAATGTCTCAATAAAAATATTTCTCCCAAAATTTGTTGAACTGTAATGATTTATTTCTGCTTAAAATGCTGTTGTGTGTAATTCTAAGAGGTTTAGATAAGAATGTCTCAATGCAACATCAGAACAGATATACACTGCATATGTGTTCTTACTTACATTTACAGTAACAAATGGAAAAAGTATGTATATTACAGTATATGCTTTACTGACTTCACCTTGCTTGTTTCCTTACCAGTCTAGTATTAAAAGAGCTGCTATTTTTATTGAGTTTGTTTGACTATATTGATTAAATGGTCTTTTTGCAGCAATCTTTCAATATATATACTTTTATTTCCATATATCATTGAAGTTTAAGTAAGTATGGCATGTGTGAAAGTTTGCATATTACATACATATAATCCAAATTATCAGGATAGCACACCTCAAATTAACAGAATTATTTTTTCCTGAACTATAACTGATATATTAGGAAATCTGCTATTTAAAACATATGAATATTGGCAAAAATTGTGGTCTCAAAATTATAAAATGACAATGTCAACAGCATATAAAGAAAACTTGTATAAGATGTTTTACAGGTGGCACTTTCCCCCGACAAGAATAGCAAGAATGTTTAAGAACAAATCTGAAAAATGCTGGAAATGTCATCGTATACCTGGCTCATATTACCATATGTGGTGGACTTGTGAGGATGCTAGAAAATACTGGACTAAAATTCGCATGTGGTTGGAAAAAATGACAAAGAAACAAACACATAGACTTGAAACCAGAGATCGTCTTATTGGGAATTTTACCTGATACATTTAGTAAAGATTTGAAATACCTGATTGTAAATGTATTAACAGCAGCTAGGATTGTATTTGCTAAATATTGGAAGAATGAGAAAATACCATTAGAGGAAGAAATTATTAAGAAAATATTGGAATGTGCTGAGATGAGTAGATTGATATTTGAAATTAGAGAGCAAGAGGATAAACAATTTTATGAAATTTATGAAATTTGGGATCTTTTTTATCAATGGCTAGATGATAAAATACGATAATAGAATATTTAGAATGCTAGACAGTAAGGAATATCTTTATTTTGTTTTACTTGCCTTTGTTATTTGACACTATATTTATAAAGGGTTTTTAGGATTGATTTGGTATGATTATATGATTTGTTACAGAATAAACTGTTTAAAATATGGTTATCTCACAAAGCATGAATGATTAAAAGTATAGTCAAAAATTTCTTTTTTTTAGTGATATTAGGATATATAAGTTTGGATTGACAATATGAGTTATTATGTAACATGGTTGTAATTGAGACTACAAAATGAATGCACAAAACTGATGAACCAACCGACACACTGGATGTACATATGAGAGTTGATGTTTTAATGTTTTGTTTGTCTTGTTTGTTTGTGGAAAATTAATAAAATTCTTTAAAAAAAAATATGAATATTGTATCCTATAATTTCCACAGTCCTAATTTACTGATTTACTCAAGTAACAGGTATTTACAAAAACATGAGATCTTTTAATGGAGCAATAAGCTACATAAGATTCTCTACGAATCTCTAAAATAAAGTAAATTTGAAGTATCTGAGCACACCTGGTATATGGTAATCCATAAGGAGAAAAGAAATATTTTTATAGGATTATGCACATAACAGCCTTGATACTCTTTTGCATGTTAATTTAGTAATTTCCAGTAATGCTTTGTATTAACTTCACCTGGAATTGGACTGTTTCATCACTACATTTCAGTAAATATATACACATTAGTGATAGTAAAAGGAAAAATATGTAAATCAACTTAAGTAACAGAAAATTTGTTTGTTTTTAGAAGTTAATTCCATGCTGATGTCTTAGGGAAATTTTAAAAAAGGATGTTATTAGAAATGAATTTCCATGCCAAAGTGGAAACTTCTTTTTTTAAAAAATTGCAAATTGCTTCATACTCTGGTGTCTCAAAAATATGGATATTTACTTAAATTAAATCCACTAATTCATCATTGAAAAGCAGTGAAGGGGGAGAAGCCACACCAGAACATAGAAGCATATTTCCAATGTGGGAAGGAAGGCCACCGGGCAGCCAATTGCCTTGTTGCAGAGTAGGCATCTGTATTGTGAACCCTGCCCAACTGAAGCAAAAACAAAAAACAAAAAACCCACCCACAAAACTGAAGGAGAAAACATGAATGGTTTAATAGATGATTTAGGTCTGTCCCCAATCCAGCAAAGGTGAGGGAATTCCAACCTATAGAAAACGTGGCTTGATCTTCTACAAAAATAGCAGCAAAGGAGAAGACAACCCAATTGTGAGTGGCACCATCATCCCTATGACAACCTGGGTGGGGATTTTGGTGCCCTCTGTTCTGTCCTTCATTAACATACTCGAGATCCCCGTGCTTTGATTGGCCAAAGCGCGGGGCTCTCCGATTGGTCAGGCGAGCCGCGCCGATTGGCTCGCTAAGAATCTCCCGCGATTGGTCCATTCAGACCGCGGGAGATTCAAAGCGGTGCCATTGGCCGCGGCCGCCGTGGCAAAAGGAATAAAAGCCGCGGGCTTTTTTCCTTTCGCCAGTTCGGTTCCAACTTGCCAATAAAGAGCTTTTGCACTAAGTCACCGACTCCTGGCATCATTTCGCGGACACAACACTGGCGACGAAGGTGGGATCCAGACCCTGAACCGAACCACGTGTCCGACGGAAGCCAGACGAACCACCAAGATGGCGAAGATCGCACCACCCGCACTCTTCAACCCCGCCACCGAGGACTGGGAATCGTTCGCCGACCAATTCCGCATGTACCTCGAGTGCACCGGCATGAAGGACGCCTCTGGCCCAATGAAACGCGCCGTCTTCTTGACCCACTGTGGGACCGAGGTCTTCCAGATGGCCAAAGCGCTGGCCAAACCCGCCGATGCCACCGCGATGGACTGGGACGTCCTCGAACCCATACTGCGGTGGCACTACGCTCCAGAGGTACCCATCCTGATCTGGCGCAACGAGTTTTACCGGCGGGACCAGAAGTCAGGTGAGAGCTTCAGCGACTTCGTCACCGAGCTGCGGCATTTAGGGGGGTTCTGCGAATTCAATAACCTAAACAACGCCCTGCGAGACCGAATCGTGCTCGGTTTGTGGGACCCCGTCCTCCAGAGCCGGCTGATGGCCAAGGGCAACATCAGTCTAGCAGACACCCTCACCGCAGCCGCAGCCGCCGAAGCAACCCGAACTTCTGCCGACCGCATGCGCAGACCGGACGCTGGGGACCGCAGCAGAAACAACAACCCGGCGAGGTCGACCGAGCCCAAACCCAAGACGACCACCCACCAGGGCAATTTCCACTCGGCATCGGACACTTCCGATGACGAGGAGGATATCCATCGACTACAGGCAGGGCGCGACCCACGGAACCGGCGAGGTCATAAGTCGAGGACCAACTGTGCCGGCTGCGGCGGCGACCACCCCAGGTTGGAATGCCAGTTCTTCGAATCGATCTGCCGGTATTGCGACAAGAAGGGACACATCGCCCGTGTCTGCCGCCTGAAGAAAAATCGCAGCCCAGCACGATGGGACCAGAGCGACTGGAGGAGAGAAAGCACACCACCCCGCACCAGAGATCGCCCCTCGGACAGCCGATGGGACCGGAACGGGCGATCCTCGCGAGGCGGCGACAACCAGCGGAGAGAGGAGACCCACCAGACGGTTACCATCGGCCGCGCCATCACCAACGATGCCTGGAAGGTCCACGTCGAGGTATGCATCGAGGGCCAGCCATGCAAAATGGAGGTGGACTCCGGGTCCTACCTCTCCATGATTGCATGGCATGAGATTAAGCGGTTGGTGCCTACCCTCCAAAGGAGGAACGTAGACAGCCAGAGACTCATTGTAAAGGACTACCAGGGAAACCGCATCCCGGTAGTCGGCACCAAAAGCTTTAACATCACTTATAAGGGGCGCACCGAACTACTCCCCCTAACGATCGTCGACCGCAACCACCCAAGCCTACTGGGACTGCAATGGTTCGCCCCGCTCGACATCGCCCTCACGGGAGTCGACCACGTCACCGACGACAGCTGGGAGCAGCAACTAGCCCGGGAGTTCCAAGAGGTCTTCGACGGAAACCTAGGCAAGTACCGAGGGCCCCTTATATCATTCGACCTAGACCCTAACATCCCCCCCAAATGCCTGAAACCAAGGCGGGTGCCATTCGCACTGAAACCCAAGATAGACGAGCAAATTGACAAGCTCGTCAAACAAGGGGTCCTGCAGCCCATAGACCACGCCCGGTGGGAGACCCCCATAGTCACCCCGATCAAGCCCGATGGGTCGGTGAGGATCTGTGGGGACTATAAGGCCACCCTAAATGGCGCGCTGCAACAAAGCGTCTACCCCGTCCCAGTAGTACAACACCTACTGCACTCACTGGGAGGGGGCAAGGTTTTCACCAAGCTCGACCTCGCCCAGGCATACCAACAGTTGCCGGTCGACGAGCAAACGGCAGAAGCACAGACCATTGTCACCCACCGGGGAGCATTCAAATGCAACTGACTCCAATTCGGAGTCAGCGTGGCACCGGGCATATTCCAAAGCCTAATGGAGACTATTGCAAGGTATCAAGGGGGTGGTACCTTATTTCGACGACGTCCTAATGTCGGCAGCCAACCAAGCCGAACTAGAAGGTCGACTAAGGGAGGTCCTAACTAAATTTAAAGAGACCGGACTAAAAGTGGAAACTTCCGGTTTGCGTGGCTTCGGGGCAGCAGGAATTCGCGACAGCTCGCGATTCCTGCTGGGCTAGCCGTCGAGGTACCCCCGATCCAGATGGGTCAGGGGGATATGGCTGCCCTGTAGGGACAGCTGAAGATAGAGGGGAGTCAGAAAGGGAGGTGGGGGCATCGCAGACCCCCCTTTCTCCGGGAAAACCCCTTTTTCCCAAGGCGGTGGAGCGGCGGTCAGCAATGGCCGCCACGAAGAAGCCAGCAACCGGGTAAGAACTGTGCTGGAGGAAGTGTGAAGAGTGAAAGTTCTGTCTGAGCCGGGTCAAGTAACACCTTTTAAATTGCCTGGAATTGAGCTGTTTGTTGCTGGAGGATACATTGTATCCCTAAGAAGAGCGAAAAGCGGCGGAGAAGCTGTTAAAGGGATTTTTTTTTTTTTTTTTTTTACTCTCCCACCCCACAGAAAAAGCAGAAATATTTGGATATATTAGACATTGAAAGTGGATTGTTTTGAAAGCTAAGATAAGAGACAAAGGGATTTTTGGACATTGAAAAATGTGAGAAATTGGAAAATCTCTGCTGGAGGTATGGATTTTTGATTATTAAAATTCTCATTGCAAGTGGGAAGGGAGAAAAAAAAAATTGGAGCAGAAGCTGAAAAAGGAGGAGATTGATTAGAACGTCTTTGTGGATCCCAAAAGAAGATATATGGTAATTGGACCTCTTTGATTAAAAATTAATTCAGAAAGAGAAAGAGAAGAAGGAACAAAAGTATTAACTTTTGGAACTTTTTTTTCTTTTTTTAATTGCTTTTGATTGTCTTTGATTAAAAATTCTTGTGGTTGTTTTGGAAAAAGTTTCCCTTTTCATAATGGCATCGTCTGTGGATGAACTAGAGATTGAATATCAAAAATATAAAAAAGAAGATACTTTGGGCGCTTTGTTTCAATTCTTAGAAATGGCGTTATGTTCCTTTGAAAAGTTGATTACGCAGCAGAAGGACTGGGACAAGGAAGAAGAGGAAGAAGAAGCCATCTTTGATGAACAATGGGTCCCTTCTGGAAAGGAGGACAAAAAGGATAAGAAAAAGGGGATTTTAAGAATTATAAAAACAACCAAAAGAGAGAAAAATGAGCGAAAAGATGGAGGCAAGGTTAGAAAGCAAAGGAAAAGGAGCAAGAAAAGCGAAGAGAAAAAACAAAGGGGTAGAAAGGGCAAGGAGAAGAATAAGCAAGAGAGAAAGGGGGGGAGGAGAAGCCTTAATGTGGGGAAGCAAGACCTAAGGAAAAAAAGTTTATTTAGAGATAATGGGTGAATTTAATTTAGATTAAAAGAGGGATTCTGGAGGGTATATAAGAGTGTGTTTTTATATGTATATTTAGAATATAAAATTTATTATGTAATTTTAGAATTTTTTTTTTTAAACAGAATCCCAAGAAAGATTGCTATATGTAGTATTTCTAAGTTAGGGTAATGAGTTATAGATGTTACTCCAATTGGTGTACAGGAGAAGTATAGTAAAAGAAAAAAAAGATGAATGGATAATTGGAAATAGAACAGACAAAGAATGTTATTGAAAATGGTAATAAGATATGGAAGGATATATATGCTTTTTTTTTTTTGGATTTTGTGTATTGATAAAAGGCAATAAAATTTTAATTAATAAATAATTTGGATGGAAAAGAGAAGTAGGGACAAGATATGAAGTTAATATTATATGAAATATTGATATTATAATCTGGAAATGTTATGCTTTATTGGTCTATTATTATTATTTTTTCTTAGAAAAGAATTTATAAGCTGCTATGCCTTGATTTTTTGTGCATTGTTTTTATAAAACTGATAAAAATGGTTTTTATATATATATATAAAAAAGAAAATGATAATAAGATTTGGAAGGAGATATGGGTTGAATATGATGTTTGAATTTGTGTCTGTGTAAAGAGTTTTAACCCGGGAACAGACAACCTTCAGAAAAGATCTTTGTTTTGTTTATGTTTTGTGTTTGTATGTTTGTGTACTGTGCTTATGGTAAAACTAACAAAATTTGTTTTTTATAAAAAAAAAAAAAAAGGAAAGAATCAATAAAACCTTGGAGGAATGCTAGACGAGAATAATTTATACAAGCCAGAAAGAAAAGAATATGATGACTATAAAATGGATAAATATGGAAGAGAAATGAAATTGAATAGGAGTAAAGAGAAAAAATGAGAAACTTGCTGAAAGATGTTTGTGTGTCCATATGGAGATGGGATAAATTGGAATTATGCTGTATAAAAATAATGTTTTGTTTGACTTGTAAGGATTTACAATGTTAAGAGGTTTTATGTGTTTATGTATTTAATGGTTAATGATGTGTTGTTTTATCTTTAAAATTAATAAAAATTTGTTTCAAAAAAAAAAAAAAGAGACCGGACTAAAAGTAAAGAGGGAAAAATGCCAGCTTTGCACGGAACGAGTGGAATTCCTGGGTTACCTCCTAGACCGGCACGGCATTCACCCCACAAGCAAAAAAATCAAGGCTATCAAAGAAGCCCCCACCCCCAAGTCAAAGACTGAGCTACAGGTGTTCTTGGGGTTACTGAACTTTTACAATGTTTTCCTACCCCAAAAGGCGACGGCGGCGGAGCCCTTGCATAGGCTCCTGGACAAGGCGGCGACCTGGACTTGGGGGAAACGGGAGCAAGCCGCCTTCCAAAGAACGAAGGACCTCCTCACCTCCGATGCCGTCCTCATACAATTCAACGAGACCCTACCTCTGGCCGTCACATGCGACGCATCACCCTTCGGTGTCGGCGCTGTCCTCAGCCATACCCTTCCCGACAGAAAAGAAGCGCCCATCGCGTTCTTTTCAAGGACCCTCACCAAACCGGAGCGGAACTATAGCCAACTGGACAAAGAGACTCTGGCTATCATTGCCGCCGTAAAACGATTCCACGAATACCTCTACGGCCGGACTTTCACCATCATAACAGACCACAAGCTGCTGCTGGGAATCCTTGCAGGAAACCGGGCCACCCCGAACATTCTGTCTCCCTGAATGACAAGGTGGTCCGAGTTCCTGGCAGCCTACAACTACGAACTCATACACAGACCGGGTAAGACGATCTCCCATGCAGACGCCTTAAGCCGCTCGCCGCTACCGGAACCCGACACCGACCCAGCACCCACGACGACCACCCTCAGCATAGAGACTCCACCCAACCTGCCCATAACCGCGTCAGACATTGCCCGAGAGACTAATAAAGACAAACGTCTGGCGCGGGTGTTGCATTGGGTGGAGAAAGGGTGGCCGGAAAGGGACAACGACGAGTCCGTCAAAATGTTCCGAAACCGCCAAACGGAACTCTCGTTGTTAAAAGGGTGCATACTATGGGGGGACAGGGTGGTCATTCCGGAAAAGCTACAGGGGAAGGTTTTGGAATTGCTACACGAGGGGCACCCTGGCATCGTAAGGACTAAAGCCCTGGCCAGAAGTTACGCTTGGTGGCCAGGGATGGACAAACAAATAGAGGCCTGGGTAGCTAGGTGCCAACGATGCCAGGAAACTAGGCCAAGCCCACCCACAGCACCCGTCCTAAAGTGGGAAACCCCAAGGGGACCTTGGTCTAGGATCCATATAGACTTCGCCGGGCCCACAAAAGGACACACCTTCCTCATAACAGTTGACGCTTACTCCAACTGGCTGGAGGTAAGCAACATGAAGACGACAACCATGGAGGCCGTGATCAAAGAACTCTGCAAACTCTTTGCAACACACGGCCTCCCAGATGTCGTCGTCTCCGACAACGGGCCCCAGTTCACCTCGCTGGAATTCGAAAAATTCCTAGCGGAAAGGGGCATCCGCCACGCGCTGACAGCACCGGTGCACCCGGCGGCGAACGGTAGGGTGGAACGGATGGTCCAATTCACTAAAAAGACCATCCGGAAAATAGACCACGGGGAGATCCAAGAGAAAATCAACAAACTACTCTTCACCCAACACATAACCCCAAATACCACAACCAATAAAAGCCCAGCCGAACTACTAATGGGCAGAAAGCTAAGGTCCCCACTCGACAGGTTACACCCCACGTATAACCCAGAGAGGTCCCCAGACTCAAGCACCAAACACCGAACCTTCGCACCCGTATACGCAAAGAACCTGACGGGAGACCCTCTATGGATCCCAGCCGTCATCACACAAGCAACAGGCCCACACTCGTTCCGGCTACAAACAGCAGGCGGACGAGCGTGGAAACGCCACATCGACCAACTTAGGTCGAGAACTACAAACCAACAAACCGCCGACGCACAAGCAAATGAAACCAACCCCCACAACGCAAGCCAAAGGGGGAGGGAATACCCAGGGGACCGAATCCAAAGAAAAATAAACCAGCAGTACTCACCGGAAAGCAGCCATCACGACCCCTCGCCAGGAAGGAACAGCCAAGCCAGCTCGACCGACCTGGAAAGACCGAGCGGGAGCAGTGAAACCCGCAGCTCAACCAACCCGGAAGGCCCAGGAGGGAGCTACGGAGAAGGGACCGGCCCGATCGACCAGACGGTTCCCACGACGGCAGCAGGAGCAGCGGAGATCCCGACCGAACCGGCCGGGATCCAGCCTACGACTGAGTTGCGCAGGTCAAGTAGGACCAGATGAAGCCCCGCCTGCCTACGTGACTATGCAACGTAAGGACTGAACCAAGAGGGGAGGGGTGTTCTGTCTTTCATTAACATACTCGAGATCAAGCGCGGGGCTCTCCGATTGGTCAGGCGAGCTGCGCCGATTGGCTCACTAAGAATCTCCCGCGATTGGTCCATTCAGACCGCGGGAGATTCAAAGCGGTGCCATTGGCCGCGGCCGCTGCGGCGAAAGGAATAAAAGCCGCGGGCTTTTTTCCTTTCGCCAGTTCGGTTCCAACTTGCCAATAAAGAGCTTTTGCACTAAGTCACCGACTCCTGGCATCATTTTGCGGACACAACACCCTCCTTGGGAGTAAAAGGGCCCTCATGGTCCTGTTGGACTTGGGATGCACTTGTTGCCAAAATAACTTCAGGCAGTGAAGAAATTAGGATTGAAGCTGAGGAAGTTAAGTTCTTTCAGTTAGATGGCTCACTTAAAGGGCATCAGCAAGTTGTCTTGTGGAGCCAGTGAGTTTCAGGGCTGGGACCAACATAGAGACTATTCATTTTATTGTGGCTCCTGGAATGACCAAGACCATGGTCCAAGGACTAGCCTGGTTGAATATATAGAATCCCACAATAGATTGGGAAGCAAAAAGTGGCAAATGAGGAAAAAAATGGCTAGCCAGCAGGAGCCAGCAAAAATGCCAAATGCCTGACAGTTGGAAAGTGCTGGAATCAGAAAATACACTAAAAGGGAGCAAGGAGTCAGAGCTGCTCATTTCAGTAAAAGGGAATTAGACATGCTCTCACCCTATCACCCCAAAGACTGTACTATTGAAATCCTACCAGGGGCTAAATTAGCCAAGCCAAATATGTATTCCATGATTCCAAGGAGATGGATGGATTTATAGACAAGAACTTAGCCAGCCAGTGAAGTCAAGAATGGCTGCCCCTGTACTTTTCAAAGAGAAGACAGGTCACTCAAATTATGCATAGATTACAGGAGATTAAATTGCATCTACATGGAGAATATATATCCCCTCCCCCTCATGAAGAAGATGTTGGGATACCTAATTAAGGGGAAGATCTTTACTAAGCTGGACTTGAGGGAAACCTATTAACTAGTGAGTATTAAAGAGGGAGATGAGTAGAAACACTGCTTTCAAATCAGGTGATGTGGCAGCACTTAGAATAATATCTGTATAAGTGGGGCAATAATTATATCACATAATAACCATCAGTTTATTCCTCCTTTCTCATTGTTTAATTTAAACTTGGTTAAATTAGAATAAACTGCTAATCTGACTATGGCATATACTTTTGAAACAGACTTATAAACTAAAAATATTTCTTGGCCTTGACCTCTGTAAATGAACATTTGTTGAAAAAACCCCCCAGATAGGATCACAGTAAATCAATCAAGTAATTATTTTTGTGGAACTGTGCTTATTCAAAGTAATACTCAATATTCAATATTCAATAGTGCTTCTTGTCTAGTTAATATGTTTAGACATGTAGTCATATTCTCTCCCCAATCCTGCAAAATCATGTACACAATATTCTGCTTCGGCAAAATGAAGTCAAACTGAAAATTAACATTATGATTGAGTTAATCTAAATGATTAAGCTCAATTAACTGAAGACCCATTGAAATACAGTATTAAAAAAGTTGCTATTGTCTTCCAAAGCTAGTTTTTCTGGTTTTTATTGGAAATTGCCCATCTGATGTTCTATCCTATAAATCTACTTAGAAATGCTAACGAAGGTTAGTCCTTACTAGACTTATACGACACTTTTTAACTGAACTTCTATGTGGAATACATAATGCTCCTATTATTTACTTTGTTTGTATGCCACCAATCCTACCATCGGATGCTCTAGGCCAGCGAAAATTTTTTGGTGGTCCATAGAGAAATGTCACCCACAGAGCACCCCCCCCAAACAATTAATCCAGGCTACATGGGAACACAAAGGCTGCGCTGCCCATATGGTCCGCGGGAACATTCCCTGCCCACTCACTCCTTACCTGGCATCAAACTTGCCTGTTAAGTTGCTATTTTTCCTTTTTTTTCCTGACCATCAGATGTTCTGCTGTGCCAGGAGATTTAGATTAGCTTGAAAGTAGGAAATCATTGCATTTCTTGCTTTCTAGCTAGTCTTTTGATCTTCGGCTCTGCTTTGATTCTGTGAGCAACTCAATCTGCCTGCCTGCTTTGCCTGATTTTGGATAAAAGTTGTTCTATTTTGAATAAAAAGTTCAATATTTACATACATGGTGTGTTGTGAGTTAATTTTGTGAGTTTGCTTGCCAGCAAATTTTATATGACAGACTCAGGTAGCCAATGGAAAATAAATAGAGGTCTAAATGAATCTGTGATTCTGTGAGCAACTCAATCTGCCTGCCTGCTTTGCCTGATTGTGGGTAAAAGTTGTTCTTTTTTATAAAAAATTGTTTTTATAAAAAATTCAATATTTGCATAAATATTTATAATATTTACATACAAGCCATGCCCAGCCAGTCACATGACTACCAAGCCACACCCACAAATTAAACCACACCCACAGAACAGGTTGTTTAGAAATTTGAATCCCACCCCTGCCTCTGTGTGTTTGTGTGTGGAGGGGGGGAGAGAGAGAGGTTAGATCAGCTCTCTCCCACCAACGTCAGCAAGCCACCGTCAGTCAAAATTCATATTAGTGGTCCTTGGGATTTAAAATTATGAGTTTGGTGTTCCCCGAGGTCCAAAAGGTTGGCAAACAAAGTAAAAAAACAAATATATAATATTAAAATATTAAAACAATAAATATTAACATTAAGATTAACACAGATGGCTAAGGAACAAGCAAATACAAATAAGGTGCATGTGGAATCTTTTTTTAGACACTAACCACATGTAGCACAATATAATCCACAACAGAAGTCTTTTATTACTTCCTGGATTGCTTTACAAGTAATATTCTTGCTTGCTGCCATTGTTTTTCTTTTTTTCATAAAAATTTCATTTGGCTTTTCACAAAACATAATACAAGTAAAACTTTTTTTTGAGAATAGCATGGTCCCAGGTTATTACTTTTCCATACAGGCACAAATTCAGTTTCATATTCACCTTTGTGTTCTATTCCATTTCTTATTACTATTTTAACATTTTCTCAATAATTTTTCCCTTCCCTTAGTTTTCTCAATCTTACTTTTAATTATCTCATTCCTTTCTAAATTCAATTATATATATCTTTTTCTAAGTTTCAATATCTTTCTAGTCATCATATTTATACTTTTGTCTGTCCTGTTTCAATTCATATTTTCTTTTCTCATCACACAAAATTTTCCCCTGTAGTTACTAATTGGAGTATGACACCTTTGTATCTTTTAATTTTTATCCATTCAACTCTTTTTTTAAATTTCAATTTATGCCTTTACAATTATAACGTTCAATATATACAACTTCCAGTCGAATTCTGCTTGGTACATTCTTAAAATAAGCACTAAGTTCTTAAAGAGAAAATATATATATAACAATAAAAAATAAAATACTTATTCTATTCCAATTCAGCTCTATCATTAATGTTAGTTATAATCTTTGACATCTTTGACATTCCTTTTCAATAGGATATCTAGGAACACTTATAATATTTCTATAATTTTTTCATGTTTCTTTCATATTCCTCTTCACTTAATTTTTTATAACACATTTATAATAATTAAACTGTTCCTCTCCTTTGTTAATTTCATTCTCTCATTCTCTTTATTTCATTTATTTATTAAACATTCCATTCCATTACAATGAGTATTTTATCTATCATTTTAAACACACTTGTTTCATATTTTCAAAGTTCATTTCTATTTTTAATATAACAATACTATCTTATGTACCCTTGCAGAATCCCCCATTCAATTAAGTTTGAGCTTCTTCGGTGACAGACTAAAATCTGCGATTGTGTGCAGTTTCGATCTGTGCTCGCGGCTGGAGTGCCCAAGCCGGCTGGCTAAGCCACCCCGTAGAGGTGGTGAAGAGCGGGGAGACTGCCAGCAGGGTCGAGGAGAGCTGCATCTCTCCTCCCCAGTTGGCCATTACTCCCTTTCCCAAAGGCTGTTGCAGTGGTGGTTAGAAATGGCCACCTCAAAGAAGAACTCAACTGGAAAAGAATGTGCAGGAGGAAGATAAGAAGAGAAAGTTTTGGCTGACCAGGTCGAACTAGAAAAACAACCATACAAGGTACGCTGGAATTTTAATTATAAAGAACAACATTGTTCCCAAAGAAGACTTTGATGCTGTGAATGAGAGAGGGAAGGGTAAGGATTGGGGTTTTTTTTTCTTTTCTTCCCTATATTGACAACTAAGAGATTTAAGCAAGAAATTGGCAAAAATCCACTTTGACAGTAACAGGTATTTAAGCTGAAAATAAAATGTCAAAGGGATAATAAAGAATTCTGGACTCTCAAAAACTTTTAAAAGAAGGAAAAAAACAAAAGGGTGGGATTTGGAAAAAGGGAGGAGACTACCTGGAAGTGAAAGGAATTAACAGTGAAACTTTAACAAGATTCCTAAAAGATACATTTTAACTGAAACT
Organism: Hydrophis major; assembly: GCA_033807585.1. Classification (NCBI taxonomy): domain Eukaryota; kingdom Metazoa; phylum Chordata; class Lepidosauria; order Squamata; family Elapidae; genus Hydrophis; species Hydrophis major. The sequence goes on along the minus strand of CM066343.1, from coordinate 91,687,794 downwards.
TTGTAACAAGATAAGAGAACCCCAGGAAGAGAAAGTGGAAAAAAGAAGCAAGAAGAAGTAGCTTTGGATTATTTGGATTACTTGGTGATTTTTGGATTTTTGGCTATTGGATCTAAAGGACTAAAATTAATTGGGTGGTTGTTTAAAAGTTTTTTAAAAGGTATCACTCTTGGAAGAATTGTGAATGGAACTTAAAAAAACATAAAGAAGATGCACAAGAAGGAAGAGGTTCTTTTGGCTTCGTATTTCAATTTTTAGAAATGGAGATTCTGAACTATGAGAAACAACAAGAAATGCCTGTAGAACAAGAAGGGTGGGACAAAAAAGAAGCCACCTGTATTTCTATGTGGGGAAAAGAAAGGAAAGGGGGGAAAGAAAGTGAAAAATTTAAGATCTGAAAAAACAACCCTCAAAAAGAATAGTTTGAAAAGTGATTATAACATTAGGAAGAAACAGAAGAGAGGATTACAGAAGAGAGAATCAGAGTTAGAGAGAGAAGGGGTCAGACAGGGAAGGGAGAAGAAGAGGGGGAAGAGGGAAAGGAAAAGAAATTATAAAGGACAGAACTAGGACATAGAGAAACAGGGAAAACGTACAAGACACAGAGATAATGGGTGAAAACTTGCTTGCTGCCATTGTTGATGTCACTATCTATATTCTATATTCCCTGCAGCTTTGGTGAAGAAGTTGGTGAAAATTACCTGTGTGACTTTTAGATAATCACTTTTCTGAGTCCAACCTATCTTAAGAGAGGTTGTTTCAGGAGGAAAAAGGAACAGAGAGCACAATGTATGCTACATTGTATAAAAAGTGGGTTATAAATCTAATTAACAAATTCATGGAAAGAGCAACATTGTTCCTGGGAAGATGTATCAAAAGGAGACAAGTAATTATTAAGGAAATACCTGAATGTTGTACCAATAGAGAAATGGTAGTTTATCCTGCATAGCTATAGCCACAATTCGCATACAACTTCAGAAATACATTTTTTCATATATTTTCTTTTTTAATGAATAGCTTTTTCATTTAGACTTTGTCACAAGATTAAATAAAAAAAGTTTTTACTATGCTGTTTAAAATATGATTTATTGGGCAATAAAATATGATTTATTGGATAACCTCCAGTTACTAAACAATACAAGTGTATTTTTTAAAGTTCCAAGAGAAATAGTTATTTATACAGGGGTGTGTAAAATACATTGCTGAGTTGATTGTCAGAGGAGCTGCTTTCCCTTTTGCATCCAAAAACACTTTAATTCTAATAGGATGAGGGTCAATTCATTCAGCCAGTTTATTTTTGGATATAATGAGTTACCTAAATGCACTTGCTACTCCATTTATTTTGCTGCTGCTGCTGCCGCTACTGCCCTTTCCTGCTAGACCCTGAAGTCACCATTTATATCTGAGAAGGTATCCCAGGATATTTCAAGCAAAGTAGATTTACTTATTATACTTATATATAATCCTGCAAAGAAGCTGAATTTTCAAAATAAAATTTCAACAATTACTGAGAAGAGCCTTTGATGTCAACATCTACTGCCCCATGAAGTTCTCCCAGGTGTCTATACCAGATCACTGTGTCTGCAGAAAGATTATTTATCTCAGAGGATCCAAAATATATAACAAAGAATAAATCACAATATTTGCCAGTCATGGAGTCCAATATAAAAATGGCTTTATGAATAATATATGGATTTAATATCCAATATAGTATAATATAATCAATATAATGTAATAATATGGGATTTAATATCTCATATAAGAACATGTGTACTAACTATAACATTTGGATGAGATTTGGTTGAGGATCAATGTGGCAAATATAAAATTCCTAGATCTGAATTGTTCTGAATTTGAGGCTGCTCAATTTGAGTCAGCTGGACTGATATGTGAAAACAAAAAACTTATTATTTTCAAAAAATTAATGTATAATTTTTATATAATTAGAGGCAATGTTTTTTCAAGACATATCTATGTATTTTTAAGGGAAAGTACCTTTAGCTTTTATTTTTGACAGAATTATATCTTGATAGTTTGTAGTTATGAACCAATTTCTGACCAATACAGAAATCAATAGCAGGGAGTGAAATGTCATGATATAAATTGTACCTCTTCTGTACTTGTCTGTGACATTTTGATATAAGTAAAGAAAGGTCAGAGCATGTATCTTGATATCATGATATATATTTTATCTTCTTGCCACCATTGTATATAAAAACAAGCATCTATTCTAATCAAGAAGGCTGAGAGTCATTTCTAAGTCTTTTTAGAGAATTCCAAAATGGAAAATTTCAGCTAAATAGCCACTGCTTTTTCATATCTATTGTGCTTATAAATCCATTGTACATTTCCCATTGTAGAATCCAGTTTGACCAAATAATACTACTTTATTTATAATTGTATCACCTTTCTTAGGGAAAAAAACCCACAGTATCTGCAATGGATGCTCAAATGCAAATTGCTATTTTAGATTAATCGTCTTATTCCATGTGGCCTTTTGGATGATCATTGAACTATTGTAAAGGATCATTTCAAGAGGAAGAAATGTTTTTGCTGGTTTTCCACTTATTTAAATGGGAAGCTGTAGCAAATGAGGTAGGAAAGCTGTCTCAGAAATAGTTAATACTACAATATTTTTTAATGGAATCCATTGGAAAGCCAGGTAGGAGTCTGATACTGTTGCCAGCCACCAGCCATTAATTTAATTCAGCAGTGCTGAAAATAGCATGGTAAGTAGCATTAGGGGGCTCCCTCTGCTGAGAGAGAGAGGGTGATTATGCAAGCATGAAATCTGTGTACTCCTGCTTTTTAAAATGCATTTTGGGATTTAATTCCCCTGTTTTAAATAGCCTGACATTCATTATTAACATGTATTATTATTGTTCATATTAATTTAAAAACAGTTTTCCTAAATAAAGATCAGGTTGGATCAGCTTTGTTGCCTGACTTCACATCGCCTTGTTCTCCAGAAGCATTTCAAATGAGCTTGTAAACTGTAATGAATGAGGTTTTACAAATTGGTGAAATGATGTGGAACATGAAATTACAACATTTTCAGTGAAAAGCAGTATTGGATGCTCCAAGGGGCTGTTTTACCCAGAGACAGACTTGACTTTTATTTCTTATGCTTCAAATTGTGGGCTGACATGGCATGCATTGATTTTGGTGCTCTAAAAAATGCAGAGTTGCAATGAATGGGTTAAAGTTCAGTTCCCTGTAGAAATTAAGCCAGTTTGTGTGCCATTTTTCTTAACCAGTTATATCATTCTATTAGTTTTAATCTCTAGCATTTTGTTTTTTTAACTTTTTGTTTTTTATATGAAAAAATAAAACTTCTAGAAGAATGAGTTATTGTGTTAATAAAGCTGCTCTAATATGACTTACAAATAGATTATGAGTTGTGTTTCTACATATGTGATATAAATAAATAAATATTAGGTGTTTTCATGTGTACACCTAACTATCTCTTTCCATCCTTTGCAACATGTGGAAGATCATTAAAGAGAGATCCAACTTAGAACCAAGGAAAATTTCCTGATATTTAGAACAATTAATTAGAATAGTTTTGGATACCCCATCACTAGAATTCTTCAAGAAGAGATTGGACAGCCATTTATTGGACTAGAAGACTTCCAGGGTCCCTTCCAACTCTGTTATTCTATGTTCTATTTTCTTTCAGCTTTCATCAGGGAGTATTATTTTTGATATGAGTAATATTTTATTCAGTAGCTTAAATCAGCACAGTTTGCATTCACTAAAACTTTGTAATAGGCATTATTTTATTATTTTTTAAATGAATGGCAACTGCACATTTTAAAATGATAATTCTCAGAGAAGATGGAAGATTTTTGATGCATGCACGTTCTTTAAAAAATAATTTATTTAAGAAGTGTAGGGATAGTAGAAGAGGACTAGAAATAGATAATGGCAATGTGGAATTTTATAACACAAAATTGAGCCAGAACCATAGCAATTCCACAATAACTACTCATCAGGAAGAAGTGAAAGTGCTTGATAGGTTAAGATCAGTTGGTTGTTTTTCCCCCCTTGCAATGAAGATGGAATGATGAAAAATACTCAAGTACAATATAGCTTGATTTATATTTCTTACTCTAGCTTTTATAAATCCAGAAATCCTACATTTAACAAACTTCAGGCTGTTCTGTCCCTTAATTAGCATTCTTGAGATCCCCGCGCTTTGATTGGCCAAAGCGCGGGGCACTCTGATTGGTCAGGCGAGCCGCGCCAATTGGCTCGCTAAAAATCTCCCGCGATTGGTCAATTCGAATCGCGGGAGATTCAAAGTGGTGCCATTGGCCGCGGCCGCCGCGGCTAAAAGAATAAAAGCCGCAAACCTTGTGCAAAGCACCAGTTCGGTTCCTACTTTAATAAAAGAGCATGATTTGAAGTCACCGACTCCTGGCATCATTTTCGAGGACACAACACAGGCCATCAGTAGTGCATAGCTTGCCCATCATTAAATACTATTATATATTATCTAATCATATTACTGGTCTCATTTGCTGAAGCATCTTGTAGAGGTCATCATGACTTCATTATGTAGGTGATGTAATTTGTCTCTTCCCATGGATGCTTGTACTTGCATCCAATTAGGAAATATGATATCCACTCATATCATATTTATGATATACTTGAAGCTACATTATATATTATTATTACATCAACACAGCAATATATACATTGTAGTGAAATGGCTCTTAAAAGTCTCTGACTTTTTAATTCTGCTATGAAATCTATTTAACTGGATATTGAAAGAACTACAACATCCAAGACGTACTTTCTTACAGACTTTTAATAATTTCATAGTTATGTATAGTCATTTGAGGGATTACTCTTCATAAATCTTTGTTCTTCTATAGTCTGAGGCTGCAAAGTGCAAGATGAAGAAATCAACAAGCTGCAAGAAGGAGCAAGCAAGCCAAACTATATCCAGTAGCATAACTTTGAGAGTAGCATAACTTTGGAAAGCTATCAAAAGTCCAGAGTTTTCCAGCTGTTGATAAAGACATCTGTAACATAGAAAAGGAAGCAGATGTTTGTGATTTTAGAGATAGCAAAGACATTACTTTAAATAAAAATGATAATCTGGGACTACAGCAATACAAACAAAGCTCCAGTGGGTCCTTATGCTAAGCATGGCATTATTCGCTGAACTGACTCACATCTCATTAGTATTATTACCTTCTTCACCCCATCATGTATTACTACATCTGCTAGATGCCAAGAGCATCTGCTTCTGCAAACTATTTTATTTTCTGATTAACAAAAAAATGGAATAGACCAGCTGAGTAAGAACACCAATTCCACTAAATATACCTTCATAAGAATTGAGATATTCAAGGTTTCATAAAATCAAAAGGCAATAAGGATCCTGACAATCGTCTAGTTCATCCCCTTGCCCAAGACAGGAGAGTTTATTGCATTCCAAATGGCTGTCTATTCTTTTCTTGTAGACCTCCAGCAATGGAGCACCCACAAATTTCAGAGGCAAGCTCTTTACCTAATTAATTGTTTTCAGTATCAGGAAATTAGTTCTATTGATCTTCCACCCAAGACTTCTTGTCCTTCCCTCGGGTTCATTGGAGAATTCAGTCAATTCCCTCTTCTCTGTGACAGTCCTTTGAGAACTGGAAGACAGCTATCATGTCACCCTTAATCCTTCTCTTTGTCACACTAGACAAATTTAGTTCCCTTAATCTCCACACCCTTCATTATCTTTGAGAAGGAGTCTTCTTACAGTTCTCTCCAATTCAAATAGAATATTTTCAAGTCTCTAGTTGGCAGTGTTACAAAGTTTCTTAATACTCTTCCCCCCCCCCAGCCATAAAAAAAGAATAATTTATACAAAAAAAAAAAAAAAGAAATAGCCAAAGGGAACCTCTATTCTAAAAGAAAATTAAATAATCAAAAGAAGCATAAAAATATATGTAAGAGAAAATTCAACCTGGTTACCTACAATGTCACACTAAAGTCCCCCCAAAAAAGTAAGAAAAAGAAAAAAAAATCCAAGCCTCAATTTGACATCACTTTAAAAAACGCCGCTCATACAGTTTTTGTCAAAAAAAAAATCTCACAGGTTTCTTCTGTATTCAGGGTGCCCTTTCAAATCTCAGTGAATTTACAACAAAAAAGAAGTTTCTCACCCAGCCGACACACTTTCACTTCCAGCCATTTTCTTTCCGGAGCTGTCCTGACTTCAGCAGCTATGGAGGCTGCCTCTCCGCCGCCAGCAAAAGGGCTTCTCCCAGATCAAACCAGAGATTTTATGATATCTCTGGGATCCTGGGACTTGCCCTTCACGATCACTGTCTCTATGGGATGGTTTAGGTCCTTGGGACCGACCAGGGGCGAAAATATCGGCTGCGATCTCAGAGCCCCGAGATCGCAGCTGTATTGCTGAAACGAAGCTCCGCCTTCTCCGCCACACCCTTCATTATCTTTGTTGCTCTTCTTCACACACTTTCTAAGGTCTCTGCATCTTTTTTGTAACATGGCAACCAGAACTGGTGTAATATTCCAACTGTGGCTTCACTAGTGCAGTATAATGTAGTACCTTCTTGTGACTGTGATGTTGATGCAGCCTAGAACTGTAGTTTCAGCTTACTGCAGGTTCATGTTTATAAGTGCTGGTCCACTAAAAAATCTGGATCCCTTTCACATTCTTACTGTTAATCCACATTCTGCCTACATTCTGCATTTGGTTTTTCCTGCCTAGGTTCAGCATCTTACTTTTTCTTCACTGAATTGCATCTTGTTAAATAAGGCCCAAAGCTTAAGTCTTTCAAAATCTTTCAAAATCTTGAGTCTATTTTCCAAAGTTTTAGATATTATTCAAGGAAGTCGTGAAGTGAAAGCTCAATAGATAGCACATCCAATAGCAGTTATGCATATAGAAAAGGCACTATAGAGAAAGAACTGGAAATTTTCAACTGTTTGAGAATTTTTCTGGATGAAAATAGCCTCCCGGTGATATTCTTTACAGGAATATCTTAAATGATATATAATGTCATAATAATGTTGCTACAGATTCCCAACTGGAGCTTTTCAACAATCTATTTTCTGCATAAGTAAATCTGTTCAGGAAGAACATAACAATATATTCACATGGATTTCTTCCAGGCAAGGAAAGGATTGTAAGTTATTCAGGATGGCTCTCACATGATTATATGCTTTGCATAGATATTGATAAACATATAGGTCCTCTTGTTATAATATCTAATCCACAGAGGTTTGGTTACAGAAATATTTGTAGAAAGGAACTAGCAATGTAAATTAGCCTATTTCCCCCTGAACTCTAATCTAGAAAGTAATTTAAATTATGTTGTTGAGATTTGATTCAAAAGAATATTTATAAGGTCTTTCTTGTAAGATGTGAATCTGATCTTTTGTTTGTTTTGACTGATTATCCTTATGATTCCTTATGAATCAATTCAAACAAAATTAAATATAATGAGTTTTTTAGATGCATTTGTGTTGAGTAGTAAATAAGAAATCCTGGCTATTCTCAATTGTTAATTTCGATCTAGGGCAGGAAGAACAATGAAAAAGGAGAAGAGGTGATGGCCTGGAAGTTCTACTGTCAACTTTGAAAACAAACCCATGCTGCCACAGCCATCTTTTCATTTCTCAAATTACCATGCAATATTGGGGGTGATGGTGTTGGAATGTCAAACCAAATAATAACAACAGATTATCTCATGGGAAACAATAAGTCATCTCAATAAGTCTGGCCAGAGACTTGAAGAGTTAACCGAGAGGCTCCAGAACATCTAATTGGACAATGTTACCTGTGACAAAGTGGGAGGGGAATATCTATTCTTTAATTATATGAAAACCATGGGAAATAATTTGCTTTCATGCATGCCAAAATGATGTACTTGATAAACAGTTCTTAAAAAGATCTGCTCATCTTGGAGTTCTGGCTTAGTTGAGTTTGTCAGTTGGAACCTTGATATCTACTTTTTAACCTCAAGGAATGAGTCTGTTTCTCTCATGTTATTTTAATAGAAAATTCTTAACATAGGCAACAGTATTCTAAAGAGCATTGTAAAGTATCTAAAAGGCATAAATATTACATGAATAAAACCAAATTTACAAAGCCTTGCTTCAGAATCTATGTGCCATTCTTCCCAATTGAAAATATGCTTAAATCTATGTGTTGTGAAATTAAAGGGAGGGAGGTTTTTTTTGACAAAAATGTCAAAACATGACAACATTTCTTTAATTTCCTAATACATAGACAGATTTAACCATAGTTTCAACTGGGAAAATACTTTCTACTTCCCTGCATTTAAGACCTCACTCAAATATTCTTGATCAATGCTCCTATCTCTTATCTACAAATTAAGCAAAGAAATAAAATGTAAAGGTTTTTTTCATACATTAAGTAAGGGAATGGTGTGAGTATAGAAAACACTGAGAAAGTGAAAAAGAAGTATATCCAGAGAGAAATATAAACTACATTTTGTGGAAAGAATGGCAGAACCTGTTAGTGGAGTCATGAGGAATCAGCCTGGCCATTACATTGCCACAAATGGACTAATGTACCCTCTTGGGACAGGAAGGCTCAGGTGATCATCTTCAAGGCTGTGCAGAGGAATTTGCTCATCACCTAATTAAATTGCTCAGTTGGAACCCATGTATGGTAGAGATTCATATGAGTTGCCTCGGGAAAGATGTTGCTCAGTTATCTGGGAACAATTCAATCCTGTTGGACCTGAGAAACTGGACCTGAGGCTGTCAGTGCAACCACGTCAATTAGACCCTTGTGCCTTCTAATCGTTGAAAGTCTCTAGGATGTCACTAGCAGGTGGGTTCAGGCAGTGATTAATTCATCAATGCAGAAAGGGATATCCTTGGGGCCATTTAAGGAGTGACCCATGTTACAATGATATTTTGCAAGCTGTAGGACTGCTGATTTACTTCTGGATACAACTCAAGGTCTTAATTATCGCCTTAAAGTTTACATGGCATGGGTCCAGATTACTTCAGGAACCATTTCATCCCAATGGCACTGCCCCATCCCACCTCTGCCAGCAGAGGACACATGCTGTATATCCTGTCAGTCAGGGAATTCCAGCTGGCAGGGTGCAGGAGAAGAGCTCTCTCTGCATGGCTCCTGACCTTTGAAGCATTTTGCCCCCTGGGGTGAAGTCTGCTCCCATGTACTGATCTTCTATAAGAACCTGCTCACTTGGCACCCCCAAAAGGGAAGCATGTTGCTGCAAGTGATTGATAGACTAAAACCAGAACCCACCTCTTTCCCTGCACATCCTGCTCCCACTCTCCCCATCTTTTAGTCATAATTTGTATTTTCATTACTATTAGATATACGTGTTTTTTGGTTTTATTACTTTTAGTGTTGTAAGTAACCCAGAATTACCATGTAATGAGATGGGCAAACAAATTTAATAAATAAAATAATAATAATAATAATAATAATAGGCATAATTAGTAATCAGATTAATTGAAATTTCATGGTCAGTCTTGGTTTTTCACACCTGACACATTTGATACATCATATTGGTCTGATCTGGCATCATGGATATTTTATGTTGGAACCCAAGACATTTCTTTAAAATCCATGTTAGTCATGCTCCCCATAATTGAAATTCCCTATGGGTAGAAGTATCAGGATACATCAGACTTGCCTATTTCTTTCACACTACATTTGTTTTCTGTTCATCAAATCATAAAAGCACCTCATGAAGTATATTACACATTAGAGAGACATCCATCTTATTGCACATTTCCAGGAAAGTTATTCATGTTACTTTAAACGAACAAAAACTGCTCAAAGTTAACCTCTTAATAATATTCCTCTTTCTGCTTGTTTTTTCCCCTAAGACTTGTTTTTATTTATTTATTAAAATGAGTGTTAGGTCTATGTACCTATTTGACCATTGCTCTGTAATCTACCTATCCAGCCTGGATAATAAACATATATTAACAATTTGTCAGTAAACTGAAGATTAGAGAAGTAAGTAAAAACAAAATAAAATTTATTAATAGAATTGGAATGTAACAAAATGTAACCTATTATTAAAAAGGCAAAATAGTCCCATAAAACACAAGACTTTGTATTATGATTTATTGAAATAATTTATTGTTTATCCAAGCAAGCCATAATGAATCAGGGAAAATTAATTAATTTCAGGAGCAATTTCCATAATTTCAATGCTGCAATCCCAAAAGCCTTATCTTGTGTCAAGGTCCTAACTTTTCATGTAGAAAGAGACACTTATTCAGATTGTTACTATTTGTTTTGGATTTTGTAAAGTCCTTTGATCTATTCATGGAAGCAAATAGGAAACAACTGAATTTGGAAAAGGACTAAATGCATACTTAGGAAATATCAAGTTACTGCATTTTGAACTAATTCGTTTTTGAATCCATGTTATTATATGAAGGTTGAAGCTTAATGTAGTGAATCCATTACCTGAATGTGTCACCATGTTAGCATAAAAGAGCTGGAGAATAAGTTGCACAATTTAGTTAGTGCTCTGGAAAATCATACATGGCACAATTAATTCTTCGATGTGAATGAACCATTCAAACCATTTTAAGGTTTGAACTGGTTTATTGGATAGATGTGCTTGTTATATTGCCAAAAGAAAGGACCCAGAGTTGCATAACATTTGTTCATGTAGTGGTGAAAATGTAGAGATACCTCTTAAAATTGAATGGAAGCTCATCCCATGCTAATATAGGAGTTATCAACCAGGACATTTGAACTGAATAAAGTAGGGAACATTGCCACTGTATTGCATTGTTTTTTTAATGTATGCTGCAGATCTCACTATCAGGTGACTTTGAGCAGTTACAGAATCTTTCTTTTGTTCTACAATCTTTTCCCTAATTCAAAGCTACCCCAAAATGTATCTGTTCTGGGAAGAAGTTGATATTTGCTCAGAGTTATTGCCTTCATATGAACAAACAATATATGGTTAGAAGTGAAGATGTATTTCAGTGTGGTAATGATTGTTTGTTTGCAACCCACTACTAGTCTTGAAGTACAGATTGGTTCTACCTATGCTTAAGGAAACAGTGGTCAATTCCTTCTTTAAGAAACTATTACTGAACCCAAAGTAAGTGCAGAATTTCCAATCTGTTTATGAGGAAAGATAGTTGAGAAGTTAGTCAGGCTACCACTTCAGAGAATTTTATTGGAAACAGATTATTTTCAGTTAGGTTTCAAGGATCAGTACAAGAGGATGCTGATCAAACTTCTTGGTGAACTTTGGGAGATGAGAATGGTGCATCCATCTTGACCCTCACTGATATACCTCAGCAAATTTTCATTTGATTGACCTGACTTAAGAGGGGTTAGAATAGAAAATGCAATAATGATTTCTCCTACTTATTCCAGGATCAGTATTGATAGAAAATAAGTTTTAACACTTTGCCTTTGTTTGACAAGGTGCCTTGGGATTCAGATGTGTGTTTGGACTGCTAAGATGAAACTATCCATCAGATTATGTACATACATTAAAGATACTAAGTTGTATACCCCTGGCCAGCTAAACAAGCTAGCTAAGAATATTAGAATAATATGGATCCATTACAAAGAGTCGTGGGAGGTTTCAGTATTTTGTTACAAAAGGTGGTATTCAGCAGGTTCTGACTAGTTCTGGAGAACCAGTAGTGGAAATTTTGAGTAGTTCAGAGTACCGGCAAATACTACCTCTGCCAAGCCCCGCCTCCATCTATTCTCTGCCTCCCAAGTACCAACTGATCAGCTGGGTCTTCTTTTGTTTCCCTGCATAGGAGAATGGAGCTGGAAAGCAGGTTAGCGGGGTGAGAAGGGAATGGGATTTGCAGTAACCTTCCCCCAGGAGCGGGGTGGGAATGGAGATTTTACAGCATCCTTTCCCTGCCATGTCCCCCAAGCCATGCTACAGAACCGGTAGTAAAAAAATTTGAATCCCACCACTATACAAAATCCTAATCATATTAAACATTAAACTACTTTCCAAAACTCCTATTGACTCTCATTTCTTGACTTGGGATTGACATCTTGAAAATACATTTCATTTGTTTGAGGACAGGGATATATGTGTTGTATATTTAAATCTGTTTTAGAGATACAGTTCTTCAGGATTTGAAACATTTTTAAAATGCATGCAAAGAAACAATTTGTAATTTTTGGCTCATTTTACAAATGTTCCTTCAAATTACTGTTTAACCTGCAAAGCAGGGCAAATGCTAAAAGCATGGCTTTATTATGCAAATTCTGTCCTATATTTGCACTGTGATGTGCATGCACTTATGTAAAGAGTACAACATGCATTGCAATGCTCATTTAGTTAAGTTGACAACATTGCTGGATATATTGCTACAGGATCCTTGTAACTGTTTTTGTCAAATATTTACTGTACGTTAAGGCTCCACTTATAAAGTGTATAGAGAGAAAATATCTCTCCTAGGAATGGCAATAAAGTGAAAGCACCTTCAAGTTATATGTCACTATAAAACATCGGGAAACGGATTTGAAATGCATTTAACTGGCTTCCTTTAAATTATTTACATATTTTTGTATATGATGCTTATGCATGTCATTTAGTTATTTTTTTTCTCTAAATTAGTCTTATTCTTATCTTCTTTAGTGTTGCTTGTACTCAGTTGCATGCATGAAATCTATTCCATCAAATACCTACTGAAGTTGCAAATTAAAAAAAAATATTCACATTTATTTTCACATGCATCTTATAATACACACATTTTACACATATATTGAGGTAAGAACTACATCATAAGATCCAGGGAGAGTGAGGAATCCAAAGATTTTTAGTGCTTCAATTTGTATACTTGACTGGAAAGTGTGAATTAGTTTTATAGCCTTAAGAGAATTCTCTGATACACAGGACTGATGAATGCTTCCTGTTGTGAATTTCATATGATAGATGTAAACATGTTCTACTCTCCATGGCAATTATGAATCCAAATGATAGCCACCTTGTGCAAATGTGACAGAATCCTGCTGTATTTCTAATTGTGCCAATTTGCAGAAATATCTGTTATGTTGTGGAAAATTGTTGTGAAGTGCTAGAAGCAGCAGGGGGTGTGAAAGATCAATATATGTGCTTTATCATTTGAGCTTTATTTGTATTTATTGGTTTGCCAAGGTTGAAGAATTAATATTTTCATCATGTGCAATTTCCTCATGTGGCAGGAACCTCATTTATGTCAGAAAGCCTGCCAAATCCTAGATTTTTTTATGAACTGATGCTGAGACACATTTCTGTTTATAGTTACAATCTGTGGGAAGTGTCTCCAGCAATTTAAACTGCAGCAGCAAGTAATATTAAAGGGATGGAAGACCAAAATATCCATTCAATAGACATGTACTAGAGAGTTCCTACTGATCTTTGATATGATCTCTTAAGGATATTAATTTGTGAATGCATAAGGTTTAATAAAGAGAACTTGAGCTTGGAGTAAAGAGCAGGGTTCTGGCTCTGCACTTCTGATTGGCTGTTAACGGCAGGATCAGATTGGCCCGTTCCGGGAATCCGATTGGCCATTAACAGAGAGTTTCTATTGGTTAAGGGAGCTAGTGCTCCTCGATTGTTATTGGTTAATAGTTATTGGGGTTGCCTATATAAGGAGGGTTATAACTGCCATTGAGTTGAGAAGTCACTATGTAAATAAAGAGCTGAAGTTCACTGTTCCAGAGGCTTGTCTCCATTCTTTCTCACCCATGCTCCAAACATAACACTGGCGACGAGGGTGGGATGTGGAGACGCCTGAACCAACGGAACTAAGAAGAAACACTAAGCACGTGGCTGACGACACTACACAACGGAACCATGTCCGGCGTCGTCGTACCACCCGCTCCATTCGATCCAGTGCAGGAAGACTGGGAGTCCTATGTGGATCGCTTCCAAATGTTCTTAGAAACTAACAACTTAAAGGATGCCACAGCCGGGAAGAAACGGGCGGTGTTCCTAACGCATTGCGGTCCAACCGTATTTAAGATGGCTAAAGCACTAGCAAAACCTAGAGAAGTGAAGGCGATGGATTGGGACGACCTTGAACCTCTACTAAGAGATCACTACTCACCGACCGTGCCTATGCTCGTGAGACGGCACGAGTTCTATCAGAGAAACCAGCGAAAAGGAGAAAGCGTTGCCAACTTCATAGCAGACCTCCGAAACCTGGGAGGCCTCTGCGAATTCGCCGATTTGGAAGAGGCACTGAGAGATCGAATAGTTTTGGGATTAGATGCACCAGGCGTGCAAAGCAAGCTGATGGCGAAAGGCGACATCAGCCTTGCCGACGCCATAGCCGATGCTACTGCAGCAGAAGCAACCAGGAAGTCGGTTGCACAACTACGCCACAACCGCGCTCCGGTACACCAACCGACAAGCGACTTCTCACCTAGGTCAGAAGGGCAGCTTTCAACGACGCACCACGAGGACCTCTCTTCATCGTCAGACAGCGACGAAGAAGAGGTCCATCAACTGCGGTCTGACCGGGACCACCACCCGAAGTCCCTATGCCCTTGCACTGGCTGTGGAGCCAACCATGCCAGGTCCGAATGCAAATTCTGCGACGCACTCTGCCATGAGTGCGGGAAGAGAGGCCACATCGGACGGGTCTGCCGAAGTTTACAAGGACCCAGCCAGGCCTCAAAAGGGGCTAACTATCGCCAATCGACAGGAAGCTGTCCTGTAAGGCAAGAACCAATAAGCCACTCCTACAGAAACCGAGCTTTGCAGCGAGAAGAGGCTCACCATACTATCACTATCGGTCACGCCTCTGCCTTGGATGCTAAGAAAATCCGAATCACAGTAGCCATCGAGAACCAGCCTTGCCACATGGAAGTCGACTCGGGATCGTCCCTCTCGATGGTGTCCTGGAAGACCCTCAAGCAACTCATCCCCACGAGTCAGCGCCAAGACCTCCGTTTCCAAAAACTCATTCTTAAGGACTATCAAGGGAATCGAATCCCTGTCGTTGGTTCCTGCCGAGTCCGGGTCTCCTTCAAGAAGCACACAGCGTACTTACCACTAACTGTGATCGACAAAGATCGGCCTAGCCTGCTAGGTCTCCAATGGTTTGCGCCACTTGGCATTGAAGTGGCAGGCATAAACCGAATCAACGAAAGTGACTGGGAGGCGGACCTCATCCACGAGTTCAAGGACGTCTTCGCGGAAAGTTTAGGCGAGTACAAGGGGAACCCAATTTCATTCAGCCTTGATCCAAAGATAGCTCCCATCCACCTTAAGCCTCGTCGAGTTCCGTTTGCCTTAAAGCCGAAAATCGACAAACAACTCGACAAACTAATAGCTCAGGGGGTGCTAGAACCTACCGATCACTCCCCCGGGGAACCCCAATCGTAACACCCATTAAACCAGACGGGTCGATCCGAATTTGTGGGGACTACCGGGCCACCCTGAACTACGCCCTACAGCAGAATGCATATCCGGTGCCGGTGGTACAGCATCTCCTCCACTCCCTGGGGGGCGGAAAAGTCTTCGCTAAATTAGACTTAGCTCAGGCATATCAGCAACTACCTGTTGATGAAAAGACGGCATAGGCACAAACGATTGTGACGCACCGAGGTGCCTTCAAATGTACCTGGCTCCAATTCGGAGTCAGTGTAGCCCCGGGGATTTTTCAGAGTCTGATGGAGAGGCTACTACAAGGGATTAAAGGTGTGGTCCCCTATTTTGACGATGTATTAATTAATGCACCTACAAAAAAAATCTTACGGGATCGTTTAAAATTAGTCCTACAAAAATTTCAAGACACCGGTCTTAAGGTAAAAAAGAACAAGTGTAAATTGTGTACAGATAGTGTTGAGTTTTTAGGGTACCTAATTGACAGTCGGGGTATTCACCCTACCGACAGTAAACTAAGAGCAATAAAAAACGCTCCCAGGCCTCAGAACAAGGCCGATCTCCAGGTGTTCCTAGGTCTCATCAACTTTTATAATGTATTTCTACCGTATAAAGCAACAGTCACTGAACCATTACACCGGTTGTTAGACAAGAAAGCAAATTGGTTATGGGGTCATAGAGAAGAACAGGCGTTCCGTAATGTGAAATAACTACTGACTTCTGACTCTGTACTCATGCAATACAATGAGACCTTGCCGTTAAATATCACATGTGATGCTTCGCCTTTCGGAGTGGGCGCCATCCTGAGCCATGTACTGCCTAATGGTAACGAAGCCCCTGTTGCATATTTTTCAAAGACACTTTCAAAAATTGAGCGAAATTATGGCCAAATCGATAAAGAAGCCCTCGCAATTGTATCAGCCGTTAAAAGATTCCACGAGTACGTGTATGGCTGGGCTTTTACTATCGTGACTGACCACAAACCATTATTGGGGATAATAGCTGGAGATAAGCCGACTCCCTACATATTATCCCCCAGGATGACTCGCTGGTCAGAATTCTTGGCTGCTTATAATTATCGGCTGCAATACTGCCCGGGGAAAGCCATTCCCCACGCTGACGCATTGAGCCGAGCACCGCTTCCAGAGACTCTCGACGATCCTGCACCAATGGTAACCACGTTGCAAATTGAAACACTCAACTTGCCGCCATTAATGGCCCGAGATATCGCGAGAGAAACCAAACGTGACCCCACCTTAGTGCAAGTTTTGGGCTGGGTAGAATGTGGATGGCCATTGGACCAATTATCAGATGACTTCACACCATTCAAGACTCGACAAACGGAGTTGTTCTCCCAAAAGGGCTGTGTCATCTGGGGCGATAGAGTCATTATCCCAGAACGACTCCAAAAAGCGCTGCTGAGAATCTTGCACGATGGCCACCCTGGTATCGTGCGAATGAAAGCCCTCGCACGAAGCTATGCATGGTGGCCGGGCATCGACAAGCAAATCGAAAATTGGGTTAAAGCTTGTCATAAATGCCAGGAAGTGAGCAACGCCCCACCTAAAGCCATCCCTACCAAATGGGAGACACTACCGGGACCCTGGTCCCGTATTCACTTGGACTTTGCGCGGCCAACCAAAGGCCACACCTTTCTGCTAACTGTCGACGCCTACTCGAATTGGCTCAAGATTCACCACATGACGAACACAACCACCGAAGCGGTTATCAAAAACTTGGAAAGACTATTTGCAACCCACGGATTACCAGACATCCTGGTATCCGACAACGGGCCCCAATTTACAGCGCTGTCATTCGAGCAGTACCTGGCTGACCGCGGCATCCGACATGCGCTCACCTCGCCTGTGCACCCTGCGACCAATGACAAAGCAGAGCGCATGGTCCAATTCGTTAAGGAAACCTTGCAGAAGGTAGACTACGATAACATTGATGACAAGATCAATCGAATCCTTTTTCTACAACAATCACACCTCATAGTGTCACCAACAAAACTCTCGCCGAACTGCTAATGGGACAAAACCTCCACTCCCACCTCGACCGGTTACACTCAGTTTATGAACCGGAAAAACCACTAGGATCCAGCGGCTGCTGTCGTGCCTTCCAGGTAGGCGATTTGGTATACGCTAAAAACCTATCGGGCGATCCGTTGTGGGTGGAGGCGACAGTAGTTCGTGTAACTGGCCCGAGATCCTACCTTGTACAATGCCTTGACGATAGACTATGGAAACGCCATATCGATCAATTATGATCACGGCTCCCATCAGGCATTCCTGAACTCCCTTATGACCAAACTGGGGGGGGGGGAGATACGGAAGAAGATGAATCCCAAGTAGAAGAAAACCCGTTCGAAGGGAACAACGGCGTAATAGTGACACAGGAAGTGGAACCAGAGAGGGAAACAAATGCACCTCAGGGAATTACCGAGAATAATGGCAACAATGAAGAAATTAACTCTGAACCAGAGGCGACCCCATTGCCAAACAGCGATCTACCTCAGCGTGATTGCAGCCAAATGACACAGTGAAAATCAAAAAGACTAATAAAGCAACCGTCCTACCTAAAGGACTATGTAACTGCGCCCTGCAAACAGAAGCCAGGGGGAAGGGGTGTTGTGAATGCATAAGGTTTAATGAAGAGAACTTGAGCTTGGAGTAAAGTGCAGGGTTCTGGCCCTGCACTTCTGATTGGCTATTAACGGCAGGATCGGATTGGCCCATTCCGGGAATCCGATTGGTCATTAACAGAGAGTTTCTATTGGTTAAGGGAGCTAGCGCTCCTCTATTGTTATTGGTTAATAGTTATTGGGGTTGCCTATATAAGGAGGGTTGTAACTGCCATTGAGTTGAGAAGTCACTATGTAAATAAAGAGTTGAAGTTCACCGTTCCAGAGGCTTGTCTCCATTCTTTCTCGCCCATGCTCCAAACATAACAATTACCATGATTTTTAAACAAGATTATAGGTAACCTTCACTCAGTTTCTTTTTCTCATTCCACAAAGTAATTTTTGGCAGTGACTATCAAATATTTTCTATGTTCAATCGCAGTAATTCCTGCCTAGCAACTTAAGGAGGGAGAGAGAGTTCTATTTATCTCCACTTTTAAAACATTTTCTCATGGTACTTTTAGAGAGTCATTTGCTTTAAAACTAACTATAAAATAGTATTTGCTGAATACAAGCCATGGTATTCAATCACTATATGGAATATTCAGAATCCAGATCCAAAGGCAGGAGATTATACAAGCATGTGGAAACAGCAACAGCAACAAAATCCAAGGCACATGTTCAACACTGTTGTATCTCTAAATACTACTTGCCTGAATTTAAAATACTATATTTTTTACATTTGATAACAATCCATTTGGCCATTTCTGGGGATCAACCATTCTTGATAAACTTTTTGAGTTGTCTCACTGTTGGAAACTACAAATGCAAGGAAATTGGGAAGCCCCTTGTAGGTTATATTGCAATTTGGAAAATCATCAGAATATAAACATGCTCCAGAGACATATGGCTGCTTTTATGTGGAATCTGAATGTAAGACTGGCTTGATCTTGGTTTACCAAGACAGAACAACTCTTTAGTCTATAGAGGAAATGTAAGGGTTAAATAAAACATATCAAAAATGTTACAGAGTAGTAAGCAGCTCATTAGTTTCTTATCTAAATGGTTTATTTACAATGGATGCGTCATTTCATAGATACTAATATCTTTGATTCTTAAGCATGTGTAGCAATAAGAAAGGGTTTTTCGGAATGACCATCAGATCATTACTATTTCTTAATACAGTAATTAATGTGTTCTGATGCTAAGGAATTCTACTTCCCCTCCCCACCTGAAAAGAACTCTGTTCCAACTGTCAGTTACCTCACATTCTGTTAGCTCAGTTCAAACTGGCAGATGTTCTACTCCTTTACTCAGGAGCTGTCTGGGGCTCCTTACAGTAACAAATGTTGGTACCTCATCAAAATGTCTATGCCTTCAATCTATGGAACTCATGGTGGTAAGAGAGATATTTCCTTATAAGTATTTGTCTGGGTTTAAATATGAACCTCAGATTGATTACTCCAGGGAAAAGGTTGTTGATCTCAAACTTTGGTTACCTTGTGCCTGGTGCCGTGCTCTAAAGTGACAGGAAAAGAGTCCCAGGATATGCTGCAGTGGTGGTAAAGTCCAGCTCCCTCCCCTTCAGCCCTCCCCTGAATCCTTACACAGCCTTCTCACCCACAAGCATTCAATGGCAACGCATTTTCTTTTTGCTATCCAGAAGTACAATGCATATTTCCAAATGACATCTTTTGGAGTCGAAGTGAAGGAGGGA
The DNA here is from genome assembly GCA_033807585.1 of Hydrophis major. Classification (NCBI taxonomy): domain Eukaryota; kingdom Metazoa; phylum Chordata; class Lepidosauria; order Squamata; family Elapidae; genus Hydrophis; species Hydrophis major. The sequence goes on along the minus strand of CM066343.1, from coordinate 91,668,089 downwards.
AATTTTATACCAACATTCAAAGTGCAGGTGTAGGTCTACCACAGGATAGGGAGAATCATGACAGGGCCTCAGCATAGCCTTCATTTCTCCAGCTATACTTCATTGGTGATGATGACAATGAGAGGGATATCTGCTATGGAACCTACCTGGGCATTAATCCAGAACTGGTTAGCCAACTGCAAAAAGTGCTGTGTGAACATAACAAGTATATTCTGGAACTTAAGGCTATAGTCGATTCTGTTCCTTAGGGCCACAATGACTTCCAAGTGGTGATTAACACTGACAAGAAGCCTTCTGGAGAGCACTGAGGTTGCTTCAATGCCCCCAATGACTATAGAAGTGGCTGTTCTCATTGTTGGCCAGGATTTTGAAAAGAGAGATATTGTTCTCCACAGCAGAGACAACAGGTTGTTAAGAATCAGTGAGATGCACCATGCCTATGACGCTCTCCAGTACCGTCTGATGTTCTGCCATGGAGAAGATGGCTATTACAACAATATACCTCAGTGCGATGCAAAGACTAAGGTCCTCTCAAGAAGACCTTGTCTGCTGCTGACTTTTATAACTACAGGATAATGGAGCTTGATGGCAAAGAATGCTACCTACTGCTGTTCTGCAAACTTCTCAATCAATTTCTGATTGATATGTATGCAAAAATTGAGAGTGAAAGACTTAATTGGATTCGTAACTACCAAAAAACTGAGAAGTAAGAAATATGTGCACCTGAAGAACACCATGACAAGAACTGACAGCCTGTTATCACAGCTTGGCACGATGGTTGTGTTGCCATCTTCTTTCACTAGAGGACCCCACTACATGCATGAGTGAACTCAAGATGTGATGATGTATATGCAACATTTCAGATGATTGGATCTGTTCATTGCATTTACCTGCAATCCAAAATGGCCAGAAATTGTACAGCTCTTGAAACTAGGACAGTAGTGAAGCACGGTTCTCCAGCTAGTAAATTATATTTTTTCTGAAATGTTCCACTATACTGAACATCAAAGGATTATAAAGTCTTGTGTCAGAGTTCCAGCAACTCTCCATTCCAATCAGTAATTCCGAGACTAACATATCTCAAAAGTACCTTTATTAGGATAGTAACTGGCACATCTGTAGAATCCCGAATCTGAAAGTTTCCGGGCTTCCCACAATTTCCCAAACTACAAATCTATCCCCCCTTGGCCATCATCACATCGCATGGCCCAATCACAATATGTCCAAAAGTAAGATCCTTACTTCATCCAGCACCATACTCAATGACCTTGAATTAACAAAAAAAAAAAAAAAATATTTTGTCTACTCAATTGAATCCACCCCCCCCACTTTCTCAAGCTTGTGGCAGCTTGGAAGCATCGAATCTCAGTATGGCTTCCAAAGCTGACATCTTGATGATAACCCTCTTGCTGGGTAATCTTAAAGAACTAAAGTATTTTAATATTAGTAACAACATTTAATAAAACAAAACTTAGAAAGGACCTCTTATGCCAATATATAACCAGTGGATGATAAACAATATGTGCAAATTGAAAGAATCCAATAATTTCTATTTAAAATGTTGATGAAGAGCCTGGCATAATAACAAGACCTTAAAGTAAAAAGGGTATGATTTTGGGAAATGTTATTTGCACACAAAATACAACTGCAAATTAGGACCACACTGTAAGTTTTGTTTTTATTCAAAACATAAAACGTCAAATAAACAAATTAGAAGAATATCAACTTGATATGCAATGGTATGTGGAGATTTTTAATTTTAGAATAATAATAATTAATAATTTATCTCACCATCTGGTCTCTATTACCTAAACTGAAAACTCAACATTAGGCAGCTATCAATTCTTTTTTCCTATCAAAAAAGGATAAAACCAAAAGAAGCAAAATGCTTCATCTTTTTGCTGTTTAAAAAAGCCAATGCAACTTAAACAAATATCTTGGTAGATACCTAGTGATGAGCTACGATTTCTGAGGAATGTTGCCAGATATTCTATCCCCAGAACAACTGGCAAGAAAAAAAAAACTATTTTGAAATAAAATTTAGAGTTTGAAAAATACAGCAACAACAAAGACAACATCAAACACAGATGGATGTTAATCTTAAAGAAAAAAGCTAGGTTAAACAAGGAGGAACAACTAAGCCCAATCAAGATGAAAATCATATCTCAGAGAAAGTGAACTTTATAAGAAATCATGCAAAGCACGAGCACATCCAAAATAAAATAAAAATCTAATGCACTCTGATTCCCTTACTACATCTATATATCTAAATGCAATATAGGATAGATAATGTTATGAACTAATAAAACACTTAAATAAAGTTTATCAAAAGCTTTAGAAAATAGCAGGGTTCTAGCCCTGCACTTCTTTTTTTTTTAAACAAATTTTATTAATTTTACAGAGAACACAATAGAACATAAACAAAACTAAAAGATCTTTTCTGAAGGTTGTCTGATCCCGGGTTGAAACTCTTCACACAGACACAAATTCAAACATCATATTCACTTTATATATCCTTCCATATCTTATTATCATTTTCTTATATATATATATATATATATATATAAACCATTTTTATCAATTTTATATAAACAATGCACAAGGCATAACAGCTTATAAGTTCTTTTCTAAGAAAAAATAATAAAAGAAGAAAACCAATAGAACATAACAATTCCAAATTATAGTATCAATACTTTGTCTATTTAACTTCATATCTTATCCCAACTTCTCCTTTTCATCCAAATTATTTCTTATTAATTAAAATTTTTTTTGCCTTTTTTCAATATACAACATCCAAAAAAAAAAAAACATAACAAAACCTTTATATATCCTTTCATATCTTATTACCATTTTCAATAATATTCTTTGTCTGTTCTATTTCCAACTATCTATTCATCTTTTTTCTTTTATTATACTTCTCCTATACACCAATTGGAGTAACGTCTATAACTCATTACCCTAACTTAAAAGTACTTCATATAATAATTTTTCTTGGGATTCTGTTTAATAGATTCTAAAATTACACAATGAATTTTATACTCTAAATACACATATAAAAAACACAATCTTATGTACCCTCCAGAATCCCTCTTTTATCCTAAATTAAATTCACCCATTGTCTCTGAATAAACTTTTTTTCTTTAGATCTTGCTTCCCCCCATTGAGGCTTCTCCTCCCCCCCTTTCTCTCTTGCTTATTCTTCTCCTTGCCCTTTTTACCCCTTTGTCTTTCCTCCTCCCTTTTCTTACTCCCTTTCCTTTGCTTTCTAACCTTGCCTCCACCTTTCCGCTCATTTTTCTCTTCTTTGGTTGTTTTTATAATTCTTAAAATCTCCTTTTTCTTATCCTTTTTCTCCTCCTCCCCGGAAAGAACCCATTGTTCATCAAAGATGGCTTCTTCTTCCTCTTCTTCTTTGTCCCAGTCCTTCTGCTGCGTAGTTAACTTTTCATAAGTACATAACACCATTTCTAAGAATTGAAACAAAGTGCCCAAAGTATCTTCTTTTTTATATTTTTGATATTCAGTCTTTAGTTCATCCACAAGCGATGCCATTATGAAAAAAGAAACTTTTCCCAAAACAACCACAAATATTTTTAATCAAAAATAATTAAAAAAAAAAAATTCCAAAAATTAATACTTTTCTTCCTTCTTCTCTTTCTCTTTCTGGGGTTAATGTTTAATCAAAGAGGTCCAATTACCATATACCTTTCTTTGGGATTCTAGGCAATCTCCTCCTTTTTCAGCTTCTGCTCCAATTTTTTTTCCTCTCCCTTCCCACTTGCAATATCAATTTTAAATAATCAGAAACCCATACCTCCAACAAGGGTTTTCCAATTTCTTAAGTTTTTCAATGTCCAAAAACCCTTTTGTCCCTTAGCTTCAACTCTCAAAACAATTCACTTTCAATGTCCAATATGTCCAAACATATCTGCTGTTTCCATGGGGTGGGAGAGTGAAGAAAAAAAAAGTTCCCATTTACAGCTTCTCCGCCGCTTTCGATCTTCTTAGGGATACAATGTATCCTCCAGCAATTCAAACAGCTCAGTTCCAACAAATTTGAAAGATGTAACTTGACCCGGCTCAGACAACACTTTCACTCTTCTTACTTCCTCCAGCGCAATCTTACCCGGTTGCTGGCTTCTTCGTGGCGGCCATTGCTGACCGCCGCTCCACTGCCTTGGGAAAAAGGGGTTTTCCCGGAGGAGGAGGGGGTCTGCGACACCCCCAACCCCCTGTCCGACTCCCCTCTCTCTTCAGCTGTCTCTACAGGGCAGCCATATCCCCCTGACCCATATGGATCGGGGGTACCTCGGCGGCTAGCACAGCAGGAATCGCGAGCTGTCGCGAATTCCTGCTGCCCCGAAGCCACGCGAAACCGGAAAAACTAGCCCTGCACTTCTGATTGGCTGATAATAGCGATATCGGATTGGTCTGTTCAGGAGAATCTGATTGGCTGTTAACGAGCCACTCTCATTGGTTAAGGGGGTTAACACTCCTTGTCTCTTATTGCTTACTAGAGCAGCAGCTTGCCTATAAAAGGGATGCTGTTGCCCTAGGGTTTTGCTCTGTTCAGAATGTTTAATAAAGAGTTTGAAGTTCACTTTTCACCGTCTCATCTCCGTTCCTTGCGCCCATGCACAGAACTTAACACTGGCGACGAGGGTGGGATGCGGAGACGTCAGAGCTGTCTGAACACTACAGAGCACTAAACAGAGCACGTGGCTGAAGGCGCATCAATGGTGGAAACCATGACCGGCGGCACAATACCACCCGCTCCATTCAACCCGGCACAAGAAGACTGGGACTCATACATGGACCGGTTCCAGATGTTTCTTGAACAACTTGAAGGATGCCACTACTGGGAAAAAAGAGAGCGGTATTCCTGACTCACTGCGGACCTGCCATTTTTAAGATGGTTAAGGCACTGGCGAAACCGACTGAGGTGAAATCCATGGACTGGGACGAACTCGAGCCCCTGCTATGGGCCCATTATGCACCTACCGTACCAACGCTTGTCCGAAGACATGAATTTTACCAGAGAGACCAGCGGAAAGGAGAAAGCATTGCAGATTTCATCGCGGATCTCCGGAACCTGGAGGCCTCTGTGGGTTCACTGACCTCGAAGAAGCTCTAAGAGACCGAATAGTTCTGGGTTTAGATGCACCGCACGTGCAAAGTAAGCTGATGGTGAAAGGTGACATCAGCCTTGCAGATACCATCGCTGACACTACTGCAGCAGAAGCAACCAGGAAGTCGGCTGCCCGAATGCGCCGCACCGATGCCCCACTCCACCAACTTGCCGGCGAAACCTCACCTCGCCTTGAGAGACATGCAACGGCAACCCACCACGAGGACCTTGAATCGTCATCAGAAAGTGATGAGAAGAAGTCAACCAGCTCCGGTCTGAACGAGACCAAAGCCACCAGCGTAACCAGAGACTGCAGTATCAATGCGCAGGTTGTGGGGCAAACCACCCCGCGATCAGACTGCAAATTCCACGATGCGCTCTGCCATTTTTGTGGGAAGAGAGACCACATCGGAAAGGTCTGTAGAAGCAAGCAAGGATCCAGCCCACTTCAAAGGGGGACCAACTACCGCCAACCCACAGGAAGTCATCCTGTGAATCGGGAACATTCGAACCATTAATGGAACAACCACTCCTACAGAAATAAACCACTAGCCCATTCAACGAAACGAGAAGAGGCACACATCACAATTGGTCACGCCTCATCATTAGATGCAAAGAAGATCTGAGTGAAGGTCACCATCGAAAACCAGCACTGCGTGATGGAAGTCGATTCAGGATCATCCCTCTCGATGGTTTCCTGGAAGACCCTTAAACAATTGATCCCTGCCGTTCAGCAGCAAGACCTCAGAACCCAAAGAATCATTCTCAAGAACTATCAAGGAAAGCGAATTCTGGTAGTTGTATCCAGCCTAGTCCAGGTCTCATTCAAAAATCATACTGTCTTTACCACTGACCGTCATCGACCGTGATCGGCCTAGCTTGTTAGGCCTGCAATGGTTTGCTCCACTTGGGATTGAGGTAGCCGGCATTTACCAAACCAGCAGCGACGACTGGGAGGAGTCCCTCATCCAGGAATTCCAGGACGTCTTTGCAGATAAACTAGGCGAGTACAAGGGGACCCCGATATAATTTAACCTTAACCCTGAAGTAGCCCCCATCTGCCTTAAGCCTCGAATCCCTTTTGCCCTTAAACCAAAGATTGATGAGCAGCTTGATAAATTAACAGCCCAGGGTGTTTTAGAACCAACCGACCATGCTCCTTAGGAAACCCCAATCGTAACACCCATCAAACTGGATGGATCGTTAAGGATTTGTGGGGACTACTGTGCCACCCTGAATCATGCCCTTCAACAGAACGCTTACCGGGTGCCGGTGGTAGAACACCTCCTCCATTCCCTGGGGGGAGGAAAAGTCTTCGCTAAATTGTATTTAGCACAGGCGTACCAACAACTGCCTGTAGATAAAAAAACAGCAGAGGCACAAACGATCGTTATGCACCGAGGCGCCTTTAAGTGCAATCGACTCCAATTCGGAGTTAGCGTGGCCCCAGGGATCTTTCAGAGCTTGATGGAGAGACTATTACAGGGTATAAAAGGGGTTGTACCATACTTTGATGATGTTTTAATTACTGCCCCGAATAGAGAAATACTAAAGGAGCGTCTTAGACTGGTTCTCCAGAAATTTAAAGACTCTGGCCTTAAAGTTAAAAAAAATAAATGTCAACTGTGTACAGATAAAGTAGAGTTCCTGGGGTACCTAATTGATAAACAAGGCATTCACCCCACCAGTAGCAAGTTAAGAGTGGTCAAGAACGCCCCAAGACCCAGAAACAAGACTGATCTCCAAGCTTTCCTGGGGCTTATTAATTTTTACAACATCTTCCTTCCCCACAAAGCAACCGTAGCCGAGCCCTTTGCTGTTGTATCTGCTGTTAAACGGTTTCATGAATATGTTTATGGACGAGTTTTTACTATTGTTACCGACCACAAACCTTTGCTGGGGATTATAGCGGGAGACAAGCCAACCCCTTATATATTATCACCTAGAATGATTCGCTGATCGGAGTTTTTGGCTGCGTACAATTATAAGCTGCAGCACCGTCCGGGGAAAGCCATTCCCCACGCTGATGCATTGAGCCGTGCACCACTTCCGGAAACCGTCGATGACCCAGCTCCAACCCTTACAACACTCCAGATTGAAACGCTACATTCACCGCCGCTAACAGCTAGAGATACCACAATTGAAACAAAACGCGATCCTATCTTAAAGCGGGTTCTTAGCTGGGTCAAACGAGGATGGCCAGTAGATCAACCCCCTGATGACTTCATTCCCTTCAAGAATCAGCAAACGGAACTTTTTTTGCAAAAGGGCTGCATCCTGTGGGGAGATAGAGTCGTCGTCCCAGAGCGGTTACAACGAACGGTATTAAAGACACTGCATGAGGGCCACCCCATCATCGTGCGAATGAAAGCGCTCGCACGAAGCTACGCGTGGTGACCGGGCATCAACAAACAAATCGAAGCCTGGGTAAAGACTTGTTATAAGTGCCAGGAAGTTAGCAATGCCCCACCAAAAGCAATTCCGACAGAATGGGAAACACCTTGGAGACCGTGGTCCCGCATTCATATTGACTTTGCGGGACCTACTAAGGGACATACGTTCCTATTAACAGTGGATGCCTACTCAAACTGGCTCGAGATCTACAAAATGAAAAGTACCACAACCGAGTCTGTCATCTGGAAGTTGAACAGATTATTCGTGACACATGGACTGCCAGACATTGTGGTATCCGACAACGGACCCCAGTTTACCGCGCTTCCTTTTGAACAATACTTAGCAGACCGTGGTATTTGCCATGAGCTAACCGCCAGTGCACCCTGCGGCTAACGGAAGAGCCGAGCGCATGATACAGTTTGTTAAAAAAACCGTCTACAAAATGGACTATGGGAACATTGAAGATAAGATAAATAGAATATTCCTACTCCAACACATCACTCCGCAGAGCGTCACCAACAAGACTCCAGCGGAATTATTGGTGGGATGCAAACTCTGCTCCCACCTCAACCGGTTTCACCCATCTTACAATCCAGAGAAACCCTGTGGATCTAGCGGAAAATGCTGTGAGTTCAAGATAGGTGACTTAGTTTTCGCCAGAAACCTTTCTGGTGAACCGTTGTGGATCGAGGCCACTGTTATTCAATCCACTGGACCCAGGTCGTACCGGGTGAAAACCTGCGATGGAAAAATATGGAAATGCCATATAGATCAGCTTCGCTCGAGGCTATAACCTAGTTTCCATGACTCCGGTAACTCCCAAACTGAGGGGGGGAGGGGATGTCGAAGAAACCGAATTTGAGATGGCGGAAAGCAGGAATGAAAGAAGTCAGCCATTGGGCGTAACAAGTGAAGAAAGATCAGGGATGGATGTGACCTCGCCACAGAGGAACAACTCAACAGAGGCTAGCCTGCAAGGGCCAGAGGATAATGACGAGAACATTAGCGGCACCGAGTCTTCCAATGAGGAACCACCCGCACCCGACTTACACGAAAAGCCCCGCCAAAACAGGCTTATGGACAAGAACCGGTGGGACAGTGTAAGTCCAATAGACAGTAAAAGCAACCTTCCTACCTCAGAGATTATGTAACCGCACCCCCCAAACGGAACCCGGGGGGAAGGGGTGTTATGAACTAATAAAACACTTAAATAAAGTTTATCAAAAGCTTTAGAAAATAGCAGGGTTCTAGCCCTACACTTCTGATTGGCTGATAATAGCGATATCAGATTGGTCCATTCAGGAGAATCTGATTGGCTGTTAACGAGCCACTCTCATTGGTTAAGGGGGTTAACACTCCTCGTCTCTTATTGCTTGCTAGAGCAGCAGCTTGCCTATAAAAGGGATGCTGTTGCCCTAGGGTTTTGCTCTGTTCAGAATGTTTAATAAAGAGTTTGAAGTTCACTTTTCACCATTTCGTCTCCGTTCCTTGCGCCCATGCGCAGAACTTAACATATAACATAGAATAATAGAGTGGTAAGAACCTTGGAGGACTTCTAATCTTCAACTGCCTGCTCAAGCAGGGGTGTCAAACTCACATAGTCACAGCTGTGTCATGTGATGTATCAGGGCTTTTTTCCCCCCTTTGCTAAACTAGACATGGGCGAACCAGCAGGTGATGCATCTGGCCCATGAGCTGGGTGTTTGACAGCCTTGCTATATAGTATTTCAGACAAATATTTGCCCGGTCTTTTCTTAAATGCCTCCAGTGATGAAGCACCAACAAATGCTCAAGGCAAACTGTTCCAATGGTTAATTGTTCTCACTGTTAGGAAATTTCTCTTTAATTCTAGGTTTCTTCTCTCCATGGTTAGTTTCCATCCATTGTTTCTTGTCTTGTCTTTTTGTGCTTTGTAAAATAGGTTGTTCCACTCATCTTTGTGGCAGCCCCCCAAATACTGGAACATGACTATAATGTCACCTCAGTCCATCTTTTCTCTAGACTAGTCATACCCAATTCCTGCAATAGTTCTTCATATATTTTAGTTTCCAGACCCCTAATTTTCTTTGTTGCTGTTCTTTACATTCTTTCCAAAGTCTCAACTTCTTTTTATAATGTGGTGGCCAAAACAGTTGCAATATTCAGGTGTGGTCTTACTAAGGTTTTATAAAGCAGGACATGTGCATTAGTGCTTTTTCTTGTCTGTTGTGGCACAGTGCTGGCTCATATTTAAGTGATTGACCATTAGGACACCAGGATCCAATGTTCCACTATCTAATGGGTTGCCATAAAGAAAAGTGAGTCAACCTATTCTCCAAAGTACCTGAAGGCAGAACAAGAAGCAATGGATGTAAAATAATCAAGGAGAGAACTAAGAACCAAGGAGAAATTTTCTGATAGAACAATTAATCAGTGGAACGACTTGCCTCCAGAAGTTGTGGGTGCTCCAACACTGGAAGATTTAAGAAGAGATTGCAACAGATATAAAAACTAGAAAATCAACTTCAGGTATGGCTATACTATTAGGTAAAACACTGATTGGTTGGAGGTCAATTTGACAGCAACACATAAGTATGTCCACAATGGAAGCAGAATTTTCATGTCTATCTTTATTATGTACTGATTTAATTCTGTATAAACAATTATTGTTAGATATGGGAGTAACTGTTAAAGATGCCATTGTAGTTTATGAGGACAATCCTAGCTGCTTTCAGTCTGTTCGGGAGGAGGGGGAGGAGGTGGTGGCGGCAGCTTGCATTGTTTTCTGAGCTCTAGGCTCGCGGGTTCAGAAAACAATGCGAGGCGAGGTCGCTTTGGCTCCGCTCAGCTTTGTTTTCTAGCTGCTTTCAGTCCGCTCGGGAGGAGGGGGAGGAGGTGGTGGCAGCAGCTTGCATTGTTTTCTGAGCTCTAGGCTCTCGCGTTCAGAAAACAACGCGAGGCGAGGTCGCTTCGGCTCTGCTCAGCTTGTTTTCTAGCTGCTTTCAGTCCGCTCGGGAGGGTGGGGGAGGAGGTGGTGGCGGCAGCTTGCATTGTTTTCTGAGCTCTAGGCTCATGGGTTCAGAAAACAACGCGAGGCGAGGTCACTTCGGCTCCGTTCAGCTTCGTTTCCTAGCTGCTTTCAGTCCATTCGGGAGGAAGGGGAGGAGGTGGTGGCGGCAGCTTGTGTTGTTTTCTGAGCTCTAGGCTCGCGGGTTCAGAAAACAACACGAGGCGAGGTCGCTTTGGCTCCACTCAGCTTCATTTCCTCAGCTCCAGCTGCTTTCAGTCTACTCGGGAGGGGGGGGAGGTGGTGCTGGCCTCCTCCCGAGCGGACTGAAAGCAGCTAGGAAACGAAGCTGAGAGGAGCCGAAGCGACCTCACCTCGTGTTGTTTTCTGAACCCGCGAGCCTAGAGCTCAGAAAACAATGCAAGCTGCTGCCACCACCTCCTCCCCTTCCTCCCGAACGAACTGAAAGCAGCTAGGAAACGAAGCTGAGCGGAGCCGAAGCAATCTCGCCTCGCGTTGTTTTCTGAACCCGCGAGCCTAGAGCCAGGGCGCTTTCATTGCATGGCGGAGCTTCATATCGGGAAATACCGGGCGTCGTTGCTGCCCTGAGGGGAGGGTGATTCTGGGCTGCGCAATTAGGGGACTTCGTGGCTTTGGGTAGGTGGGAGCGAGGACGTTGACTTTAATGTCCTGCCAACCAAGTGTTTCACAAATACCAGTGGGACCTCCGTCCACCACCACCCCTCCCTCTTTTGCCTCCTTCCTTCTGATCAATCAGGTTTTCCCAGTATTTGCTCACAGCTGCGTTTTCTCTTCTGCTGTGCTAGGCATTGAACACGGGAATTTCTGATTCCCCTTACACGCGCGTGGATATGCCGCGGGGCATTTTCTTCCAAATGCCCCACTGACAGAGAACACTGACTTTCATAATAGTGAGATCATTTCCCAAATTCGATGACAGTGGGAGGCAGGAGTCACTCTCTCCCTTGCAAGAAAAATCAAGAGCCGTTCTTATGATCTCTCTCTCTCTCCCCGTAATACAGTCAAGCCCTTTCCAGCAAGCGGGATCCGCCCCCGCCACTTTGCACCTTGCAAATGCAAAAACCCCTGGAGAGAGAGAGAGAGATCATAAGAACGGCTCTTGCTTTTTTCTTGCAAGGGAGAGAGTGACTCCTGCCTCCCACTGTCATCGTCATCTTCTTTTGGGTTAGTGAATCAATTAAACCTTTCATGATAATGAGATCGTTTCCCAAATTGATTAATCTGTTTTTCTTTGAAATAAATATTCAAAAACATTTAATCTACTGATGTCTCAATTAATGTAATTTTATTAGTATCTATTTTTATTTTTGAAATTTACCAATAGCTGCTGCATTTCCCACCCTCGGCTTATACTCGAGTCAATAAGTTTTCCCAGTTTTTGTGGTAAAATTAGGTGCCTCGGCTTATATTCGGGTCGACTTATACTCGAGTATATACAGTAGTTTATATATTATTTTTACCCAAACTAAGTTAGGTAACCAATGTTATCCCTAGCAGTTTTCTTGGAGTTTGTACTTTGAATTAAGTCCCAAAGATCCTAATGATTGTTCTAAATTGGTCACTCGTCCCCCACATCTTTAGTTTAAAGCCTTTCTGATAAATTGAGCATACATTCTTCCCAGTTCTTGTGAAGTGCAGCCCATTGTTGCCAAAAGTCCTTCATGTAGATATTGCAGACTATGAAAATTCTCTTGATGGCACCAACGTTTCAGCAAGTGGTTGATTTCTAAAATCCTTTGTTTTTTTTTTTAAGTTTCAAGTTTTTTAAAATTTATTTATATATAAGTATTTTGAATACCATGTGTTGTCCAGGCAATTCATTTTGCAAAAGAAAAAGAAAATAACAGATATACTGATAGTAATAATAATACATATAATAATTATCACCATATTTATAATTATATTAGCTTGTTTATAATTATATTTATTATATTAGCATACTTATAAACAACATTCATATTTTCCTTACATATAGCAATGCTCTTTCTTCATCTAATTTTTACATCTTATCTCTAACCATTCATAAAACCTATTCCACATCAAATAATACTATATATCTCCTTTGTCTTTTATTTTCAATGTTAACCTATCCATTTCTGCACAATCCAATATTTTCCAAATTATATTTTCATCTGTTGGGATGTTCTCATTTTTCCAATATTGTGCAAATACAATTCTCTCTGCTGTCAAAAAATGTAGCATTAAATGTATAGTCCCTGGTATTATACCTAATGAAAAATATTTCTGGCTTTAAGTCTCTAAGTTGCTTGATCATCTTTTCCAACCAGGTGTGTATTTTTTGTCCAATATTTTATTTCTTTCATACTTCTTTCTTTCATATTTCTTTCATGTCCATCACATATGATAATAGGTGCCTGGCATAATGAGTATAATGGCATAATAATATGATAATAAGTGCCTGGCATCTGATTACATTTCCAACATTTGGCAGACATATTGTTAAACATTTTTACTAATCTTGTTGGTGGAAATGCCACCTGTAGAACACTTTATAAAGATTTTCCTTATATGCAGTAGCCATTGTCAATTTGTAATTTCTGTCCCAAAAGTCTTTGCCATTTGTCTAGAATAGCCAAAAAAAAATTGCCCATACTATCCTTGTTTCTTTTACTTGTTCACCTTCCATTTTACTATCCTTGTTTCTTTTACTTGTTCACCTTCCATTTTAAAGCTAAATAGGTAATTATATAATTTTCTCATCAGTTTTTCATGTCTCTCTAATAACATCTTATGTCATTGGTTCTTTAAAGAAACCCCAAGTTTTTGCATCTTTCTCATGTTATTATTATATTTGCAAGTGTGGCCACCATACTACATCTACCCTTTCATTTTGTAGTTCTGTCTGACTTTAAATTCCCCTTTCTCATTTAAAATGACTTTATAAGATACATTTTTTTTCAAGTTAACAACATTTGGATGTATCAGTGCTTTGATTGTAGAAAGCCAGACTGGTATTTTCCTATAATTTTGTGATTTAATTTTTTCTCATGCTAAAAGTAAAATATTCCTTACATAATGTCTTTGAAAATATTTATGTGCTACCTGACTGAGATACTGAAGGTTGATTGAATTTGAAAGAATTGGATTTGTGCTTTGGTTTTTTTCTTCTATATCTGTGGGATATTGAAATGTTGGGTTGTTGTTTGTGGTTAAACTGTGATTGGTTAGTTGCTAGCTATTAGTAGGACTGGTGGGAATACCTGCTGGGAAGGAAGAGTAAGAGGGATTAACATTAGCTGCTGAGATGACAAGAACTTCAAACTTAACCAAAATATGGAAGAAAGCATCTTCTACACTTGTGATGGTGAGCCTATCTCATGCATGCCAGAAGTGACACACAGAACCATCTCTCCAGGCACGGCAACCATCACCTGTGTCTCTTCCGGATTCTGGTGCACCTGGTCTTCCAGTTCTGGTGTTCCTGTGGGCACGGGCCATGGGGGCTGCTCTTCCAGTTTCCAGCACTCCCCGCATATGCTTGTGTTTTGGCACTCAGTGCCAAAAAGGTTCGCTGACACTGTTCACTGACACCATTATTGGCCTCCTCAAGGCCAAATAATCAGAGGTAAATAGACAGCATGTTACAGCAACAGAAACCAAAAACATTCCAAAAAGTAATGCTGGTGATATTTCAGTCAATGCAGGAGACCATGACCAAAAAAATCACAATGAGTTAAAGAAAGATATGGGGGAAGTAAGAAATGATATGGGAGAGATGCAAGAAAAAAAAATACAAAATATGGATTAAAAATTTGAGAACTTTCAGCAAATGAAAACAAAAAAATGAACAAAAGATTCAGAAAATGTAAGAGAAATCAGAATAAGTAAAGCAAAAAGTTGAGACAAATCAGAGATTGACAAGCAAATAAAGAGCTAGAAAATACTGTGATAATGCTAGGAACAGAAAAAGCAGCTCATTATTTAAGATTTCAGAATATATAGAAAAGGAGAAAGGGGAAGATTTACTAGATATAATGAAAAAGTTGTTGGGAAAGGCATTAGAGATTAACAAGGAGGAGATGGAGGCAGAGAAAGAGAACAAGAAGGAGCAAGAGCAAAGGAACTGAGAGAAATAAGAGCACTTAGGAGCATAAGATCCATATATAAATGAAACAATGCAAAAAGAAATAAAATGCTCTCAATATAAATGGACAACTCCCCCATTGAAAGATAAAAATATTTACAAAACTATAAATATTAAAATTAGATATAATATCATTACAAGAAGTACATATTAAAAACACTATAATAAATTATTGGAGTATCACAAATTAGATAAACTATTCTCTTCACTCTCACAACAAAAGAGAAGAGTGGTGGTTATATGTTAAAGAAACAATAAGTACTAATCAAATTTTTAAAGATGAAGAAGGGAGAATTTTGATGGTGAAGTGACATTAAATCAAAAACAGATACTCCTATTGGCTATTTATGCACTGAACAATGGACAAGAATATTTTTTATAAAAAACTTCATAAAAAGATACTTGAAACAGAGTACGAACATATTTGTCTCTTAGGAGACTATAATGCAATAGTGGATACAAAACTTGATTATAAAAGTAGCAAAACAAATAAAAAATAAGAAACATCCTTTTACCTTGTTAAGCCTGGTTTCCCCAACCAGGGTTAGGGAGACAAGCTAAACAGAATGTGCAGCTTAGTCAGATAGGCACACAGATAAATGAGTGAGCTAAGCTTGTATGTTTATTAACATACAGTAAAAATAACAGATACGCTTGTGCTATCAAAAATATAGTTTATTCCATTATGAGTTCATAGCATAGTCAAAATAACAGTCCAATAGTCATGTATCATTTAGTCAGTCCATTCAGGGATATTCAGTTAGCAAAGTCCGTGTAGAAATATCCTATGTCAATTCACTTACAAGTCAGTCCTTTGTTTTCTCTCCCGTTCGAGCAATGCAGTCTTGTGTCCTTGCAGTAATTAGGGATCATCAAAGCCAGAGAGCGAGCAAGCTGCAGCCTTGCTTCATTTAAAGTGCTTTCACAACCACTCCCTTAATTACTATCCCACAGTTAAAGTTGCAGACACTTTAACTTACAAACTATGATTACATATTATTATTTACCTAAACCAGTTAGGGTAAAACAATGTTATCCCTAACATTCTCCCCTTTTAGGAAATAATAATAAATATAACTATTTACATCTTTAAATCATATTTGTTACAACTCTCTTTAAACTTAATTACTCCTTGAGCTTTTGTAAATTGGTCTGCAATGTTTTCTTCCATCATGCAGTATTCCAATTTAATTAGCCCATTCTTTACAGATTCTCTAACATTTAAGTATATTAAGTCAGTGTGCTTTGATCTAGTTTTTACAGCAATACTAGTAGCTAACTTTATAGCTGCTTGGTTATCCTCGTACACAATAATGGAATCTTTTACAGTTATACCCATGTCTAATAATAACTGTTTGTACAGAATTAAGTCAGTACATAGTAATGACAGACATGAAAATTCCGCTACCATCGTGGACAAGCTGATATGCTGTTGTCTGATTGACCTCCACCCTATTAGTGTCTTACCAAATAATATAGCCATCCCAGATGTTGATTTTCTTGTGTTTATATCAGTTGCAAAACTTGCATCTGCATATGCACTAAGACTCAAATCACCCTTTGGTTCTATATACAATGCATGGTTCATTGTTCCTTTAAGATATCTTAAAATTCTCTTTAATGATTGCCAATGATATTGATGTGGATCTGAATTAAAATGTGCCAGCTGATTAACACTATAAGCTATATCAGGCCTTGACCAATTGCTGATATATGATAAGCTACCAATCAAAGATTGATATATGGACTTATCAAATTTGGGACTTTGATTATCAGTTTGGCAAACTTCCTGACTCATTGGAGTCTTTGCCGGTTTACAAAGTTCCAATTTTAAACGTTTTAATTAATTGGCAAATTTTATCTTCTTGAGATATCTTAAAACCCTTTTTTGTTTTGTTAATTGTCAATCCTAGATACCTTTTAATTTCACCTAAATGCTTTAATTTTATCTTTTTGGCTAATAATGATATAATCTCATTAGCTTCATTATTAGTCTTAGTTATCAAAGCAATATCATCTGTAAATAATAACAATAATGACACCGTTCCATTATTTTCTCTTTTAAACACACATGGATCTGCTAAACCAGATTTAAAACCTATATTGTTTAACTCTTTCACAATATATTGGTTCCATTCAAACCCAGATTGTTTCAACCCGTAAAGACTCTTTTTGAGTTTCCAACAATCATTACTATTTACTTTATTGTCTTTTATACCTACTGGTTTTCTTAAATATATAGTGTGCTGCAATGGTGCATGTAGATAAGCAGTCTCTACATCTAAATGGTTAATGACATAGTTTTTCTTAGCTGCCCACACTAATGCTGCTCTTAAAGATGTTGCTTTAAGACTTGGTGCAAAAACTTCATCGTAATCAGATGCAGTTTGATTAAATCCTTGAGCTACTAACCTAGCCTTATGGGTAACAGTCCCATCATTTCCTGTTTTTATTTTAAATATCCATTTGCACCCAATGGATTTTTCTCCTGGAGGTAATTTAGCATCTTCATAAACTTTCATTACCTTTAATGAATTTAGTTCTTTTTCCATTGCCTTTTGCCAATGATCCTTAGCAGGATACATCCTAAGTTCATCTACACTAGTTGGAACTTTAGTTACTTGGCAAACTATACTTGCTTGATACCTATCAGGTGGTCTAGTTACACGTGTAGTACGTCGAGGTATTACAGGACTTACAGGTGGACTTTCATTTATTAACTCTTCTTGATTATCTAACTCTTCCTGATCAATTGTTTCCTCTTGTTCTGGTCCTATTTGCTCTTCTTGGACTTCTTCTTTAATTGGACTCTTCTTATAACTAGTCTGATCTTTCTGCCTATTGTAGGGTTCAATAACTACTTCATTATTTAAATCTTGCTCTAATCTATTCCATCCTACATGTTCTAGGAATTTTGCACTAGCACTGGTGTAAACTTTAGATGTACCTTGTTCCCAGAATCTATAAGATCTATGATTAGATGTATATCCTACAAAATATAATCTTTTAGCTCTATGCTGTCCTTTGTGTCTAAGTTGTGAAGGGATATGCACCCATGCTGGTGCTCCAAATGTGTGCATGTAACTTAAATCAGGTTTTGTACCATGCCACAATGTGAATGGTAATTCACCTGTTGTTGAATTAACAACATTATTTAATATATGATTACCACACATTATTGCTTCTCCCCACAAATTGTCAGGTAATCCTGAATCAGACATCATAGTACGTGTCATTGATTGTAATGTTTGGCCTCTTCTCTCTATAAAGGCATTATGTTGTGGCTTATATGGTGCAGACTTTTTATGTTGAATACCTAACATTCTTAGTCTGTTCTGGAATTTATTATTTGTAAATTCTGTACCATTATCTGTTATAAGAGTTACTAATTTGTTTTTAGTTTTCCTTTCTGCAAATTTAATCCAATTAAAGAGATTTTGATATGTTTCAGTTTTGCTCTTCATTAAATAGCAAAACCCATATCTAGAATAATGGTCCATTATACTTAGTATGTAACGAGCTCCTCCTACACTTGGTTTTTTAGGACCTATTAACTCTGCAAATACTACCTCTAAAGGTTCTTTAGTAGTAAATCCATCAACTCTATCAGCCGGTATGACCCTTGCTTTGATTTGATTGCAAATATTACATTGCAAATACTTATGACAAGGTTTCAAACTTATTCCCTTCGATAATTCAAGTTTTCTTAAGCATTTTAAAATTTAAATGCCCTAGTTTTTGATGTAACAAGTGAATACATTCATCATGAGGTTTCTTATTTTCATAAACTGTGTTAGCCACCTTTAAACCATCATCATTTAACACATATAATTCACCTCTTAAAGATGCAGTAATTTTCTTATCTTCTTTCTCAATTATGCAGTTATCTCCTTTAAATGTAACTACATATCCTAGTTTAACCAAAATTCTCACTGAAATTAAATTAAACTTAAGTTGTGGTACATATAACATTTTTACATTCTCTTTTATAAAAGAACAATATGCTATACCTTGACCTTTAGCTTTCAGTTTCCAGCCATTGGCTAACGATATCTGCTGTGTACTCTTGGACATTTTAATAAAATTTTTCTTATCATTTGTTATACAATGTGATGCTCCACTATCAACCACCCATAAATTATTTTTTTACAGCTTCGTTACTATACATGGCTAACTCTAAATTTTTATTTATCTTTTGATGACTTTTAGTATTCTGGCCAGCGTTCTGGCGCTTTGCCTTTTTACAAAATCTTGCCAAATGTCCTCTTCCTCCACAATTAAAACACTTTTTAATTGCATATGCAGTAGGAGTTTCATTATCTTCTTTTTGAGGTTGCTGCCTCCTTAACTCGTCTCTTTCAAACCTTCTTCTGGCTTCTTCAATCAATCTGCCAGTTATATCAGTTAAAGTTAGGCTTTCCTTTGGCAAAATTTCAAGTGAAGTTACGTAGTTATCATAACTTTTGTCAAGAGAAGATAAAATTATGTAGACTTGGTGTAGTTCAGAGAAAATAAGCTCTTTCTCGTGCAGTTCTTGAAAAATGCTTTGCATAGTTTTCAAATGACTCAGCATATCACCATTCTTATGGAGATGTGTACTGAAAAGTTTCCGTGTTAGATTTATGTGAGCACCAACATTATCTCGAACATAAATCCTCTTCAGCTTCTGCCAACACCCAACAGCCGATTTCTCTCCATGGATATAAACAAGTTGCTGATCAGTTAAGGTTAAAGCAATAATGCAAATAGCTTGCTGATTTTTATGCATAAATTCTTCTATCTTTAATTTATCTTCCTCATCCTCTGGATCCCATTCTTCTACGTTTGGTGGATTTTCAATTATATTCCACAAACCTTCTCTTCGTAGAAGCAGACTACATTTCATAGACCATGATACATAGTTTGTTCCATCCAACTTGGATATAAGGGACAAACTTTGTGAATTGACTTGTGCCATGTTTTCTTATATGGATATAAAAATATAATTAATAAAACACAGCTGTCTGTTTACTGTAATGTATAACAACACAAACTCTCACTTTTACATAAATCTGTTTTATCCTAGTTAAACTGACTTTGCAGCCTCTGGGCCCATAACCAGTGTTAAGCCTGGTTTCCCCAACCAGGGTTAGGGAGACAAGCTAAACAGAATGTGCAGCTTAGTCAGATAGGCACACAGATAAATGAGTGAGCTAAGCTTGTATGTTTATTATCATACAGTAAAAATAACAGATACGCTTGTGCTATCAAAAATATAGTTTATTCCATTATGAGTTCATAGCATAGTCAAAATAACAGTCCAATAGTCATGTATCATTTAGTCAGTCCATTCAGGGATATTCAGTTAGCAAAGTCCATGTAGAAATATCCTATGTCAATTCACTTACAAGTCAGTCCTTTGTTTTCTCTCCCGTTCGAGCAATGCAGTCTTGTGTCCTTGCAGTAATTAGGGATCATCAAAGCCAGAGAGTGAGCAAGCTGCAGCCTTGCTTCATTTAAAGTGCTTTCACAACCACTCCCTTAATTACTATCCCACAGTTAAAGTTGCAGACACTTTAACTTACAAACTATGATTACATATTATTATTTACCTAAACCAGTTAGGGTAAAACAATGTTATCCCTAACATACCTAGAACCTTTTTTAAAATGACAGAAGAAGTTTACATGGAGAGAAACAAATCCAGGAAAAAACCAATATACATTTTATTCTAACAGGCATCAATCTTGGTCTAGAATAAATATGATTTGGATGTCACCAGACTTAAGCACACATGTGCAAGAGATAGAAATAGAAACAAATTTATGGGCTGACCATAATCCAATAAAAATCAGTTGGAAGGGACAAAAGAGAAGAATACAATGGACTTTAAATCAATCTATACTAAAAGACAAATAATTTATACAGATGATGGAAAAGGAAATGGGATTTAAAAAAAAAAGAAAACAGGAAAGGGGAATCTTCACTACAAAGTGTTTAGTATACAGCTAAAGCATGGATTATGAGATTAGCTATAACATATATAGTGAAAAAATAAGAGAAAGAAACAATATCAAAAGACTTTAGGAGAAGAATGTAAAAGACTTGAAGTGGAGTTACAAAATGTACCACAAAAGGTGAAGCCAAAAAATCAAATGTAAATAATTAAACATAAGTTCAATATAAAGGAAAAAGAAGAATTGAACAATAAATCAAAAGAACAAAGCAATTTTTTTTTGAAATGAAAATAAACCTGGAAGATGACTAGCCTGTAAACTGAAGGAAAAAGAGAAGAAATGGATAAGTAAACTGCAAGATGCGGAAGGTTTATTACATTACCAAATGGAAAATAAATAATAATAATGATTCTGAAATTTTATAAGAAGCTATATGACTATGAAAAAATTGCAGAGGAAAAAATAATACAATACCTGGAAAAAGCCCATTTGCCAAAAGTGTCAGAAACAGTAAAGAATATGTTGAATTAAAGAATAACAATGGTAGAATTAGTAGAGGTGATCAAAAGACAAAAGAACAACAAAACACAGATGACCTACCAGCAGAAATCTATAAAGATTTGCAAGATACATTGAGCTTGTCAATGTTAGAGGTATATAATAAAATTTTTTAGAAGCCAAAATACCACACACGTGGATAAGAGTTCACATTACCTTAATCCCAAAAGAAGACTCAGACCTAACACAAATAAAGAACTATAGGCCACTATCCTTATTAAATGCATACTATAAAATATTTGCTTCAATAATAGCTGAAAGACTCAAGAGATTTCTGAATGAATTTATACATTCTGACCAAAATGAGTTAAAAGTCAAATTAGAAACAATATGAGAATAATTTTAGATACAGTGGAGTACTATGAAGTACATTGTGAAAAATAATTGGCATGGATATTTCCAGATGCTCAGAAAGCATTTGACAATATAAATTGGCAAATTATGGTGCACCAATTAAAATGTATGGACTTTGGCAAAAAAATAAATAAATACAAATACGATTAAATTAGAGAGCAAAAGTGATTGTGAATATAGATGTGACAGAAAATTTCCACTTAAGAAAAGGCACAAGGCAAGGGTGTCCACTATTCACATTGTTATTTATATTAACATTGGATGTGTTAATTAGAAATATTAGACAAGATCCAGAAATAAATGGAATGGAATTAAAAAAAGAAAAGTATAAACTACAAGCATCTGCAGATGGCCTAGTTTTTATACTAGAAAGCCATTAGAAATCGCCCCAGACTGATAGGAAAAATTCAGGTGTATGGAGAACTTGCAGGATTGAAAATAAATAAATAAATACAAAACTAAATAATAGTTAAAAACCTCACAGATAAGCAGAGAAACAAATTGATAAAGTAGGAAGATCTTCAGATAGTAAAGAAAGTGAAATATTTAGTAATCTATCTAACAGCAGGATGTGCAACAATGAAAGACGATGACTATACAAAGCTAATGCATCAAATTAAGTTGTTGGAGAACCTACAACTTTCAATGATAAGGAAAATAGCCACTATAAAAATGAATATACTACCAAAATTACTTTTTTTTATTCCAAACAGTACTGATAAAATTAGAGAAAAAATATTTTTAAAAACTGAATGAAACAATTTTGAAATATATTTGGCAAGGGGAAAGAAAAACAAGAATAAAATTGAAATTGTTACAGGACTCTAAAGGTAATGGGGACTTTGGATTTGAAATTGGGAGCTATAGTATCAGGCATCTGTACTTACATGGGTGAAAGAATGGATAAATTGGAGACATAGAAGATTATTATTATTGGAGGACCATGATCTCCAATTAGGGTGGCATGTTTTTCTATGGTATGGAAGGAAAATCTTTTGTTCTTTTATTGGATGTGAGCCTTTCATTGAAAGTACAGATGAAAACAATACTTGTGCTTCTAACTCATCTTTCTTGCTTAGCTACTTGTAATGTTTCAATACTGTTTTCAGGTTCACTGTCACGTCATTCATCCCCACATGAAGGAGAAAGAGGTAATAAATTGTGGCTTTGATAATTTTAAACAGGTTCCAAGCTACATCTTTGAGTGTTGCTCCAGGAAGACAACATACTTCCCTTAACTGAATATTAGGTCTGCAGGTGGCTGGCTCTGATCCCCTGAGAATTGAATCTTCTCTTACCAACACTCATCTTTTTTTTCCCTAGGAAAGTTTGGGCTACTTTTCTTCCTTTCATAGGAGCACTTGATGATGCCTCTTTTCTAGGGACATGATTCCACTTTTCTAGGTGTCTGCATACTGTCTTCCAGGAGAAAGCTATGAAATTGATTGCTCAATTCCAGTAGAACTGCACTGAAGTGGGTTGGATTAAACAACATTGTTCTTTGTTGCTTTTTTTCCCTCTCTATGAGTGATGTCTCCATTGATCCTCCTCTAAATATTCATATATAAGTTCATTACTGCTGGGATGTTTAGAAGTTGTTTATTCCTTATTTATGTTCAATTTGCTTAGGTGGACGTCTTCCTGCTTAGATTGGAATATTTTATTTTGTAGGTTGAGTTTCAGAGTGGTTAGAATTCACTCTAGATATTTTATTTTTTTCTTTCAATAATTCAATTAGTTTACATTTGGCACATGTGTAATTTGGATCCCCTATGGGCGTATGCATGTACATGGAACATAGTTTACAAATCACAATAGTGTCAGTCTCTTTTTCCATAACTATGTTTGTTTTTTCCAGATTAAAGATTACTTTTTTAAAATTTAACAAAATGTTCAAAATAAAAAGGATTTTGTGACAAATTTAAAAAAATTAAATTCTGAAAATTCATTAAAAATTCCAATGTTTAAAATTTTTCAAAGTTGAGTTGCTGTCTAGTTTGTAATCCACAGATGTATAAAATGATAGATGAATATATAAAATAACAATGAATAAGATAAAAAATAAAATATCTGAATGAAAGAAAATTAAAATAAAAGCTGAATGTTCTCGCTTTCTCTTCCTGGGGTGGTATCAGTAAAAGGGAAAAGAAAAAAAGCCTAATCTGTATTTTACAGCCTTGTTACAATCAATTTCTAGTCTCAAGATCTTCAAGGAATCTCCTCCAGCAAGATCTTAATATTTTTTTTTTGTCCTCTCCCTTCCCACTTATAACAAGAAGCCAAGTTTTTACCTTTTATAAAAAACAACAGGTTTCTCAATGGCCATTTGTTGATTCCACAAGGAAGGAGAGTAAACTTTCCTTTCAGCACCTCAATTTTGCCACTTGAAATCCTCCTCTGGAAACAAAGTATTTTTCAAAAAGTCATAGTTCTCAGGATTAAATGCCTCTTAAAGTCCTGGATCAGGCAAAAAACTTTCTCTTGTAAACTTTCACCCCTCTTCCTTCTGCTCAGTCTTACCCAGCTGCTGGCTTCTTTGTGGCGGCCATTACAGACTGCCGCTCGACCGCCTTGAGAAAAGGAGGTTTTGCCAGCTGGGGAGGGGGTCTGCAACACCCCCAAACCCCTCACCAGCTCCCCCCTATCTTCGGCTGCCTTTGTGCGTTGTTTGGACTGATTGATGTCTCTGGGACTTTGAGGAATTGTTTTAACTTTTGAAACATTTTGGTTGTTCTAAGAAGAACAAAGAATGGCTTTATCTGATGATGAACTTAGAAAGGAATATCAAGAAAGTAAGGATGCTGTGAAAGAAGCTTTCCTTTCTTTAGAAATGGCACTTGCTATTTATCAGCAAACACAACAACAGATGGAGGAAATAGAAGGAGAAGAAGAAAAAGAAGAAGACGCCATCTTCAATGAATCTAAAAAATTAATTAAGAGAGAAAGGAGAAAGAAAGGAAGGAAAATGAAGGACTTAAGACTTAAAAAAACACTTAAGAAAGAAAAAAATAAGATGCAAAACCAACTTAATGTTACTGAGCAAAAGGAGAAAGGATTACAACAGAGAGGGAAAGCTAAAAAGGCAGAGGTTAGTGGGGGGGGGGGGTAAAAAGGCCAGGGGGGATAAGAAAGGAAGGGAAAAGGGAGGGAAAAGCCACAAAGGTGAAACAAGATGGGAAAAAAGGATTTTTTTTTTAGGGATGAAGGGTAAGGTATAATTTTTTAAAAAAAGATAAATAAGATACTGCAAGGTACATAAGATGGTACTATGTATTAGAAATAGAAAACTAGAATGTTATAAGAATTAATAAAATATTAAAATATTGAAATGTTTAGTAATGACAGATTTTAAAATTTAATAAAATTGTAGCTTTTGTTTTTTGAAATAGACAATCGGAATGTTATAAGATTTAATATTTAGATTTATTATCTAATTATATTAATTATTATGAATTTATTATTTTTTCTCTTTAAAGGTTAGTAGGTAGAATGTACTAAGCAGAATCAGATTGGGTATCAGGCGTTATTTTAAATATTAATTTTGGGGGAGGATAGAAAGGCATCATACTCTGATCAGTGATTTCAGGAGAAATTCTTTTATTTTTCTTACTATAGGGAATGAGATAAATGGATAATTTGGAAAGAACGGACAAAAAACTACAAATACAATGATTTAAATTAAAATGAATTAAATAAAATAGAAATAAGAAGAATGAAAAGCGGGGAGAAGTTATATTGAAGATATAGAATGGTAAATAAGATAGGTAATGGTATATAAGATGAGCACGAATTTAATTGAAGTCCATACAAAGAGAGGTAATCTGGGGCCAAACTACTTTCTTAAAAGAAGTTTTATATTTTTGTGTTTTGTGTATCTATGTTTTGTTTGAGAATTAATAAAACCTTGGAGGAATGTTGGATGAGAATAATGGTAATCAAGTCAGAGAGGAATGAAGATGATGACTATAAATTTGATAAATATAGAAAATAATAATAGTAACAATGAAACTGAATACGAAAAGAGAAATAATGAGAAATTTGTTAAGAGATATCTATATGTTTATATTGAAATGGTGTAAAACAGAATTATGTTGCATAAAATAATATTCTACTTGACTTGTAAAATTAATAATGGAAAGAGGTTTTATGTATTTAATGGTTAATGATGGTTTGTTTGTCTTTAAAATCAATAAAATTTGTTCCAAAAAAATAAAAATAAAAAAATAAAAGCTGAATGGAAAAATGATATGTCAGCTGAACATAAAAATATCTCATTTGAAAACAAAAATTCAATATGAGCTTGTGGTTATTGTGAAAGTATGTAACAATATATATATTGATTTTAATAGAAATATGAGAAAAAGAAAAGGTGCTGCTTATATTGAAGAGTTGGAGAGTATTAAAGATGTGTTGGATTCCTTTCTTTAGAAGTCCATAATAAGATTTTGTTGGGCTAAAATTCTTTCCTGACACTTAGGTGATGCTCCTGGAGATATTCGGAATTCAAAAATACATGCAAATTCCTTCTTTATTATCTAACTTTAAACTAAGGGGAATTGTGTTTCTTTTTAGCAATTTAACCAAGTGGCCCTCATAGGCTTCCTTATGAGGCAAAGGAGATTATCCTATGGGTCAGTGGTACATACAGTAATACTTCTGATACAATTAAGATCTCTAAAAGGTTATAATAGAAGTGCCTGTTATAGCATCTGTATGCAAAAGAGTAGGAAAAGAAAAAAGGAAATCCATAAATCAAATGTATAAACTCATAAAACATGATTTAGTGTTACCAAACAACTGCTTTAGAAAGCAATTTGCTTTCTAAAACAAATTTAGCAGGTAGGGCCTGAATTAATATGGATCAAAATATCCTGTTAATTATAAAGGCTTTTTATTTCAGAAACAAACATTAGCTAACCAGAGAGAAACCATGATTTCTTTGTACATATAAAGATAATAGCAATAATTAGGGGTTGGGTGGGATTCAATTTTTTTAACAACTGGTTCTGTGGGTGTAGCTAGGTGGGCTTGGCTAGGTGGGCATGGCCATGTGACTGTGTGTGTGGCTCCTTGTGTTTTTTGCAGCATCCCCCTGTGTTACCTTTTTGGGACTCCTAGGCCTCAGAGAAGCTCCTGGGTAAAGCAGTAAGACAACAAGGGGGATCATTAGAACAGCTGGTCGTTGGGAAGGAAAAAAAGAGAAATACCTCAAGGAGTGACTGGGTAGGGGAGAATGCAGTCAGTGATGTTGTGCGTGTGTTTGATGTTGTACATATGTGATAAGGACTGACTGGGTGAGGTGGGAAAAGGCAGGAGGAGTGGGAGAGGCCAGCCAGGGGCACAATTTGCTGGTTCTCCAAACTGTGCAGAATTATAACAATCAGTTCAATAGAATGGGTCCGAACCAGTAGAATCCCACCCCTAGCAATAATGCTTCTGGGTATATTGGGATGCAATGGTATTTTTCCACAGAGATATATGGAAACATACAGTATAAAGACAGGATATAGGTTTTTAATTGTCTGTTGATGTTTTTTCTTCAGTGTTCTAGTTAATATACAACAGGGACAACGTTTATGAATTGAATATATAAGTTCACAACAAATAACAAAATTAAATAGTCAAGTTCATTTTTATCACAGTTCATTACTAAGAATCAACCAATAAATTTCTAAATAAACTTAATTTGCATAAAAATAAAGGTAATTCATAAATCATTTAGCCCCCATCTAAGCTGAAATCCAAGGAGGGATAGGAGAAAAAGAGTGTAAATTCAATAGCCAAACTTGGAGCAAAAAGAAAGAGGGAAACCTAATGGAGGTTGATACTGGATATCTGGACCATAAAATGTTCACAAGGGCTTTGTCTGGTAGATTGCAGAAATAAAATCACTGTAGGTTGCAAAAGGATGTTGAACTTAAAACTGATTTCTGACTCTTTTGAGATTTGAATTGAAGAACTTTCATAATATCATTACAACTTTAAAAATGCTATAAAGAGTATTGAAGAATGAAACTGCTACATGATATACAAACCCAACAGAAATATTGCTACATTTCAGTTCCACTGAGAATTGTTGCATGTTTTATTTTTGTTTACTGAACTGGTAATATCAATTTTCTACTAAATGATATAATCTGATTAACCTATGAACCAAAAATGTAGAAAAAAAAAGTATTTTCTTTGTATAGATCATCCAAAGAGCAATAATTCATTGAACTAAATAGTAATGAACTTTGAACAAGATTAGTAATATAAGTTCAGAAAATTTAAGAGAGGTAGATCTATTCAGCCAAATGTTATTAAATTGGTACCTATCTAGCAGAAAAAGATTTATAATTAATAATTTATATATTGGAATTATATATCTTGTAATGATCTCAGATGAAATGATTTAGAATGAAACAAGGGACAATATTTAAATCCAAATATTATCAATGAAATGGAGGTGCAGCACAGTATCCTTATCTTGCTGTGACCTACACAATATATTTTCTCATTTTCTTTCATATTTCAGAATCAAAGTACTGTGTTTAAAACCCTATCTGTAACAAAAGTGAAAAAGTTCTACTAGAACAAATTTACAGTTATATAAATTTGTTAAAAATATCCATACAATTATGAAACCAGGATCAGTTCCTTAAAAACAAATTCTACAAACTTTTGCATTATATATACAAACAAATACGTGGACATAATTTTTTTTCAACATGAAAAAATACTCCAATTCTATATAGGCATTAAGATTGGTGGAGGACCTAGCATGTTGTTGTACATGAGTTGGAAATAAGTATTGGCAGTATGGAGGTTACTGTATATTTTCCTTATGTCATGTAAAGACAGGAAAAAAACTATCCAGTTTGTTTTCTAAAAGGCACTTATCAGCAAGCCTCCCTCATTAGCATCTTGAAATTATGATCAACTTTCATTTATACTGGCTGCTGAGTGTTCTTCTTGGAAGAACTTTTTACTATAACACATGTATTTGTCATATTCATTAAGTAATAAAGAAAAAAGTGTGTATTTCATATTGAATGATTGAATGCATAACTTCTGTAATGCATGTAAATTTCTATCACTTCCTGCTTTGCAGCTTTGCCTTCCTTGAAAAATGTTCATATACATTCACATGATTTCACATGAAAACATTCACACAAAGAACATAAAGAAAAAACTATTTGTCTAATCAGTCCATATATAGACAGCATTTTATGCCCAAAACTGCTCAATCAAACACACGTTGGAAATTCCATTTAAGGATATGATAGAATAATTGATAGAATAGCATTTATGTTCACTTTGGACAGAATCTATGGTTTTGGATAGATGCCATATTGAATGAGGTCTTTAGGTTCATCTATCTATGTTAGTTACATATTTTATTAGCAGGTTACATTCTTCTAAGTTCTGGATGGAGAAATTCAAACTTGAACTGAATCCTGGAAAAACTGGATGCGTTTGGATCAGGGGTGGGATTCTACAGGTTTGCACCTATTCATTAGAACCGGTTGTTAACATTCTAAGCAGTTCAGAGAACCGGTTGTTAGAAGAAATTACTGGCTTAATCCTGTAAGAAAGGCAGGAAGGAAACATTCTGGTGTTGCTTATAGAAACTGCCTCTCCATTAACCCTTATTACATTCTTGGCAGGACTAGACTTCCTGTCTCAGGAACATCCTCTCTTTTGCTGGTACTTTGCTTGTGTGGAGTGACCATTCAAAGTTACAATGGCGCTGAAAAAAGTGACTTATGACCATTTTTCACACTTACGACTGTTGTAGGATACCCACAGTCATGAGAGGTCAGGCAAGGAGATGTGTGTCTCAATGTAAGTGATATTGAGTTGGCCACGCCCACCAATTTAGCCACGCCCACAGAACCGGTTGTTAAAAAATTTGAATCCCACCCCTGGTTTGGATGCAGGAAGCTTCAAGATCTGGGACTTTGACATTGTTAATTCTGGATACAATAGAATTAAACCAGATAGTCCTGGCCTTGCAACTTCTGCTCAAAGAGAAGGTAGCGAAGAGAGCCTTTGCACAACTTCAAGTTGGGCACTAGTTGCGACCTTTCTTGGATCATGATTCTCTGTGCTCAGTTATTCAAATCCTGATCAATTTATACTTGCAATGTGTTCTACATGGGACTACCCTTGAAGAACATTTGGAAAATTCAACTGAAGCAGTTTTTCAAAATATACTGTATGTGAGAATATATTTGTGAATCTGAATAACATGACTTTGAAGGGAAACTCACAGATTAATTTTGTTGTGAATGAATAATACCAATAAAGTTATCTTGAGCTTGAAGTCAAGTGCAGGGTTCTGGCCCTGCACTTCTGATTGGCTGTTAATGGTAGGATCGGATTGGTCCGTTCAGGAGCATCTGATTGGCCATTAAGAGGCCATTCCCACTGGTTAACGGAGCTAGCACTCCAGGTTTGCTATTGGTTGAATAGTTAATAAGTTGCCTATGTAAGGAAGGCTATAGCAGCCCTCCAGTTTGAGCTGTCACAATATGTAAATAAAGAGTTTGAAGTTCACTGTTTCTACCGGCTTGTCTCCATCATTCGCACCCATGCTCCAGACTTAACACTGGCGACAAAGGTGGGATTGGATGACATCAGAGCCAACTAAGACAACTAAGCACATGGCTGAAGCGCACAACGGCGGAATCATGTCCAATGGCGTAGTACCACCCGCTCCATTCGATCCAGCTCAAGAGGACTGGGAGTCCTACATGGACCGTTTTCAAATGTTTTTGGAAACGAATAATCTGAAGGATGCCACACCCGGGAAGAAACGGGCGGTATTCCTTACACACTGCGGCCCGACGGTATTCAAAATGGCTAAGACATTAGCGAAACCAGTGAAAGCGAAGGCCATGGACTGGGATGTCCTCGAACCGCTACTAAGGGCCCACTATGCACCAACCGTTCCAATGCTTGTAAGACAACACGAGTTCTATCAAAGAAACCAGCAGAAAGGAGAAAGTGTCGCCGATTTCGTTGCAGACCTCCGGAACTTGGGAGGCCTTTGCGATTTCACCGACCTAGAAGAGGCATTGAGAGAACGAGTAGTCCTCAGGCTAGATGCTCTAAATGTACAGAGCAAAATAATGGCAAAGGGCGACATCACCCTTAAAGACGCCATAGCTGAAGCTACAGCAGTGGAGGCAACCAAGAAGTCAGCTGCCCAACTACGCTGAAATCGCGCTCCAGCACACCCACCGGCCAGCAAAGTTTCACCTAAGGCAGAAGGGCAGCTGCAGACGGCCCACCATGAGGACCTCTCTTTGTCATCAGACAGCGACGAAGAAGAGGTCCATCGCCTGTGGTCTGATCGGGACCGTTACCCGAAGTCCCAACAACCATGCGCTGGCTGCGGGGCCAACCATTACCGCTCCGGCTGCAAATTCCACGACCCGCTCTGCCACGAGTGCGGGAAACGAGGCCACATCAGACGGGTCTGCAGAAGCCTCCTCGGACCCAGCCAGACCTTGAAAGGAACCAACCTCTGCCAATCGACAGGGAATCGCCCTGTAAGGCGAGAACCAGTAAACCACTCCTACAGAAACTGACCCGTGAATCGTCTAGCGAGAAGAGGCCCACCAAACACTCACTATTGGCCATGCCTCTTCACTAGACGCTAAAATTTGGGTCAATGTGAACATTGAAAATCGACCCTGCCAAATGGAAGTTGACTTGGGATTGTCTCTTTCAATGGTCTCATGGAAGACCCTCAAGCAACTCATCCCTACTATCCAGCGCCAAGACCTTCAAGTCCAATGGCTCGTGTTAAAGGACTACCAGGGGAACGAATTCCAGTCACAGGATCCAGTCGAGTCCGGGTTGCATTCAAAAACCGCACGGTGTACTTTCCCCTGACGGTGATTGATAAGGATCGGCCTAGTCTGTTAGGCCTGCAATGGTTCGCACCACTCGGCATTGAAGTGGCTGGCATTAACCGAATCGGCAGCAGTGACTGGGAGGAAGACCTCGCCCATGAATTCAGGGATGTCTTCGAGGAAAAGCTAGGTGAATACAAGGAGACCCCGATATCCTTTAGCCTTAATCCAAAGATAGCTCCCATCCGCCTTAAGCCTCGTCGAGTTCCGTTTGCTTTAAAGCCAAAAATTGACGAGCAGCTTGATAAGTTGATTGCCGAGGGAGTGTTAAAGCCAACTGACCACTCCCCATGGGAAACGCCGATTGTGACACCAATTAAGCCGGACGGGTCAATTTGAATTTGTGGGGACTACCGAGCCACCCTAAACCATGGCCTGCAAAAGAACCTATATCCGGTGCCAGTGGTACAACACCTCCTCCATTCCCTGGGGGGCAGAAAAGTCTTCGTTAAACTAGACTTAGCTCAGGCTTATTAGCAACTGCCGGTTGACGAAAAAACGGCACAGGCACAGACTATTGTAACACACCGAGGTGCCTTTAAATGTATACGGCTTCAATTCGGAGTCAGTGTGGCCCCGGGGATCTTTCAGAGCCTAATGGAGAGACTATTGCAGGGGATCAAAGGCGTTGTCCCTTATTTTGACGATGTGCTCATTGCCGCCCCCACTCCAAAAATCTTACGGGAGCGTTTAAGACTGGTATTACAAAAATTCCAGGAAGCAAGCTTGAAAGTCAAAAGAAATAAGTGCAAACTGTGTACCGATCGTGTTGAATTCTTAGGGTACTTAATTGACAGTCAGGATATTCACCCTACCAATAGCAAATTAAGAGCAATAAAAAACGCTCCCAGACCCCAGAACAAGACCGACCTCCAGGCGTTCTTAGGCCTCATCAATTTTTATAATGTATTCTTGCCTCACAAGGCGACTGTCGCTGAACCTTTACATCGTCTATCAGATAAAAAATCGATTTGGGTATGGGTTCACAAAGAAGAGCAGGTGTTCTGTAATGTGAAAAAACTACTGACTTTGGATGCCGTACTAATGCAGTACAATGAGACTTTGCCAATAAACATTACATGTGATGCATCGCCTTTTGGAGTGGGCGCCATTTTGAGCCATGTGTTACCTAACGTAACAAAGCCCCTGTTGCTTACTTCTCAAAGACGCTCTCAAAAACCAAGCGAAATTACAGCCAGATTGATAAAGAAGCCCTGGCAATTGTATCAGCTGTTAAAAGATTTCATGAGTACGTGTACGGCCAGGTTTTCACCATTGTAACTGATCACAAACCATTGCTGGGGATCATCGCTGGGGACAAGCCAACTCCCTACATACTTTCTCCCAGAATGACCCGCTGGTCAGAATTCTTGGCTGCCTACAATTATCAGCTACAATATCGTCCCAGTAAAGCCATTCCCCACGCCGACGCGCTGAGCTGTACACCGCTCCCTGAAACTATCAATGGTCCTGCACCAACGATGACAGCGTTGCAAATCGAGACACTCCACATGCCACCATTAACTGCCCATGACATCACGAAAGAAACAAAACACGACCCCATCTTAGCACGAGTCCTCACATGGGTGGAATGCAGATGGCCATTGGACCAAGTACCAGACGACTTTGCACCATTCAAAAGTCATCAAACAGAGTTGTTCTCCCAGAAGGGCTGCGTCATCTGGGGCGATAGAGTCGTTATCCCAGAACGACTCCAACAGACATTGCTAAGAACCTTGCACGATGGCCACCCTGGCATCGTGTGCATGAAGGGCCTCACACGAAGCTACGCATGGTGGCCAGGCATCAACAGACAAATAGAATTGTGGGTTAAAACTTGCAGGAGATGCCAAGAAGTAAGCAACGCTCCACCAAAGGCAACCCCAACCAAATGGGAGATGCCGCGGGGACCCTGGTCCCGCATCCATCTGGACTTTGCTGGGCCGACCAAAGGCCACACATTTTTACTAACCGTTGACGCCTACTCAAATTGGCTCGAGATTCACTGAACGAGCAACACGACCACTGACGCGGTCATCAAAAGACTGGAAAGACTGTTTGCAACCCACGGATTACCAGATGTTCTGGTATCTGACAATGGGCCCCAATTTACCGCGTTGTCTTTTGAGCAGTACCTGGCTGACCACAGTATCCGACATCCACTCACTTCACCTGCACACCCTGCTGCCAACGGTCGGGCTGAGTGCATGGTACAATTCGTCAAAAAGACTCTCAAAAAGATTGACTACGACAACATCAACGAGAAAATCA
Source organism: Hydrophis major (assembly GCA_033807585.1). Lineage (NCBI taxonomy): Eukaryota > Metazoa > Chordata > Lepidosauria > Squamata > Elapidae > Hydrophis > Hydrophis major. The sequence goes on along the minus strand of CM066343.1, from coordinate 91,634,410 downwards.
ACCGGATCCTTTTCCTACAGCACATCACACCTCACAGCGTCACCAACAAAACTCCTGCCGAGCTGCTAATGGGACGAAAGCTCGGTTCCCACCTCGATCGGTTACACCCTGCCTACGAACCGGAAAAACCACTCAGATCCAGCGACCAATGCTGTACCTTAAAGGTAGGTGATTTAGTATTCGCTAAAAACTTATCGGGTGATCCGCTGTGGGTAGAAGCGACCGTAATCTGCGTAACCGGCCCAAGATCATACCTCGTTCAGTGCCCTGACGACAGACTTTGGAAGTACCATATAGATCAACTACAATCGCGGCTACCGTCACGCACTTCCAAACTCCCTTATGACCAAACTGAGGGGGGGGGGAGATACAGAGGAAAACGAATTGCAATTAGAGGGAAACCTTTTTTGAAGAAACCGATAATGGGACTGAAACGCAGGAACAGGAACCAGGGACCGGAGTGAGTTCACCTCAGGGAGTGGCCACTGATATTAGTGACAACGGGAATGTGAACTCGGAACCAGAGGCACCCCTACCGATAAACAACGATCTACCTCAGCAGAAGTGCAGCCAACCGCCAGGCACTTTGTGAAAATCGAAAAGACTAACAAAACAGCCATCCTACCTGAAGGACTATGTAACCGCGCCCCGTGGGCAGAAGCCGGGGGAAAGGGGTGTTATGAATGAATAATACCAATAAAGTTATCTTGAGCTTGAAGTCAAGTGCAGGGTTCTGGCCCTGCACTTCTGATTGGCTGTTAATGGCAGGATCGGATTGGTCCGTTCAGGAGCATCTGATTGGCCATTAACAGGCCATTCCCATTGGTTAACGGAGCTAGCGCTCCAGGTTTGCTATTGGTTGAATAGTTAATAAGTTGCCTATATAAGAAAGGCTACAGCAGCCCTCCAGTTTGAGCTGTCACAATATGTAAATAAAGAGTTTGAAGTTCACTGTTTCTACCAGCTCGTCTCCATCATTTGCACCCATGCTCCAGGCTTAACAAATTTAATTAGCCATCCATGTTGTGCTGCTGACTGACAATGAAACATAAATGCAATTGACAACTCCCTGCTAAAACAAATTGCAGCATCTCCTCCTAAAGTGATATTAGAAATCTCAAGCATTTCACATACAGAGATATTTCAAAGAAAGAATGTAATTTGAGTCCTCTTTTAGATTTTGAACAATTGGTTTCAGAAAAGCACAAATATTTTAAGCAAAATGCTTTGTTTTTTTCTAATTTCTCCCTAGTCATAATTGCAGGTGCATGTGTGTAGTGCTATTTGATTCTGTAAGTTAGAAATAGAAAGAAGAGGTACTTGCTGGAATTGTGTGCAATAATTGGGAGTAACCTGCTTAGAAAGAAAATAAGGATTAATAATTTATTAATCTATTAATGAAATAAAAATATTTGCAATACATTTCTTTGTATGATATTTATTCTGAATCAATACAATGCACCTTGTTATATAGGCAAGGGGAAAAAGCACATAGTTTAAATCAGTAATTGCCAATTGATGGGGTGGGTACCAATGGTGGTCTGCGAGAAAATTTTGGTGGTCCACAAAGAAATGTCCCCCCAAAAGCACTCCCCCAAAAGCAATTAATCCAGGCTGCATGGGATCACAAAGCTGTGCTGCCCACATGGCCTGCCCACCCACTGACTCCCACCCTTCGGCCAAGTGCAAACCTTATCTTGAGTAGAGCCACATGAGCTGGAACTGGAAGGTAAGACCAATGGCGGGGGAGGGAAATCTGCCCTGGGGTGGCTTGCTGACGTTGGTGGGAAAGTCAGTCCCATATTCTAGAGCAGTGATAGTCACAGGACTGGCCCTTTGGTCATCCTGGAGCAGCTGATCTTCCACCTGGGTCTGCCATGTACTGGAGGAGGAGCTGCTCCAGGATGACCAAGGGACCAATCCTATGACTACTGCAGCTCTGGAATATGGGACCGACTTTCCTACCAATGTTAGCAAGCTACTGTCAGTTAAAATTCATATTAGTGGTCCGTGGGATTTTAAATTATGAGTTTGGTAGTCTCTGTGGTCCAAAAGGTTGGTGACCCCTGGTTTAAATGATATATCATGGCTATAAATTTTATGCAAACATCATATGCATAGCATGTGCACATGCACATATATGTATCAACAGTAGCTGAGGAGATGCTCTTAAGTAGATAACAAAGGAAACTCTATTTCTTAAAGATAAATTGAGATATGTCTTACTATATAATAGTCTCCCAAAACTCCAAGTATGAAAGTTTTTGATTTCCAGTTAGTATTTCCTGTTCAAAGAAGAGACAAATAGGATGTACATTACCTTCTATGATCTGAATAATATGTGATTCAAACTGTGAGTTAGAGCAGGATCACTAAGCTTTTGGACTTCAGGGACCACCAAACTCATAATTTTAAATTCCAGAGACCACTAACCAGTTCTGTGGGCATGGCCTAATTTGTGGGCGTGACTTGGTGGTCATGTGACTGACTGGACATGGCTTATATGTAAATATTATAAATATTGATATAAATATTGATATTTTTTATAAAAAAAGAGCAACTTTTACCCAAAATCAGGCCAAGCAGCAGGCAGATTGAGTTGTTCACAGAATCACAGATTCATTCAGAGATCTATCTGTCTGACATCGGCTAGCTCAGTCTGTCACATAAAATTTGCTTGCAAGCAAACTCATAAAATTAAATCACAACAAACTATGTATGTAAATATTGATGTTTTTTATTAAAAATAAAGAGGGAAACTTTTACCCAAAATCAGGCAAAGCTGGGAGGTAGATTGAGTTGCTCCACTATTCATTCAGATAGTGATAGATAGTAATCTATCTATCTGCCATCAGCAACCTGAGTCTGTCACATAAAATTTGCTTGCTGTGAATCTACACTGAATAATAGAACCTTCAGTCCTAAGGGAGGTTCGGCTGTGCTTAAAAGCAGAGCCGAAGATCTAAAGATTAGCTAGAAATCAAGAAATCCACCCATTTCCTGCTTCCTAGCTAATCTAAATCTCCCAGCACAGCAGAACAGCTGATGGTCAGGGGGGAAAAAGGAAAAATAGCAATTTAGCAGACAAGTTTGTCTGGTAAGGAGTGAGTGGGTGGGGAGGGTTCCCACGGGCCATGGGGGTGGCGCAGCCTTGTGTTTCTGCACAGCGTGCATTAATTGCTTTGGGAGGTACTCTGGGGGGACATTTCTCTGCGGCCCACCAGTGGGCAACCACTGAATTAGAGGATAAAAGGTTTTGTACTACAAATGATCAAGACTTGAGAAATTATGCAGACAATCTTGCTCATTAAAGAGAAAAAAGAAGTGTTCTTGATAAAGCAGCTATGATTTTTGGGGAAATTCAATACACCACTTATTTACATTTTTTTTAAAGAGCATGGATTTAAAAATATCAAGTGTGGATGTAGGAAGCAGTTTCTTCCAGATAAAATGATGAAAGAATGAGGAAGTGTTATAGCTATAAGAAAGACATTAATAGAGGATAGTATGTTAATTCATGATAATCAAGAATCATAATAAATAGCACCTTTTCTGACTTTAAATTTTATTAAGAGTTTTTGTGAACTACAAGTTGCTTCACAGGTACACGGACACAATCTAAATCCTAAATCATTTTAACTGCTTCGTGCATCTGGTGGAATGAGCTGTAGCTCATGAAAACTTTAATAAAATTTGTTAGTTTTCTGCCATACTCCTGCTTCCTGAAAGAGAGGAAATCTAATTTTGGCTTTCACATTCACAAAAAGTACAGAGAATTTCTAATATATAAAAACTTGCCAGAATTCCTTATAAAATTTCATTTTATTCTGCTGTCAGATGAATTTGACCTGTGTGAACAATGTGATAGTAATAAAATGGAATAAATTGTTTACTTGGTGCATTATCCTTCAAACATTCTTTGTTGATTTCCAAAACCATTTCATGACCCATTTTTAGGTGTCATTTCTAATATTTAGGTGTCATTTCTAACATTCTCTGGTATTTGTATGGATACTGTGTAAAGCTATATTTACAGTTATGGTAATACATAAATAACACTATATATGGAGATAGTTTAAGGATCTTATTGCATAACAATATCAATCATTATTGATTTACATACTTGTAAATAGGCTAAAATACAATTCGAACTTCTCATTCTTTTACATATACATGACATGAATTCTATAATGCTTTATATTTATATTTTTTATTTCCTTCAAACAAATCCAATTCTCAGAGACTGCCTGAACAAGTTCCTACAGTTTTCTAAGCAAGGTTCTTCAGAAGTGCTTATCATTGCCTCCTTCCTAGGGCTGAGAGAAACTGATTAGCCCAAAGTCATCCAACCAGATTCATGCCTATGGTGAGACTAGAAGATAAATTGTGGTCTCCAAGTTTCTGGTCTGGTGCCTTGGCCACTACACCAAACCAATGTAATGACTAAATATTATTTACTTATAGAAAATTAATCATTTTGCATTTCATTTATTCCAATGAACTAGTTTACAACATCTATTTAATTGTTTTAGTGAAATGCATGTTATGTTAATTTAATTGATTTGTCCCAGCTTCAGTTAAAAATATATAAAAATAGTGAACAACTTTAAAAAAACAACATTTAAAAAATTCTAACTGAGTATTGCAAATGCAAAGTCCTGGAGATGACCTTGGAGTTGTCAGTTACAAAATATGTTTTAAATCTGGAAATGAAGAAAGCTTTCAAAGGAAACTTGGGTTGGTTCTGCTTAATTCCCTGGGGTACACAGGGATATGAATGCACCTTGGTTCATTTTTCATGAAATAAACGTAGCAATATAAAAATAGTATTTCTTATTCTGTTACAAATATTGGGACTTACAGAAGAAAGTTTACATGGACAATCTATTCCAGAGAAGTTGTGTGCCAGATGAACAAAAGTTCTGCCCAGGAATTCAAACATTGTAACCAATATATAATGAAGTTCCCAAGGTGACTTTAAACTGGTAGAGATGGTGAAGGTGAGCACCTGAATGTTGGCATCATGCCAATTGCTAAATGGAAAATTTATTTAAGTTGAGCAATGCTTAAAAGGCAAGCTAACAAGTTGCAAGAGTTATATCAGGTGCATTGGTCTACTAAGTCAAAATAACTAATTTCCACATTTTAATAGCAGCTTGATGATTATAAATTTTGAGGTTGTGTTGCTTTTTAAGTGCATTATTTTTATTTCTTTTCTTTTATTGATAAGTTTAGCATTAGGGTAAGATGACTGTCTTCCCCTTCCTTCATTTGATTTAGAAGTGGGCACAAAGCAATTGAAAGATATGGATTTGCCCACAATTAAGTTCTTGTGGTGAAGTGCAACTTTTAAGGCTCCATTTGTCCACTTGCCTTTTCAAGATAAACCAACCTCCTTCAGTCTCCCTCAGTTGTCCTTCTTTAAAATCAGACAGGTTTTAAAATCATGGCGAGCTCATGATGTATCTGGCCTATGATCTGCAATTTGATACCCTTGTTCTAGTCTAGTCTACTCTAGTCTAATTTGATCTTGTCTATGAAATATGGAAGACAGTTTACACGTATGCACTTTAAAAAGTGAATGACACTTTCATAAAACTGTCAAACATTATTGAATGTGTTATGATAATCACTTTATTTTGATTAACTTAGCAAGTTCTTGCTAGAAGGAAGTGATTGACAGTTCCAGGAAATGCAAAGATTGGTCAGATAGGCATATTTTATCAGCTCTAATAAATCAGTGGAAGGGAAAGAAGAAATATCTTTTAATTTGTTTTAATGGAGTTGGTCTACTCTATATCTACATTCCCTTTGCTGCTATTGCATTTCCTACTATTAATCTCCAGCCAGGTGTAGATATGGTGAGTAAATTACCCAAAGAAATAATACTAGCTGCTATATACTGGTTGTTGTGTGTTCTATTTATTAATTAAGATGGAGTGATACTATAAAGGAAGCCTGTTATAAGATAACTATTTATTTGTAATGCTAGATGTCAAAGGATAAGTTTTGCCAGAATTGTGCACTTATTACTTTGATTTATTTTGCAAGTAGGTTTTAATTAACTTCTTAATTATTTGTAGTGGGAGCAGTTAAGAGATGTTTGACTAGTAGCAAGTTCTGTGTATCCTGATGAAGGATCTGTTTAATCCCTACTCACACACAAACAATTGATTTTATAATTACATTTTACATAATTGTAAATGCTTATTATTGAACAATACAGTGCAGTTTGGCCAGGATTAATTTCTCTTATGAGTGAGCTAAGTTTAAAATTATAGCTAACCAAGTAAGCCTTTTCATTTCATTTGTAATCTGCTAAGGAAACCCAGTTCTGTTTTTCTTCTTCTATCAAAACTGGAGCACTACTGAACTAATATGTAGGATCACTGTTCAAATGCAATTATGAACCAGATAATCAACTGAATCTAGACAAGACAGCATGTCAATAATCAGTAACAAATGGGCAGACATAGTTATCTATAATTCTCTATAAAGATAAAAAGACTTACAGAAATGATGATAAGTGATGAGAAAATGAGTTTCCGTAGTTCAGAAATTGAGACCTGACATTTTCCCAACTATAAATGTTAATTCCAGTTATAATAGTGCTATCTCAACCCTCACATCTATCAGTTATTTTGCTCTCCCCTGTACAGTAGTCTTTCAGATGTATTCATTCATGACAGAAAGCATATCTTTCTTATTTTTTATTATAAATAAATTTTATTAATCATATTTTCATCATAAAAACACATTTCCAATCATTACAGCGTTCCAGTATTGGTGTTCGCTCACATTAACATATTTTCAAATTATATAGGTTGCTACTATATATTACATAATTCAACATAAACCAAATATTTACAAGATTACAAACAGTATTTATCCCATTTTATTATAGCTTCTATGTACCCTTCATCTATCAGCTTTGCATCTACCTTCCAATTAATTATACCATAAATTCAAAATCTCATAGTACTCCGTTTCTTCTCTGTCTTAATTCCATCGATAACCTATCCATCCCTATGCATATTCTAAAACCATTTTTATTATCATTATGTCTGAAGGAGTACTGTCTTCTTTCCAGTTCTGGACAAAGGCAATTCTGGCTGTGGTTATTATATGAAGTATTATGTATTGGAATTTTTTTACAGATATTATATCCTAATATATTCAATAAAAATGTCTCTGGTTTAATCTCAATTTTTTATTTTGTAATTTCTTCTAGCCAATTCTTGATTTTGAGCCAATATTTCTTAGTTTTGGGGCATGTCCACCATATATGGAAAAAAGCTCCTTGTTTATGATCACATTTCCAGAATTTTGCCTACTGTTTCTGTTAGGGAACATTTTAGCCAATCTTGCCAAGGGTAAATGCCAGCAATAGAACATTTTATACTAGTTTCCTTTGCAGGCTGCTGACATTGTTAGTTTATAATTTATCTCCCATAATTTTTCCTAATATTCCAATTCGATATTATACCCAAAATTTTTGGCCCAGATTATCATGGTGTCCTTAACTGTTTCATCCTCCATTTTAAATGTTAAAATATAGTTATACATTTTGGTGATCATTTTTCTCCTGTCCTCTATAATATTTTGTCTAATTCCTGTTGGTTTTTTTAAAAACCATATTGCTCTAAATCTTTTTGTAATCTTTTTGTATCTTGTCTGTATTTCTAAATATAGCACCAATCTATCTCTATTTCTTGTGCCTTTAACTCTTGGTTAGATTTTAGTTCCTCTTGCTCATCCAATAACTCTTATTTTTGGAATTAAGAAAAATAAAAATATTTACCTGACTAAATGACTTTGCATGGTTTCTTTAACAAGATGAATGATCCCTCATATTCTGTCTAACATTGTCTTCGTATCAAATTAACTGTTTTGGAAAGTTATCATTTGTAACAGAATTAGACTGCCTTTGAAATTTGCACTGCTTGCCAAGGTCAACTCATTGTTCAAATGCTAGTTTCTTTGCTCTGCAAATGTTATGTTTCAGCTCTGAATAAACCTTTGCAGGCTCTGTTTATTGGCTGCTATTTGTGTCAAACAAACATCATTTTGAGAGGCGCAATTAAAGTTTTTCAAGGGCTTTAATTTCTTGTTGAAAGGAACTTGAAGTGGATTTAGCAAAACATGTCAGGAGTAAATTATAACTTATTTTCTGCATTGCATCCATTTTGCTTTCCTTTTTCCTCCAAGACTTGAAAATAAAAGATCGGAGTTACATATGTCACTGGAGCCTTAGTGGCAAAGTTAGAATGGGACATGGAGATGGTTCTGTGGCAATGGAACACATCCTGGACAGTGTTGTTTATCAATTGCTATTGACATCACAGCTCTGAATCTGTTTATGGCTTGGTGAACAATGGGCATCCACCATCATGCATAGTGTCCAATTTGACATTATGAAGATTTAATTTAATCTCTTTGGCTAATTTCAGAGGACAGATGCTGCCCTTCCATCATTGTCTATGTTAGCCACAGCCTATTTTTATTTCCTGACCATGGACAACTTTAGCAGCAATATTTGTAGAAAGGACCAGACTTTCTACAGATTTATTTACCTCATCTACAGAATAAAATTTGTTCCATCCAATTTTTGCATCATTTTACCAATAAAAGGCAAATAAATAAGAAAATGTTCATTCATGTTCAGGTGCAATTTCCTCAAATACATTTCATATATCTCTTTCCCTAAAGTGATATATCTGTATACATTTTCTCCAGTACATATTTCAAGATGTGATTTTGTTTATGTTTCAAGATGTGAATATGTTTATATGTGCATGTATTAAGAAAATATGATATAAAGGACTGTGTATCTATATACAGAAGAAGGCACTTAATAATTTGATCACTTCTAATCTAATTATCAGGATTTGTAGTTACAGCTGCAAACAGGTAACATTCATTTTAAAGTGGTTTTACATAGGGAAAGAAATTGAATTTAATGTATTATTTCTCCCTCTAAAAAACAAATAAACTGCTGATTGGCAGGATTAATGCTTATGAAAAGATTTCAGACACACAGTCTCAGTAGAAGGTCATGCTCATGATTGAACTGAGAAATTATTTTTACCTTTCTCTTTTATCAAAAATGAACGATAGATCTTAAATGAATGACATAAATGTGAAACTATATCATTTAAAATGCATCTCAGGCATAAATCCCTTGGATATCACCTCTTCTGCTTGAATACTTCAGTAAGCATTTATTTAAATTTCAGCTAGTATAAATTGTAGGCTAACAGAAACAAGGAAGGGGTTGTTGTTTTTTTTGGTCTTCTGAAAGCATGTCTATAAAACCTAGTCAGTACTTGCAGTGACTGGAAAGGAATCAATGATAGCTCAATCATAAACCAAAAGTGAGATTAGTTCCTAACACTTTTTCCAAATGGAATATTAAGGGCAGTTGGAGAGAGATAAAAAGAGAAAAATGATACATTTAATAACAATCATAATAGGCAGTTTTCAGTTCTGAAGACTGGAATGGCAGAAATGCAACTTCTGTATGTTTAACAACTGCAGGATGAATAATAACTTAAGAGTAAATAACTTAACTTGTCCTGTCATTTAGTATGCTAATTACACAATGTAATATTCTTCTCCCCTCCCTTGTTATTGTATATCTAGGAATTAAGGGCTTTGTATGAACTCGAAATCTCCTTTTTATTTCTATGTCATTGGAGATCTAAAGTTTTTTTTAAATGGAAAAACAAGGGATTTTTTTCTGCAAAGATTTCCTTGAGAACCAGGATAATTTCCAAAAATGAATTATATGTTTTTTGGGGGTGAGGGATTAATGGTTGTGTCTTGCCTCTTGGTATTTTTTTGCAAGGAATGAAGATTCCTGTTAATGAAAGAGATTGAATTGTGACTTATATTATATGAATATTACACCCAGGAATTATTATTTTTACTTAAATTATTCACATCATCTGAATGGTGTACTTTTTCTGGATTAAGAATCAATCTAAAGGCCAAAACCTGATGCACCACTAATGCTGTGATTATACTTATTACAGCTTCTAACTGAACAATATTTAGAATCTAATTCATTCTTATTTAAGCCACTTTTTGTTTTTTATTTTTTTATTTATTTTATTTGGTTGTCAATTGCTTGCAAGATAACAGGTATAAGTAAAAACATAGTTATGAATACATGGATACATATAAGAAAAATAAAAGAAACAATAGGACATATGTGCCACATGCATATACCAAATACAATAAAAAGTGGCAATGCTGACTTCATTATGAATTTTTTATGTTTACAGTCTACTGAATATAACTTTAGCTGTTGAGTATTCTATATCACTACAATCATACCACCATCCAGCACAGATAAATTCCATGGCCAAAACTCTAATCGCCAGAACCAAATGCCTGGCAGACAAGACACACATAAAGATTATGCACTATGAACTATGCACCCTGACCAAAGTACTGACAGCTAATGGCTTCCACAAAAGCAAAATCACTGGCTTGATCCACAAAAACACACTGAGACATAATGGAGACCTAGAAGATGAACAGACCTATGGAACAGCTGTCCTGCCCTACATAAGAGGTACTACAGACAAAATCAGTAAGATACTACATAGGCATCACATCAAGACTGCCTTCAAAACAGGCAGAAAAATAGCAGCCATCCAAAGAAACCCCAAAGATAAAATTGACCTGGAAAACCAAGGCATATATGAAGTACCCTGCACATCATGCCCTGCCACATACATTGGACAGACCAATAGAAAATAAGTGCCTGCCTGGATGAACACAAAAATGCAGTAAAAAAGCTGGAACACACTTCCTCACTAGTCCAACACATAAAAGCAACAGGTCATAGCATCGACTTCAACGGCACCAAAACCCTAGCCAATATGGAAAGCCCCAGCTACAGAATAATCAGAGAAGCCATAGATATTGAAAAAAAACCCTGAAAGCATGAATAGAAGAGATGATTCCACCAGACTGTCAATTATTTGGAAGCCTGCACTCACAAAGAAAAAAATCTCCACACCACAAGCCAGGCAAACCCCTGGGCACAAACAGATCCCCCCTGATACCTCCAGCGCAAACACACCCCAACCAGGCACCCAGATGAAACCTAGCTTCCTAATAAATGATACCATCCAGTTACTCAGAGCCAAGCCACACTAAAAGCCTTCAATACAGGAGACACAATGTTGCCAGCCAATCGAGATTAAAAAAAGCCACAAAACAGACAGAAAATATTGGAAACACCAATCAGGCAGAACACAGCAAACTCCAAGACCAATAAACACAGATTAAGACTCCCAACCAATCAGGATGAAGAAAAAACCATTCTGGCACAGCAGTAGGCTAGCCCCAAATTTAAAACAGAAACGGCTGTGAAAGTCTAACTCACAGACGAACACAATACAGAAACCTGATGATGGAAGATGAGATTCTGCCGAAACGTTGCTACGACTTTACAAGAACAACTATAATGACGTGGGAAAATATCCGAGCAAAGCTGAATACCATACATGTAAGTACCCATGAAAACAAGAAAACAAATATATATATATATATATGGATCTTTAGTTATTCGGGTTTTCTCCCGCGTAAGATTGGAAGTATCTAGGCAACGTTTCGATGAAGTCTCATTCATCATCTTCAGGCTTGGTCTTCAGCTCTGTGCTTCTCAGAGTGATGTGAGCTTGCAGCTGCTTCTTCCTTTTAACTGCTAGTGGAGGTGTGACTTGATTGGGTGGGGCTTGGCTGTGTTCTGATTGGGTGGGGGGGTGTTCTCATTGGTTGGGGGGTTGGCTGTGTTCTGATTGGCTGGAGGCTTGTTCTGTTCAGGTGGGGGCTTGGTTGTGCTCAGGTTAGTCTTAGTTGCTGGGGGATTGGAGCTGGTGAACTGTGATCTTGCTGTTTGGCTTCGAGTTCGTGGTTGTGCTGCATCTTCATGGTGGGGGTCAGTTCGCTTCATGTATGGCTCAGAGGGGTTTGAAGTGGATAGTGATGCAGCTGCAGTGCGGCTTCTGGTCCGTGGTCGTGTTTCATCTTCTGTGTGGGTGTGAGTCTGCTTTCTACATGGAAGTGTGGTGGTGGCATCTTGTGTGGCTCTCAGGGGTGTGGGTCTGGTGTCATTCTTGATGTTAGGTACTCGTTTGTTCATGAGGGCGGGTTTCCAAATGGCTAGTAGGCGGGAGGTATCATCTCGTTTATTTATCATCTCGTCCCCCTTGTGCATCTGAACCAGATTGTAAGCCCCACGCAGATCTAGTTTAGTGAAGATAGTAGCCTCCTGAAACCGCTCCATCAATTCCGGAATGAGAGGCAAGGGATAGCTATTCCTCACGGTGATGGCGTTTAACCGTCGGTAGTCGCAGCATAGATGAAGCTCTCCCAATTTCTTTTTAACAAAAAGAACGGGAGCCAAAAGGGGGGACGACAAAGGTCTAATAAATCCCTGAGGTAAGTTTTTATCTAAAAACTCTCGGAGTGCAACCAACTTGGGCTCTGACATGGAGTATAACCGACCCTTTGGCAATGGAGCATCCAGTATCAAGTCCACGGGACAATCATAAGCACGATATGGTGGTAATTGATCTGCCTCCTGTTCGCTGAAAACATCGGAGAAGTCCGACAGCTCCAAAGGAATTGAAACAGCAGGAGCGGCGATATCTTGGCCAGTGCAGATGTGTCTCAGGTGGTCCACACATTGGAGACTTGGAAAAGAAATGGCCTTCTGCGCCCAAGCCACTAATGGATCGTGCAAATGCAGCCAGGACACTCCAAGAACCAAAGGGAGATGGAGGTTCGAGGTGACATAAAAACTTATCGCTTCTTCATGATCCCCAATAAGCGTACGCACTGGCTGGGTGACGAAACGAATGGGCCCAGACTTGAGTTCACGCCCATCTACTGTTTCCACCTTAATGGGTGGATCCAAAGGAATTTCAAAATGTTTGACAAAAGCCCAGTCCATAAAGCTGGTTGTAGCCCCTGAATCCACCAGCGCAACGGCGGGAATTCCCTCCTTCTGGGACTGCAAAAAGATATGAGTGTCCAAAAGTAAATGCCGAGGAGGGCCAGGATTTACTTCAGCAATTTGGGATGGGGGTGTAGGACGTGCCCGACCTAGGGTTTCTCCAAGGTCGGGCCTACCCCGTTTCCCAATGGGCCAGGAGTGATTTCGGGCACGGGTCTGCGAGTCCCTCTCCGAGTGCAGGAATTTGCAAAATGTCCCGGACCCCCACAATAAAGGCACAAGCCTTCTTGAAACCTTCTTGAACGTTCTCGCACCGTTAAGCGAGGGTGGAGTGCGCCTAACTCCATCGGCTCCTCAGTCTTAACCATGGTTTGGAAAACTCTCTGTGGTGTGGTTTGTGCACGAGAAAATGAAGGTGGTTCCACAATGGGCCATTTACTTCTGCACTGTTGTAAATGGGCTTCAATACGTAAGCACTGAATTACCAATGCATCCAGCATTGAAGCCCACTCTGCATGGACTAGCTCATCCTTGATGGCATCAGACAAGCCTTCCTGGAATGCAGCCATATGAGCCGGTTCGTTCCAATTAGAGTCCATACACAGCAAACGAAATTCTGCAATGTATTCCTGCAGGGGATCTTTCCCCTGATAAATGTCCCATAACCGTCTAGCCACAGTTTGTATTTTAATTGGGTTTTCGAACATAACTCTCATCTGTTGTAGAAAACCCTGAAAATTGTCCAACAATGGGCTATCTTGAATTAACGAGGGAATAGCCCATTTGGCAGCCTGCCCAGATAATAGGCAGCCTGCCCAGATAATAAATCCTTAGCCCGGTCATTTGGGAAATCTTCAGGCCTCAGAGATATAAACAATTGGCACTGACCCATAAATGCTGGGAACATGTCCATTTGCCCTGAAAATTTCTCCGGCATGGAAACCAGGCTTTTCCTCAAGGGAGGGGCTGAGGGAGCAGCAGCAGGGCTTTGCAAACTGGAAATATGATTCACCAGTTGTGTCACCTGATTTTGAAGAGTCACATTGATTTGAAGTAGTTGATTTATCTGTTGCTGTTGCTGCTCCACCAATATCTGCAGTTGGGTTTGGTCCATCTTGTTTTGAAGATGGTTTGTTAGGCTTGGAAGCAAAAATGTTATGTCTCACCTATATTCACAAATGAGAACAAGGAGTTCCACAGTTCAAAATATTCAAACAAAACAGAGCCAGACTAAAAAAGGGTTAACAGTATTATATTCCAGTCCTTGGTAGACTTCCTGGAATCTGTCTGGTAATTCAGAATGTCCATAAACTACAAAAGCCGTTCCACACATATCCTTTCGATACATCAAACACTTTGCTTCCAAGCAAAGTTTGAGAATCAGCAATCCTCCTTAAATTACCTGGATGGGCCTGTCAGTCTCTCTAATCAATGTCTGGCTTGATGCCTCCCTTCAACTTGGCGTTTCATTTTTCTCCTGATTCTAGCATCAATCCACGACTGTCAGTTTCCCCATTAGAAGCCTCTGACTCATTTTGTGGATCAGTTGTTGGCATGAGTGTATTTGAAGGCTCTGGCGAGGATTGTCTGTCTGATAATCTCTCATCCTCCTGGCTCACATCTGTGTCCTCTGATAATTCAGACTCCACATTCACAGCAGGCTCCACCCTTTCATTTTCAGAGTCATCAGAGTCAAAACTCACAGCAGGATTGATCCTTTCAGTCACAACATATATATATATGTGTGTGTGTGTGTGTGTGTGTGTATGTGTGTGTATCTTTGGTTATTTGGGTTTTCTCCCACGTAAGATTGGAAGTATCTAGGCAATGATTCGAAGTCTCATTCATCATCTTCAGGCTTGGTCTTCAGCTCTATGCTTCTCAGAGTGATGTGAGCTTGCAGCTGCTTCTTCCTTTTAATTGCTAGTGGGGATGTGACTTGATTGGGTGGGGGTTTGGCTGTGTTCTGATTGGTTGGGGGGTTGGCTGTGTTCTGATTGGCTGGAGGCATGTTCTGTTCAGGTGGGGGCTTGGTTGTGCTCAGGTTGTCATCAGGCTATACAGAACACTATACAGAAGCCTGATGATGGCAGATGAGATTCTGCTGAAACGTTGCTACAACTTTAAAAGCACAACTATTATGATGTGGGAAAATACCCGAACAAAGCTGAATGCCATACATGTAAGTACCCACGAAATCTTAAGAAAACAAATATATATATATATATATCTGGCATTCAGCTTTGTTCGGGTATTTTCCCACGTCATAGTAGTGGTGCTTTTAAAGTTGTAGCAACGTTTCAGCAGAATCTCATCTGCCATCATCTTTCTTAAGTTTTCGTGGGTACTTACATGTATGGCATTCAGCTTTGTTTGGGTATTTTCCATCATCATACTAGTGGTGCTTTTAAAGTTGTAGCAACGTTTCAGCAGAATCTCATTCTATATAGTGTTCGTCCGTGAGTTAGACTTTTACAGTGGTTTCAGATTTAAATTTGGGGCAGCCTATTGCTGTGACAGAATGGTTTTTTCTTCATCCTGATTGGTTGAGAGTCTTGGTCTGTGTTTATTGGTCTTGGAGTTTGCTGTGTTCTGCTTCTGATATCTTCTGTCTGTTTTTTTGGCTCTTTTTGTACCTTAATTGGCTGGCAACATTGTGTTACTTTATTGGAGGCCTTTAGTGCAGCTTGGCTTCGGGTAAATGGACGGCTATCATTAGTTAGGAAGCTGGGTTTCATCTGGGTGCCTGGTTGGGGTGTGTTTGAGCTGGAGGTATCAGGGGGGATCTGTTTGTGCCCAGGTGTTTGCCTGGCTTGTGGTGTGGAGATTTTTTTGTTTGTGAGTGCAGGCTTCCAAATGATTGACAGCCTGGTGGAATCATCCCTTCTGTTCATGCTTTCTGGTCTTTTTTCAATCTTTATGGCTTCTCTGATGATTCTGTGGCTGGGATTTTCTATAGTGGCTAGGGTTTTGGTGCCATTGAAGTTGATGTTATGACCTGTGGCTTCCATGTGTTGGACTAGTGAGGAAGTGTGTTCCAGCTTTTTGACTGCATTTTTGTGTTATCCAGGCGGGTGCTTATTCTTCTATTGGTCTGTCCAATGTATGTGGCCGGACATGATGCACAGGGGACTTCATATATGCCTTGGTTTTCCAGGTCAATTTTGTCTTTGGGGTTCCCGAGGACGGCTGCTATTTTTCTGTCTGTTTTGAAAGGCAGTCTTGATGTGGTGTCTGTATAGAATCTTACTAATTTTGTCTGTAGTGCCTCTTATGTAGGGCAGGACAGCTGTTCCATGGATCTGTTCATCTTCTGGGTCTCTATTATGTCTCAGTGTGTTTTTGTGGATCAAGTTGGTGATTTTGCTTTTGTGGAAGCTGTTGGCTGTCAATATTTTAGTCAGGGTGCATAGTTCAGTCTTAATGTGTGTCTTGTCTGCCAGGCATTTGGTTCTGGCAATTAGTGTTTTGGCCATGGGGTTTATCTGTGCTGGGTGGTGGTGGGATTGGGCGTTGAGGTTGCGGTTGGTGTGTGTTTTCTTCTGGTACATGGTGTGTCCTGGTATGCCATCTGTTTTTTTGTAGATTAGTACATCTAGGAAGAGTAGTTGTTTGTTTGTTTCCGTTTCCATGGTGAATTTGGGGTGTGTGCTGTTTAGGTGTGTCAGGAAATTGTTTAGGTTTTCTTTTCCATGGAGCCAAATCACAAATGTGTCATCGATGTATCTTAACCATAGTTTGGGTTTGTGGGTGGCATTATCTAGGGCTCTGGATTCAAATTCTTCCATGAACAAGTTTGCAATGATGGGTGACAATGGTGATCCCATAGGAGCTCCTTCAATTTGTTTGTATCTTTGTCCTTTGTATATGAAATATGTGTTGGTTAAGCAATGTTCTGCTAGTTCCATGAGGTGTTTAGCTGGTTGGTATTTATTTTTGATGATTTCAAGAGTTTCTTTTATTGGGATTTGAGTGAATAGTGAAACCACGTCAAAACTTACAAGCAGATCTTCTTGTTCCATGTGTAGATCTTTGATCATTTCCAAGAAGTGGTATGAGTTTTGGAACAAGAAGATCTGCTTGTAAGTTTCTTCACTTAGGAAACCAATCCACAGGTATGGGATGGGGATAATTGACTTGGTAATAGTACTAGAAAAAAGAACTTTTATAGTTGATTGCAAAATGAATGTGATACAGTCTATAGCAGGAGTGCCAAACTCCATTTTTCCCTTTGTTAAACTGGGCATGGGCATGGCCAGTATGTGACACATCTGGTCACAAATTTGACAGCTCTGCTCTATAGCAATATATTATGCAAAAAAAGCAAACATAGTTTTAGATGGTATATTTCACAAAAATATAATTTGTAATCACAAACATAAATCATTCAAATATATTTGAAAGATTCTAACTTAAGAACTGTGTCCAATTCTAGGCATCATATTTTAACAAAAATTTAGAAAAAAGTAATAGGTTCATATAAGAGTAATAAGGATGATCAAGAGAGATTAAAGAAAGTGTTTAGCCTTGGGGGACAAAAAAAGATCTGAGAGGGGAATATGATAGCTTTTTTTGAATATTTGAAAGGCTACCACATAGAAACAGGATCTGTTTCTCTCCTCCTGGAGTATAGTATGAAACAATGAAGGTTTTGGATGGCATATTGATTGAACGTTAGAATATAATTTAATGAATAAGACATTTTGACAATAAGAACAATTGCCCAGAGAAGTGATAAAGTGAGAAATCATTAAATCAGTTCAAGAAAAAGTTAAACCATCATCTGCTGATACTTTCATCTGATACTTTCATTTGGATCCCCAGTCTAAGTATTGGTTTGAACCTCTTAGTCTAAATTCCCCTTTCAAATCTATGATTCTACATAGAGGAAATATGGGAAATTGGTGGCAGTTATATGCAGTATCAAATTGGATTCAGAATCTAAATGTTGCTTATATGCATTCTCTGTCAACCCTCAAACTCTTCATATTTGTATTTAGACATTGTTGTATACTTTAACTCTAAATTTAATTATGCAGTGAAATTAGTTATACTGGCAGCTGTAGATACTTACAATATTTGTTATTTTTTTTCAGTGCTAAGATAAATTTTGATGAATGACATTATTTAATTTTGATGAATGACATTATTTAATGAAATGTGCAATTAAAAAGTTTTTTTCAAAAGAAAGATATAGATTTTTCTCCATCTTCTTTCAGTGCTCAAATATATTTGAAGAACTTGACACTGTTTTCACTCTTTGATATGCATATTACCATAATTTGTTTGTTGTAACTGTCATTTTCTTTCTTGTTCACTTTTAATCTTACTATTATTAGTACATTTTTGAAGTAGATGTGCAAAATCTAATATAGTGTTTCCCCAATCAAAGTAGCTTTCAGGATATGTTGAAATTACAACATTTCAAAGCCATGTAGCAAGGAATTGAGCAAGTTATATACCAAATACATTTGGAAGTCAGAGAAAACCAATCCAGCAACATTATAATGAATATAAAATATAATTTGTATTGTTCAGATATTAATGGAGTAAAATTATGAATGTTTATCTTTAACGTAAATGATTGATAAATATTCTATGAAATCTGTGTCAACTTTAGGAACAACATAGGTAGAGTTTTCCTAAACTTAAATCCAAGCATTTTCTGCTGGTTATCTTTTTTCTTTCTTTCCTTATTTCCCAGCACTGCAATCTTCTGCAAATAATGTAGATATAGGAAGTACCTGGGTTTAAAAAATCATTCCCTAATGCTGATTAACTTTAATATGAATGTGTCTTTAATTTGGAATTCATATTTACAAAGGATTATCTTACTAAATATAGTAGATGGTTTTGTTCTTCCTCAGACTAATGAAGCACTGAAGCCATATAATGTGTCGTGTCCGCGAAAAAAGGTTCTGAGTCGGTGACTTTCATTAACAGCTCTTTATTTCTAATAGTTGAACCGAACCGGCAAAAGGCAAAAAGCCTCCGGCTTTTATACCTTTTGCCGCGGCGGCCGCGGCCAATGGCAGCGATTCAAGTCTCCCGCTCTTGGTTTGAACCAATCGCGGGAGACTTCAATCGGGCCAATCGGCGCGGCTCACCTGGCCAATCAGAAATCCCCGCGCCTTAGCCAATCAAGGCGCAGGGATTTCGAGTAGTCCATTTTAATACATAACACCCCTCCCCTCTTGGTACGGTCCCTCACGTGGTGTAATCACGCAGGTAGGCGGGGCTCCGTCGGGTCCTAGTTGACCTGCGCAGCTCACTTCCTTGTTGTAACTCGGCCGGAGCGGTCATCTTTTTGGCTGCTCCTGGCTCTGTGAGAACCGGCTGGATGATCGGGCCGGTTCTCTCGCCGTGGCTCCCGCCTGGGCCTACCGGGTCGGTTGAGTCACGGATTTTGCCACTCCCGCTTGGCTTCTCCGAGTCGGTAGAGTTGGCCGGACGGCTCTTCTCCGGATGGGACTCGCGAAGGCTGCGTTCTGGTGAGTTTTTAAATTTAATTTTCTCCTGCGTTTGTCTTTCCGGGTATTCCCTCCCCCCTTGGTTCGTGTCTTGGGGGTTGAGGTCAGTCATTGCTCGAGACCGGAGCTGGTCGATATGTCGTTTCCAGGCTCGCCCATCGATGGTTTGGAGCCGGTACGACCGTGGGCCAGTGATTTGGGTTATGACGGCTGGGATCCATAGGGGGTCCCCCGTCATGTTTTTGGCGTAGACCAAGTCGCCTGGTTCAAAAGTCCGGTACCTGGAGCTTGAGTCCGGGGGTCGCTCCGGGTTATAGGTTGGGTGCAGACGATCGAGTGGGGACCGCAGCTTTCTGCCCATCAGGAGCTCTGCAGGGGTTTTGTTGGTTGTGGTATTGGGTGTGATGTGCTGTATGAAAAGTAGTTTGTTGATTTTTTCGTTGATCTCCCCGTGGTCCATTTTCCGGAGGGTCTTTTTTGTAAACTGGACCATCCGTTCCGCCCTACCGTTCGCCGCCGGATGCGCCGGTGCTGTCAATGCGTGGCGGATACCTCTCTCGGCCAGGAACCGTTCGAATTCGATGGATGTAAATTGGGGCCCGTTGTCTGAGACAATGACGTCTGGGAGGCCATGTGTGGAGAACAGTTTACACAGCTCTTTAATGACAGCCTCTGTGGTGGTGGATTTCATGTCAGCCACCTCTAACCAATTTGAGTATGCATCGACTGTGATTAGAAAAGTGTGTCCATTTGTGGGGCCAGCAAAGTCTAAGTGAATTCTGGACCAGGGTCCCCGTGGTATTTCCCAGTCCCGGATAGGTGCTGTGGGTGGGCTGGATCTGGTTTCCTGACACCGGTGGCATTTGGCGACCCATGCTTCAATTTGTTTGTCCATCCCTGGCCACCAAGCGTAACTCCTGGCCAGGGCTTTTGTCCTGACGATGCCAGGATGACCCTCGTGTAACATCTCTAGGACCCTGTTTTGCAATTTGCCTGGAATTACCACCCGATCACCCCACAGGATGCAACCTCTTAACAGTGAAAGTTCAGTCTGGCGCTGCCGGAATGTTTTAAAAGTCTCGTCAATGTCTCTTTCCGGCCAGCCTTTTTCTAACCAATGTAAGACTTGCGCCAATTTTCTGTCCCTAATGGTTTCCCTGGCAATATCAGATGCGGTTATGGGCAAACTCTCGATACTCAGGGTGTTTGTTGTTGGTGCGGGGTCAGGGTCAGAGTCTGGCAAGGGCGAGCGGCTTAAAGCGTCCGCGTGCGAAATTTTCTTACCTGGCTTGTGTAACAGTTCGTAGCTGTAGGCTGCCAGGAATTCAGACCATCTTGTCATGCGGGGCGACAAGATGTTTGGTGTAGCACGGTTTCCAGCGAGGATGCCCAGCAGTGGTTTATGATCAGTGACTATTTTAAATGGGCGGCCGTACAGGTACTCGTGGAAACGCTTAACGGCGGCAACTATAGCCAAAGCTTCTTTGTCCAGCTGGCTATAGTTCCGTTCCGGTTTAGTCAGAGTTCTGGAAAAAAATGCGATAGGTGCTTCTCTCTGGTCTGGGAGGGTATGGCTGAGGACAGCGCCGACGCCGAAAGGTGATGCGTCGCAAGTGACAGCTAAGGGCAAAGTCTCACTGAATTGCATCAGGACGGCGTCGGAGGTGAGGAGGTCTTTGGTTTTCTGAAAGGCGGCTTGTTCTCGTCTCCCCCAAGTCCATGCTGCCCTCTTGTCTAGGAGTCTATGTAAAGGTTCCGCCGCCGTTGCCTTCTGAGGTAGGAAGACATTATAAAAATTTAGTAAGCCTAGGAATGCTTGTAGTTCTGTTTTGGACTTCGGGGTGGGGGCTTCCTTGATGGCTTTAACTTTTTTAGTTGTAGGGTGGATGCCCTGCCGGTCTAGGAGGTAACCCAAAAACTCTATTTGCTGTGTACAAAGTTGGCATTTTTCGCGTTTGACTTTAAGTCCTGTTTCTTTAAATTTTGTTAAGACTTGTCTTAATCGGTTTTCTAATTCGGCTTCGTTTGGCGCCGCTATTAATACGTCATCGAAATAGGGCACCACCCCCTTGATGCCCTGTAGTAAACGTTCCATCAGGCTCTGGAAGATGCCTGGTGCCACGCTGACTCCAAATTGGAGTCTGTTACACTTGAAGGCCCCCCGGTGTGTCACAATTGTTTGGGCTTCTGCCGTTTCCTCGTCCACAGGCAGTTGCTGGTATGCCTGGGCGAGGTCTAGCTTGGCAAAAAATTTTCCCCCTCCCAGTGAGTGCAGTAAATGTTGCACTATTGGAACTGGGTAGGCGCTTTGCTGTAGCGCGCTGTTTAGGGTGGCCTTATAGTCCCCGCAGATTCTCACGGACCCGTCTGGCTTTACTGGGGTCACTATAGGGGTCTCCCATCTGGCGTGGTCTATCGGTTTTAATACCCCTTGTTTGACAAGTTTGCTGATCTGCTCGTCAATTTTTGGCTTTAAAGCAAAGGGCACCCTTCTAGGTTTAAGCCGCTTGGGGGAAACCCTTGGGTCTAAATCAAACGAGATAGGGGGCCCCTTGTACTTGCCCAAGCCTCCATCGAAGACCTCCTGGAACTCCTGGACTAGCTGCTGTTCCCAGGCTTCAATGGAGACTTGGTTGACACCTGTCAGCGCGATGTTAAGCGGGGCGAACCATTGCAGACCCAGCAGGCTCGGGCGGTCACGATCGACTATTGTGAGTGGCAGTTGTTCGGTGTGGCCTTTGTAGGTTATGTTAAAGTTCTTGGTGCCCACTACCGGAACGCGATTACCTTGGTAGTCTTTTATGATGATTTTCTGGGCAAGCACGTTTTTTCTTTGTAGAGTAGGCACTAGTTTTTTTATTTCGCGCCATGCAATCATGGAAAGGTAGGACCCGGAGTCCACTTCCATTTTGCATGGCCGGCCTTCGATGTGGACTTCTACGTGTACCTTTCTGGCGCCGTCGGAGATGGCGTGGCCTATGGTCACCGTCTGGTGGGTTTCTTCTTTCCGCCGACCGTCGCCGCTTCTTTGAGGTCGTTGCTTCTGGTCCCATCTACCTGCTGGCTGGCGCTCTCTGGCTCTGGGCGGGGAGTTCTCTCTTCTTCTGTCCTGCTGTTCCCATCTTGGCGGGCTGCGGGTCTTCTTTTGGCGGCAAACTCGAGCGATGTGGCCCCTTCGGTCGCAATGCCTGCAGATAGCATCAAAGAAACGGCATTCAGACCTGGGGTGGTCGCCGCCGCACCCGGCGCAGTTGGTCCTCGACCTACGACTGTTTTGGCTTCATTGGTTTCCGCGTCCCGTCTGCACGCGATGTATGTCCTCCTCATCATCTGACGTGCTGGAGGTTGACTGGTAGTCGCCGTAGTGTGCGGTTGCTTCGTTTCTTGCGTCGGCCGACCTCGCGGGGTTGTTGTTTCCGCCCTTCGCGTCGGATCTTCGCATGGTGTCTGCTGACGTGCGGGTTGCTTCTGCGGCTGCGGCTGCGGTGAGGGCATCGGCTAGGCTGATGTCGCCTTTGGCCATAAGTCGGCTCTGGAGTGTCGGATCCCACAATCCGAGTACGAAACGGTCTCTTATGAGACTATTCAATCCTTCAAACTCACAGAGTCCACCTAGGCGCCTTAATTCAGCGACGAAGTCGCTCAGTTTTTCGTCTGGTCTCTGGTTTCTTCGGTAAAATTCATTTCGTCGTATTAGGATGGGGACCTCGGGGGCGTAATGGCGCCTCAGTATGGGTTCGAGGACGTCCCAATCCATGGCAGTCACGTCTGCCGGTTTGGCCAATGCCTTGGCCATCTGGAAAACCTCTGGTCCACAATGCGTAAGGAAGACGGCGCGTTTTAGTGGGCCCGGGGCGTCCTTCATGCCGGCACATTCCAGGTACATACGGAATCTATCCGAGTACGATTCCCAGTCCTCGGCGGCGGGGTTGAAGGGGGCGGGCGGTGCTATCTTCGCCATTTTGCTGTCGCTAGTTCTTAGATGGACACGGGGTTCGGTTCAGGGGCGAGATCCCACCTTCGTCGCCAGTGTCGTGTCCGCGAAAAAAGGTTCTGAGTCGGTGACTTTCATTAACAGCTCTTTATTTCTAATAGTTGAACCGAACCGGCAAAAGGCAAAAAGCATCCGGCTTTTATACCTTTTGCCGCGGCGGCCGCGGCCAATGGCAGCGATTCAAGTCTCCCGCTCTTGGTTTGAACCAATCGCGGGAGACTTCAATCGGGCCAATCGGCGCGGCTCGCCTGGCCAATCAGAAATCCCCGCGCCTTAGCCAATCAAGGCGCAGGGATTTCGAGTAGTCCATTTTAATACATAACATAATGTTTTCAGGAACCAGAAAACATAGGACTTCAATGGCTCCTGAAAGCTTTGAGTGATTACAGTGTTTTGTTAGCTAAAGGAAGGAGAATGTTTTCTGCCATTTTAGTAATAGGTAACCTATTAATATCTAATCTAAACCCAAGGAATGCCTGTAACTCATAAGAAATGTAATTACTTAACAAGTTTTTGCATTAGATTTTCAGATTCAAACTCACCCTATATCTTTACTAATCTCTTCAAGCAAATTTCTTTTATGAAGAAGGAAGTAAGTTAAACCTCTTTTCATTACATTAACAGTCCAAACCTTAACTTGCAATAAAATAATGGATTTCTGGCTTATATTCCTAAATGGCCTTTTATTAATCACTATTTTAACTGTCTTCAAAATATATTAGATTACATTAGGTTTTGTTAATTTTTTCAGCTGCTCTGAAGTAGATATATAAATTAAATTTTAGTTGCTGGCATTTAATAGAAAAACCAATTTCTCACTTTAAAAGCCCTGATTATGACTTGTTAAGTTTTAATACTTGAACACTTCATTATAAAATGTATTTCCTAAATTTCCCAAGAACTCCTATGAAGTGAATGCATAAAAAATATGGAAATATTATATAATTTATATAATTGAAACACTCTTTGGAGTAGTGTGAAAAAGCTCTGTCTTTGCTACCACTGTTGGGTGCAGGTGAATGAGTATTTGCATGTATTTAAGTAGGTAGGGAGATCATATTCAGCATTTTCATTTCTTTAGTAGACAGCTGTCTCAGAATAATAGTAAATCAGTTAGAAATCTTTAAATTCTGAACTGTGCAATGTAAATGTAACATATATACTTTCTTTTATAAAATAATTTAAAGTTGACAGGTAGTGATTGAGTTTCACATGTAAATAAGGATTCAACTGATCTTATGTCCAACCATGCAGCATCTCAAAACAACATGTTAAATTCAATGTAGCAAAATAAAATTGGTGACACAATATTTGTTTCTACTAATATATAGATCTATATTTGATTCTTATACCATTTATATCTCAAAATTTGCTTGAAGATACCTAGATAATTACAAGGATAATAACAAGCATAACAAGCATATTTTCCCCACCTTCATGATATTCATAATCTGTATTTATATCACCCGAGTATCTAGATCTATTATGATACTGTCTTTTCTTTGCAGAGGTGGTATTCATCAGGTTCTGACCAGTTCTGGAGAATCAGTAGCAGAAATTTTGAGTTGTTCAGAGAACTGGCAAATACCACCTCTGACTGGAGATTTTACAGTATCCTTCCCCTGCCATGCCTACCAAGCCCCACCCACAGAACCAGTAGTAAAAAAAATTGTATCCCTCCAATTGTATCCCTTTTTGATTGATGTGAAAGCATAGATATTCTTATCTACTCTGCAATATCTATGCAATGGGAGCTAAAGAAAAATATAAATGAGAGAAATCTCAAGATTTCCTGAATAAAATTGATGCTAAAAAGAAATAATACAGCAAGCCATTGAGACAAGATATGGATATACATTCTCAATTTTTCAAGTATCTTAATCCTGAATGCCCAAACTACATAAGAGAATGAGCACCATCAAGATAAGATGATAACTATTAAAATAAAGTGGCTGCCCAGAGTTACTTTATAATATAATGTGTGGTCAATAAGTTAAATAAAAAATAAGGCAAAGCTATATGAAAATTAATTAACATTATATAATTTCCTCAAAGGAGCTGGATAATTTATTCTTAGGAACTTTTCACTATCCAATGAAAAGTAAACCTGAACTTTTTCTTCTCTATGATTATTTTGGCCTATTATTTCCATTTGTCCATATTGGTAATAGCTCTCATCCAAGGCTTTTTTTCTTCTTTTATAATTTCCAGTTACTTAAAAGTTCTTTGGGCCCCTCACTGGTATACTATTTCATCCTGTTACCTCTCTGCTATTATATTCCTGGTAGGATGTTGTGCTGACTTTACTCAGAGATCCTTTTTATTCATATACTATAATAAGTCTTGTTCTCATTCATTCATTCATTCATTCATTCATTCATTCATTCATTCATCCAACGTATATGTTCAACAATCTCTCAAAATTCTTTTATCGTCAAGGCTTTTCAGTCTTTCAGGACTTTCTTTTGTACTATAGAGCTAATAAGTTCTACTCTGTTGTTCAAGATTTGTTCATTCTTAACAGCATTCTTATTATTAATCATGCTACTATCACTTTTCCAGCTAATATAAGGAAAGCATTAATAAGTTGTCTCAGGTATATCTTGGTGATTTAATGGTTTTCACATTAATAATTCATTCAAATCCATTCATTGAATTATTAAAGCTCACCATGCCTAAAAAAGATTTTGAAAGTTTTATTAATTGTATATATAATAGAATATAATCCAAATTCTCAGGAGGGAAGGAGGATCAATACTTAGAAGCAAGAGACAACTTAGTTCTGATAGTTTGTGTAAGAGAAAAGGTAAAGAGCAGTGGTGGGATTCCATTTTTTTTTACTATTGGTTCTGTGGGCGTGGCTTGGTGGGCATGGCAGGAGAAGGATACTGTAAAATCTCCAGTCAGAGGTGATATTTGTCAGTTCTCCAAACTACTCAAAATTTCTGCTACCGGTTCTCCAGAACTGGTCAGAACCTTCTGAATACCAGCTCTGGTAAAGAGGGCTGTTCCCTAAGAATTCTCATATGATTTATGAGAGTGGTAGTCTGCTTTAGTTTTGCCAAAACTCTGTCTACAGGTGAAGAACAATAAAGAAATCTGTTTGGAAGACTCACAATGTGTTTTTCTTAGTTTCTGGAGCCTGATAGAATAATATATATTGTTCCTTCATAATCTGATTAAACACATACTACAGAGTCCAAATAAGGACATGTAGGTAGATGATACAATTCTTTTGCCATGATCAGCAAGCTCATAAATGTGCAGCTTGATGTGTAAAGTCAACATACTTTCTGTTAATGTCACATAGTTTTCTTTTCAAATATAATGGCACTCTTCAGAAATGATGAGAAAGCTGTAATTATAATATATTAATTAGGAACTGTCCTAATTCTAGCATGATCTTTCTTTGTCTTGAACCTGTAGATATAAAATAATCAATAGAGGAATCAATTTAGTCAACTTTACCTTTTTTAAAAAATAGTGATGTGTTCAGTGTTAAATTCCTAGAATGTACTGTTTAAATTTCCCTACAACTAAGCTAAATTTTAGTAGATAGAATAGTCTGTTCAAAAGTTGTGAAACAATAACTTTCAAACAAGTTTAGAATTCATAGTGAATGGTACAGTTGATAGGCAACTGTGATTAATTCTGCTGCATTTTATTTGAAAAGCCATTCACAATCAATACTACACAATCTAAGAAACATAAAATAGATGAGAATAGACTGTTTCAAATTTATTCCACATTGCTGGCTCTATTATTCATTGTTCTGGGACTAAAGGGGAGTGGTTATGATGTTAACTACTGGTAAATTTGATATATATTTCACAGTCAGCTACTTTTTAAAAAGACTTCTAATTACTGATAGCCAGAATCAGAAAGACCTCCAATTAAGTTATTAGGAAATAGCTATTGATGCAAAATAGAAAATCCTGAAGTAGGTGCATGAAGTCTGTCTTGTCTGAGGTAGTTTCAAATATTTCAGACAGCTGAAATCCAATTGTCTTCCATTCCCATCAAATAGTAGCACCATTGATTCAGACTAATTAACTAAATAAGAGCAAAAGTATTTAATTGGTTAGGAAATTAGCTCTTAAAATAGAATTTCAGCCATTTGAGAAACTATTTCTTACCAAGAAAATTCTCAAAACAGAATTCAGGGGTGTAATAAATAACTAAATAATCAATACTGGTAGCAATACAACTCTTAACAATTCAAAATCCGTATGAATTTTTAAGTAGTTGTACTGCTACCAATATGAATATTTATTTAATTATATTAGGTTTAAGTGCTGCCAGTCCTGTCTGAATGATTTGCAAACATTAAATTCAGAAGCATTTAAAAAAGAAAAAGTAGTAACAATAATCACAGTTATTCTAAAAAATTACAATTAAAAGATGGGAATAAAAAGAAGGTGGAATCTGGGGGAAGAAGGCGGAGCCTCCTCACCGACAGACAGTAGATCACAACTCTCTGCGACTATCGTTCGTGCTCTTTTGTAGGAGAGCCCCAATTATCCTGATTAGGGGCTGAAACTGCCTTGGAGGGGCAGCCGAGTAAGAGGAAGCAGCAAGCCTATCTGTGGGGAGCCGCATCTTCCCCCCCCCCCGGGCTTGGCTTTTTTTCCTCCTGAAGAAGACTGCAGCGATGGTCTAAAATGGCCATCCCGAAGAGGATGACTCAGCTTGACTAAGATTTCTGCAGGAGGGAAGAAAGAGGTGGATCACATCTGAACCGGGACAACTGGGCAGTATAACCAAATAAAAGTACCCTGGGATTAAGGTAATATGGAATTTTTAAGAAAAGAAAAGTGAGCTGCGAAATTACAAAGGGACAGAGGAAAAAAAAAGGAAAATATTTTTGACAGCTAAATGGGGCTTCGAACTGGGAAAGGAAAAAGCTGGAATTAAAGATTTAATGAAATTGGACTAAATAATTTGGGAATAATCAAGTATAAAATTAAAGCTGGACTTAATATTGCCAAAGAATAATAATAATAAAGTTTATAAATTGGAGACTGGATTGTCTTGGAATATTGAGGTTCGAAAAACCTTAAATAAAAATATAGGGGGAAAAAAGTGAAGACTTCGTATAATGGAGAGTGTCACCTTTTGATAAAAATTTAATTCAAATAAAAAAGAAAGCATTTTGTTTTTGAATGAACTGGTATAAAATTACAGAAATATTGAAACAAAGTAAGAATTTTAGAAAGTGAAAGCAGAACCAGAATAAAGGAAAAAGCAAGGAAGGAAAGATTGTTTGTGGGACTGACTGATGTTTTTGGTATGAACTCTGAACTGGAATAGCTGAGAACTTTAAAAAATTGAAAGAAGAAAGAAGGAAAGTAAAAGTGTTTTTTTGTGTTTGTGTGGACTTTGAGGATTATAAAATATAAGAATGATGATATCTCTTTGGGACTTAACAATGGAACTTAAAAATATGAGAGAATTACTGCAGAAAAGAGGCGAATCACTTTGCTCTGTGCTAGAAAAAATGGAAATGGCGATTGAAGAACAAGAAGAAAGATTCTCAGAAGAGCAGGAATTGACTCAAGGAGAAGACATTTTGAATGGACAATTAACACAAAGAACATTACAAAGAAGTGGGGAAAGAAGGAAGGTTAAAAAGTTGAATTTTAAGAAAGCAATTAAGAGGGAATAATTGTGAAGTTAGAAAAGGCAGGAAGATTCAGCAGAAAAGGGAAAGGGAAGATATTAAGAAGGAGATAAATTGGAATGAGAAAAGTCATGGGGAAAAAAGAGGGAGGAGAAACAGTAAGACTAGTAAAATGTTGAAAGGAAATTGTTTCTTTACAATTAAAAGAAGGAATACTTGTGAAGTCAGGAAATGTAGAAAGAATGAGAAAAGACATGAGGAAGAGAGCGGGAGGAGACTTGGGTTCGCTCCCTGGACGATGCACTAGAGAAGCAGTAAGAAACAGGCATGTTACAGAAAGAACCACAGAACTAGTAAAATGTTGAAAAGAAATTGCCTTTTCAGAGATAATGGTTGATGAATTAAAAGGGGGATTCTGCAGGGTGACAAGGGGTAATAAGAATATTTCTGCAATTAAAACTATTTAGAAAATAGGTTAATATAGATATTGATAATGTTATGAACTAATAAAGCGCTTAAATAAAGTTTTAATAAACCTTAAGAAAAAGCAGGGTTCTAATCCTGCTCTTCTGATTGGCCGATAATAGCGATATTGGATTGGTCCATTCTGGGGAATCTGATTGGCTGTTAACAAGCCACTCTCATTGGTTCAGGGGTTTAACACTTCCAAGTTCTCATTGGCTAATAGGTCAGCAGCCTGCCCTATAAAAGGGCTGCTGCTGCCCTAGGGTTTTTGCTCTGTTCAGAATGATTAATAAAGAGTTGAAGTTCACTGTTCACTGCTTTGTCTCCATTCCTTGTGCCCATGCGCAGAACTTAACACTGGTGACGAGGATGGGATATGGAGACATCAGAGCTGACTGAACACTACAGAGCACCAAACAGAGCACGTGGCTGAAGGAACATTGACACCGGAAACCATGTCCGGCGGCGCCATATCACCCGCTCCTTTTGACCCGGCACAAGAAGACTGGGACTCGTACATAGACTGGTTCCAGATGTTTCTGGAGACCAACAACTTGAATGATGCCACTACGGGGAAAAAGCGAGCAGTGTTCCTGACCCATTGCGGGCCTGCCGTCTTTAAGATGGCCAAGGCACTAGCGAAACCGGCTGAGGTGAAAACCATGGACTGGGACATCCACGTGCCCTTCTACAGGCCCACTATGCACCTGCCATACCAACACTTGTCTGAAGACATGAATTTTACCAGAGGGACCAGCGGAAAGGAGACAGCGTTGCAGATTTCATCACGGATCTCCGGAACCTGGGAGGCCTCTGTAGGCTTACAGACCTCGAAGAAGCTCTGAGAGACCGAATAATTCTGGGATTAGATGACCCCACTACACAGAGCAAGATCATGGCCAAAGGGGACATTGATCTTGCTGATGTCATCAAGGACGCTACTGCAGCAGAAGCAACCAGGAAGTCAGCCGACCGAATGCGCCACACCAACGCACTGCTCCGTCAACTCGCTAGCGATACCTCACCTCGCCTAGAGAGGCACACAACAGCGACCCACCACAAGGACCTCGAATCACCATCAGAAAGTGATGAGGAGGAGGTCAACCAGCTCCGGTCTGAACGTGACCAACCCCATGAGCAGAATCAAAGACTACCACACCAATGCGCGGGTTGTGGGGCAAACCACCCACGATCAGACTACAAATTCCTC
Source organism: Hydrophis major (assembly GCA_033807585.1). Taxonomy (NCBI): domain Eukaryota; kingdom Metazoa; phylum Chordata; class Lepidosauria; order Squamata; family Elapidae; genus Hydrophis; species Hydrophis major. The sequence continues at coordinate 91,603,678 of CM066343.1, read as the reverse complement.
GATGCACTCTGCCATTTCTGTGGGAAAAGAGGCCACATCGGGAAGGTCTGTAGAAGCAAGCAAGGATCCAGCCCATTTCAGATGGGAAACAACTACCACCAGACCACAGGGAATTGCCCTGTGAGTTGGGAACATTTGAACCACCAATGGAACAACCACTCCTACAGAAACAAAACACTGGCCATTTTATCGAGAAGAGAAGAGGCACACCAAACCATTACAATCGGTCACGCCTCATCGCTAGATGCAAAGAAGATCCGAGTGAAGGTCGCCATCGAAAACCAGCCTTGCGTGATGGAAGACAATTCAGGATCATCCCCCTCGATGTTTTCCTGGAAGACTCTTAAACAATCAATCCCTGCTGTCCGGCATCAAGACCTCAGAACCCAAAGAATCATACTCAAAGATTATCAGGAGAACTGAATTCCGGTCGTTGGATCCAGCCAAGTCCAAGTATCATTCAAAAATCGTACTGCATCATTACCACTGACCGTCATCAACCATGACCGGCCTAGCTTGTTAGGCCTTCAATGGTTCACCCCACTCGGGATCGAGGTAGCCGACATTCACCAAACCAGAAGCGACGACTGGGAGGAGGCCATTGTCCAGGAATTCCAGGACGTTTTTGCAGACAAACTAGGTGAGTACAAGGGGACCCCGATATCATTTAACCTTAACCCTGAAGTAGCCCCCATCCGCCTTAAGCCTCGTCGGGTACCTTTTGCCCTTAAACCAAAGATTGACGAGCAGCTTGATAAATTAATAGCCCAGGGTGTTTTAGAACCAACTGACCACGCTCGTTGGGAAACCCCAATTGTAACACCCATCAAACCGGATGGATCGTTAAGGATTTGTGGGGACTACCGGGCTACCCTTAATCACGCTCTTCAACAGAACGCTTACCCAGTGCCGGTGGTACAACAACTTCTCCATTCCCTGGGGGGTGGAAAAGTCTTCGCTAAATTGGATTTAGCAAAGGCATACCAACAACTGCTTGTAGATAAAAAAACTGCAGAGGCACAGATGATTGTTAGGCACCGAGGCGCCTTTAAGTGCAACCGACTCCAATTCGGAGTGAGCGTAGCCCCAGGGATTTTTCAAAGTCTGATGGAGAGACCCTTGCAAGGGATCAAGGGGGTCATGCCGTACTTTGATGATGTTTTAATTGCTGCCCCGAATAGAGAAATACTAGAAAAGCATCTTAAAATGGTCCTCCAGAAATTTAAAGACTCTGGCCTTAAGGTTAAAATAAATAAATGTCAACTGTGTACAGATAAAGTAGAGTTCCTGGGGTACCTAATCGATAAACAAGGCATTCACCCCACTAAAAGCAAACTAAGGGCAATCAAAAATGCCCCAAGACCCAGAAATAGGACTAATCTCCAAACTTTCCTGGAGCTCATTAACTTTTAAACATCTTCTTGCCCCAGAAAGCAACCGTAGCTGAGCCCCTACATAGACTTCTCGACAAAAAAGCAACCTGGGTCTGGGGACACCGCAAGGAGCACGCATTCCAACAAGTGAAAAACTTACTAACCTCAGATGCTGTTTTAATGTAGTATAAAGAGACTCTGCCTTTAACAATTACATGTGACGCGTCACCATTTGGGGTAGGAGCCATTTTGAGTCATGTGTTACCAAATGGTAGTGAGGCCCCTATTGCCTATTTTTCAAGAACCCTATCAAAGGCTGAACGTAACTATAGCCAGATCGACAAAGAGGCTCTTGCTGTTGTATCTGCTGTGAAACAGTTTCATGACTATGTGTATGGACGAGTTTTTACTATTGTTACTGACCACAAACCTTTGTTAGGGATTATAGCAGGAGACAAGCCAACCCCCTATATATTGTCACCTAGAATGACTCGCTGGTCGGAGTTTTTAGCTGAGTACAACTATAAATTACAACACCGCCTGGGGAAAGCCACTCCCCATGCTGATACATTGAGCCGTGCCCCACTTCTGGAAACCATCGACGACCCAGCTCCAACCCTTACGACACTCCAGATTGAAATGCTACATTCACCACCGCTAACAGCCAGAGACATTGCAATCGAAACAAAACGAGATCCTGTCTTGGCACGAGTTCTTAGCTGGGTTGAACGAGGATGGCCAATAGAACAAACCCCTGATGACTTCACCCCTTTCAGAAACCAGCAAACAGAACTTTTTTCGCAAGAAGGGGAGATAGAGTCATCGTCCCAGAGCGGTTACAACGAGCACTATTGAAAACATTGCATGATGGTCACCCCGGCATCGTGTGTATGAAAGTGCTTGCATGAAGTTACGCGTGGTGGCCGGGCATCGACAAACAGATCGAAGCCTGGGTAAAGACTTGTTTAAAGTGCCAAGAAGTCAGCAAAGCCCCACCTAGAGCAACTCCAACAGAATGGGAAACCCCCCGGGGGCCGTGGTCCCGCATCCACGTTGATATTGTAGGACCTACTAAAGGACATACGTTCCTCCTAAGAGTGGATGCCTCTTCCAACTGGCTCGAGATCCACGAAATGAAGAATATTACAACGGAATCCATCATCTGGAAATTGAACAGGCTATTCGCAACGCACGGGCTGCCAGATGTTCTGGTCTCCGACAACGGACCCTAGTTCACCGCCCTGGCGTTTGAACAATACTTAGCGGATCAGGGCATCCACCATGCGCTAACTTCACCAGCGCACCATGCGGCTAAAGGCAGGGCCGGGGACATTGATGACAAAATAAACAGAATACTCCTACTCCAACACATCACTCCACACAGCGTTACCAACAAGACCCCAGCTGTACTGTTGATGGAACGCAAGCTCTGTTCCCACCTCGACCGGCTTCACCTGTCCTATGAGCCAGAGAAACCATGTGGATCTACTGGAAAATGCCACGAGTTCAAGATAGATGACTTAGTTTTTGCCAAAAACCTCTCCGGCGAACCATTATGAGTCGAAGCAACCGTAATTCAAACCACCGGGCCCAGATCGTACCGTGTGCAAACCTGTGATGGAAAAATATGGAAACACCATATAGATCAGCTTCACTTTAGGCTACAACCCAGTTCCCGTGACTCCTGTGACTCCCAAACTGAGGGGGGAGGGGATGTCGAAGAAACCGAATTCGAAATGGTGGAAAGCAGAAGAGAAGGAAGTCAGCAATCAGGCGCGATAAATGAAGAAGAATCAGGGAGGGGACTCTCCTCGTTACAGAGGATTACCTCAACGGAGGCGAGCCCGCAAAGATTGGAGGACAACAACGACAGCATTAGCGGCACCGAGTCGTCCAGTGAGGATGTGGAACCGCCTGTACCAGATATGTCCAAAAACGTCCCGCTGAAACCGGACAACAGACAGGAACCGGTGGGACAGCGCAAATCCAATAGACAGTTAAAACAACCTACATATCTTAGGGATTATGTCACCGCACCCCTCAAACAGAACCTGGGGGGAAGGGGTGTTATGAACTAATAAAGCGCTTAAATAAAGTTTTAACAAACCTTAAGAAAAAGCAGGGTTCTAATCCTGCTCTTCTGATTGGCCGATAATAGCGATATCGAATTGGTCCGTTCTGGGGAATCTGATTGGCTGTTAACGAGCCACTCTCATTGATTCAAGGGTTTAACACTTCCAAGTTCTCATTGGCTAATAGGTCAGAAGCCTGCCCTATAAAAGGGCTGCTGCTGCCCTAGGGTTTTTGCTCTGTTCAGAATGATTAATAAAGAGTTGAAGTTCACTGTTCACTGCTTCGTCTCCATTCCTTGCGCCCATGCGCAGAACTTAACAGATAACTCTTATTAAAGGGGGGGAAAATATACTGTGGAATCCAATTGAGAAGATGCAATGACGAATGGTTTATTGGGAATTAAGATGAGGGAATAAAGGTATATTCTAATCATTAGAGTGTCACACTCAAAATAGTAAAAGAGGGGAAACTTATACTTGTTCTTTTTTCTTTTTGTGTGGGTGTGTTAAGATCTGTATCAATTTAGAACTTATTAAATGTGTGTAATTGAAAGGGAATGTGACAGACAGAACCAGCTAAATTAATAAGTTTAATATAGATTATTAAAAGCAAGGAGAGACATTGGTAACTTCATTATTACCACTATTAGGCATATATTGTTTATTTGTATTTTTAAAATAAATATTAAGGATTATATTTGAAATAATTGAAATGAAATTAAATGTTTAGATTGGGATTAATGAAAGAATTTAGAATTAAACCTTATTAGTATTTATTAGGTAAATACAAATTGTTTATGTTTAAAAACAAATACTAAAGGATTAATTTGAAATAATTGAAATGAAACAAAATTGATTGAAATTAAGGAAAGAGGCTAGAATTAATGTGTTTGTTTCTCTCCCTACTGAAAATTTAGAATGGAAAAGGTAATAATAGAATTAAGTATGCATTTATCATTGTATAATTTCTGTCATATTTGTATGTAAAGATGATGACCCGGAAATATGTTGTCCACCAAAAAGAGATTTTTGTTTTTAATGCAAAAACTGAATAAAGTTTGTTAAAAAAAAGAAGAAGAAGAAGAAGGTGGAGTCTTCTCTTAATCTATTAACCATCTCCAGAATGATTCACCTCACCGGGGTCCCAGGATCTCTGGCAAAGTCTTGTCCTCAGGCCCTTACAGAAGGTGAAGGGTCAGTGTGAATCTCACTTCAGGGGAATATATTGTTTCAAAGGACAGCACCTGTTAGGGATAACATTGTTTACCCTAACTGGTTTAGTTAAAATAATAAATATGTTATCATAGTTTGTTAGTTAAAGTGTCTGCAACTTTAACTGTAGGATAGTAATTAAGGGAGTGGTTGTAATAGCACCATAAAAGAAGCAAGGCATGGCAGCTTGCTCTCTCTGGCTTGATGATCCCTAATTACTGGATGAATACTGCGTTTTTCCCTACTGGAACGGGAGAGAGTTGAAGGACTGATTTATTGTAAGTGAACTGACATTGGATATTCTACACGGACTTTGCTAATTGAATATCCTTGAACGGACTGACTAAAACGATACATGACTAATGGACTGTTATTTTGACTATGCTATTGTTAGGGATAACATTGTTTACCCTAACTGGTTTAGGTAAAATAATAACTAAATAATCATAGTTTGTTAGTTAAAGTGTCTGCAGCTTTAAATATAGGGAATGTAATTAAGGGAGAGGTTGTGAAAGCACTTTAAAAGAAGCAAGACGACAGCTTGCTCTCTCTGGCTTTGATGATCCCTGATTACTACAAGGACTCAAGACTGCATTGCTCGAACGGGAGAGAAAACAAAGGACTGACTTGTAAGTGAACTGACATAGGATATTCTAAACGGACTTTGCTAACTGAATGTCCCTGAATGGACTGACTAAATGATACATGACTATTGGACTGTTATTTTGACTATGCTATGAACTCATAATGGAATAAACTATATTTTTGATAGCACAAGCGTATCTGTTATTTTTACTGTATGTTAATAAACATACAAGCTTAGCTCACTCATTTATCTGTGTGCCTATCTGACTAACGCTGCACATTCTGTTTAGCTTGTCTCCCTAACCCTGGTTGGGGAAACCAGGCTTAACACTGGTTATGGGCCCAGAAGCTGCAAAGTCAGTTTAACTAGGATAAAACAGATTTATGTAAAAGTGAGAGTTTGTGTTGTTATACATTACAGTAAACAGACAGCTGTGTTTTATTAATTATAGTTTTATATCCATATAAGAAAACATGGCACAAGTCAATCTACAAAGTTTGTCCCTTATATCCAAGTTGGATGGAACAAACTATGTATCATGGTCTATGAAATGTAGTCTGCTTCTACGAAGAGAAGGTTTGTGGAACATAATTGAAAATCCACCAAACGTAGAAGAATGGGATACAGAGGATGATGAAGATAAAATAAAGATAGAAGAATTTATGCATAAAAATCAACAAGCTATTTGCATTATTGCTTTAACCTTAACTGATCAACAGCTTGTTTATATCCACGGAGAGAAAATGGCTGTTGGGTGTTGGCAGAAGCTGAAGAGGATTTATGTTCGAGATAATGTTGGTGCTCACATAAATCTTACCCGGAAGCTTTTCAGTACACATCTCCAAACAAATGGTGATATGCTGAGTCATTTGAAAACTATGCAAAGCATTTTTCAAGAACTGCACGAGAAAGAGCTTATTTTCTCTGAACTACACCAAGTCTACATAATTCTATCTTCCCTTGATGAAAGTTATGACAACTACGTAACTTCCCTTGAAATATTGCCAAAGGAAAGCCTAACTTTAACTGATATAACTGGCAGATTGATTGAAGAGGCCAGAAGAAGGCTTGAAAGAGATGAGTTAAGGAGGCAGCAACCTCAAAAAGAAGATAATGAATCTCCCACTGCATACGCAATTAAAAAGTACTTTAATTGTGGAGGAAGAGGACATTTGGCAAGATTTTTGTAAAAAAGCAAAGCGCCAGAACGCTGGCCAGAATACAAAAAGTCATCAAAAGATAAATAAAAATTTAGAGTTAGCCAAGTATACTAACGGAGCTGTAAAAAATAATTTATGGGTGGTTGACAGTGGAGCATCCCACTGTATAACAAATGATAACAGAAATGTTTTTAAAATGTCCAAGAGTACACAGCAGATATCGTTAGCCAATGGCTGGAAACTGAAAGCTAAAGGTCAAGGTATAGCATATTGTTCTTTTATAAAAGAGAATGTAAAAATGTTATATGTACCACAACTTAAGTTTAATTTAATTTCAGTAAGAATTTTGGTTAAACTAGGATATGTAGTTACTTTTAAAGGAGATAACTGCATAATTGAGAAAGAAGATAAAAAAATTACTGCATCTTTAAGAGTGAATTATATGTGTTAAATGATGATGGTTTAAAGGTGGCTAACACGGTTTATGAAAATAAGAAACCTCATGATGAATGTATTCACTTGTTACATCGAAGGCTAGGGCATTTAAATTTTAAAATGCTTAAGAAAACTGTTGAATTATCTAAGGGAATAAGTTTGAAACCTTGTAATAAGTATTTGCAATGTAATGCCTGTAATCAAAGTAAGAGCAGGGTCACACCGGCTAATAGAGTTGATGGATTTACTACCAAAGAACCTTTAGAAGTAGTATTTGCTGATTTAATAGGTCCAAAAAAACCAAGTGTAGGAGGAGCTCATTGCATATTAAGTATAATGGACCACTATTCTAGATATGGGTTTTGCTATTTAATGAAGAGCAAAACTGAAACGTATCAAAATCTTTTTAATTGGATAAAATTTGCTGAAAGGAAAACTAAAAAGAAATTAGTAACTCTTTTTTTTTTTTGAAAAAAAGTTTTTATTAATTTTCTACAAACAAACAAGACAAACAAAACATAAAAACATCAACTCTTATATGTACATCCAGTGTGTCAGTTGGTTCATCATTTTTGTGCATTCATTCTGTAGTCTCAAATTACAATTACCTTACATAACAACTCATATTGTCAATCCAAACTTATATATCCTAATATCACTAAAAAAAGAAGTTTTTGACTATATTTTTAATCATTCATGCTTAATGAGCTAACAATACTTTAAACCAGTTTACTCTATAACAAATCATCTAGTCATATCAAATCAATCCTAAAAAATCCTTTATAAATATAATATCAAATAGCAAAATAATAGCAAAATAAAGATATTCCTTACTATCTAGCATTCTCAATATTCTATTATCGTATTTTATCATCTAGCCATTTATAAAAAAGATCCCAAATTTCGTAAAATTGTTTATCCTCTTGCTCTCTAATTTCAAATGTCAATCTACTCATCTCAGCACATTCCAATATTTTCTTAATAATTTCTTCCTGTAATGGTATTTTCTCATTCTTCCAATTTTTAGCAAATACAATCCTGGCCGCTGTTAATACATTTACAATCAGGTATTTCAAATCTTTACTATATATATCAGGTAAAATTCCCAATAAGAAGATCTCTGGTTTCAAATCTATATGTTTCTTTGTCATTTTTTCCAACCACATGCGAATTATAGTCCAATATTTTCTAGCATCCTCACAAGTCCACCACATATGGTAATACGAGCCGGGTATCTGATGACATTTCCAGCATTTTTCAGATTTGTTCTTAAACATTCTTGCTATTCTTGTCGGAGGAAAATGCCACCTGTAAAACATCTTATACAAGTTTTCTTTATATGCTGTTGACATTGTCATTTTATAATTTTGAGACCACAATTTCTGCCATTTCTCTAAATCAATCCCATATCCAAAATTCTTCCCCCAAACAATCATAGTTTCTTTGACTTGTTCTTCCTCTAATTTCATTCCCAGTAAATAACCATATAGTTTTTTAATCACCTTCTCATCAGTACCCATCAAAATCTTATCTAAATCAGTCTGTTTATCATAAAATCCCTCCGTTTTAGAATCTTCATCATACCTTGAGTGTATTTGTGCATATGAAAACCAATTCATCCTTATACCTTGTTCCTCTAAGTTTTGGATCGATTTAAGTTCACCCTTTTCATCCAAAAGTTCCCCATATCTAACTGTTTGTTCCTTCTTGTAGATTATAGGATAGGAAAATGCTTCAATGGTCGATAACCAAACTGGAATTTTCAAATAACATTGTCTTTTTATCTTCTCCCAATTTAACCACAAAAACTCAGAACGCAAGACGACAGCTTGCTCTCTCTGGCTTTGATGATCCCTGATTACTGCAAGGACTCAAGACTGCATTGCTCGAACGGGAGAGAAAACAAAGGACTGACTTGTAAGTGAACTGACATAGGATATTCTAAACGGACTTTGCTAACTGAATATCCCTGAATGGACTGACTAAATGATACATGACTATTGGACTGTTATTTTGACTATGCTATGAACTCATAATGGAATAAACTATATATTTTGATAGCACAAGCGTATCTGTTATTTTTACTGTATGTTAATAAACATACAAACTTATCTCACTCATTTATCTGTGTGCCTTTCTGACTAATGCTGCACATTCTGTTTAGCTTGTCTCCTTAACCCTGGTTGGGGAACACAGGCTTAACAGCACCCATGGCAGACAAACCCATCTATCAGAATGGTTCCTGGTGTGGGTAACAAAGAGCATAAATCAATATATAAAAATATTACTGAAATTCACATTGTATATGGTGTTAAATATTAAGAATCCAAAATATGCTGAGTAATGGGAATCAATCTCAGCAGTTAAAAGAACAAGCTCTTCTGTATTTCAAAGAAAGACTTGAAGATTTGAGAAAAAAATAAGGAAATATAATTTGTCAAAACCAACAAATTGCATAATTAATTGAAACAGTGACAATCAGTGATTATTGCATATATTGCAATAATATAACTGAGATAAACAGCAGCAATTTTTATAATGAGCCCCTACTAATTAATGAGCAAAAAGCAGCATATGATTATGTGGGTAAGTGCTTGCAAAGTAACTTTTTTTCAATAATTTTCAGCAATGCACCAGGGTGAATGAGAAGGACACTTGTTACCACTTGATCCTCACTAGAGTTACAGTAGGTAAACATGTTGCTCTTACTGTAGCATGATTCAATATTCCAGCATCAATGATGCCTGGTGGTAGGAAAGTACATTCAGGATTCAAAATACCCGTTAACATGAATAAAAATGCTTTTACTAATGTCAAAACAAAAACAAAAAAACAAAAGCATCAATTATGTCTGCATAAATACTTGCCTGAAATATGAAAAAAAAAAAAAAACATTGCTTTTTCAATGTTCTCAGTGAAGTGGCTACTGCCACTCGTTTTCCAACAGAATTCCTATTTCAGTTTGAATTCTCTGAATGGCCATTACATAAACTGGAATGAAATATAAGATATTCAATCATTTTAATGAAGAGCTTGAATCTTCCTAGGCTTTGCAATGGAATGTGAATGATCATCGAAGACCTTCACAAGAATTACACTGTAATAAGGATAATTGGATAATGTTATGACAATGACATTATCATGATTCCAAGAATTATGCTCAATTTTTAGAAAATGAAGACTAAGTTTTCAACAATGGCAATCAGTCCATGGAAATTTTGCTGCTCTGTTTAGTTAAAGGAATATCTTTGAAAAGATGAACCAAAAAGACATATCTAGTTATTCTCTCCCATTAAGTCCAAACTAAACTCATTGGCCATAGGTCTCATATTGAACTGGGACAAATTTTACATTAGATGTCATTAGGAACTATTTCTAAACATAAATATAAAAAGAATTTTATGCTATTGATTTAAGAATATTGTGTGTGATTTATTACTTTTTAAAATAAGAATGGAGAATGATTATTATCAAACAATAAAGCAAGGTAATGGAAGGAAGTAATCACAAATAAGCAAAGCCTATTTTTATAACCAGTTTGTTCAAAATGGATTATAGATTTTATTTTTAAAGAATTTATTATCTTCACTGAGATAATCGGCTGTCAAAATTCTATAGAATTAAATTAACAAGCAACATCAGCAGCTCAGTAACTCTGGAAAATTTAGATTGGTTCAACAGGTACCATATGGAATTCATTGTTCTGAATTCTGAACAATCAATATCTGATAATATCTGAAAACTTCCATAATTTTGTAGTACGGACTGTTAGGGATAACATTGTTTACCCTAACTGGTTTAGGTAAAATAATAAATATGTAATCATAGTTTATAAGTTAAAGTGTCTGCAACTTTAAATATAGGAATGTAATTAAGGGAGTGGTTGTGAAAGCACTTTAAAAGAAGCAAGACGACAGCTTGCTCTCTCTCTGGCTTTGATGATCCCTAATTACTGCATGGACTCAAAGCTGCGTTACTCGAACGGGAGAGATAAACAAAGGACTGATTTGTAAGTGAACTGACATAGGACATTCCACACGGACTTTGCTAACTGAATATCCTTGAATGGACTAACTAAATGATACATGACTAATGGACTGTTATTTTGACTATGCTATAAATGGAATAAACTATATTTTTGATAGCACAAGCGTATCTGTTATTTTTACTGTATGTTAATAAACATACAAGCTTAGCTCACTCATTTATCTGTGTGCCTATCTGACTAACGCTGCACATTCTGTTTAGCTTGTCTCCTTAACCCTGGTTGGGGAACACAGGCTTAACACGGACCTGTTGACAACTTTTAATCTGATAATGAGCAAATGAATATTAAATTATAAAACTAGCAAAAAAATTTTAAAAAATGTTAAATAAAATAAATTATGTGTATGTATATATGTATGCACACAGCTTCTTAAATGAGAACATTTTTGAAAGATACAAAAAACTAAGATTTTTAATTTATATTCTGAAAGCCTCTATTTCAGAACCACTGTTCAATAAAGAAAAATTAGTAAGTTAATAAAAATTAGATAATTGCTAGCTTTTCTGAGTAATCATGTTTGTAAGCCTAGTACTTGCTTAGTTGTAAAGAGATACTTTACATAAGAAGCTGTTTGAACCTTAAAAGCTGTGCAAACTCTAGATTTTTCTGAATTGGATTATTTTCAAATAATAAAATGTCAACTAAATTACAGAAGTATCAATCATGGAACACATTAAACTTCAGAGATTTCTGTCATGGATGACAGCATTTCCCAAGCTTTTTTTTCTTCCAGAAATCAATACTTTTAAGAACGAAGCTCTATGGTCCTGGATCTGGGTAAAAATCCATCAGATTCAGCTTCTGCTTTCCAATAATGGAAACACATAAAAGACAATATGAAGGCATCACCCCTCCCTCAACTTGCTTCCAAATATCTAAAAGAAAGTTGGATGCTACATGCTTAACTGCTATGGTGGATGGGCAGCAGAACATTAGTTGATCTGTTTTCCCTAGAACTGTCAGCACTCATCAAGTGGTAATAGCTGGGAGATAGGCATGAGAGAGCTTGAAAACAGCAATCTTTGAGCACCCCTAACTGCAAGTTCTGACAACCATAATTATCTATACAGTTCTGAGTATGCAAAGACTGGCTGCTGAATTATAAATGAAAAAAAAAACCCACCTTCATTCAACACATAGCAAGTACTTGTAATGAGCTGTGATCTGATTATGTTAAACTAATGATCTTTAGATAAACAAATCAGTTTACTTCTTTTTTTTTTACTCCATTTTATCCAGTGGTGGGATTCAAAATTTTATACAACCACTTCAGTGGGCATGGTTTGGTGGGCATAGCTTGGCTTGGTGGGCTTGGCTTGGTGGGCACGGCAGAGGGATGATAATGTAAAATCTCCATTCCCTCCCCACTCCTGGGAGAAGGTTACTGCAAAATCCTATTCCCTCCTCACCCCACTAATTTGTTTCCAGCTCCGTTATCCTGTGCAGGGCAACAAAAGGAGACCCAGCCGATCAGCTGGGACTTGGAGGCAGAGAATAGATGGGAGCAGAGGTGATATTTGCCAATTCTCCGAACTACTGAAAATTTCCATTACCTTTCTGAACCTGCTGAATACCATCTCTGATTGTATCACATTTCTATTGTAATCTTTGATGTATTAAACATATCAAAATATGGACAAGCTATGAATTTCTCAAAATATTCTCAAAAATATTTGTGTCTTTTTAAACCAGAAACTCTTTTTTAGCCTTTGAGAAATGAAGAGGGAAATTACCAAATGCTAAGCAACATACCAACCCAGGAGAGCAGTTTATTTTAGAATTCCCCGACACTGGATTCATTTGATTTCTTTACTTGTAAACCTCTGTGCCATAACTTCATGGATATTGGAAAATATGAAGTTCAGATTAGAACTTGCAGATTAACCCTCTTTTCTAATACCAATCCAAGAGACAATGAAGAAAGATTGCTTCTGAATGAGAAAACTCCACAAACTCCACATTTACATTTATGAGCAAAAGTTTTAGCAAAGTAGAAACCCTTATCTAGTTTCCCATTATGCAAGGGATCATGAATCTTGAGTCTCAAGATAACATCTCAATCTCTCCGAAATCATTGTAAAGTATGAGCTATTATCAGAATTGGCAGGAGTCTGGTAGTAAGACAGCAGCAGGTTTCAGATTAGCCCCTTCCCTTCAAAAAGTTACAATATAGTTTATGTTTCAGGTGTTCTGATTAGAATGCAATCAGGGAGAAAAACTGCTAGTTCTTTAGCAGGTCAGTCACTTGCTAGAACTATATTCATAAGGTATTTGTTTATTTATGCAATCAAGTTAAAGGAGGAGAAAAAGAGAGACTGTAACAATTTGAGAATATAGTTCAAACACTGATGTAAACAATACTATTTTAATTAAACCTTTTTTATTTTTTATTTTAATTTTTTTAACTTGAACATATCATTTTCCATTAAATAATGTGTCATCTGGATATAAATGTCTCTGTGCAATCAAATCAAAGTTTACAGTATTAATTACACTAATAATAATTCTGTAATCCTACAATATTAATAGTCAGCATTATAACTCTATTCATTTCTCCCTCTTAACATATCTTCTAATGAAAATATATTATATTGAGTATGGTAATCTTAACAATCATATATAATAATCATTATCTTGTTTACATCTCTATCTTAACATATATTTTTATTTCATTAATCTCCATTTATATGTCATGTAATATTCAATTTGTTTTTCTCCTTTATAGCAGACATTAATCTATTCATTTTTGCACATTCTAATATTTTCCTAATCATATTCTCATCTTTAGGGATCTCATCTTTAGGGATCTCACAATTTTGTGCAAATACAATTCTAACTGCAGTTAATACATGTCTAATTAAATGCATTCCCTTTACTTAGTGGTGGGATTCAGCCAGTTCACACCACTTCAGGAGAACCGCTTGTTAACTTTCTGAGCAGTTGGGTGAACTGGTTGTTGGAAGAAATCATTAGGGTTGTAAAATTATTGAATCCCACCTCTGCCTTTACTGTAGGTTTCCAGCAAAATCCCCAATATATTTTAATTAAACTTTTTGTACAGTGCCTTTCATTCTTTTTTTTTTTGAAAAAAGATTTTATTAATTTTCTGCAAATAAACAAGACAAACAAAACATTAAAACATTCAACTCTCGTATGTACATCCAGTGTGTCAGTTGGTTCATCATTTTTGTGCATTCATTCTGTAGTCTCAGTTACAATTATGTTACATAACAACTCATATTATCAATCCAAACTTATATATCCTAATATCACTAAAAAAAAAAAGAAATTTTTGACTATACATTTAATCATTCATGCTTTATGAGCTAACAATACTTTAACCAGATTATTCAACAAATCATATAATCATACCAAATCAATCCTAAAAAACCCTTTATAAATATAATATCAAATAACAAAATAATAGCAAAATAGAAAAATAAAGATATTTCTTACTATCTAGCATTCTAAATATTCTATTATCGTATTTTATCATCTAGCCATTTATAAAAAAGATCCCAAATTTCATAAAATTGTTTATCCTCTTGCTCTCTAATTTCAAATGTCAATCTGCTCATCTCAGCACATTCCAATATTTTCTTAATAATTTCTTCCTGTAATGGTATTTTCTCATTCTTCCAATTTTTAGCAAATACAATCCTGGCCGCTGTTAATACATTTACAATCAGGTATTTCAAATCTTTACTATATATATCAGGTAAAATTCCCAATAAGATCATCTCTGGTTTCAAGTCTATATGTTTCTTTGTCATTTTTTTCAACCACATGAGAATTTTAGTCCAATATTTTCTAGCATCCTCACAAGTCCACCACATATGATAATACGAGCCGGGTATCTGATGACATTTCCAGCATTTTTCAGATTTGTTCTTAAACATTCTTGCTATTCTTGTCGGAGGAAAGTGCCACCTGTAAAACATCTTATACAAGTTTTCTTTATATGCTGTTGACATTGTCATTTTATAATTTTGAGACCACAATTTCTGCCATTTCTCTAAATCAATCCCATATCCAAAATTCTTCCCCCAAACAATCATAGTTTCTTTGACTTGTTCTTCCTCTAATTTCATTCCCAGTAAATAACCATATAATTTTTTAATCACCTTCTCATCAGTACCCATCAAGATCTTATCTAAATCAGTCTGCTTATCATAGAATTCCTCCGTTTTAAAATCTTCATCATACCTTGAATGTATTTGCACATATGAAAACCAATTCATCCTTATACCTTGTTCCTCTAAGTTTTGGATCGATTTAAGTTCACCCTTTTCATCCAAAAGTTCCCCATATCTAACTGTTTGTTCCTTCTGGTAAATTATAAGATAGGAAAATGCTTCAATAGTCGATAACCAAACTGGAATTTTCAAATAACATTGTCTTTTTATCTTCTCCCAATTTAACCACAAAGACTCCCGTACATAATGTCTTCTAAAATAACCCTGTGTTTTAGTTCCCTTATACCATAAAAAAGCATGCCAGCCCAACAGCAAATCATGCCCTTCTAATGTCAACAACCTATGTTTTCTTAATGTTATCCATTCTTTGACCCACATCAAACTTGCAGCTTGATAATACAATTCCCAATTAGGCAGGCCAAAACCTCCTCTAATTCTAGCATCTTGCAAAAGCTTTAGCTTTATTCTCACTTTTTTACCTTGCCATATAAACTTCAACATAATTTTACTTAAATCTTCAAAATAGTCTTTTCCAAGCCTAATTGGTATTGTTTGAAACAAAAATAAAATTCTAGGTTAAATATTCATCTTAATTGTTGAAATTCTCCCTATTAATGACAATTGCAAGTTTTCCCACTTCTTCAAATATGTAGTTATCTATTGTTTAAGTTTAATATAATTATTCTCCTTTAATGTGCTACATCTTGTTGTCAAATATATCCCCAGATACTTAACCTTATTTGTAACTTGAATTTTCAAAAGATCTGCCAGTTCTTCTCTCTGTCTCAATAGCATGTTCTTTGTTAAAATCTTTGTTTTATCTTTATTTATTTTCAAACCAGCCACCTCTCCATATGTCTCTATCCTTTCCAATAACTTTGGAGCTGTTTCTAGCGGGTCTTCCAGAATAAAAGCTAAATCATCAGCAAAAGCTTGTAGCTTAAATTCTTCCTTCTTAATTTTCATTCCTTTTATGCTTTTATCATCCCTAATATTTCTATTCAACACTTCCAAGGTCAACACAAATAGCAAAGGAGATAGGGGACATCCTTGTCTTGTGCCTTTCCTTATATTAATAAAATCTGTAAGTTCCCCCTCCATCATTACCCTTGCTGTCTGTTTATTATATATGGCTTCTATTGCTTGAATAAGGGAGAAGGCGGAGCTTCATTTCGGCGATACAGCTGTGATCTTGGGGCTCTGAGAGCGCAGCCGATATTTTTGCCCCTGGTTGGTCCCAACGGACCTAAACCGTCCCATAGAGATGGGGATAGAGAAAGGTAGTGTCCCAGGATCCCAGAGATATCGCAAAATCTCTGGTTTGATCCAGAAGAAGCCCTTTTGCTGGCGGCGGAGAGGCAGCCTCCATAGCTGCTGAAGTTGGGACAGCTCCAGAAAGAAAGTGACTGGAAAGAAGTGTGACGGTTGGGTGAGAAAAACTCTTTTGTGTTGTAAATTCGCTGAAGTTGGAAAGGGCATCCTGAACAAAGAAGAAATCTGTGAGACTTTTTTTTTTGACTGAAACTGTCTGAGTGGCGTTTTTTAAAGTGAAGTCAAATTGAGGCTTGGGTTTTTTTTTCTTTTTTTCTATATTTTTTTTGGGGGACTTTAGTGTGACTTTGTAGGTAACCAGATTGAATTTTCTCTTATATATATTTTTATGCTCCCTTTGATTTTTTAACTTTCTTTAGGATAGAGGCTCCCTTTGGCTATTTTTTCTTCTTCTGTATATATTACTCCTTTTTTCTGGCTGGGGGGGAGGAAGAGCATTAAGAAACTTTGCAACACTGCCAACTAGAGGCTTGAAAGTATTTTATTTGAATTGGAGAGAATTGCAAAAAGACCTCTTCTCAAGGACATTTTAATGTGATAAGATAGAGGGAGAGCACAGCAAAATATTATTGCAGGTGCTTTCCTGGAATGTTATCAATATTTCAACACTTGAGGTTTGGCTTTGAAGCTGCTGGAGAAGAGAGTCATAACAAGAGCCTTGGATAAATAAATAAAGTGCAGTGTGCTTTCATATATATATAAAGCTGCACTAAAGGCCTCCAATAAAGTAACACAATGTTGCCAGCCAATCAAGATACAAAAAGAGCCCCCCCCCAAAAAACAGACAGAAGATACTAGTAGCAGAACACAGCAAACTCCAAGACCAATAAACACAGACCAAGACTCTCAACCAATCAGGAGGAAGAAAAAACCATTCTGACACAGCAATAGGCTGCCCCAAATTTAAATCTGAAACCACTGTAAAAGTCTGACTCACAAACACCATACAGAAGCCTGAAGATGGCAGATGAGATTCTGCTGAAACGTTGCTACAACTTTAAAAGCACCAAGCTGAATGCCAGATATATATATATATATATATATATATATATATATATATATATATATATATATATATATATATATATATATATCCATGTTTTTGGACCATTTTGTTTTTCTTTTTTGATTATTGAGACTTTTCAACTGGATTAAGGTGTGAAGAATCTGAAGGAACTTTTTGTTTTTTCTCTTTTTGCTTTTTTTTTGCTCTTAATCAATATTATTATTTTTGGGTTTGTTTGTTTTTCTCCTTTCTATTTTTTCTTTTTTATGGTGGACTACTTCGTAATTGGATTAGGGTCTAGAAGAACCTGAAGATCTTTCTTCTTCCTTTTTTCCTGTTTCTCTTTTGGTTTCGTGCCTTTTACTATTGGAGTTTTCCATTTTGGATTATAATTGGCTGCTCTACCAGTTGGATTAAAAGTCAAAAAGAATTTGAAGCTTTGGAAGCATTGAAATGAGCAGGAAACCAATACCATCTGGCATTTCTACTTCTACCTCTGCTTCCCCACCAGCTGGAGGACAACGTTTAATTCAGACAATGTTGAAGCAAGATAAGGAACAAGAAAGACTAACTTTACAGATGATTATGCAAAGAATCCAAGATCTCAAGACAAAATCAGACATTATTGAACAAAGAACAGAAAATATTGAACAAAGAATAGAGAAGACTGATGAAAAAGTGGAAAACATTAAACAAATGATGGTCAAGTATGAGGAGAGATTCCAAAAAATTGAGGAAGAAGGAAAACAAAGAGAGAAGGAGATTGGAAATATTGACAGTAGATTGACAGCGGTTGAACAAGAAAAAAGTGGGATGTTGAGGTGGGAGATGGAAAGGTCAGAATTTTACCTCAGATTTCAAAATACAGAAGAGGAAAAAGGAGAAAATTTGGCAGCGATAATGATAGAAATTTTGGCAGTTGCTTTGGAAATTACAGAGGAAAAGATGATGGATGGAATAGATGAGATATATCGAGTCTATACAAGGTATGCGATGAGAAATAAATTACCCAAGGAAGTCCATATTAGATTTACCAAAAAATCCATTAAAACGCAAATATTACAAGTAGTAAGAGAGAAAACATTGAAATACAAAGGTAAAGAGGTTGTAGTTTTAAAACAAATACCCAAAAGAGTGAGAGAGATGAAAAGAGAATATCGATTTCTGACCAAAATGCTACTGGAAAACGAAGTGAATTATAGATGGCTGATTCCAGAAGGACTAATGTTTAGGTGGCAAGAGCAGAGACATAGAATTGATTCAATTGAGAAAGCAGAACTTTTCCATGCAGAATTTTTTGGAGGAAGAAGAGAGGAGGCAGAGAAAGAGGTCTCATTAATTGAGTTTCAAGAGGAACAACTGGAGACTGAAAAAGAGAAAGGAGCAGTAGGGGGACAGGTGGATAGCAAAGAACAGCGTGAAGGGGGATCCACAAGAGCGGTTAGACCTAAATATAAAGCATAATCATGGAAGAAAGAAAACTGATTACAATGAATATAAATGGACTTAATTCAGCTGTTAAAAGAAGGAAAACTTTTCATAAATTAGAGAAATTAAAATTTGATATAATTTGTCTACAAGAAGTTCATATTAAAAAACAACATGAACAATTGTTAGTACAGCCAAAATTGGGGAAAATATTTACTTCTTTGACTCAATGTAAGAAAAGAGGAGTGGTTCTATACATTAAAGAGGCTATCCCAGCAAAATTGATTTATATGGATGAAGATGGAAGAGTATTAATGGTAGAAATAATGGACAATAATATAAAATACTCTTGATTGCAATTTATGCTCTGAATGATAAACAAGAAGAGTTTTATAAAAAGCTAACATGAAAATAATTGGACTGGACTATGTTAATATAATTATGATGGGAGATTTTAATGGAATTGTGGACAATAAATTGGACTATATAGCAACAACAATAAAGCAAAATAGAAAGGCTCTCCCTAAGTCTTTTTTTAAAATGACAGATGAATTAACTTTAAAAGATATTTGGAGAGAAAGAAATGTTAAAGCTAAACAATATACTTTTTATTCAAATAGACATTTATCATGGTCCAGATTAGATATGATTTGGATCTCAACAGAATTAATATCCAATATTCAAGAAACAAATATTGAAACAAGTACTTGGGCAGATCATAGCCCAATAACAATTAAATGGAAGGGACAAAAAAAAAGATCGAGATGGACATTAAATAATACTATTTTAAAGGAGAAAGGTTTTATACAATGGATGGAGAAGGAATTGGCTTTTTTCTTCAGAGAAAATAAAAAAGAAGATACTTCAACGCAGAATGTGTGGGATACAATGAAGGCATACGCTAGAGGTTTGATAATAGATTATACAAGAAAAAAGAATATTAGGAAAAGGCAAGCTTCTAAGGCCTTGGAAGACGAGTATAAAAGTCTTGAAAAAGAATTGCAGAAAATGCCACAGAAAAAGGATATTAAATTGAAGCTGGATGTAATCAAACATAAAATGGAATTAATAGAGAAAGAAGAACTGGCACAGAAAATCAGAAACTCTAAACAGAATTATTTTGAAGATGCAAATAAACCAGGTAGATGGCTAGCATATAAATTGAGAAAAGAGAAGGAATCAAGAAAAATATTGAAGTTAATAGATGAACAAGGCCAAGTTTGTTATGGGAATAAGAAGAAAAAAGAAATTATTCGAGATTTTTATGGGCAACTATATAAACAAGAGAATATTGATGAGGAAAAAGTCAAACAGTATTTACAGGAAGCTAATTTACCGAAGATACCTAAAGAGACTGAAGAAATGCTAGAAAGCAATATAACAATGATGGAACTAAATGAAGCATTTAAGAGACACAATAATGGGAAAGCACCGGGTCTAGGTGGGCTTCCAGCAGAATTCTATAAAACATTTCAAGAATCATTGAGCATCCCATTGTTAGAAGTTATGAATGAAGTTATGTTAAAAAAGATGATACCCAAAACATGGTCAGAGGCTTATATTACACTTATACCGAAAGAAGAGACTGACCCACTGCAAATTAAGAATTATAGACCTATTTCTTTATTGAATGCAGACTATAAAATCTTTGCTTCAATTTTAGCAGAAAGACTTAAAAAATATTTAAATAATTTTATTCACCCAGATCAAAATGGATTTCTGCCAAAGAGACAAATTAGAGACAATATGAGAGTAATCTTGGACACTCTGGAATACTATGAGGCTTATCCTGAAAAGCAAATGGCTTTGATATTCCTAGATGCTCAAAAGGCATTTGACAACGTGAACTGGAGATTTATGTTATTACTATTGGAGCAGATGGGTTTTGCTAAAAAATTTATTCAGTGCCTTTCATTCTTATTGATACATATTATTGTGAAAGTAATGAATAGTTCAAAGTGTCATATAGATACTTTATTTTTTTTGTTAAGTCTAATTAGTATACATTAAGAAAATCCTCTAATGTTCTATTTTTTAAAAAATGGAAATATTAAAGAATCTATTTTTGAGAATTGGAGCACAAAATGACCCTGCATTTATGATACCTTCAGCATCATAAATATGCCTGCAACCTCTGAATTTTAGCTCTTTATTTTAAAAATTTGGCATTTTGATTCATTACACTAGGACAAACTGGATATGATATGTACAAAAAGGAAAAGGGGCTTCTGCAACCACTACTTTGATTTTGTAAATTCTACTGAATTTGTCTCTGTGCCCTTTTCTTGAAAACCTATGGTATGCTATTTGTTAGTGTCAGTGGTGGGATTCAAATATTTTTACTACTGGTTCTGTGGATGTGGCTTGGTGGACCTGGCAGAGGAAGGATACTTTAAAATCTCCATGCAGAGATAGTATTTGCCGGTTCTCTGAACTACTCAAAATTTCTGCTACTGGTTCTCCAGAACTGGTCAGAACCTACTGAATACCACCTCTGGTTAGTATGCTGTTTTTAGTGTTCTCTACTCTTTAAAACAACATTTTTATGTATATTAGACTCTTCAGAGTATATGCTGTAGATTTATTAGATAATGTGTTATTTTGAGTAAGTTTTGCTATTTTTAAATATATTTTGGTTTAAAATGTATTTGTCCTATAAGACTATGTATACTTTGACTCATTTCCCAATACTTGAACGCATTGAGACTTTATGCACGAGTATGTAGCTAAAAATAGATCATAATATTTGGCAGATAAATCTAAACTTGATTTTCATTGGTGAATATTTGATATATATTTCTTGTCAACATTTTAATTAGTCTTTTTTGACAGAATTCACTGAGTTATTTTCCTTATGAAATAAATTTCAGGCTTTCTTTATTTAAATTTTAAGTCATATTTTCTAATATGATCAAAAAAGCTCATATTTTTAAACATTTTAAAATGTTGACATTTGTACTTTTTCTCTTCGTCTTTATCATGTAATCATATTGTTGTCTTTTAAATCAAGGAAAAAAAGAGAAATGACACATCATACGTGCTAACAAACATTAAGCTCCCTCTGTAACAATTAAAATGCTTCCAAGATAATCTAGGATTTTTCTCTTATATTTATGGGAAAAAAAAATCTCCCTATGGGTATCACAGTCACTCTTAACTCTAAAATACTGGTTAAGAATTTTTGTTTGCAGTATATGTTGGATGCTTCATTTTATTACAATATTACTCTCTCAACACAGAGTTAAAATTTTATAAATTCAGTGAACCTTATGCCAAGATATACAAACACAAGTTTGCTACCAAAGAATACAAAATTGTTCTGCTAATATAATCAGTGTAATATTTTCCCTTAAGAATAGGGGAAATCCTAGTAATTTTAACTGGAAAATTGTTTCAACTGAGAAATTAGTTCATTTGGTAAACTGTGAACATCCTAGATCAGTGGTGGCTAACCTTTTTGGACTCCTGTGCCAAAAATTGTGAACAAGCTTGCACGCTTGCATGCCAGTATCTAGAAGGCAATGCGCATGCCCCCCATGCCCCCTGTGCATGCACATGAGACCCCCGCATACCCCACATATGTCTCTGCCTGTGCGCATGCCTCCCGCACCCCCTGCCCCCTGCACATGTGCGCCAGATACCTGACAATCAGCTGTTAGGCAGGTGGTGGACACACATGTGCAGGGGGGCTCTTCCAGACAAACTCTCGTGTGCTGGCAGAAGTGGCTCTGTATGCCACTTCTGGCACGCATGCCATAGGTTCACCATTACAGTCCTAGAACAAGCTCCAAAAATACCACGGAATTCTTAGAAGCTTAGTAATCAGCTATCAAAAGATACATAGAAATAAACAACATTTACACTCCATTCAAAAGAGTCAATAAAGGCAATTAGAGAACAAGAAGAAATGGAGTATGTTATGATTTGGGATTTATTTTATAAATGGTTGAAAAATAAAGTAAGAAATTTAATGATATTGTTATAATGATATATAATGATGAATAAGTTGTAATATGAATGTAAACTTAGTAAGAAATGTATACAAATATTAATATGTGCACAAGATATATGTACCCAGTCAACACACTGTATAACTGAAAGGATTTGTTTTTTTTTAAAAAAAAAATAAAAACTTTTTTTAAAAAAAAGAGTCAATAAAAAAGCTAAAAAGGAAACAAAATGACCAGAATACCTCCATGCCAGCAAACAACACCCAAATAAGCAGGAATTAACATCAGAAAAACACTCAAACAGTAAACAGATGAATCAATCAAGGAGAAAACAAACCACTTCTAATGATGTTGGGGAAAACTTACTGTATATAAACAGCAAACTTCACTCTCTTCTAGCAGAGTGTGCAAGAGAGAACACCAAGACTACATAGTTTTAAGAATTCCATTTTGGCTTTGTTAACTAGATGAAGATCTAGAGCCTGTATTTGTACACTATGAGAAATATTCTGAAGGTTAATCTTGAAGCCTAGCCATTTAGTAAACTGTTCATTCAATATCTTGTGCAAGTCCCTAAATTAGGGTAATTCAATAAGGTTATATATATTTTATCAATATAATCATAGTCAAACAGACTTACAGTAAAATTATTAGAAGAATTATATATGTGATGATTACATTCAGATATCTATCAAATCAAACCTGATACTTGGATTTGTTAATATATTTGTTAATAATTTGATTTTATAATTTTTTTAAAAAAAGTTTTAAAAATAACTCTGCATGATCATGTATCCACACATTACAACATTTGCATTTTTTCTAGGAGAAGAGTGGACAAGCTATGTCCCTAAACCAGGGGTCGTTAACCTTTTGGATCTCAGGGACCACCAAACTCATAATTTTAAATCCCGTGGACCAGAGACCCTGGGAAAATCCCCAAAAAAGTCTGCAGGAAAATTCCCCACCCCATTTTCCTACCAATTGATTGTTCTTTATTTGGAATTGCAGGATACCATTTCCAGCTCTGTTCTCAGGGGAGAGAGAGACTTTTGGCTTCACACAAGGAAAGCAGCAGAAGTCTTTCTTTCTCTCCCTGAAACTCTGCCAGAAATGTGTCTTTGTGAGACTTGTCATACTGGCACAGCCTCTTTGAGCAGGATGCCTTGCAGGTTCCCAAAGACTCGTTTCTGGTGGAGTTGGGGGGAGAGAAAGAAAGACTTTCCTTGTGTGCAGCCAAAAGCATAAGAAGAAAGAAGTGGAAAGAAGCAGCCTGATGGCCAGGTGAGGTGCTTGGGGAGAGTGGGGCAAGTTCCCCCTCCCCTTCTCCCCTCCCCTCATTACCTTGTGTTGTTCACAATGCAAACAATGCAAGCCTTGTGTTCCCATGCATCCTTGATTAGTTGCTTTGGGGCATGCTTTGGAGGGGGGTGATATTTATCTGCAGACCACCAAAATTTTCTTGTGGTCCTTAGCCCACTGGATGGCAATCACTGCCCTAAACTGATAAAGGAACTTTCTAACCAACTGCTGAAAGCTGACAGCAACATTTTCTGCTACTGTGAAGCAGAAACTAAATGATAGCAAAACAGAACAAAAGAAAAGAAAATTTCTTGAAAAAAGCAACCAGATTCACCTGTGTGATTCCTTAGCCCCATAAATACTGCAACCCAGTTTTTCAGAAAGGATAAGCATACATTTGACTGTACAATTAGAATAATTTGTATCAAATGGGCATACTGTTGTTTGAGATAATTGCAATAATAATCCTGGCCTCTAGCATTTCAAATGAAGATGAATAAATGAGTTTCAGGTTATGAAAATGTAAGTTAGTTTAAGGAATTAGTGTACTTCTGCATTTCACACTACTAATTTTAATGATTCAATTAAGCACATATAACTTGAAATAAGAGCCTATAACCATCTCAAAAGGGGCTATATTTAAAAAATCTATACAAAGCATTAATATTCCAAATGGAAAACATCTCAAGCTGAAATTGACAGATATATTAATTCCTATCAGTACAATTGACAGATATTCTATATTAATTCTTATAAGTTCAGCTGGCAATTTATCAATTGGAATAATCCCTTGATTCAATCCTTTAATTTAATAATTGTAAATATCTGTTGATAAGAACAATTTCTATGTTGGTTAATCTTGTAAAAAGGGCCGCCCTCCCCAGAATAAAATATTTCACAGAACAAGAAAAGAAGCAGAGTAGAATATTTCCTCTGAAGGAGAAGAGGACAAAAATCTCCTTAACAAGGACAGAAAGCAGTCCCAGTCTTTCCTCCACTAAAACAGTCTATAGGCAAAGCTTAAAGAAACTAAGTTTCATTCACAAAACAATGTATACATAGTAAAATGGGCTTGGCTAAAGAAGTCTCCAAATAGACAGCAGAATAGACCAGGAACTGAAACTGATTAGGCTAACAAGATTAATTCAAGACAACAAAACACCTTAAGATTTTCATCTCCCTTCACCTCTTGGGCCAGTCACAACCTCAAACATCACAAAAGGAATTTCACAGCAGCATTTAAAACACAAACAAACCCAGAAAGAACACATTTTCATGCAGATGATGACATATAAATAAAAAAAGGTCCAAAAACTCACTGATAACCCCTATTTGCCAGCAGAACCCAGGAATATATGCTATTGTCACTGTTGTTACTGGTGCAAAAAACAGAAACCTCCTTTTCAACTGTAGTGTGCCTCAAAATTATTTTTCCTTTCCCTGCATTTCTTTCCCACCGTGAATAAGATACAGACCAAATTTAACTTCCAACAATCTGTGATGGTAGAATTTTTATATTTAAGTTACTATATATATATTTGATAAATACTCATAAATAATCCACCAATTAGAATATGACATGAAAATATTTCTAAGAGAAAGGTTTTTTTAAAAGTTATTGTGAATGAAACATATTGTAAAACAACTGAGTCATTGTCATAGCTATATGATAGTTCTGTCAACCAACTCCATCATTTTATGAAGAAATTATGATTCCTGTGGCCCAGAGCATAATCCTCTGTCTAATCATTTGTCAAACTCCATGACTTCAGTCATGTCAGATCATAAATTGGTTTTATGATCAAGTGATCAGGAAGCATTAACCTCTAAGTTAAAAGAACAGGAGGTTTCAGACAAGATGTTCAAAAAAGGTTATAAATAAGCTTGGAGGAAAGAGCAAAACAATAGTCTTAATACATTGCTACTGTTTTTCAATTAATCAAGTGAACAGAAAATTAACTATGTTGATAAAATAGGCAGTTTTTAAAAAAACTTTTTTTAATTTTTTTTTCTTTTAAAGAAAAATCTTGAACTGATTTATCAAAAGGACTCCTTGGCACTTTCTGAAATAGTTGCATGGATTTTTACATTTAAGATATAGAATAGAATAGACTTCTTTATTGGCCAAGTATGATTGGACACACAAGGAATTTGTCTTTGGTGCATATGCTCTCAGTGTACATAA
The DNA here is from genome assembly GCA_033807585.1 of Hydrophis major. Classification (NCBI taxonomy): domain Eukaryota; kingdom Metazoa; phylum Chordata; class Lepidosauria; order Squamata; family Elapidae; genus Hydrophis; species Hydrophis major. The sequence continues at coordinate 91,577,393 of CM066343.1, read as the reverse complement.
AGGAAAAGAATAAATTCATCAAGAATCAAGAATGGCTTGGTGTGTATGGCAGGGGAAGGATACTGTAAAATCTCCATTTCTTTCCACTCTTGGGGAAAGGTTACCACTGGTTTTCCAAACTACTCAAAATTTCCGCTACCGGTTCTCTGGAACTGGTCAGAACCTGCTGAACCTCTGGCTATGTGCAGTAAAGACCAATGATTCAAACACAAGCTTTTTAAATCTCTGTTTTTATTTTAGAGTAAAATTCTATCCTTACCAGTCGCAATGATTAGTGCTGTATTATTGTTTATTTACACTTAGAACTGAAAACATGATGCAGACAATTGATATAGACTTTCTGTTCTGTTCCAGTGCTTCAAAATGTGTTACAAATTACAAATTTAAGCCATTAAAACTGTCCTCCATATTGCCAAATACAACAATTCTATATACAACTAATGTATGTTTATATAGCAGAATACAGAAAAAAATATTGAAATACATCATTCTATATGAACTGTGGAGTAGATAATAGATAATAGATAATGAGAGTTGGAAGGGATCTTGTAGGTCATTTAGTCTAACCCCCTGTGTTAAATTAAAGTGGAAATAACAGACAGACCAGAGGATTCAGTATAACCCTTTTATTAATGACTAACAGGTTTTAAAATGTCAAGCTACACACTAACACTGTGGCTGACAGGTGACAGCTGATCCTGTCTGACAGCGCTCTTTTTATAGCACACAGTCAGACATGGAAACCAATCAGCTATCACACTGTCTCCCGCTTGTTTTGCAGACCTGGCTGAAGACTTGTTTACAACACTCCTCCCTCCTTGGATGGCACATGCATAATCCTGGAGATACACAGGGCATTGCCTGCTCCTCAAAGATCTTTGCAGTGGGAAAGTTTGTTCACTTGGATAGTTGGTTGCTAAGTTGTAGTTTGTCAGCCCTTGTGGATTGTTTCCTGGTGAAGCTTCCACTCTATTGGGAGTGCTGGACTTAGCAGCAGATGGAATATTGCCATTGGATCACTCCAGAAGGCCTGGCTCCAGCTGGAATGGTAAGTCCTGCATGGCCTCAGTGTGACAGGGGTTTGGTATATTCAGCCTTGGTGTGGACATTGCATTATTGTTAGACTCCTTGGTGTTTCTCAGCTGGGTGACTTCTCAACTGATCAGTGTGTCGATGCCACAACCTCCCATCATCCAGTAACATCCTGTAAGAACGGGGTCCAGTTACACCTACCCCCTTTCTGGGCATCATAATGGCGTTTCCCCATAGTTCCTGGCAAAGACCAAATCACCCTCTGTAAATGTTCTGAGGTTCATGTTTGGCTCATGGGTCCTGTCAGGGGCATAATTGGGATATAGCCTATATAATTGGGTTAGGAGGCACTGGCCCATTAATAATTCTGCTGGACTGTAACCCATGGTAAGGCTTGGGGTAACATGCTGTACAGCAGGTATTTAGCCACCTTGTATTCCCAATCACCTGGGCCCATTCTGGTCAGAGCTTCTTTGCTAGACCTCACCATGCATTCTGCCTGCCCATTGGATGTGGGATGAAAAAAGGGGCTGAGAAGGCATGTCTGATACCGAGTCCCACCAGCAGTAAATTGAGGACCATTATTTGACATCAGAAGGTCTAGTAGGCCATGTGTTGCAAATAAGTTTTTAAGAGTTCTGATGATAGCATCTGAAGTGGTGGATGACATGGGCACAACCTCCAACCACTTAAAATAAGTGTCCACAGCTACTGGAAAAGTTCTATGCTGAAATGGACCTGCTAGGTCTATGTGTACCTTGACCAAGGCATTTTAAGATTCTCCCATTCAGTAGGTGTTATTTTGGGGGGTGCAGGATGTGAGACTTGGCAGGGCTGGCACCCAGTTAGCAATGTCTTTATCCAGTTGGGGCCACTATACATAGCTTTGAGCTAGGCCTTTTATTTTAGCAATTTCAAGGTGCCCTTCATGAAGAGATTCCAATACCTGCTTATATAAGGTGAATGGTATCACTACTCTGCACCCCCATAACAAACATCCCCTTTGTGCTGAAAGTTCATGTTGTTGTACAAAGAAAGGCTGGGATTTTTTAGAATTGGGCTGTGTGGGCTACTCTCTTTTAACCCAGTCCAACACTTGTGAGATTACCTTGTACTGTGTAGATGTCTTGGCAACATCTGATGTGGTAATTGGAGTCTGGAATTCATCTATCAGTAATACAGATGAGGCAGGAGCTGACAATAGTTGGCAAAAGGCAGCAGCTCAGTGCATCAGCATGACATAAGTTCTTTCCAGCCCAGTGTGTTAATGTGTAATTATAGACAGCCAGGAACACAATCCAAAGAATCATGCACTTGGGGTGTCTGCTTGTCCCTGGCTAATAAACCCAGTAATGGTTTGTGGTCTGTCATGAGCTCAAAATGTCTGCCATACAGGTACTCATGAAACTTCTTTACACCAGCCACCAAAGCAAGAGCCTCCTTGTCAGTCTTCTCCAGAACTTTTGCTCTGCAGCAGCAAAAGTTCTGGAGAAGGCTATAGGGGCTTCTCTGCCAGTGGGAAATTTGTGGCTCAGGACTGCCTCGATGCTATTTGGGAAGCATCACATGCTAATACAACAGGTAACTACTCATTGAATTGGATTAAGACACTATCTGAGGTCAGAAGAGATTTTACAGCCTGAAATGCTGCACCCTGCCTCTAGCCCCAGACCCAGGGTGTGTTTTTATCTAGTAATCTACGTATAGGCTCTGCCAGAGTTGCCTTATGAAGTAAAAAGATTGCATACAAGTTTAAAAGCCCCAGAAATGCTTGAAGCTCAGTTTTGTTTTGGGGAATTGGTGCCTTTTGGATGGCAGTGACTTTAGGTTCAGTGGGATGGAGACCAGCAGCATCAATGGAATAGCCTAGGAAGTCTACCTTGCTGACCCCCACCTTACATTTATCTTTACTTTAAGTCCTACCTCTTGTAGCCTAGTGAAAAATATGTGTAAATTATCAAAAAGTTGTTTTAGAGATGTGGCAGCTATCAATATCTCATCAAAGTATGGTATACTTTGGTGGGGCCACACTAACTCCAAATTGGAGGTGCTTGCACCTAAAAGCCCCTCTGTGTGTGAGATAATGGCGGTCATGTCATCCACAGGCAACTGTTTGTAGCCTGTGAAAGGTCTAACTTGGTGAAAATGTTGCTGTTACCTAGGGAATGTATTAAATGTTGAACCACAGGCACAAGGTAAGAGTTACCTGTAGTGTTTTATTGACTGTACATTTGTAATTGGCACAAATTCATACCAATCCATCACCCTTCACAGGTGTTATCATTAGGGCCTCCCTTTTTGAGTAAACAACTGGTTCCAATACCCCTTGAGATATTAATTTGTCCAGTTGTTCATCAATTTTTTATTTAAGGGCAAAGGGAACCCTCCTAGGCTTGCGTCTGATAGGCCCAACCTGTGGACCCAGGTTGAAGGAAATAGGGGTGCCTGTATATTTCCCCAGGGTCCCATCAAAAACATCTTTAAAATCCTGTAACAAATTATCTAAATCAGGTTCCTATATGAAATTGATGCCACTGATTCCCAATCCCAATGACACAAACCAATCTAACCCCAATAAAATGGGAAGGGAGCCTTCCACAATTACTAATGGAAGTTTCCCCTCAAAATTTTGGAAACTTACCTGGAATTTGTGTATTCTGATGACTGGCACCAGATTTGATTGATAGTCTCTGAGATGGAGGCTGCAGGGCTGTAACCATCTTTTTGACATCTGTGATACCAGGCATTTAATAGTACTCAAGAAACAATAGATAGGGAAGACCCTGTGCCTATTTCCATTTTGCAGGGCCTACTTTCAATTTTCAGTTACAAAAAAAATTCCCCCTAATCTATTTGCTTGCCTTAGTGCTGCTGTAATGTTTCTCTCCTGCCTATCTAATGTAAAGCAGTCTTTGTAATGGGCTGTTCCTTTTCCCCTGGTATTTTGAAATTTTCAGCTCTGAAGTGGTAAAAGAGCCCTACAAACTTTAGCTAAGTGCCCTTTCTTTTGACAGCGAAGGCACACTGAATTTTTAAATCTATAAGCCTGCCTCTGGTGATTACCCCCACAGCCAATGCAAAGAGGTCTTGTTTGGTGAGGTTTTTCCTCATTAGACTAACTTTTAGACTTTGGTGTCCTGAGGTAATAGATATCCTGATCAGAATCCATGTTCTCTAAATCAATCTGTTCCATATGAACAGACTGCTATCCCCTGGGTGTTACTGTTTCACCTGTTCCCTGAATTTCAGCTGCAGATTGGGTTGAAAGTTCAGCTGCTTGAGCTTCATCTATAGCTTTTTGTGGTGATAGGTCTGGCTTGGCTAGTAAACATCATTGGAGGTGGAGATCTTGCCACACACTATAATAATATCCAGAAGGATATTATCTAATTCTCTGAACAGCAATTCTGAGCAGATTTCCTTAACATGGCCATATATTTACTTATAGTTTCATCCTCAGCTTAATAACACCTTTGAAAAGTGTGCCTTCTGGTTATTCTAGATGGTTTCGGCATATAATGACTCCCAAAAACTGTCAACATAGTTTCCCAAGAAACCTCATGGACTGTCTGAGGTGATAGGAGTGCAGCTGCCATGTCAAAAACTTCAGTGCCACAAAAATTTTAGAAAAATGTTTTCTTCACTGAAATATTGTGCAGATCATTAGCCTTAATAAAACATTCAAATCTGTAAAGATAAGATTCCCAAGTATCAGTTCCCAACTGATATGAGGCAAAGGAGAGTGCCATTGCCATTTCAGCAATGGACAGTTCTGAGTGACTTCAGCTAACAAGTTCTGACTTTCTAGCTGGTTGTCTCACTATTCTGAGTGAGACAGTGAAATAAGTGAAAGTGAAATAACCAAGACAGACCAATGGATTCAGGATAACCCCTTTATTAACAGCTAACAAAGTTTAAAATGTCAAACCATGCACTAACACTGTGACCAACAGGTGACAGTGATCCCATCTGACAGCACTCCTTTTTATAGCGCGTTGTCAGACACAGCAGCCAATCAGCTGTCATGCTGTCTCCCGCTTCTTTTGCAGACCTGACTGAAGACTTGTTTACAACACTCTGCCCAAGAGGAGACCCTACACCATTTTGGACAAATGACAGCCCAATCTCTTCTTGAAAGTCTCAAGTGATGGCACTCCCACAACTTCCGAGGGCAAGCTGTTCCATTGGTTGATTGTTCTCACTGTCAGAAAGTTTCTCCTTATTTCCAGGTTAAATCTCTCCTTGTTCAGTTTCCATCCATTGTCTGGCCTACAGGTGCTTCAGAAAATAGTTTGATCCTTATATATATTGTATAAGTGAGAATTGCCTTGGGGAGAGAAGGAAGAACCACTGTGCAAACAATGGTCTTAAAAATGAAACCTTAATTCTAATGAGGGATGGGAGTATAGAAAATATCTCAGAAGGGACCCTTCTTTGTTTTCAGGAGACTAAAAATAAGAGAGAGGAAACTATTTTTGTCAGACTTGCAAGATTCTGTTACCATAACCTTACAATAAAGGTAATGATATCATGACTTCTTGTCTAGACTATTTCAAAGGGCTGACAATAATCTATCAAAAGAATAATTTTGTATGATTATTCTAATTATTTCAAAAACTTCCAAGTGTATAATGTGGTTGTCTGCAGTTGAAAGCTTCAAACATGTTTCCATATAAAGCTGTAAATAATCATGTTACAAAAATATGCTAGTTTTTCACTTATGCTATCCAACATGAATGTGAGAAAGGTGAGACTACTCAATATTCCTTAGATGTTAGATTGAACACATGAAGATAATTCCTGTAGAATGATATTCAAAACTGATTTGGATTGGTAGGGATTTCCAGTGGCACTTCCTTCAAAGACAGATCAGAGTCTACGATTGTGTGTGCCTTCGATTCATGCTCTACCCATTGGAGGGTCCCAAATGGGGCTGGAGCCACCTTGTAATGGTGGTGAAAAAGGGGGAGACCATCTGCTGGGTCGAGGGGAGCCATATCTTCCCTCCCTGGGTAAGAACACTCCAAAGGTGGACTGTAGCAGTGGCCTAAAATGGCCACCTTGAAGATGGAATGCTAACTGAGGAAATAACTGCTGGAGTGGTGAAGCAGTGAACAGTGTGTGGACCAGACAAAAACCGCACAAAAGATATTAAAAGGTAACCATGGAATTAATGGAAAGAATTCTCATTAAAGATTGTAGAAATGGTGACTTGAGAGAGAGAAAAAAATTGGAAACTCAAGAAATTGGACTTTGGACTTTGAAAAGAATTAAATTGGATATGAAAAAACTTTGAGGAAAACATTTAACTATATCCGATTTGGGAACTGAATTAGATAACTATTGGATTTTGGCACTAAATAGGCATTGATTAAATGCTGGAATTGACTGTGTTAAAAAGGAATAATAGCTAATAATTTGGAATTAGCAAAATTAATAAAAGTTTTTTAAAAAGGGAAAGCAGAAAAATAAAAGGTGGAAAGTGGAAACTGAATTAAGAGCACCATCTAATGGTAAAGGAAAAATGTCATTGATTTTTGTAAAGTGTTTGGTCTATTTAAGATTGGAATGTGAAATGGAATAAGAGGAATTTTATTACAACAAACCCCCTGAAAAGTGAAATATTAAAACATTATAGTAAAGGATTATGAAGATATTATTCCAGGATTGATTGGTGGCTTTTAAAATGAGTTTGAAAAGGAGCAAGTTGTATAGAACTGGGAAGTAGACTTATAAACATTGACTGTTAAAATTAAACATAAAAGATGCTGGTTGAAATAAACTACTGGATAATTGGATTGGATACAAATATTAAAGAAGAAAAAGAAGTGCACAAAAGGAGTGGAATATATATAGAAATAAGTTCGGAACTGCAAAGCGTGAAGGAAACAATGAAAGAAAGCTCAGAAATATGGAGTACTTTATTAGAAAAAGTAGAAATGGTGACACAAATCAAAGAAGAACAAAGAGAGCCAGAGGGGGAGAAGTTAAGCAAAGAAGAAAACAGCTTCAAAGAACAAGTGGAACAACAAATATTAAGAAAGGACAAAAAAGCAGTAAAAACTAAAATTTTAAGGTTTGATGTGATAAACAAATGAGGAATTATCTGGAAGGTTAAACAAAGGAAGAGGAAACAACAGAAGAGGGAATTACAGAGGGAAGATCAAAAGAGAGGGGGGGATAAAATAAATAATTGAAGTAAGAAATTGAGAGAAATAACAGGGAAAATAAGGGAAATTAAGAGAAAGGACTAAAATTGATAGAAAACAGAAAGCAAGCTAAGATGAGAAAAATTATATAGTCAGGAGAACAAGAGACGATGGGTAGAAGATGATTAGGGAAAGGGAATCTGCATGGAAATGTATTGTGGTATTTAAGAATATAGATGGAATAAAAATAGAAAAGATTGGAACTGATATTTTATTAAGAATTATTGTTAAACTAAATAAAAATTTAACTGGAATAGATATTGAAATAAGAATTTACTATAAGAATATTGATTAATATTTAACAATGTGATGAACAAAGTAAATATGGAATATGAGATTTGAAAAGAAAAGATTATTATTAGCTTTCAAAATTAATTGAATGGATTAAAATGGGAAAAATAAATTTATTATGTAAATGTTTTTGGAATAAATATATGAATTAGAATGTAATAGAGAAAAGGCAATACCATGTGGAATCTAATTATATATATATATGTATGTATGCATGTATGTATATGTATATGTATATGATATATAGGAGTTAAGGAATTATTATTATTAATGTAGAATAGGGTAATTAAAAATGGCTATATTGTTATAAATTTTTATAATGGTCAATGGAGTAAAATGGGGGAAATGTATAAGGTAAAGGGGTGGCAAGCTTGAATTGTCAATGAAAGGGGATAAATTTTGGATAATAAGAATTAAGATGAATTTTGTTGAACAATGAATGGAATAATAGTATGCGATAATACTATTTGCAAATATGACGGACATAAGAAAATGTGTGTAAATGATATAGAAATTGTAAAATAATGCATGAGAATATTTAAAGAAAAATAAAACAAGTAATAATATGATATGGAATTGGATATGAAAGCTTAATATGTAATTATGGACATGTTTGTATTGAAATGTAAAAACCTGCAACCACATTGTTCACCTAAAGAGATGTTTTTTTAAATATAAAAATAAATATTGCAAAAACAAACAATGTTATAGCTGAAGGATGAGGTTTTTGATCAAAGTTTATGCACTAATAAATCAATCTCCAAATCGCAAAGAAAACCAACCTGATTTGAACTGGAATGGAAAGTATGAAGGATTCATTTCACAAACTGCTATGGTTAAGGGATTATATATTATCCCACAATTCTGGGGTAGGGACACACATTAAAAAACAATAAGAATAATTTAATTGATAGTTACAAGACTGGAAAGTTAGAATAATTTTGGGCTTGAAAAAATGGGAAATCATAAAATAATAACAGAAGGCAGCAGACTACTTAAGTTCTACAAAGTGTTGTAAACTTTCCTTTAAAAAAAGATAAAATTAATTTTAAAAAAATCACAACCTAGTGTGATTGGATAAGATATTTTAAAACAGACATGATCATTACCTAACTTTTCTTCTTTGTGTCCTCTCAGTCAAATGTTTCCATATACTAAAAATAAAATAAAATAGTGAATTCTTTTAGTCAATATCTACTTAAGAATATCTAATTACTTCAACACTTTAGCAAAGTTAAGATTTAGATTTGATTTCTTTGAAGACAATAACATTTTGTTTCTAACACAAAAGAATCTTTGCAAAACATTCAGATTTAATTAAGCCAAATCTGAAACACATCACTCATATTATATTGCTGGTCATCAGAATTGCTCACCAAAGGAAGGAATTGCATGGAATCTCTGAAAGCAATTCAAGATGGAGATGAAGGTAACAAAGGAGCCCTTGCTTGTGTTAATGTTGATAAAATTCTTTTAACCAGCAGAGCTGAGCATATGAAAGAAATTTAAGATACAAAGAATGTGCTGGGAACTATCTAACAAAATGAAATTCAATGATGAGAAAAGTAAGGTTTTACACTTAGGTAAGAAAAATCAAATGCACGAGTATAGAATAGGTAGAACCTGATTCAATAGCAATAACCATGAGAGTGATCTAGTTCTAATGGACTACCACTTAAATATGAGCCAGCAGCATGCTGCAGCCATCCAAAAAGCCAATGCAGTCCTAAGCTGCATTTACAGAGGAATAGAATCAATATCACACAAACTATTAGTAGCACTTTATAATGCCTTTGGTAAATCCACACTTGGAATATTGTCAGTCACCAGAACCAGAGGTTTAGTCTTCCGAGTTTTGGAACTCATCTTGGGCCCATTCTCAGGGAACTTTTCTCCTACCAGAATGTCAGAATTCCATAACATTTGGTGAGAGAGAAATTACTTGAAGATTGGCTCCATTATAAATCTGAAAGCTCAGAAGATTTAATTTCCTGGTGACCGACTCAGATTGGATCCCACAACATTATCCTGGGATATGTATACTTGCCTTCATTCTTTTATTCTGCCCAAAGAAAATCCAAAATGGTATAGGATCTCTTGCCATAAGTAGGAGGTTGGACTAGAAAACCTCCAAAGTCCTGTGCAACCCTATTATTCTGTGTTCTGTGTTCTAAACTTCAAAAATACCTATCATATTCCTAGCTTCCCTGTAGTTCTCTACAAATCAATCAGAAGCCACAAACACACAGAGTTTTCTTTTGTCTTGTTCTTATGGACCTGTCAGTGTGTATCAATTCATCTAGGAATTGTACAAAGAATGTCTCAGCTAGTACATTCTTATTCCTTGTCTTACAACAGCTACTTAGACATACTTCAAATAGCTTTCTATATTAGATTTTATAGCACAAAGAACCATTGTGAGAAAGGTTTCTGGAAAAGAACAAACAAGAAAGACCTAATTTTGTGAGGGAAAGCAATTTTTCAAGGAAAAAAATGACTCGGGTGGAAAAGTTTGAAGTTGACACTGTAATATATACAAAAAAAAAATATACCATGTGCATAAAATTTGAATTAAAAGTTACAAAACAAGTCCTTTGTAAATGTTTAATTTATTCCCCAAAATCTGGACTAATTTTCAGTGTTTATTTTACAAAGGCAAAAATGTGTCATTTGTTATTTGAAAATCTCTGTGGAATAAATATGCCAATCCAGCAGTGCTATGACCTATTTAGGAGTTGTTTCCCACTAGAGCAAACTATAGGGATGTTACAGTAATATCAAAAACATTTCATGACTTGAAAATTTAGTTTTTTATGAGACAAAAATAAAATTAAATATTTAAAATAGAGTTCTTAAAAAAAAACATGATTTGTATTAATCTGTGGCACCATTATTCACCCATTGTGATTTTTTTAAAATTTCAGATATGATTCTTTTGCCTAAAAATAAGGAAAAAAACTATATTGGCAGCATTACTTGAGATCCTCTTTTTCATCAGTATCTGGATTTTGGTTTATAGTTACACAAAAATAAGATATAAACTCATTTTACTCTATTATCTCACCCAATTGGGTCAACATTTAACATATTCAAGGACCATATGTTGCCTACATACAAACTAGAATATGGAACTGTTTTGTAAAGAACCTTCCTTTGCCATCTCCATAATGGTCTCCTTCTAACTCAGCATCTTTCAAATTAGATGTTTTCAAATACAAAATGTTATTATCTAAATTCATTTAGCCTAAATCTCTAGTTTGAACTTCAATTTGGACCACTAAAATGTGTGCATTATATGTCCAAATTCAATCTGAGCATAAAATATATTTGTGGTCCAAAGATTTCTTAATTTTAAAATGAAATAAAATTCAAGAATTGGCCACTAGGGGAACATGAAATAAGGTTTTTTTAAATGCAAGGAAGGAAAAGATCCTTGTTTAGTGAATGATGCAGAGGTGGTATTCAGCAGGTTCTGACCAGTTCTAGAGAACCGGTAGCAGAAATTTTGAGTAGTTCAGAGAACCAGTGATAACCTTCCCCCAGGAATGGGGTGGGAATGGAGATTTTACAGTATCCTTCCCCTGCCACACCTACCTAGCCACACCCACCAAGCCATGCCATGCCCACCAAGCCATGCTCACAGACCGGTAGTAAAATATTTTGAATTCCATCACAGGAATGCTGCACCAGAAAGCTGACCCTTCTCTTTCAATTCGGCCTGAAATGATTCCAGGATGAGGAGTGTTGGCAAACTCTGAAAGGTTGCCTGCAGGGTGTGCCACAGAACCAATCTGGAATGTTTTCTTTATGTGGAGAGTGTTTCAAGTTGGCCAGCCTCAGAAATCAGTGCAGGCAATCTCATAGGGAGCATGAAAGATGAATAGCTGGAGTTGCTATGCAGATTTATGGCTTAAAGCCTCAAATTATGCAAAGCTGAAAAGGAGTGTTTTATTTCAGCTAAGTTTCAAATTAAGTGTAAAGCATTCCTGTCTATACGTTCAGTGAAACAACACTGCTTTCACTGGTCAGTGTGCTCACTTTTATTTCTCAGCCTTTCCTGTGAGATTTCATTCCAAAAGAAATTGAGAGAAAAATATGGCAGCAAGTTGAAAGGAACACTGAATCTCTGCAGCATTGGCCAAGTATTTCTTAGGTGAAGGAATCCTGTAGCATATATACAGAAAACAGCCCATCTGAAGCTACTTTGACCTTTGCCACTGGCTGGCCAGAAAACCTTATAGCAAGCACCTTCCAGGTTAGAGTCAGTGGCACTAATTACCCACCTCTCTTTAGAAGCAGTTGACCAAAGATCCTGATTTTGAATTTCAGGACTGAATTTTCCCTGACATGCTCATAGGCCTTGGCTAGCAAACAATTTGTTGTTAATAAGATAGCTGTTAGGTGAAGTTTGCCCTATATTGATGACCTTTCTTGCCAGAGTTGTTAAATGAATCACTGCAACTTTAAGTTAATAAACAGTTGTTAATCTGGCTTCCCCATTGACATTGCTTGTTAGAAAGTTGCAAATGCATGACACTGGGATACTGCAACTATTATAAATATGAGTCAGTTGCCAAACATCTGAATTTTGATCATGTGACCACAAGGATGCTGCGATGGTCATAATTGTGAAAAACGGTCATAAATCGTTTTTGTTAATCTCCTCTATTGTAAAGTTGTTTCTAACATACATACAAGGGAAGGATTCCCCTCCCCTATGGTGGGGAAGATTGAATCATCTTGAATCATTGAAAGACCCACTAATTAAGTTGATTTAATCTATTTATTGTGGATTGTATTTCTAAGAATGGCTTATTGTCAAAAAATTCCCTAATGGGATTTAATAAGCAGTACACCAATCAGCTTCTTAAGTAAGTAAGTAAGTAAGTAAGTAAGTAAGTAAGTAAGTAAGTAAGTAAGTAAGTAAATATACATACATACATATAAACAAACAAACAAGCCAATGTAGAAAGAAAACTACATTAAGTCAGTGCTGCAGCTTCAATGTGTCAATTTTTCAACAGAAAAACAATAACATGCCAGATGTTCTTAACCTCATCCTAGTCTATTAGGAAACTCATTACCCAAATGTGAATCCTTATGAGATACATAAACAAACAAACAGAAAAAAGATAAGGGAGACATATAAGTTTATCTGTGTTGGCAAAAGTTAAATGAATTTAATTAGAATTGTTTCATGTGTATGGTTATTAAGAAGATGGATTGAAAGGACTGAGAAGAAAGGAGAAATGAGCTGGAATGTCTGGGAATAAGAATTCTTATTTTATTAGAAATAAATGTTATAGCAACAGAAAAACTAGATGTTATGATGGCTATGTTCCTAAATGGAACTGATGTATTAATTATTGCTTCCAATCAAGTAATGAAGACATAATTCTATGGGATCTCAAATTGAACTTCTGTCCAAGCATCACTAGACAAAGACTTTCTTGTCTTTCATCATCTCATATGCCTTTAAATCAGCACTTAGAGCTTTATTTTTCTAAATAGACGATTTCTACCAAATTTAAAAATATATATTATATGTCAGTGATTACTACCTGCATTTCATTTGAACTACAGGTAAAAATAAACTCTATTTTGAATCATGCTTCACTTTTGTTGACTTCCTGCATATGTTCATACAATTTTCTTGGCAAAAATACAGGTAGTCCTCAACTTACAAACTTGGGACCATAATTTTCATCACCAAGTAAGGTAGTTGTCACGACTCCAATGATGAATGGACTGGAGCCGAGACAGCCAAGATGTGATACGACCATAGTCATTTACTTACCTTACATTGACTGTGTTACCACATTGGCGTTATGATGAGAATTCCTCAGATGACTGACATCAACTTCCTGGCAAGGAGTGGTGCAATATCAAGAAGGTGGTGGTGTAATAATGGTGTGGGGCAAATGGGGGATAGGGTGAATTGTCATGGAGGTGCATGGAATCACAGATAAGGGGAAAGGTACAGTTACCATGTTTCTTTAATTTAAGGATGTCGGATATTAGGCAGCGAAGGCAGCCGGAAGGTGATTATAGTAAATAGGTTATTATCCAGTGTACAACATGTATAAATACAGCTCTGGATTGCAACGAAAACCAGAGCTGGCTTTAACAGATTCTGATCGCTGTTACCTGTTGTTGTGGCGTGGGAGAGAATAAAAACTTCACTGAAGCTATACAAGTGAGTTGGTATCTTATCATTCAGCCCCTCAATATTGGAAGAACAGCTGACAGAGAAAGTCAGCTCTCTTCCTTCACACCGTTTATTTCCTCCAGAGGCTTCCGTTCTTTTGGAATTCTAGGAGCAACGAACTATGGCTGAAGGTAAAGATGGGGAGGATGAATTGATGGAGGAGGAGGAGAGCCAGCTGGGAGCCAATGGCGTTAATGTTGTTGCGGGTAATATCCCATCTGCTGAAGGAATGGGAGGCTCGGACAGAGGAACTGATGACAGCTTGCAAAAGGTAGTGCGACCAAAAACTCGGCCGGAATGGAGGAATGGGTTTGACTTAGCGGAGGACATGGGGTTTCTTCGGAGTAAACCTCCTGCTCATGTCCCTGTGCATGCTGATACATTTGAGAAGTGGAGAGAAAGGAGGATAGGTGAGGGAGATGACTGGAGCACATCCCCATCCAGCCTTGGAGCTAATACTCTTGAACTTCTTCATGTAAACTATGGGGAATTGAGTATCAGCAGTCATGACACCAAACATTCTTGGAAAAGCAACACGGAGAACATTTCTTTCTTTAGTTCTCTGCCCCAGAATGAAAGAGACAGTAACCATAGAAGAACAACACATGACTTTTCAGCTGGGTTTTATTCCTTACTTGCTGTGGTGGTGGTGGGTTCAGAGTCCAGAAGAAGAGGAGCCACACACATGACGTCTAGTGGCGAATGTTCAGAGTCCTTACCTCGATGTGAATCACAGGAAGAATTTTGGGGATACACCAGAAGGACTGGCCGGTGGGAACAGTGTATGGTATGGGGTCCACCCGCACTACAAACTTTTTTGATGGAAATCCTGATTGCGTAGCTTTATTTCTCAGCCAAGTAGTAAATCATTTGGAATTATATGCAACATATCACCCCTCCCAATGGTCAATGATAATAGTAATTACTGTGGTGTTAACCGGAGATGTAGCAGATTGGGTGGCAGAGCTACATAGTGCCCGTGCTAGAGAAATGATTGATGTAGGGTTATTCTTGGATTCGCTTCATAATCAATTGGAGGATAAGTCTAGAGTACACCAGACTGAGGAAGCAATAATGGCCTTAAAACAGAATGGAAGACCAGCTGCTGAATATGTCAGGGAGTTCAGACGATTGGCTGGGAAGTTGTGGACTGCGTCAATAACCCGTACCCTTTACCATTAATCAGTGAGTTGTTGGCTACTTTATCAACTGGACGTTTCTTTACTAAATTAGAATTGCACAAAGAATATTATCGGGTGAGAGTAAGACCTGAGGATGAATGGAAAACAACATTCAATTGTCCCCTTGGAGGCTATCAATTCCAAGTAATGCCTTTTGGATTACAAGGGCCCCCTGCGGTGTTCTTGCAACTTATTAATGGTGTGCTACATGAACATTTATACCATGGGGTGCTAGTATATTTGGGTGATATACTTATTTACACAAAAGCTATGGAAGAACAGGTCCAATTAGTGAGGAGTGTATTAACTAAATTATTAAATGCCAAATTATATATCAAATTATCTAAGTGTGAGTTCCATTGTACAAAACTGGACTACCTGAGATACCGAATCTCTAATGCAGGATTGGAGATGGATCCAATGAAGGTAAAAGCTGTAATGGAATGGAAAATCCCCCAACAAGAAAACAGGTACAAAGTTTTTTGGGCTTTGCAAATTTTTATCAACAATTTATACCTAAATTTGCCCACATTGCATTGCCATTAACTGAGTTGCTATAAACAAAGAAACAAATAGAAAAACCAAAGCCAACCCAACTGGTTAAATGGTCTGAGCAATGTAATGGTCTGAGCAATGAAACATTGAAATAGTTATTCTCTCAAGCACCCATTTTACGACATCCTGATCCAATGAAGAAGTATATCGTGCAGGCAGATGCGAGTGATGTGTCCATAGGGGCTGTCCTGTTATAAGAGAATGAAACTGGAGCACTACAGCCATGCGCATATACATCTGTAGAAGTTTACTACTACAGAGAGAGTCTGGGCGATATGGGAGAAGGAGGCCTTTGCTGTAAAATGGGCACTAAGTACTTGGAGACATTTCCTGGAAGGGGCACAGGAAGTTTTTGAAGTGTGGACAGATCACCGAAATTTAAAAGCATTACAAAAACCAAGACGCTTGTCTCCAAAGCAGGTCAGGTGGGGCCTGTACTTTAATTGATTCAACTTCAAATTAAAGTATGTACCGAAAGGACAGAATATCATGGCAGATGCCTTGTCCCGGTTACCTCAATATCAATCAACATGAGATATTATTATTCAACCCCAAAAATGTTGGTCAAGTGACTTGTTTAAAGGAAACAACCCATGACACCATATGAAATGCTACTTGAAAGGATGATTGGCTTAAGAAAATTTTCCATTTGTGTTCATTTAAAGATGGGATAACTTGGAGAGGAAATAAAGTGTACGTACCAGCCACATGTAGGGATGAAATACTTACAAATTGTCATGATGTAAAACAGACAGGACATTTCAGATTTTTAAAGACACTACATCTAGCCCGCCATCAGTTTTGGTGGCCCAAAATGAGAGTTGATGTTGAACACTATGTAAAGACATGCCATGTATATGCACAACATCTAAACCTTGAGTAGGCAAACCAATGGGACTATTGCAAACAGTATCAGAGCCAACACGTCCATGGCAAGATATAACCATGGATTTTATTGTTGAATTGCCAAACAGCAAGGGATACACTGTAATATGGACCATAGTTGACTTATTTTCAAAACAGGTGCACTTTGTCCACTGTAAAGCCCTACCATTGGCAGGACAATTGGCAGACATGTTTGTGACACAAGTATATAGATTACACAAGGCACCCAGAAGAATAATATCCAACAGGGAGTGTGCAGTTCATGGCACGATTTTGGAAGGCTTTCCTCATTTTGATGGGTTCTTCTCAGGGACTCATCTCAGCATATCACCCGAGTACAAACGGAGCCGCAGAAAAAGTGAATGCCATGGTCAAATGATATTTAAGATCGTATATCTCAGATCAACAAAGAGAATGGGTAGATTTAATACCATTTGCTGAAATTGCCTACAATAATGCACTGAATAGCAGTACTGGGTACAGTCCATTTTATATAGTACATGGTATGGAATTTGGCCCAATTCTGTAGTTTACCTGTCAAAAAGAAGACCCACCTAGTGTTAAAGAATGGTCAGAAAAAATACAAGGATGTTGGAGTAATGTACAAAAATCCTTAGAAAAAGCTTCCAGAGAATATAAAACTCAAGCAAACAAAAACAACAGGATACTAAACCCTTCCAGGTGGGAGAGAAAATATATCAAATTAAAACTGAACAGCCAGAAACTGGGTCCAAAATTTTTAGGCCCTGTTGATATAATAAAAGTAATAAACTCTGTGATACTTAAATTCAAATTATCGTCATGGTTGGGGTGGATTCATCCCATTTTTCATACAAATTTACTGCAGACAAGTTTTAATAGAAATGACAAGATACCTATGAAACCAGTACATGGAGAACCAGAACAATTCAAAATAGATAAAATACTAGATTCTAGAATACGAAGACTTAATACTTAATTCAATACTTAATTCAATACTTAATCCTATGGAAAGATTATCCCAAATCAGAGGCATCCTGGGTGAATGAGTCAGATATGTGTGCAGATACACCGAGGCAAACTTCATCCCGATAAGCCAGGACCCGATATGTAACCCCTATACATGCTATCCCTTTGTCTAATATGTTCTTGTATTCTAGGCAGAATCTTGGTAGAGGGGGCCACCTGTCACGACTCCAATGATGAATGGACTGGAGCCGAGACAGCCAAGATGTGATACGACCATAGTCATTTACTTATCTTACATTAACTGTGTTACCACGTTGGCGTTATGATGAGAATTCCGCAAATGACTGACATCAACTTCCTGGCAAGGAGCGGTGCAATATCAAGAGGGTGGTGGTGTAATAATGGTGTGGGGCAAATGGGGGATAGGGTGAATTGTCATGGAGGTGCATGGAATCACTGATAAGGGGAAAGGTACAGTTACCATGTTTCTTTAATTTAAGGATGTTGGATGTTAGGCAGCGAAGGCGGCCGGAAAGTGATTATAGTAATTAGGTTATTATCCAATGTACAACATGTATAAATACAGCTCTGGGTTGCAAAGAAAACCAGAGCTGACTTTAACAGAGTTTGATTGCTGTTACCTGTTGTTGTGGCATGGGAGAGAATAAAAACTTCACTGAAGCTACACAAGTAAGTTGGTATCTTATCGTTCACCCCCTCAATATTGGATGAACAGCTGACAGTAGTCATTAAGTGATGCCTGATTTTAGGGTGGGTTTTTTTGGCTATGATAGTTAAAACAATTATACAATTATTAAGCTTCTTTTCTTTACCTTGATTGTTGGAAGCCAGCTGAGAAGATCACAAATGGCTATCAAGTGACCCCAGAACATTGCAAGCATTGTAAACATTTCCCAGTGCCAAGTGCTCAAATTTCGATCACATGATCACATGACTATGGGGATATTGTAAGTATATAAGTATGAGGACTCTTGTAAGTTATTTTTTTCAGTGCTGTCATAATTTTGAACTGTTTCTAAATGAATGGTCAAAAGCCAAGGGTAGCTATATGGAAATGTTTCACCATTTTAAAAAAAAAACAAAACTTAACACTTGCAATTGCCTAGTAGTTTTCCTTCTAAATAATAATCAAGTTTGACCTTACAGGAATCTATCAGAGGGGAAGATACAATGCCTCTGTTAATATAAAAGTTCAATAAATTCATTAAACAGAAAGGCAAATAAAGTTAAGGAAAATAAAGAAAAGGATAGAAAGGTTTATTCTTAAAAAAAGCAAAGAAATTACGTTTCTAGTAATTATCTAGTTAATTATGTATTTCTGCTTATTATCTTGAAACATTTTTTTCTCCTACTACATTAATCAACCCAGAGTCCCACAATGCTGTTCTGCCCATGAACCAATAGTGTGTTTATTTTTCACCAGACATGTAACCAATAGCTGCTTATTTCTAGAAGTCTCTACTATTAAGGGACAAGAACCATGGGGGAACTGAAGGAAAAAGAAAGCTGAATCATTGCCAAAAAAAGTTGCAGAAAATTGCACTACAGATCCAACAAATCAGCTGGAAGTTATCTGAGATTCTTCAAAGGGAAATAATAATAACAAAAGAATGCAATGTTGAAAGTTTCATATGGATTTTCAATCTAGCTGCACATAAATAATCTTAAATCTCATGCTGTTTAAGGTTTATAATAAAAGCAGGTAAATAACTTAAAATTTCATGCTGTTCTTTAGACATGTGCCCGAAAGTACTACCCCAAAATTAATGCGTGTATCTTATGTCTCCATATAATCCATATTTTATTGTCTTCCAATGTACCACTGAATTTTAGGAGGTATTTCTCACTGAAACTAAAATGAAGAACCACAGGAACTGGATGTGTATTTGCAATAGTCTTGATATACTAATTTTATTGGCTGAAGGGAGCAGGTCAGGTGAAAACAAGATTTCAATTTTCCTGCTGTAGACACAAGTTGTATCACTGCACATCATTGATTGTTTCTGGCTTATCAATTATTCCCATCTCCTCCACCTGCTAGCCCCCTCTACCAAATTACACAGTCTCACATCCTTTAAGTCAGTGGTGGGATTCAAATTATTTACTACCAGTTCTGTGGGTGTGGCTTGGTAGGCATGGCAGGGGAAGGATACTATAAAATCTCCAGTCAGAGGTGGTATTTGCTGGTTCTCCAAACTACTCAAAATTTCTGCTACCAGTTCTCCAGAACTGGTCAGAACTTGCTGAATACCACCTCTGCTTTAAGTCAAACCATGCTATAAAACTAATTTATTTGGGTATAATAGTAAGAACCACCAAGAACTAGGCTTTTTCTTCTCTTTTCCTCTTGTCATACTTCTTCTAAGAAATAGCCATATTTTAAATGAGTTATGTATATAAAAGTATTGAGAAAATTTCATTGATCAAAAATTAGAGAACTTGTGTTGCTGTGTAGCAGTACTTTGCCTTCATGTTAGTGTTTCTTTTCAAAAATCCAGTATATCATCCAGTGATCAGTCTGAACTTCCAAGCTGCACATTACTGAATCCAGCATCTTTTCTCCGTTCCAAGCAATTGCTAAGAGACCTCAAGATTTTCTAAACTAGGGGTTGCCAACCTTTTGGACCTCAGGGACCACGAAACTCATAAATCCTGTTATGTATGTAAATAGTTAAAATAAAAGCGAGCTTGGGGTAAAGTGCAGGGTTCTGGCCCTGCACTTCTGATTGATTGTTAAGCGGCTCGATCAGATTGGTTGGGTTCAGAGAATCCGATTGGCCCTTAACGAAGGACTCTTATTGGTTTTGGAGCTAGCGTCTTACAGCTCCCTATTGGTTATTTCGCATTAAGGTTGCCTATATAAGGCAGAGTTGTTGTTATTAAAGTCTTAAGTCACTATGTAATAAAGAGCTGAACGTTCACCAACTAAGACTGTCTCCATTCATTTCACCCATGCCTGAAACCATATCACTGGCGACGAGGATGGGATTTGGAGACATCTGATCTTAAGGAACTTGGAAGAAAAACAGAGCACGTGTTAAGACGACGCCACCAATGGAAACCATGTCCAGCGGCATCGTACCATCCGCTCCGTTCGATCCGAACCAAGAGGATTGGGAATCCTACATGGATCGCTTCCAAATGTTCCTCGAAACAAACAACCTGAAGGACGCCACACCAGCCAAGAAGCGGGCGCTGTTCCTGACGTACTGCGGCCCGGCTGTCTTTAAAATGGCGAAAGCACTCGCGAAACCTCGAGAAGTGAAAGCAATGAGCTGGGACGACCTCGAACCTCTCCTGAGAGACCATTACGCGCCAACCGTACCTACACTCGTGAGACGCCACGAGTTCTATCAAAGAAGCCAGCGAAAAGGAGAGAGTGTGGCTGACTTCGTGGCAGACCTCCAACACTTAGGAGGCCTCTGCGGGTTCGCAGACTTAGATGAAGCACTGAAAGACCGATTAATTCTGGGATTAGATGCGCTAGGCGTGCAAAGCAAGCTGATGGCGAAAGGCGACATCGGCCTTGCTGACGCCATCGCCGAAGCCACTGCTGCTGAGGCGACCAAAAAGTCCACGGCGCAACTACGGTGAAGCCGAAACCCAACGACCCCACCGACAGGCGACATTTTATCCAGCTCAGAAGGTCAGCTAGTGACAACGCACTACGAGGACCTCTCTTCGTCGACAGACAGCGACGAAGAAGGGGTCCATCGACTGCGGTCCGACAGGGACCCTCGCCCTAAACCCTCACGCCCTTGCGCTGGTTGCGGGGCAAACCACCCCAGGGCAGACTGCAAATTCCATGACGCACTCTGCCATGAGTGCAGAAAACGAGGCCACATCAGTCGAGTCTGTCGCAGTTTACCGGGACCAAGTCAGGCCTCAAAGGGAACCAACTTTCGCCAATCGGCAGGAAACCATCCTGTAAGGCAAGATCCAGCAAACCATTCCTACAGATATCGAGCGTTGCAGAAAGAAGAGGCTCACCATACTATCACTATAGGTCACGCCTCAGCCATGGACGCTAAGAAGATTCGAGTTACAGTAGCCATAGAGAACCAACCTTGCCACATGGAGGTCGATTCGGGATCGTCCCTCTCGATGGTGTCGTGGAAGACATTAAAGCAACTCATTCCTACCATCCAATGCCAAGACCTTCGAATGCAACGTCTCATCCTTAAAGACTACCAAGGAAATCGGATCCCTGTGGTTGGGTCTTGTCGAGTCCACGTCTCATTTAAAAAGCATACGGCATACTTACCTCTAACGATCATCGATAGGGACAGGCCTAGTTTGTTGGGACTCCAATGGTTCACGCCACTAGGCATCGAGGTGGCCGGCGTGAACCGAGTCGATGATTGCGAGTGGGAGGAGGACCTTATTTCTGAATTCAGCGATGTCTTCGCAGATCATCTGGGCGAGTATAAGGGGACCCCAATTTCGTTTAGCCTCGACCCTAAGGTCACCCCGATCCGTTTAAAGCCCTGTCAAGTTCCGTTCGCCCTTAAGGCCAAGATAGATGAACAACTTGACAAACTAATTAAACAAGGGGTACTGCAACCCATTGATCATTCTCCATGGGAAACTCCTATTGTAACCCCCATTAAGCCAGATGGGCAATCCAAATCTGTGGGGACTACCGGGCCACTCTAAACCACGCCCTCCAGCAGAACGCGTATCCAGTGCTGGTGGTGCAGCACCTCCTTCATTCCTTGGGAAGCGGAAAGGTTTTTGCTAAATTAGATTTAGCTCAAGCCTATCAACAATTGCCTGTGGACGATAAAACAGCCCAAGCTTAAACAATAGTAACGCACAGAGGTGCTTTTAAATGTACCCGATTGCAATTCGGGGTAAGTGTAGCCCCGGGAATATTCCAAAGTTTAATGGAACAATTATTGCAGGGAATCAAGGGCATGGTTCCGTATTTTGATGACGTGTTAATTGCAGCTCCTAGTAAAAAAATTCTGCAGAATCGTTTAAAATGTGTTCTTAAAAAATTCCAAGAAGCGGGACTGAAAGTAAAAAGGGATAAATGTCATCTGTATACCGACAGTGTTGAATTTCTAGGTTATCGCATTGATAGTCAGGGTATTCACCCTACTGAGAGTAAATTAAGGGCGATAAAAAATGCTCCCAGACCCCGTAACAAAACAGATCTCCAGGCATTTTTAGGCCTTATGAATTTCTATAATGTGTTTTTACCACATAAGGCGACTGTGGCTGAACTGTTACACCGGTTATTAGATAAGAAAGCATTGTGGGTTTGGGGTTACCGGGAGGAAAAAGCGTTTCGAAATGTAAAAGATTTACTTACATCTGATTCTGTACTTATGCAATATAATGAAACATTACCCTTGGTTATAACTTGTGATGCCTCACCGTTTGGGGTGGGCGCCATTTTGAGCTATGTGCTGCCTAATGGAAACGAGGCCCCCGTTGCATACTTTTCGAAGACTCTTTCCCATGCAGAACGTAACTATGGACAAATAGATAAGGAAGCTCTTGCAATTGTGTCAGCCGTAAAAAAATTCCATGAGTATGTATATGGAAGGACATTTACCATTGTAACTGACCACAAACTTTTACTGGGGATAATCGCTGGGGACAAACCAACCCCCTATATATTGTCCCCAAGAATGACTCGATGGTCAGAGTTCCTAGCTGCTTATAATTATCGATTGTTATATCGCCCGGGGAAAGCCATTCCCCATGCCGACGCACTCAGCAGAGCACCGCTACCAGAGACTCTCGACGATCCGGCACCAACAGTATCGGCGTTACAAATCGAGATGCTCAACTCGCCCCCTATGACTGCTCGAGATATTGCGAGAGAGACCAGACGAGACCACACCCTAGCTCGAGTCCTAGGCTGGGTAGAACATGGATGGCCATTGGACCAGGTCCCAGATGACTTCGTGCCATTTAAAACAATGCAGACTGAACTTTTTTCACAAAAAGGCTGTGTCATCTGGGGCAATAGAGTCATCGTTCCAGAACGACTCCAAAAGACGCTGTTACAAATTTTGCACAAAGGACATCCCGAGATCGTGCGGATGAAAGCACTCACATGGAGCTACGCTTGGTGGCCAGGCATGGACCGACACATCGAGCAATGGGTGAAGGCCTGCACTAAGTGCCAACAAACCAGCAACGCACCACTAAAAGCTGCACTGACCGAATGGGAGACACCACGCGGACCCTGGTCCAGAATCCACCTGGATTTCGCAGGGCCGATTAAAGGACATACATTGCTGTTGACTGTCGATGCACACTCTAATTGGTTGGAAATTCATCGAATGACCAATACAACCTCCGAAGCAGTCATTAAAGTCCTTAATAGACTCTTTGCAACTCATGGATTGCCGGACGTCCTGGTGTCCGACAACAGACCACAGTTTACAGCGCTAATGTTTGAACAGTACCTTGCTAATAATGGCATCCGCCATGCGCTCACCTCGCCTGCGCATCCTGCTACCAACGGCCGAGCGGATCCAATTTGTAAAAAAGACTTTGCAAAAAGTGGACTATGATAATATTGATGAAAAAATAAACCTCATTCTACTTCTACAACACATCACTCCGCACAGCATAATCGGCAGAACTCCCGCAGAACTTCTCATGGGGCGAAAACTCCGTTCCTGCCTCGACCGACTGCACCCTGCTTACGAGCCAGAAAAGCCTGCAGGATCCAGCGGACGCTACCGTACCTTCAAGGTAGGCGACCCCGTTTATGCAAGAAATTTATCGGGCGACCCGGTTTGGATTGAAACAACGATAATATGCGAGACTGGGCCCAAATCCTATATTGTAAGATGTGTTGATGAAAGACTGTGGAAACGACATATTGACCAATTACAGTCATAACTCATATCGGCAAGCCAACAACTCCCCTACGACCAAACTGAGTGGGGGGGAAGGAATGGAAGAAGACGACATTCCAGGGAACCTGTTCCAAGAGAGCGATGAATCAAGTGAAACTCAGGAAATGGAGCCGGAGGAAGAATCGTACGCTCCAAGGGAAATCACACCAGAACGAGAAGCTGAGCCACTGCCAAACAACATTCTACCTCAACAGGACTGCACGCAGCCAGTCCAAAGAAAATCTGATAGACCCAAAAGACAACCATCCTATTTGAAGGACTATATAATCACACCATAATTGAGGAGCCAGGGGGAAGGGGTGTTATGTATGTAAATAGTTAAAATAAAAGCGAGCTTGGGGTAAAGTGCAGGGTTCTGGCCCTGCACTTCTGATTGGTTGTTAAGTGGCTTGATCGGATTGGTTGAGTTCAGAGAATCCGATTGGCCCTTAACAAAGGACTCTTATTGGTTTTGGAGCTAGCGTCTTACAGCTCCCTATTGGTTATTTCGCATTAAGGTTGCCTATATAAGGCAGAGTTGTTGTTATTAAAGTCTTAAGTCACTATGTAATAAAGAGCTGAAAGTTGAGCTGAAAGACTGTCTCCATTCATTTCACCCATGCCTGAAACCATATCAAATCCCGTGGACCGGAGACCCCGGGAAAATCCCCCAAAAAGTCTGCAGGAAAATTCCCCACCCCGTTTTCCTACTGATTGATTATTCTTTATTTGGGATCACAGGATACCATCTCCAGCTCCATTCTCAGGGGGAGAGAGACTTTTGGCTTCATGCAAGGAAAGCAGCAGAAGTCTTTCTTTCTCTCCCCCAAACTCACCAGAAATGAATCTTTGCCGGTGCAGCCTCTTGGAGCAGGATGCCTTGCAGCATCCCAAAGTTCATTTCTGGTAGAGTTTGGGGAAGAGAAAGAAAGACTTTTGCTGCTTTCTTTGCACACAGCCAAAAGCAGAAGAAAAAAGCAGAAAGAAGCAGCCCAATGGCCAGGCTAGGGGCAAATGGGGCAAGTTCCCTCCTTCTGACCTTTTCCCCCTCCCCTGACTACCTCGTGTTATTCACAACGCAAGCGATGCAAGCCTTGTGTTTCTGTGGGCCATGTGGGCTGTGCAGCCTTATGTTCCCATGCAACCTGGATTAACTGCTTTGGAGGAAGTGCTTTGGTGATGACATTTCTTTGTGGACCACCAAAATTTTCTCATGGACCACCAATGGTTCCGGCCCACTGGTTGGTGACCACTGGTCTAAACTACTTGAAACTATGAAATTGCAGGGATTAGATGCAGTACTTCTGCTTTTATGTGTTTATTTTTCTTGGGGGTTAGAGAATGATGTGACAGATTGTCTTTCTCCACAGCTTGACATATTTTCAAAACATAAATTGTTCTAGAATAGATTGTTGAAATAAATTCTTACTATAGTCAACAAAATTAGACAGATGGGGGAAATTGGGATTTTCCATAAAGATGGAATTTTTCTATAAATTTTCATCCTGTTCAACTAATTCTCACACCTTTAGTCAACATTGGGTTTAGAGCTACATACTGTAATAGCATAATTGACCCAATACATACACCCTTATGTTTAGCAGCAGTAAATTCACTCTGAAAATATGCAAATTATATTCTTTATTGTTAATTGCTCAATAAATTGTAATTAACATGCAGTGCATTTACAGAATCATTTTGAAATTTGAAGATGATTTTTTAAAGCACATTATTTGAATGTCAGTTTATGCTATAGAATATATGCAATATGGCTACAAATATGGCTAAAGGACACAATGGTTTTATCAAAAAATGAAATTAACATTATGCAGTTGTGATACAATTTATGTTGCAAATATATAGAGTAAAATGTAATGACATACATATGAAAGAAGCAAGTTTATGTCATGTATATGATTCTCATTTTGGATAATGAATATGCAAAGCATTGTATTATTCAGTTGGCAAGAAACTTTGGATATAATGTAATGCTGGAACAATGGGAGAATATGTGGATGAAAGGTCCAATATTTACACTAAATTACAATTTCAAAGAAGATTTTTATAAAATCTTGTATCATTGCTACTTAACACCAGATATGTTGTCAAGCAGGAGTGGGATGCTACCTTTTCGGCCTGGTTCTATAGAACTGGTAGCTCCATAGTGCAGCTGACATCGAATCAGTTCACTGTGATGACCTTCTGGTCATCTGGTCCACCCACCTACCCAGGCTCTTGGCTGTCCTTTATTTCATGCTTTTTCAACTTCAGCTGAGGTTGAAAAAGCAGGAAAGAAGAGGATTTTCAAATGCTGCACATCCATTCTTGTCAGCTGTCCGGGCGGCATAGCTGATGATTTTTCACAAATGCTTCACATGCGCACGCAGCAAAATGCACTCTGACTGATAAGTACAGTATATAAAATCATACATTGCAATGTCCTACCTGTCAGTGAATACTTCAGCTTCAACCATAACAATACAAGAGCAAACAATAGATACAAATTCAAGATTAATCACACCAAACTTGATTGCAGGAAATATGACTTCAGCAACAGAGTGGTCAATGTCTGGAATACTCTACCTGACTCTGTGGTTTCTTCCCCAAACCCCAAAAACTTTAACCTTAGACTGTCTACTATTGACCTCACCTCTTTCTTAAGAGGTCTGTAGGCGGTGTGCATAAGTGCATAACATATATATATATATTTGTTTTCTGAGGTACTTGCGGGTATTTGTATGTGGATCTTTGGTTATTCGGGTTTTCTCCCGCGTAAGATTGGAAGTATCTAGGCAACGTTTCGATGAAGTCTCATTCATCATCTTCAGGCTTGGTCTTCAGCTCTGTGCTTCTCAGAGTGATGTGAGCTTGCAGCTGCTTCTTCCTTTTAACTGCTAGTGGGGGTGTGACTTGATTGGGTGGGGGCTTGGCTGTGTTCTGATTGGGTGGGGGGGTGTTCTCATTGGTTGGGCGTTTGGCTGTGTTCTGATTGGTTGGGGGGTTGGCTGTTTTCTGATTGGCTGGAGACGTGTTCTGTTCAGGTGGGGGCTTGATTGTGCTCAGGTTAGTCTTAGTTGCTGGAGGGTTTGAGCTGGTGAGCTGTGATCTTGCTGTTTGGCTTCGAGTTCGTGGTCGTGCTGCAACTTCATGGTGGAGGTCAGTTCGCTTCAAGTATGGCTCAGAGGGGTTTGAGGTGGGTAGTAATGCAGCTGCAGTGCGGCTTCTGGTCCGTGGTCGTGTTTCATCTTCTGTGTGGGTGTGAGTCTGCTTTCTACGTGGAAGTGTGGTGGTGGCATCTTGTGTGGCTCTCAGGGGTGTGGGTCTGGTGTCATTCTTCATGTTAGGTATGCGTCTGTTCATGAGGGCGGGTTTCCAAATGGCTGGTAGGCGGGAGGTATCATCTCGTTTATTCATGCTGTGTGGGCGTTTTTCTATCTCTATGGCTTCTCTGATGATTCTGCTGCTGAAGTGTTCAGTTTTGGTGATAGTTCTGGTATTTTTAAAGTCAATCTCATGTCCTGTGGCTTTGAGGTGTTGGACCAGGGAAGAGGTCGGTTCTTCCTTTTTGATTGAGTTCTTATGTTCTTCAATGCGTGCACCTATTCTTCTGTTAGTCTGTCCAATGTATGTGGTGGGGCAGGCAGTGCAAGGGATTTCGTATACTCCTTGATTTTCCAACTCGATTCTGTCCTTAGGGTTTCTTAGGATGGTGGATATCTTTCTGTTTGTGCAGAATGCTGTCTTAATGTTGTGTTTTTGGAGGATCTTGCTAATTTTGTCCGTAGTGCCTTTTATATATGGGAGGAGGGCTTTGCCATTCTCTTGTTCTTTGTCTTGGATTTTGGCTGGGGTTTCTTTTTGGATTAGGTGGGTGATCTTCTTTCTTTGGAATCCATTGGCTGTCAGCATGCCAGTGAGAGTGTGTAGTTCGGTCTCTAGGTATTGTTCATCGGCTAAGCATTTTGTTCTGGAGATGAGTGTCTCGGCTACGGAATTGATCTGTGCTGGGTGGTGGTGTGAGAGTGCGTGTAGATAGCGGTTTGTATGTGTTTTCTTCTGGTAGATGGTGTGTCCTAGGGAGCCATTGGATTTTTTGTATACCAAGACATCTAGGAAGGGAAGTTGGTTGTTAGCTTCTGTTTCCATGGTGAATTGTATTTTGGGGTGTTGGCTGTTGAGGTGTGTGAGGAAGTTGTTCAGTTTTTCTTTCCCGTGTGGCCAGATTATGAAGGTGTCATCTACGTATCTGAGCCAGAGTTTGGGTTTGTGATCATATTTTTCTAGAGCTCGTGTTTCAAAGTGTTCCATGTAGAGGTTAGCGATGACAGGTGAGAGGGGTGATCCCATGGGTGCTCCTTCTATTTGTTTGTATTTTTGTCCATTGTAGGTGAAGTATGTATTGGATAGGCAGTGGTTGGTCAGATCTAGGATGTGCTTGGGGGGTTTGTATTTGTTTTGGATGGCTATCAAGGCTTCTTTTATTGGCACTTGGGTGAAGAGGGATATGACATCGAAGCTCACTAGTAGGTCACTGAGTTGTAAGTTTTGTTTCTTTATGATCTCGATGAACTGGAATGAGTTTCTTACGTGTGAGTTGATGGATTCTGCATAGGGCTGTAGTTGTTTGGCGAGAAATTTGTCTAGGTTTTATAGAGGTGAGCCTATGGAGCTGACTATTGGTCTAAGTGGGGTTCCTTCTTTGTGTATCTTTGTGTATCTTTGTGTATCTTGGGGAGACCATAAAGTTTAGGGCATCTGGATGATTTCTCTCTGGGTATGATTCTTTGCTGGATTTCTTCACTGATGGGGGAGGCTTTTATTTTGGATCTGGTGGTTTTTTCTAGGTAGGTGCTGTCTTTAGGGGTTTGTATGTGAGGTCTTGGAGTAGGTTGGTTAACTTGGATTAGTAGTCAGATGTGTTCATAACCACTGTCGCGTTTCCCTTGTCTGCTGGTAGGATTATTATGCTGGTGTCTTCTTTCAGGTTAAGTAGTACAGTTTGTTCTTCTTTGGATAAGTTGCTTTTGGGTGGTTTGCTAGTGCAGAGGATGTTGGTGATTTCGAGTCTGATTCTATTGGCATCATCAGGGTTGGTTTTGGTCAGGCTGGTTTCAACTCCTAACAGAAGAATAGCTGTACGCATTGAAGAACATAAGAACTCAATCAAAAAGGAAGAACCGACCTCTTCCCTGGTCCAACACCTCAAAGCCACAGGACATGAGATTGACTTTAAAAATACCAGAACTATCGCCAAAACCGAACACTTCAGCAGCAGAATCATCAGAGAAGCCATAGAGATAGAAAAACGCCCACACAGCATGAATAAATGAGATGATACCTCCCGCCTACCAGCCATTTGGAAACCCGCCCTCATGAACAGACACGTACCTAACATGAAGAATGATACCAGACCCACACCCCTGAGAGCCACACAAGATGCCACCACCACACTTCCATGTAGAAAGCAGACTCACACCCACACAGAAGATGAAACACGACCACGGACCAGAAGCCGCACTGCAGCTGCATCACTACCCACCTCAAATCCCTCTGAGCCATACTTGAAGCGAACTGACCTCCACCATGAAGTTGCAGCACGACCATGAACTCGAAGCCAAACAGCAAGATCACAGCTCACCAGCTCAAACCCTCCAGCAACTAAGACTAACCTGAGCACAATCAAGCCCCCACCTGAACAGAACACGCCTCCAGCCAATCAGAACACAGCCAAACCCCCAACCAATCAGAACACAGCCAAACCCCCAACCAATGAGAACACCCCCCACCCAATCAGAACACAGCCAAGCCCCCACCCAATCAAGTCACACCCCCACTAGCAGTTAAAAGGAAGAAGCAGCTGCAAGCTCACATCACTCTGAGAAGCACAGAGCTGAAGACCAAGCCTGAAGATGATGAATGAGACTTCATCGAAACGTTGCCTAGATACTTTCAATCTTACGCGGGAGAAAACCCGAATAACCAAAGATCCATATATATATATATATATATATATATATATATATATATATATATATATATATATATATATATATATATATATATATATATATTTCTTATATGTATCCATGTATTCATAACTATGTTTTTACTTATACCTATTATCTTATAAGCAATTGACAAATAAAAAAAATGAACCAGTTGTAACACTGGTTGAATCCCATCCCTGTTATTAAGAATATATAAAGGTATTTCAAATGAATGTTGGAAATGTAAATGTAAAGAAGAGAGCTTTTATCTTCTATGGTGGACATGTGATAAAGCAAAGAAATACTGGAGTAGGATTCACATCTTAATACAGAAAATTCTCAAAGTGAAAATGAAGATAAACCAGAAACTTTTCTTCTGGGTTTAATGGAAAAAAAGCTTGGAAAAATAACGTTGATGTTATGTATGTTGACAGCAGCAAGATTACTTTATACACAAAAAATGGAAGGACACTTTGATTTAGACAATGAATGGTTGTTGTCAACATATGTAACAGTTGATGGAGTTAGCAAAGATGGCAAATTGATTTGGTTAAAAAAAAAATACAATTCCTTTCATTTCTACTTGGAAATGTTTCTGGACTTTGTGCTTGAGGTGGAAAAAAATGAAACTTTAATTTTGGGTTTTATTAATTAATAGGTTTGTTTTTATAGAAATGGCTAATTTATATTATTATGTAAAAGTAAAAAGTTGAGGATTGCTATTACTATCTTATTCTACTGCATCGAAGAGGGTCAGAAGTCAACACCATTCTTTCTTTTTTCCTTGCGTTACACTTTTCGTTTCTCCCCTATTTTCCTACCTATTTTCTTTTGAACATCTGTATTATATATTATAAACTAATTAAAAATGAATATGATTCTCATTTTACCACTCATCACCCCTGCAAAACACTCATGGCTACTGGTAATATTTCCTTTGGACACCAGCAAATATTATTTATCTTTATAGTGCATGGAGGTAATAATGTACTTTAGAAAATCAGGAATGCTGCTACCCTTTCTTTTATAGCATTTAAATTCATTTTGTAGTACAAATAATAGCACAAATGGAGCAAATGTATTCTTAATTATTTTTGCAATGTTTGCATTCTTAATGAAAATTTACTTTACACCCACAGTTGAGAGATCATTTTTTGTTGGATCTAAACTGGACAGTAGTGATCAGAATATGCTATTAATTATCTTAATTCTTCAAATGGGCAATCAGTGTTGTTTTATGTTATAGAGAACAAAAAAAACCTGATAAAAATATTTTTCAGTCGTTCAGCTACTTATAACATTTTGTGACCTAGTGAATATCATTTTGCCAAGCAAAATCCTATCAATAACTGCTTCTTACATTTTTATTTGCATATACTGGTAACCTCTATGATAGTCCTATCTATTTTATCTATTGTTGCTAGTCTTTAAATTTTCTTCAGTTTTTCCAAACATTGGGTCCAACTTATTTGTTGAGGTTCGTATGCTGCTCAGCAAGACTCCAGGCATTAGGATACTATTTAATTTTATGTGTCAAATTTGGAACACAAATATTTACCACATTTGCAGATGATGCTAAGCTGGCCAGTATAGCTAACACTCTCAAAGACAGGCTCAAGCTACAAATAGATTTTGACAAACTTGAACACTGGGCCCTATCTAACAAAATGAAAATCAATGTAGAGAATTTCAGGTAAGAAAAAAAGTACTCATATAGACTGGGTGAAACCAGATGCAATAACAGTAACTGTAAAAGGGATATTATAGTCTTCATTGACAACCAACTAAGTATGAGTCAGTAGTGTACAGCGACAGCCAAAAAAGCCAATGAAACCCTAAACTGCATTAACAGAGGGATACAATCAAGATCAAATGAGATATTAATAGCAATAGCACTTAGACTTATATAGCGCTTTATAGTGCTTCACAGCCCTCTCTAAGCAGTTTACAGAGTCAGCATATTGCCCCCAACAATTTGTGTCCTCATTTTACCCACCTCGGAAGGATGGAAGGCTAAGTCAACCTTGAGCCTGGTGGGATCTGAATTGCCAAATTGTAGGCAGCTGGCTGCAGAAGTAGCTTGCAACACTGCACTCTAACCACTGTGCTACAGAGGCTCCTAATACCACTCTATAAAGTCTTAGTAAGACCATACCTAGAGTACTGCACCCATTTTGGTCACCACAATATAAAAAAAGATGTTGAGACTCTAGAAAATGTGCAGAGAAGAGCAACCAGATGATAGGGGACTAGAGACTAAAACATAGGAAGAATGGTTACAGGAATTAGGCATGGCTAGTTTAGTGAAGAGAAAGGCCAGGGAAGACATGATAACAGTGTTCCAATATTTGAGGGACTGCCAGAGAGAGGAAGGGGTCAAGCACCAAAGCACCTGAATGCCAGACAAGGAATAATGGATGGAAACTGAACAAGGAGAGATTCAACCTGGAAATAAGGATAAATTTTCTGACAGTGAGAACGATCAGCCAATGGAACAGCTTGCCTTTGGAAGTTGTGGGAGCTTAATCACTTGAGATTTTCAAGACGACATTGGACAGCCATTTGTCAGAAATGGTGTAAAGTGTTTTGCTTGGGTGGGGAGTTGGACTAGATGACCTAGAAAGTCCCTTCCAACTCTGTTAATTTCCAGCAATTTAGTTACTCCATATTTGTTCCCACTCTTGATTTCTAGTCACCATGAAAATATTTCAATAGGCAAATGAGGTAGCCACATTCATGATTTTAAGGATTATCCATAATTTGTTATTATTTATACAATCAAGTGCCTTTCTATAGATAAAGAGTTTTGACTTTGCACAAAGTCTTCTTAGTTATGCTTGAGGGACACTATAGAAACACTTTCTTCTTGGAATGGCAATGCCCTTGCAAATCTGGACATGTAGAAACTGTACAGTATGTCGTCTTCCAGTATTTGGACTATATCAACCTTATCCTACTATTTCTATACAATAATCCATAACATGTTGAGCAAATCTACAAATTCCTGCTGCTTTTGGGAATCAGTCCTGTCACAGTATAGAATGTTTCCAGGTTCTGTGCAATGATACTCAAAATGTACTAGACAATGACATCTGGACTGGGATTTACAGTTTAGTCTTGGCAGGTTCCTATCTGCAATAACAGAGTGTTTCATAGACAAGTGACATATGGTATTTTATTTTATTATTTTATTTTATTTTATTTTATTTTATTTTATTTTATTTTATTTTATTTTATTTTATTTTATTTTATTTTATTTTATTTTATTTTATTTTATTTTATTTTATTTTATTTTATTTTATTTTATTTTATTTTATTTTATTTTATTTTATTTTATTTTATTATTTTATTTATATGGTATTCAATAGTATTTATGTAAAAATTGCTTTCTCACCCCTATGATTGCATGTGTCTTCCTCATTCTCAGGTCCTTCATTAGAGTCTTGGAATTTAAAGGTTCTGTTCAATATCTTAGTTGTTATTAGAACTGCACTCATGTGGACAGAAGGTTCTGATGTCATTACTGGAATATATTGGAGCCACTCTCCCAGTTTAAGAGTCATAGCTATCCATTGGGACCACATTGGCCATTACTTTTTACATCCTCTCTAGTTTCTCCTTTGGCCCTTGAACTTCTCCAGATTCTCTTATACCTTCTTCTTGATCTTGATGTTAACCAGCACCAAGCAATATGTATGAATTACCTAGATCTTGTTTACACATTAAGCCAATGATATTGTAATATTTCTGTCTTCCTTTCCTCATTATTTTTGTTTTCATGTGACTATGATATAACAAATTATAATAAGGTATTTATAACTGGCCTGCATGTCTGCTATGTTAATTCTATCTTCATCATCCACATCATTTAGCCATTGTCTATCTATTGCAGCAAGAAGGCCTCTTCCACTTGTTTCAAATTTATATGGTCCTGAGTTTTCTTTTGCCAATTGGGTTGGCAATACTTGATATGTCACCGATATATCTTGTTTTAGGTCACTTTCATGGATGCTTTTAATCAAGTGAGAACCATTCTATTATTGCCTTGGTCTATCTGCCATTCTTGCTATGTGACCAGCCCATTTCCATTTCATTGTTTTACTCTCTTGATCTTGTTTTCTAATCCATGTGCAGGTCTATTGTGAACATTAAATGATACACAACCAAAGGAGCAAGCATAGGTTCAGAAGCAGCTACAGCAC
This sequence comes from Hydrophis major, assembly GCA_033807585.1. Classification (NCBI taxonomy): domain Eukaryota; kingdom Metazoa; phylum Chordata; class Lepidosauria; order Squamata; family Elapidae; genus Hydrophis; species Hydrophis major. The sequence goes on along the minus strand of CM066343.1, from coordinate 91,543,011 downwards.
AATATATCACATCCAGGTTATTCAACAAGTCTTGAAAAGCATGAGTACAGCAGCCTTTGTCTATGGCTTTCATTGACTGCAAAAAAAGTTTTTGACTCAGTATTCCAGCAAGCAATATTAATGCATTGCTCAGTCAAGGCATAGACACTGCTTACATAAACTTAGTACAATAAATATATGAAAAAACAATTGCAACAAAATAAAAAAAATACAAAAAGGATTACCTAAATTGTCTTGATCAATCCTAAGTGCCCTCTTTCAAATCCAGGGTCCAAGGCTAAATACAAATATAAATACAAAAAAAAGTATATACTGTATATACCTAACATCATTCTTAGTTGAATGCTGATTTGTATAATGTAGCACTGTTGGTTTCCCACCCCTTGTGTAGAAGGTCAAAATAATTTCAAACTATTAAACTATTAAATCTATTTGTCTATGGAGTTTATCAGTCATCCAGGTCATAGTTGTCCCAAAAGTGCTTTTTCAAAAGGAAACTGGACTATCTGGTTTTTCTTTGAAGACATTTGACTTCTTATCCAAGAAGCTTCTTCAGCTCTGATTGGATGGTGGGTAATGGAAGGATTTATACTCCTTGCAGACAGTTGGTAATTTGTATTCTTTTAGAGAGTTATTAAGGCCACCCAGAGGTTTATCTTTGTCATCAGTGTCACCTGAGTGGTGCAAATGGGTTTGGAGCCTTCCTGGAAGTGTTGAAAGAATTGTGTTGTAGACTGGAAATAGATGGTGTTGCATCCCCCTCCCTCTGTTTAGCCAGCCAATTAACCTTTGAAGATCTAAACAAAAACAAAAGTTCAAAAAGTAAATATAAAATCCCAGCCATGCTTATGATAAGGTGTTATTGGTTGGAGGAGGCAAAGCCCATTGACTTTTCAACTGCTTCCGCAGAGAACTGCAATCTTCAATATTCCTCCTCCCAGGTGGATCCACAACCTATATTGTCTTAGGTCAATCATAAGTGTCCCCTTTCAAATCCAGGATCCAAGACTGCCAAAGAACCAGCTCTGGCAAAAAAAACACAGAAAAATGTGAATGAGACAAAAATAAATCTTACACCTCAACAGCTATTTGGAGGGAGAAATCAGAGCCTTGGTAATTAGTATTGAGAGTTGAGTTGAGTTTATTTAACCATGCCTCATATTAGCTGTTGTGCTCTGTATTGAGGAAGTGGTAGTAATGTTCCAGCTTCAAGTATTCATCCAGGTTTCCTGAGTCCAATATGTAATATGTGATTGTTCTTACTCAAGTTTTTGTCCATTACATTGAAAGATTGGGTAACTAGTTGTTTCTCAGTATGGATACAGATCTTCTATCCATACATAGAACTCATGCATCTATTTTCTCATATATTTTATATATCCCCGCTCACTGTTGTGGTAACATTCCATCAATTCCTGGTTCTCTTGTCTCATGCATGGTTTATTCTACTAGCTCATTCACCATCATCTTGTAACGGGTCTTCAATCTCTGATGTGGACCTTGTTAATCTGAGTGATGTGGACCTTGTTAATCTGAGTGATGTCTGAGCTGGTATGAATCTCTTAGTTTGTATCATTCTCATATTTCAGGTAGGCAAGTGAAGCATTGCGGGTCTTTGTTAAGTAAATAACAGCCAGGATTTGAATCCTGGATTCCCATGTCAAAGATTGAGCTCTGTCTACTAGAATCAAACCTCTCAGAGCTATATATAACATTGGCCTATACCTATTTATATCCTATGACCCTTCTTTTAATTCTGTTTCTTATCTATACCTTATGCTAGTAAGATTATAATAAAGATTTTCATAATAAATAACACAAAAATATAAATTATTTTGAACTCTTTTTTCATCATCCATGAGATAATATAAATGTGAACTTCAATGACTGTCAATTCAGCTGTTTGGCCATTTTTGATCTACATATTGTTGAATCCTAGGCTGTGAAACCTTGACTGCTATTGCATTATCATGTGAAATAAATGCAACTGTTCAGAAATTTGAGCATTTTTGCATGGTTTTTTTTTTCCTTTTTGGTATTGAAATAAACATATTTTCCAGTCTCTTTGTTGTTATAGTATAGTGGTTTTTTTTAGCAAAACTGTCCAGGATCTATCTAACTTCACTTCTAAAATTTTGTTCCTAATTTATGAGCCAAGAGTTTAACCATATCATTAATTTGAAAAGACTCTCTATTGAGTAAGCATGTTTTCTTTAATGTTCTGACATCTGTAATTTTTGATAATTAATAAAAAAAGGTTGCCAACATTTGAATAAGAAGCAGAACACCTTGTAAATTGAAAAGTAGAAAAATATTATTTTGTCTTACAAAAGTTTTTTTATATTGCTGTAAAATGATAAATCTGTTTTGCTATTATTCTAAATTATGAAGAAATGAATCTATATGCCAAAATCTCATAGACAAGAATTTCTCAAAGAAGATATAAAAGAAGACTAGTAAGAGAATCAATAAATAAATCCATACACAATTTACAATGTTGTTGCTTCTTGCATACAAAGTGATTACATTTATTTATATCTTTGTCTTACAAAAGGAAAATATGCATTATCAGAGAAGAACATTGTTTTACCATGACAAATTCAAAATGACATAAAACATACAGGAAACACTTAAATAGAAAAAGCTTTCTCTTGATTCAAAATGAAACATATGAAAAACAAACCTGATTGTTATAGCTTTGTGTTCAAATGTGCCATTAAAAATCTTCTTAGATAGAATGTCCAGCTAAACCGAACATTCTTTTAAATATATTGTTCTTTGAGCAGCTCATATGTTTGAATGCCAGACATTTTATATTAATTTACAAATTGTTGAGAAATAACATTGCAAGCATATGGCATTGAGATAAGTTTTCATTTTCTTATTGGATAAATATAATTAGTTATTATGACTGTAAGAATAGTATGATAGCCAGCGCATAAAAGTGTTTATTGTAAAGTTTTGAGAAACCAAGATTCAGTCTACACTATGGAAATTCATTGGGATTTCTTGGACTGCAAGAGACCAAAGATTTTTCTTTTTTTTCCATCAAAGTTTTTTTTCCCCCTTCAATATAAACATACATATTTTATAGACAATATATTGACTGCGTCAAGTCTTTTTTAAGCAACACTAACAATAGTAATACAAATAAGTATGTGTAGTTCTAATCTTCCAACTTCAAAAATGCTAGTCTCTTTTCAGAATCCATTTACCATTTTCCCATTAATTTGTTTAAATATAAATAACATTTTTTGTGTCCTGTATTTGTTACCTCTAAATACTATTATTTAATATTTTTTTAAAAAAATTACTCATTATTCCAGCATAACTTCAATATTCCGAATGTGTAGCATTACTAATAATGCCAAATATTAACAATATTTAACAATCCAAGGAGTATATCTCAAAATCCAATACAATTTCTTGTCCTTAATATTTTAAATTCACAATATACTTTAACACACTATTAATATTAATAATACATATTATTAGTTTAGGATTACCTTGTTAGGAATGTAAGTCACCTAACAGTTGGGTTGGAAAATATATAAACCAGGATAGACATTTTAATACTGTCTCTTTAAGGGAATGCTAAAATTGTAATTGTGTGTAGTTCCTCAAATGGCCATAAGATGGAGCCAGGAACCTGGGTTGTTCTGTTCTCTTGTTGCTGAGAGTGTTGCCCTTCCTACATTTTTCTCTATTGATCATAGTTCTTCTTGGATTTGATGTAAGTCTGTTACTGAACTGTTTTTGATACGGGACTTTGTTATTTGGATTATCCCTGGACTGAAAACTGACTGCTTTAACTGTGTATGACTTGGACTGTGTTTGGACTTTTGCTTAACGGTTTTACTGGAAGTAAAAACCTACATTTTACTATACAGTGTATCTGTGTGCTAGTTGTGTGTTATTCTTCACTACTCTCACTACGTCTCCCTGGGTGCACTCATTCTCCTAATGGGGAATTACCTCAACATACCTAATCCTAAATTCCTATGTATTAATCTTATTTGGATTATAGTAAATTATATTATCTATTAACATATATACTACTATTTTCCCTATATGTATTTTCCCATTTTGTTAATATATTTCTCATTATCCATAATCTCTTAACCTTTTAAAATTCCATTGTTTATTGACTTTTTAGTCAGCCTTTTATCTCCCTTTCTTGAAATCTTCTATCTCTTTTTGATTTTTTTTGTGCCTACTGAACTTGCCCTTCTGAGTACCTTTTGTTTCTTTCTCCTATATTATTGGAATATCATCAATAAGATTTCCTTTTGTTTTTTTAAAAAAGATTTTTCTCTTTTCTCTCTATTCTGTTATCAACTTTTGAGGGTTTATATAATTGTCTTCTACTAATTAATCCTTTCTCCTCTTTGTTTTTGATTTCTTGCATCTCATTTTGATTTTTCCCTTCCACTGCTTTTTCTAATTTCTCATTCATTCATTTCTTGAGCATCGTGTTCCTCTCCCCCCCCAATTGTTGTGTAACTTCTACATTCATTTCTGTATCTTTAAACAATCCCCTTGCCTCCTTATTGTCTTTTATAGATTCACACATACTTTTTAACATAAACTATATTTCTTCATATAGCTCTACTGTCCCTTGTAAATCCATTTTATAGTATGTATATAGATAGATAGATAGATAGATAGATAGATAGATAGATATAGATATAGACATAGATATAGATATAGACATAGATAGATAGTATATTTCTATAGTTCCAACATCTCAGTATTTAAAAACTCCTGCTTAATAAAATTTAATCAATCTCATAATTATACCCCCAAAACCCCTCATTTTATGATCTTTAAAATTCTTTAAAAAAAAAAAAGTTTTATTAATTTTTGAAACCAATACACAAACAAACAAAACATAGAATATAGAAACATAAAAAATCTTTTCTGGAAAAAAACAAATAAGGCATCTTATTTAAAAACCAAATAATTCCAATTTATCATATTTCCATACAAGCACAATTTAATATATATATTTATCTTATCTGTTCAACTTCATATCTTTTCCCAACTTCTCTTTATTCCTCTCTTTCCTTCTATTCAATTATATTTCTTTTAACTTGAATTATATATTTTCATTGTATCCATCTGCCTTATTTACAATTCCATTATTTAATTTCCAAAGACCAACAAAACATAAAACATAGATATTGTTAGGAATGTAAGTCCTCCTTTACATAAAACCTCCTTTCTAAAAGCTACATATAAGTTTTGAGAAAACAAATAAACATTGTTTTATACAACATAGTTTCCAATTATCATTTAAGCACATACATATCTTTTCCAAATTTCTCGTTGTTTCTCTCTTTAGTGATATTCCTCCTAGGCTTTATTAATTCTCAGTCAAACATAAATGCCCAAAACACAAAACATAAAACATCCTTTTGGAAAGTGGCCTATCCCCAGGTTACATCTTTTTTTAACAGACCTAAATCAAATTCATGCTCACCTTATATAGCATTACTTGACTTGTTTACCATTCTATATTTTCTATATAAACTTCTCCCCTCTTTTCATTCTCTTAATTATATTTTTTTAATTTAATCTTAATTTAGATCATTATACTTGTATCTTGTCTGTTCTTTTTCAATTATCTATTTATCTCTTCTCTTTAACAACAAAATTTCCCCTGTAATCACTAACTGAAGTATGGTGTCTTTCTATCATTCCCCTGAATTTGACAATTTAAATAATGCATAATTTCCATTCTGATTCTGCGTAGTACATTCTACATGTTACATTTTAATATAAGAAAATAATAAGTTTATAATATAATTAAGTATGTAATTTCCATTCAAATTCTACTTAATACATTATTATAAGTGGGAAAATAAAGTAATAAATTAATAATAACATTTAGACAATACCAAAATAAACTCTATAGCCAAACCTTACACATTTCCTTATATTTTGTTAAATGTTAAAGTCTATCATTATTAAGCATTTTAATGTTTAAATATTTTTAAATCTTATAATATTCCAATTTACTATTTCAAATAGAAATACTACAATACTATCTTGTGTACTTTTGCAGAATCTTTTTTTTAATAATTATACTTTACCCTTTATCTCTGAAAAAAATCTGCTTTTTTGCATCTTGTTTCAAGCCTTTGTGGCTTTTTTCCCTTTTCCCCTTCCTTTCTTCTTCGATCTAGCCGTTTGCCCCCCCATCTCCTAACCTTCGCCTTTTTAACTTCCCCTCTCTGTTGTATTCCTCTTTTCTATTGCTTTCTGACATTATATCGATTTTTGACCTTATTTTTCTCTTTCTTGGTTGTTTTCTTAAGTTTTAAATTCTCCATTTTCCTTCCCCTCTTATTTTCTTTCTTAATTAAAACTTTTTGTCCATAGATATAGATATAGATATAGATATAGATATAGATATAGATATAGATATAGATATAGATATAGATATAGATATAGATATAGATATAGATATAGATATATAGATATAGATATAGATATAGATATAGATATAGATATAGATATAGATATAGATATAGATATAGATATAGATATAGATATAGATATAGATAGATAGTATATTTCTATAGTTCCAACATCTCAGTATTTAAAAAGTCCTGCTTAATAAAATTTAATCAATCTCATAATTATACCTCCAAAACCCCTCATTTTATGATCTTTAAAATTCTTAATAATTTACAGCCTTATAGTTTCCCAATTATATATCTCCCAATTGTCCCCATTTTAAAGTATTTTTAGCTATCCTTCTTTTCTCTTTTCTTCTGACACTTTCCTTCTTTTGCCCCATAGTGTTCTGTTAAATATCATTAATAATCCAAGTCCAAATTAATCCAATAGATTCTCCAATCTTTCAAATCCATAATCCAATACAATTTTAATAAAATTTAGTTATTTGCAAATTAATTCCTTTTGTAAATCTTCAAAAGGGAAAGGAAAAAAAGACCTCAGTAAATGTTCTCAAATTATCCAAGTCATCTTCGAACAATAGAGTCAAGGTCAGGCCATCCTCCAGATGTTATTGCTTCTATTCTGTGATTAGACTTTGTGTGTATTAAAATAACTTTCACTGAATATGCTGTGGCTATAGTGCTGTAGTAGTTCTCTTCTTCTAGTAGATGGCTCTCTTATTCCCAAATCTAATGTTAAACAGCCTGTCAAAAACAGCTGATTATCTGATAAATCAAGGGGGTTTAAAATACAAATTAACAAGACAATTTCTCCTGGGAATAGCTTTTCAAATTGTTTGAGCTTTTTTCAAGCTTTTTGCATTTTATAGCTTCTCTTGGGCTTCTTTTGCCTCTTAGTTCTCAGGTTTTTTTCTCTCCATGTGCTAAGTCACTGCTATCTTAACCTTAGGAGTTATCTTTTGATATTCTTGTAGTTACATCAGGTCCTTAGAATAAAAGTAATTATGTCACCCAGTTTCAATGCTCTGTCCATAAACCATTCCAGGACAAATCTTGTGGTCCTGGTTGTCCTAGCTTAATGACTGCCTCAAAATGGCCATAGTTTCTGCTGCTATTCAGGAGAGCTTGCTTTGGACCTAATGAGGAAATTGCAGGTTCCTCGTGGTCAGCAAAGCACCTCTCATTCCTTCACCGCCCTTGCAAAGCGACTATGATCCAATAGGGTTTCCCAATAGCAGTTACCAGCTGGATTTTGCAGGACTCAGCAGAGCCTGCTATTTTCCAGCTGTTCGCACAGTGATGTCAACCAAAAGAACCGAGACTTTTCAATAATCTAGGAAATAAAATGAAAACAGAAATCATATCACCATGTAACCTTTCAAAGTTCTGCAGAAATCTAGAATGTAAATGTAACAAATAAACAATGAATAAATATGACTAAGTTATGTATCACTAGGGAAACATATTATCTTCACACATCAAATAGAAGATAGAACAGGATCGCCTTAGATAACCCAGAATACATGACACAAAAAAATGACTGCTACATGATGGCTAACCATCACAATTAAGAATATCAAATGAAGCTCACATATTGTGCATCTTGTTTCATAAGTAACTATGCAGACATACAACTCTCCATGCCAGCTCTATTTTCCTGATGACCTTTGTAGGGGTGTGTGTGTTCTGAGTTCTACATTGCAAGTTGCCCTAATTATTTCAGAATCAACAGTAATTACTCAGCATATATATTTCAGATTTCTTTGGAGGTTCTAACAAAATATATTTTGGTTACCTGGCTTTCAGGATATTGAACAGCTTTACCAAAGTATTTACAATTCAACTCTGAATTTACAATTCAACTCTAAATTTAGCATAGTTTAATTTGATTGAAGTCTAATTGATTGATTACTTTGGAATCCACAATAATGTATTATTTTTTCCTTTTAAATTCTGGTTTTTACTGAAGCTGCAGTCATCCACAGCTTCTTGCAAAGCAATTTTTATCATCAATTCAAAAGTAAAGGATGTGCAGCTGCTGTTTGAAAAATTGGCTGCTTTGAAAATATGAATAATCAAAGACCTTTTCAGGGAAGCATCTATATTTTGGTCTGCCTTAGTTCTTCATATCTGGAAAAGCATAATTTATAAGAGTATGTGAATTAAAATATTAGTGCAATGGGACATAATGACAACACATTGTCTACTAGTTTCTATAATGTTTCAATACCTCCAAAAACCAAGTATTTATGTGATGTCATTGGACAATATTCTGAAGGATGTGGTTGTTTTGCACATGCCTGTTTATGCACATGGGTCTGGACTCTAGCAAAAAGAACTTTGCCAGAATAAATTTATTCCTGGCTTTGTATCTTTAAGTTCTATGCAGAGACATATATTATTTCCTAAATTTCAGTCCTGGTGGATCCAGTTTTGGTTTTGCCACTAAATGCCCTCCCGATAAGATTCAAACTTCTTTCAGGCTGCTGGCTGCAAAGATCAGTAGATTCTTCAGCTGCTTAACACCAATTTTCAAAACATCATAGAGGCAACATACTTAAAAGGTTAAATAACTTTTTTTTAAAGGAATCTTTCAATAACTCATAATTAGATCATTAACTAACATTGAAAATTCAATAAAACAACTAATAATATTTTATTCTTGGTTCACTAACTCTTAGCTGTTTTCTCCTTAAGTGATATATTCTTCATCTATCATTGGATTCTAATCTATTACAGGGACAATATTTTTCCCATTTCAAATCACACTATAAATTCTCATTACTGCTTATTCCAATGGCATAATTATTTTTTTGATATGTAATTGTTATTTTGATTATAAACATTTTGCCTCAAATAAAAGTATCAATATTTAAGTTTTTTAATAATACTGGTGTCTTTTATGAAGACTTTTCCTGCACATTTGAAAAGAGATCCTGCTATATTTCCGAAAAATAAGGTTGCTACTTCAAGGCAAAACAAAAGCTAATTAAAATATATTGTGCTTGGATTATTGGTCATAAGGAAGAACAAACATTGAAAATCCTTTGGCTTTTTTTGATCATTTTTAAAAATTTCAATTCATTGAATTGAGTATTTTTCCAATACTGATATATGAAAAGGAAATTTTGATTTAATGGGCTAGTTGAAAAAATAGGGAGTTCATTATTTCCCATAAAATTGGAAAATATATCATTGTGTGGATTTACATCATTTATATGATACCATCATTCTGTTATCATTTTTTCATTTGCATTATTTATTTCATTTGCACAATAATGTAATTTTTGTAATAATATATTTATACAAATTATTAAATTGGGACAAATTAGATCATTTTCATAATTTATGCAATGACATAAGAATGTAAATAAGCACAGAAATCTGTTTGTGTGAAGTTTATTATGGCAAAATTTTAGCACATTGTAAAATCTCTCATGCTAGATAAATGTTTAAAGAATCAGGATAAAAAGTTGTCTTTCTCCTTTCTGTGCTCAGAAAATTCTCCATCTTAAGTCATGTTCCAATAAACGAGCAGGAATTTGTCTTTCCATTTGTTTTCTCCCCTGGAATTTTTAAGCTAGCCTGAAGAGCACTGAACACATTATCAAAGGAGAACACTGATAGTACCAGAATATGATATATAAGTGTGTGTTGCAGGAAGACTTGCATTCTGTGGGAGATCAAAGAGAAAAAAAATTACAGTTGAGGAAGTGGAGTAACAGTCAACTCAGCAGGTGGCTGATAATGAGATCTGCACCCCCATATCATTTCCCAAGGGCCTGAACTTGACTCTGGTGATTGGTCTTGGGGACTGAGTAGGTGACTATCACACTAAAGATGGCTACTGGACTAACTAACTGACCCTACCTCCCCTCCTGAACTTCTTACTCTCCCTCATATTTTGATTTAATTCATATTTACATTGTTTATTTGTATTGCTTCATTGTTTTGTTATTGTTATATTTATATTTTTCATCAATTTTTTCTGTTTTACTGTTGTGAGTCTTCAAGAATATCCACACAGAGCAATGGGTGGCAAATAAATTAGAAGGGAGGGAGGGAGGTCAGAGGGGGAGAGAAAGAGAGAGAGAGAGAGAGAGAACAAAAGAAAAAAGAAAGAAAAAAAAAGAGATCCTTAGTATAAATTATATACATCATGCACCTTAGAAGAATAATGTTGTGAATGAATAATGCCAAATAAAGTTATCTTGAGCTTGATGTCAAGTGCAGGGTTCTGGCCCTGCACTTCTGATTGGCTGTTAATGGCAGGATCAGATGGGTCCGTTCAGGAGCGTCTGATTGGCCATTAACAGGCCATTCTCATTGGTTAACGAGGCTAGCGCTCCAGGATTGCTATTGGTTGAATAGTTAATAAGTTGCCTATATAAGGAAGGCTATAGCAGCCCTCCAGTTTGAGCTGTAACACCATGTAAATAAAGAGTTTGAAGTTCACTGTTTCTACCGGCTCGTCTCCATTATTCGCACCGTGCTCCAGACTTAACACTGGCGATGAAGGTGGGATTGGATGACATCAGAGCCAACGACGAAGACAACTAAGCACGTGACTGAAGCGCACAACGGCGGAATCATGTCCGGCGGCACAGTACCACCTGCTCCATTCGATCCAGCTCAAGAGGACTGGGAGTCCTACATGGACCGTTTCCAAATGTTTTTGGAAACAAATAATCTGAAGGATGCCACAACCGGGAAGAAACGGGCGGTATTCCTAATGCACTGCGGCCTGATGGTATTCAAAATGGCTAAGGCATTAGCGAAACCAGCTGAAGTGAAGGCCATGGACTGGGACGTCCTCGAACCGCTACTAAGGGCCCACTATGCACCGATCGTTCCAACGCTTTGAGTTCTATCAAAGAAACCAGCGGAAAGGAGAAAGCATTGCCAATTTCGTTGCAGACCTCCGGAACTTGGAAGGCCTTTGCAATTTCACCAACCTAGAGGAGGCTTTGAGAGACCAAGTAGTTCTCGGATTAGACGCTCTAAACGTACAGAGCAAAATAATGGCAAAGGGTGACATCACCCTTAAAGACGCCATAGCTGAAGCTATAGCAGTGGAGGTGACCAAGAAGTCGGCTGCCCAACTATGCCAAAATTGCGCTCCAGCACACCAACCGGCCAGCAAAGTTTCACCTAAGGCAGAAGGGCAGCTGCAGATGACCCACCATGAGACCTCTCTTCATCATCAGACAGTGACGAAGAAGAGGTCCATCGCCTGTGGTCCGATCGGGACCATTACCCAAAGTCCCAGCAACCGTGCGCTGGCTGCGGCGCCAACCATTACTGCTCTGATTGCAAATTCCGCAATGCGCTCTGCCAAGAGTGCGGGAAATGAGGCCACATCGGACGGGTCTGCAGAAGTCTCCTCGGACCTAGCCAGACCGCAAAGGGTACCAATCTCTGCCAATCGACAGGGAATCGCCCTGGAAGGTGAGAACCAGCAAACCATTCCTACAGAAACCGACCCATGAATCGCCTAATGAGACGGGAAGAGGCCCACCAAACACTCATTATCGGCCACGCCTCTTCACTAGATGCTAAGAAAATTCGGGTCAAAGTGGACATTGAAAATCAACCTTGCCAAATGGAAGTTGACTCGGGGTCGTCTCTGTCAGTGGTCTCCTGGAAGACCCTCAAGCAACTCATCCCCACTATCTGGTGCCAAGACCTTCAATTCCAATGGCTCGTGTTAAAGGACTACCAGGGGAATCGGATTCCAGTCATAGGATCCAGTAGAGTCCGGGTTGCATTCAAGAACCACACGGTGTACTTACCCCTGACGGTGATCGACAAGGACTGGCCTAGCCTATTAGGCCTGCAATGGTTCACACCACTCAGCATTGAAGTGGCGGGCATTAACCGAATTGGTGGCAGTGACTGGGAAGAAGACCTCACCCATGAATTCAGGGACATCTTCGCGGAAAAGCTAGGTGAGTACAAGGGGACCCCGATATCCTTTAGCCTTAATCCAAAGATAGCTCCCATCCACCTTAAGCCTCATCGAGTCCCTTTCGCTCTAAAGCCAAAATGTTCTGGTATCCGACAACGGGCCCCAATTTACCGCGCTGTCTTTTGAACAGTACCTGGCTGACTGCAGTATCCGACATGCACTTACTTCGCCTGCGCACCCTGCAGCCAATGGTAGGGCTGAGCGCATGGTACAATTCATCAAAAGGACTCTACAAAAAATAGACTACGACAACATCGACGAGAAAATCAACTGAATTCTTTTCCTACAGCACATCATACCTCACAGCGTCACCAACAAAACTCCCGCCGAGCTGCTAATGGGACAAAATCTCTGCTCCCACCTCGATTGGTTACACCCAGCCTACGAACCAGAAAAGCCACTCGGATCCAGCGGCCGATGCCGTACCTTCCAGGTAGGCAATTTAGTATTCGCCAAAAACCTATCGGGCGATCTGCTGTGGGTAGAAGCGACCGTAATCCGCGTAACCGGCCCAAGATCATACCTCATTCAGTGCCCTGACAATAGACTTTGGAAGTGCCACATAGATCAACTACGATCACGGCTACCGTCACACAATTCTGAACTCCCTTATGACCAAACTGAGGGGGGGGGAGATACAGAGGAAAACGAATTGCAACTAGAGGAAAACCTTTTTGAAGGGACTGAAAACGGAACTGAAACGCAGGAACAGGAACCGGGGACCAGAGTGAGTTCACCTCAGGGAGTGGCCAGTGATATCGGTGACTATGGGAACGCGAACTCGGAACCAGAGGCACCCCCACCGTTAAACAACGATCTACCTCAACAGAAGTGCAGCCAACCGCCAGGCACTTTGCAAAAATCAAAAAGACTGATAAAACAACCGTCCTACCTCAAGGACTATGTAACCACGCCCCGTGGGCAGAAGCCAGGGGAAAGGGGTGTTGTGAATGAATAATGCCAAATAAAGTTATCTTGAGCTTGAAGTCAAGTGCAGGGTTCTGGCCCTGCACTTCTGATTGGCTGTTAATGGGAGGATCGGATTGGTCCGTTCAGGAGCATCTGATTGGCCATTAACAGGCCATTCTCATTGGTTAACGGGGCTAGCGCTCCAGGATTGCTATTAGTTGCCTATATAAGGAAAGCAATAGCAGCCCTCCAGTTTGAGCTGTCACACCATGTAAATAAAGAGTTTGAAGTTCACTGTTTCTACTGGCTCATCTCCATTATTTGCACCCATGCTCCAGACTTAACAAATAATGTGACCAGTGCACTGATTATTGGAAAAAATTAAATATTTCACCCCAAAAATCATGCTTGTTCAGATGTCAGAGCTGACAACATTATTTTGTGGATGCTTGTGGAAAACATTACAAACATATGATACCTAAAAGAAGATCTATAGAACTGAAATTTGATGTTATCTAGGTAAACACAATGGAGTATAGTGGATAAAACAGCTGTATAAAATTAGCAATGTATGAGGTTTTATGGTGTAAATATAAATGGATAGAATAATTGTAGAAAATAGTAGAAAATTAGCAAAGCACGATGAGTACAATGTTATTTGTTTTATACCTTAGTGTGTACGGCAGAGACAATGCAAGGATGGTCGCACTGTGTCCAATATTTTAATACGTAATCAATAAAATTTATTTAAAAACCATGGTCAACAATAAAAAAACTAACTGAATGAAACAAAATGTAAACAGGTACATGCAGTAAAATAATTGCTTTTACATAAATTATAATTTTAAATAATTATTCATACATCATAATATATCATGAAACAATAACTATATAATTAATAATATATACAAATTATTTATATCTTTAAAAAAAACCTGGAAAGCATTTGTTTGAAATGTTGTAGGATCTTCTACTTAAACAGGGGGTTGGACTAGAACACCTCTGAAGTCCCTTCCCACTCTATAATCTATGTTCTATTTGTGGAGGGTACTTTCTGAAAGTCCTGTCTTTGTGAGCTACATCCTCCTATTATCTAATATGCTTTCCTAATAGATACAAGATCTCTACCAGACAAGGAACAATGGATGGAAACTGAACAAGGAGATATTTAACCTGGAAATAAGGAGAAACTTTCTGACAGTAAGAACAAATAACCAATGGAACAGCTTGCCCTGGGAAGTTGTGGGAACGTCATCACTTGAGACTTTCAAGAAGACATTGATCAATTATCAGAAATGGTATAGGGTCTCCTGCTTGGCGGGGGGTTGGACTAGATGACCTACAAGGTCCCTTCCAACTCTGATTATCTGTTAATCTATTAATCCACCCTTACCCCAGGCATGTAGAAAGTTGATGACAAAGTGTAATTTAAATTTGTATTGACATATCCAGTCCCTTCCAACTGCTAGACTCTTGGTCATGATCTTCGCAGTATGTTTTGCTCTGATTGCAATTGATGATACTTCATTTCAAATCAATAGAAGACATTGTCCAACATAGCAATAGCACTTAGATTTACATACTGCTTCACAGTGTTTTACAGCCCTTTCTAAGTGGTTTACAGAGTCAGCATATTGCCCCCAAACAATCTGGGTTTTCATTTTATTCACCTTGGAGGGATGGAAGGCTGAGTCAACCTTGAGCCTGGTGAGATTTTAACTGCCAAATTTCAGGCAGCTGGCAGGCAGCAGAAGTAGCCTATAGTACTACACTCTAATCACAGCACCACTGTGGCTCTTAGAACAAAATATACACTGCTCAAAAAGTAAAGGGAACACTTAAACAACACAATGTAACTCCAAGTCAATCACACTTTTGTGAAATCAAACTGTCCACTAAGGTAGCAAAACTGATTGACAATCAATTTCACATGCTGTTGTGCAAATGGAATAGACAACAGGTGAAAAGCATAGGCGGTTAGTAAGACATCCCCAATAAAGGAGTGGTTCTGCAGGTGATGACCACAGACCACTTCTCAGTTCCTATGCTTTCTGGCTGATGGTTTGGTCACTTTTGAATGCTGGTGGTGCTTTCATTCTAGTGGTAGCATGAAATGGAGTCTACAACCCACACAAGTGGCTCAAGTAGTGCAGTTCATCCAGGATGGCACATCAATGCGAGCTGTGGCAAGAAGGTTTGCTGTGTCTGCCAGCGTAGTGTCCAGAGCATGGAGGCGCTACCAGGAGACAGGCCAGTACATCAGGAGACGTGGAGGAGCCCGCAGGAGGGAAACAACCCAACATTAGGACAGCTACATAATCTGCCTTTATGCAAAGAGGGACAGGAGGAGCACTGCCAGAGCCCTGCAAAATTACCTCCAGCATGTCACAAATGTGCATGTGGCTGCTCAAATGGTCAGAAACAGACTCCATGAGGGTGGTATGAGGGCCCAATGTCCACAGGTGGGGGTTGTGCTTACAGCCCAACACTGTGCAGGAAGTTTGGCATTTGCCAGAGAACACCAAGACTGGCAAATTCACCACTGTCACCCTGTGCTCTTCACAAATGAAAGCAGGTTCACACTGAGCACACGTGACAGATGTGACAGGGTCTGGAGATGCCGTGGAGAATGTTCTGCTGCCTGCAACATTCTCCAGCATGACCGGTTTAGCAGTGGATGTGGGATGTCATTTCTTTAGGGGGCTGCACAGCCCTCCATGTGCTCACCAGAGGTAGCCTGATTGCCATTAGGTACTGAGATGAGATCCTCAGACCCCTTGTGAGATCATATGCTGGTGCGGTTGGCCCTGGGTTCCTCCTAATGCATGACAATACTAGACCTCATGTGGCTGGAGTGTGTCAGCAATTCCTGCAAGATGAAGGCATTGATGCTATGGAATGGCCCACCCGTTCCCCAGACCTGAATCCAATTGAGCACATCTGGGACATCATGTCTCGCTCCACGCACCAATGCCACATTGCACCACAGACTGTCCAGGAGTTGGGGGATGCTTTAATCCAGGTGTGGGAGGAGATCCCTCAGGAGACCATCAGCCACCTCATCAGGAGCATGCCCAAGCATTGTAGGGAGGTCATACAGGCACGTGGAGGCCACGCACACTACTGAGCCTCATTTTGACTTGTTTTAAGGACATTACATCAAAGTTGGATCAGCCTGTAGTGTTTTTTTCCACTTTAATTTTGAGTGTAACTCCAAATCTAGACCTCCATGGGTTGCTAAATTTGATTTCCATTGATAGTTTTTGTGTGATTTTGTTATCAGCACGTTCAACTATGTAATGAATAAAGTATTTAATAAGAATATTTCATTCATTCAGATATAGGATGTCTTATTTTTATGTTCCCTTTATTATTATTTTTTGAGCAGTGTATATTGTTCTTATTATGTACAACTGATTCTGTCACTTTTCACTGCAATAAATAACTTTGGCTTATCTGAGAAGTTGAGGAAGTTCAGACTTGGTAAACATTTGGATGGAGGAGTGCCTGGGAATTTCGAGTTAGACTAGAAAGTTACAGATATATCACAGTAGAAAACAAGGACAAACCATTACTATCCAATAAAATGGGATGGATACAAGCAGGAGTGGGATTCACATTTTTTAACAACCAGTTCTGTGGGTTGATGGGTGTGGCTTGGTGATCATGTGACTGGGTGGATATGGCTTGGTGGTCATGTTGTTGGCTGGGTGTGGCCAACTCAACATCACTCACGTGAAGGCACGCATCTCCTCACCTGGCCTCTCATGACTGTGGGGATGCTGCAACAGTCGTACGTTTGAAAAATGGTCAAAGCTCACTTTTTTCAGTGCCATTGTAACTTTGAATGGTCATTCCACACAAGCAAAATACCAGCAAAGGAGGGGGAAAAAACTCCAGACAAGTTCCTGATACAGGAAGTCTAGTCCTGCCAAGAATGTAATAAGGGTTAACGGAGAGGCAGTTTCTGTAAGCAACACAAGAATGTTTCCTTCCTGCCTTCTTTACAGGATTAGGCTAGTAATTTCTTCTAACAACTGGTTCTCCAAACTGCTTAGAATTTTAACAACCGGTTCTAGTGAATAGGTGTGAACTGGTAGAATCCCACCCCTGGATACAAGTCACCAGGAATCATTTTAACTTAAGGGTATCTTAATTTTTTTATGTAGTTTAACTCTTTTTGTTAGATTCCCTCAAAGCATGATAAATTATCTGTAGTGCTCTATTAGAAAAATGTAATACTGAGACATACATAATTTGTTGACTTGAAATGATGAGTGAAAAGAGAAATGAAGCAAGGTAATTAGTATAGAAAACTTTTCATTCTTGACAAAAAAAGAAAAAGAGAAGAGTTCCAATGCCATTTTTCATTTTGTCTTCTTATTAGAATTCAAAGCACTTTTCATTGTCATTCTTTTCTTTTCTATCCAGATAAAATAAATTGAACCAGGCTGCAAAAGAAGAAAGTAAGTTTACTAATGACACTGCATTGTAAAACAAGAATTCTTTTTTCTAGAGATCAGTTAACAGGCAAATGAATTCTTTGTGTCCTGACAAAAACTTGATTTGGGAAACAGAAAGTTAGGAATTTATGGAATGGAATAAATAGATTGATTGCTTTCTTGCAGGTTCGGAAATTGCAGGACCCTAAAATCAGAAATTTGTCACTTATTCTGTTTGGGCAATCCCATATTTGTCTAGCATAAAAGTCCAAGAACTCAAAAGTTCTGTCTGTTTCTCCCAAACTAACCAGAAAGCTGTAAACTAAGAGAAAAACTACAAATAGAGGCTTCCATAACATCCCATTGAAACTAAAAGAGAAATTTCTATGCTGCTGCAAGGTTTGTTTCTGTAATGTATGTACCATAGTTAAGAAAGTATGAGCTTGAGGTTAAGTGCAGGGTTCTGGCCCTGCACTTCTGATTGGCTGTTAGGCGGCCAGATCGGATTGGCTAGTTCTTAGGAATCCGATTGGCCCTTAACAGAGGATTATTGTTGGTTTAAAGTATTTGCGTTCATAGCTCGCTATTGGACAATTCTCAGAAAGGTTGCCTATATAAGGCAGGTTCACTGTTGTTGTTTGGAGAAGTCACTATGCTAATAAAGAGCTAAAAGTCACTATTCAGAGCTGTCTCCATTTACTCCAACCCATATCCAAGTACTTAACACTGGCGACGAAGGTGGGATTTGGAGACGTCTGAATCTCAGAAGTCAGGAAGCAAGACCGAGCACGTGGAAGACGACGCCAACAACGGAACCATGTCCAGCAGCATCGTACCACCTGCTCCATTTGATCCAAACCAAGAGGATTGGGAATCCTACATGGATCGCTTCCAAATGTTTCTTGAGACGAATAACTTGAAGGACGCCACACCAGCAAAAAAGCGGGCACTGTTCCTGACGCACTGCGGCCCGGCTGTTTTTAAAATGGCAAAAGCACTCGCCAAACCTCGAGAAGTGAAAGCCATGAGCTGAGACGACCTTGAACCCATCCTGAGAGATCATTACGCGCCAACCGTGCTTACACTCGTGAGACGCCATGAGTTTTACCAAAGGAACCAGCGAAATGGAGAGAGCGTGGCCGATTTCGTGGCAGACATCCGAAATTTAGGAGGCCTCTGCGGGTTCGCAGATTTAGAAGAAGCACTAAGAGACCGAGTAATTCTGGGATTAGATGCACTAGGCGTGCAGAGCAAGCTGATGGCGAAAGGCGACATCAGCCTAGCTGACGCCATCGTCAAAGCCACGGCTGCAGAGGTGACCAAAAAGTCGGCTGCACAATTACGGTGAAGCCGCACTTCGGCAACACAACCGACCAGCGAAATCTTACCCAACTCAGAAGGGAAGCTCGTTACGACACACCATGAGGACCTCTCTTCGTCGTCAGACAGCGACGAAGAAGGGGTCCATCGAATGCGGTCCGACTGGGATCCTCGCCCTAAGCCCTTACGCCCTTGCGCTGGCTGTGGAGCAAACCATGCCAGGGCCAAATGCAGATTCCGCGACGCACTCTGCCATGAGTGCGGGAAACGAGGCCACATCAGCCGGGTCTGCCGCAGCTTACCAGGACCCAGCCAGGCCTCAAAAGGGGCCAACCATCGACAATTGACAGAAAACTGTCCTGTAAGGTGAGAACCAGTAAACCACTCCTAGAGAAATCGTGCTTTGCAAAAAGAAGAGGCTCACCATACTATCACTATAGGTCACGCTTCAGTCATCGACACTAAGAAAATTCGAGTCACGGTAGCCATCGAGAACCAACCTTGCCACATGGAGGTCGACTCGGGATCGTCCCTCTCGATGGTGTCTTGGAAGACACTCAAGCAACTTATCCCCACAATCCAACGCCAAGACCACCAATTTCAACGCCTCATCCTCAAGGACTACCAAGGAAATCGAATCTCTGTGGTCGGGTCCTGCCGAGTCCAAGTCTCCTTCAAAAAACATACAGCGTACTTACCTCTAACGATCATTGACAGAGATAGGCCTAGTCTATTAGGCCTCCAATGGTTCGCGCCACTAGGCATCGAGGTGGCCGGCGTGAACCGAGTTGGTGGTTGTGAGTGGGAGGAAGACCTTGTTTCTGAGTTCAGCGACGTCTTCGCGGACCGTTTAGGCGAGTATAAGGGGACCCCAATCTCATTTAGTTTAGATCCAAAAGTAGCCCCAATTCGCTTGAAGCCCCGTCGAGTTCCATTCGCTCTTAAGGCTAAGATCGACGAACAACTCGATAAGTTAATTGCTCAAGGGGTGTTGAAGCCCATTGATCACTCTCCATGGGAAACCCCTATTATAATGCCCATTAAGCCAGATGGGTCAATCCAAATTTGTGGGGACTACCAGGCCACTTTAAACCACGCCCTACAGCAGAATGCGTATCCAGTTCCGGTGGTGCAGCACCTCCTCCATTCCTTGGGGGGGCGGAAAGGTTTTCGTTAAATTAGATTTAGCTCAAGCTTATCAACAACTACCAGTGGATGAAAAGATGGCTCAGGCCCAAACAATTGTAACGCACAGAGGTGCTTTTAAATGTACTCGATTGCAATTTGGGGTTAGTGTAGCCCCGGGGATATTCCAAAGCTTCATGGAAAGGTTGTTGCAGGGAATCAAGGGCGTGGTTCCGTATTTTGATGACGCATTAATTGCAGCCCCTACCAAAAAAATCTTGCAGGATCGTTTGAAAAGTGTTCTTAAAAAATTCCAAGAGGCAGGACTTAAGGTGAAAAAAAATAAATGTCACTTATATACTGACAGTGTTGAGTTTCTAGGGTATAGGATTGATAGCCAGGGCATCCACCCTACCGAAAGTAAATTAAAGGTGATAAAAAATGCCCCCAGGCCACGTAACAAGGCCGATCTCCAGGCATTCTTAGGCCTCATTAATTTTTATAATGTATTTTTACTGCATAAGGCGACTGTTGCTGAACCGTTACACCGGTTATTAGATAAAAAAGCATTGTGGGTATGGGGTTACCGGGAAGAACAAGAGTTCCGGAATGTTAAAAAATTGCTTACATCTGACTCTGTACTTATGCAGTATAACAAGACTTTACCACTAGTTATAACCTGCGATGCCTCGCCCTTCGGGGTGGGCGCCATTTTAAGTCATGTACTGCCTAATGGGAATGAAGCCCCTGTTGCATACTTTTCGAAAACTCTTTCACATGCAGAGTGGAACTATGGACAAATTGATAAAGAAGCTCTCGCAATCGTTGCCGCTGTAAAGAAATTTTATGAATATGTGTATGGGAGGACATTCACCATTATAACTGACCACAATCCGTTGCTAGGGATAATAGCTGGGGACAAGCCAACCCCCTACATATTATCCCCTAGAATGACCCGATGGTCAGAATTCCTCGCTGCTTATAATTATCGCCTTCAATATCAACCGGGGAAAGCCATTCCCCACGCCGACGCATTAAGCCGAGCACCGCTCCCAGAGACTCTCGACGATCCAGCACCAATGGCAACCATGTTGCAGATCGAAACACTCAACTCGCCGCCTATGACCGCCCGAGACATCGCGAGAGAAACCAAACGAGACCACACCCTAGCCCAAGTCCTAGGATGGGTAGAAGGCGGATGGCCATTGGACCAAGTCCCAGATGACTTCGCGCCATTTAAAGCAAGACAGACTGAACTTTTTTCACAAAAAGGCTGTGTCATCTGGGGCGATAGAGTCGTTGTCCCAGAATGACTCCGGAAGACGCTACTACAAACCCTGCACGAGGGCCACCCCGGCATCGTGCGAATGAAAGCACTCGCACACAGCTACGCATGGTGGCCGAGCATGGACCGGCAAATCGAGCAGTGGGTCAAAGTGTGTACCAGTTGCCAACAAGCCAGCAACGCCCCGCCAAAAGCCATGCCTACTGAATGGGAAATGCCACATGGACCCTGGTCCAGAATCCACCTGGATTTCGCGGGGCCAGCCAAAGGATATACCTTCCTGCTGACAGTCGACGCATATTCCAATTGGTTAGAAGTTCATCGTATGACGGCTACAACTTCTGAGGCAGTGATTAAGATCCTAAATAGACTCTTTGCAACCCATGGATTGCCTGACGTCCTGGTGTCCGATAACGGACCACAGTTCACGGCATTGATGTTCAAGCAGTACCTCGCTGACCGCAGCATCTGCCATGCACTCACCTCGCCTGCGCACCCTGAGACCAATGGCCGAGCGGAACGCATGGTCCAATTTGTTAAAAAGACATTGCAAAAAAATGGACTATGACAATATCGATGACAAAATCAACCAAATTCTCTTTTTACAACACATAACTCCACATAGCGTCACTGGCAGAACTCCCGCAGAACTACTGATGGGACGAAGACTCCGTTCCCACCTCGACCGGTTGCATCCTGCTTACGAACTGGAAAAGCCAATAGGATCCAGTGGCTGCTATCGCACGTTCCAGGTAGGAGACTGCGTTTACGCACGGAACTTATCAGGCGACCCGTTATGGATGGAGGCAACGGTAGTACGAGTGACTGGCCCCAAATCTTATGTAGTGAAATGCTGTGATAATAGACTGTGGAAATGATATATTGACCAATTACGGTCACGACTCATAACGGCCAGTCAACAACTCCCCCATGACCAAACCGAGGGGGGGGGGGAGGTACAGAAGAAGAAGATGACGTTCCAGGGAACCTGCTCGAAGAGAGCGACGAATCAAGTGAGACTCAAGAAATGGAGCAGGAAGGAGAATTGTTTGCACCACAAGAAATTGAACCTGAGCAAGAAGCAGAGACACTGCCAAACAACAATCTACCTCAACAGGATTGCAATCAACCAGTCCAATGAAAATCCGAGACTTAAAAGACAACCATCCTACTTAAAGGATTATATAACTACACCATAATTAAGAAGCCAGGGGGAAGGGGTGTTATGTATGTACTATAGTTAATAAAGTATGAGCTTGAGGTTAAATGCAGGGTTCTGGCCCTGCACTTCTGATTGGCTGTTAGGCGGCCAGATCGGATTGGCTAGTTCTTAGGAATCCGATTGGCCCTTAACAGAGGATTATTATTGGTTTAAAATACTTGCGTTCATAGCTCGCTATTGGACAATTCTCACAAAGGTTGCCTATATAAGGCAGGGTTCACTGTTGTTGTTTGGAGAAGTCACTATGCTAATAAAGAGCTAAAAGTCACTATTCAGAGCTGTCTCCATTTACTCCAACCCATGTCCAAGTACTTAACAGTTTCCTGCACTACATGGCCAAGCAGTTTCTTTAGTTTCTCTGTTGCAATCAGATTTCAGACTAGCACACAATATGGAGAAAGCATTGATTATAGATTTCAATAATATCAGGAAACATTAGGACAGACATAGTGCAATTGTCTTGGTTCTCCTTGATCTAGCAGCAGGTTTTAATATCAATCATATTAATCTTCTGGACTGGCTTTGAAGTTTGGCAGTATGAGACACAATGTTGTAATGAATTTCCTTTCTGTATGTCAGGTTCCACTTAATATTGACAGGTAGAAAGTTTAATTTGAAAACTTTGGTTTATGGGGTGCCTCAGGGATTGATGATTTTGTCCCTTCTATAAGGGATAAGATCATATGTAAAATCACTGTCTGAAGCTAAACAAGATGGAATTAAATATTACCAATATAACTTGGTTAATCTGAGGATAGCTCTTGATCAACCAACAACTGAGGTTTTGTACCAATATCTATGGTGTATTAATAGGAACAAATAGACCCAGTCCATACCAATGGTGTGATTAAAAGAATTTACTACTAGTTCTGTGGGCATGGCTTGGTGAGTATGACATGGCTTGGTGGGCATGGCTTGGTGGGCATGGCAGGGGAAGGTTATTGTAAAATCTCCATTCCTTCCCCACCCCACTAACCTGTTTTCCAGCTCCTTTCTCCTATGCAGGGCAACAAAAGAAGACTCAGCCGATCAGCTGGGAGACAGAGAATAGATGGGGGCAGGGCCAATCAGAGGTGGTATTGGCCAGTTCTCCAAACTACTCAAAATTTCCACTACCGGTTCTCCAGAACAGATCAGAACCTGCTGAATACCACCTCTGGTTCTGACAAGAAAAGACTGATGGTTCTTTGAAAACCAGTTTCCTATTTCAGGTTTTAAACTCTTACACACATATACAGGTAATCCCCAGGTTACAAGTGTTTCCTTAGTGCAAACAAGGCCCAAAACTACAAATCTTGCAACACCATGGCAGTTATTTGTCCTTACAAACAACCACAGAGGCTCTGCAACATTCATTCTGCACATTGTTGGCTGAAATGGAGCTTCTGAAGGGTGAATCCAAGGTCAAGGTCAAGGTCAAGGTCAAGGTTTCTTTATTGTCACTCCAATACATGACAGTCATATCATATATAGGGATGAAATTTCGTTCCCACTCTTCCACAGTACAGTAAAAAGGTAAACAGACAAATACAATAAAAACAATGGACAAGTAACACTAGTGCGACAGATTCAAGGGCAATAAAATGCAAGATAAAAAGTTAAAACATTAAAAATGCTGTAAGTGCAAAGTGCAAGGGAAATAGCAGCAATTGAGACACAATGTATGTATGTGTATATATGTAGTGTTTAGTCCGGGGGCAGTGGAAACAGACTGGGGGGGAGAGCTGGCAGGGAGTTTAACTGCCTGACAGCCTGGTGGACAAAGCTGTCCCTTAGTCTGCTGGTCCTAGCCCGAAGGCACCTCAGTCTCCTGCCTGATGGCATGAGGCTGAAGTAGCTGTGTGTGGGGTGAGTGGCGTCGCCTGAGATCTGGATGGCTTTGCGGGTCAGTCGTGTATTATAGATGTTGTGGATGGGTGGGAGGGGGGCACCGATGATCTTCTCAGCTGCTCTCACTGTGCGCTGCAAGGTCTTACGGCAGAATGCTGTGCAGCTGCCATACCACACAGTGAGGCAGCTGGTCAGGATGCTCTCAATGGTCCCACGGTAGAAGGAGTGCATGATGGGGGTAGGGGTTCTAGCGTTTCTCAGTCTGCGGAGGAAGTAGAGGCGTTGTTGTGCTTTCTTGTGTAGTGATGTGGTGTTGGTGCTCCAGGTGAGGTCTTCTGTGATGTGCACGCCCAGGAATTTGGTGCTGCTCACTCTCTCCACAGCTGTGCCGTTGATGGACAGTGGGGGGTGCTGGGTGTGTGCTCTCCTAAAGTCGATGATGATCTCCTTGGTTTTGTCGACGTTGAGAGAGAGGTTGTTGTCACCACACCACGTGGTCAGCTGGCTCACCTCATCCCTGTAGTTGGACTCGTTGTTGTTGTGGATGAGACCAACAACAGTTGTGTTGTCCGCGAACTTGACAAAGATGTTGGTGCTGTGCTTGGGTGTGCAGTCATGGGTCAGCAGAGTGAAAAGTAGGGGGCTGAGCACACATCCCTGGGGGGCCCCCGTATTCAGAGTGATGGTTCTCGATGTGTTGCCGCCAACCTGGACTGCCTGGGGTCTCCCAGTCAGGAAGTCCAACAGCCAGTTGCACAGTGTGGTGTTCACGCCCAGCCGATCCAGTTTTTGTATAAGCTGCTGGGGGATGATGGTGTTGAACGCTGAGCTAAAGTCTATAAACAGCATTCTGACATGTGAGTCCTTGGTGTCCAGATGGGTGAGAGCTGAGTGGAGGGCGGTGGAGATTGCATCGTCGGTGGACCTGTTGGCCCGGTATGCAAACTGAAAGGGATCCAAGGTGGGAGGAAGGATGGATTTAATGTGCTGCATGACTAACCGTTCGAAACACTTCATGATGATGGAAGTCAGTGCGACGGGGCGGTAGTCATTAAAACAGGAAGAGGAAGCCTTCTTAGGTATTGGAATGATGGTGGTTAGTTTGAAGCATGTGGGGACAGCAGCCTGGCTCAGAGAGGTGTTAAAGATGTCTGTGAAGACATCCATGAGTTCCACTGCACAGTCCTTTAGTACACGACCAGGTATGTTGTCCGGACCCGCAGCCTTGCGGGCACTAATCCTGGAAAAGGATCGTCTCACACTGGCTGGAGACAGGCGCAGCACATGGTCGTCAGGTGGAGGTGCGGACTTGCGTGCAGGAGTGCTGTTCTGTGCCTCAAAACGACCGAAGAAATCATTCAGGTTGTTCAGCAGAGTGGTGTCACTGTCACAGGTCCGAGGTCGGGGTTTATAGTCCGTGATGGTCTGAAGACCCTGCCACAGGCTCCTGGTGTCACTGCTGTCGCTGAAATGGTGGGCTATCTTCCTGGTGTACTGCCTCTTTGCCTCTTTGATGCCCCGGTCCAAGTTGGCCCTGGCTGTTCTCAGGCCGACATCATCACCTGCTCTGAAGGCGGCATTCCGGGCCCTCAGTAGCCTGTAGACTTCTCCTGTAAGCCAAGGCTTTTGATTGGCCCGTGCTGTGATGGTCCTTGTTTCCGTGACATCATCAATACATTTAGTGATGTAGGCAGTAACAGTCTCTGTGTATTCCTCAATGTCAGTGTGGCCATTATAGGTGGCTGCCTCTTAGAACATGTCCCAGTCTGTAGTTTCAAAACAGTCCTGGAGCACAGAGGAAGCACTTTCTGGCCACACTCTAATTTGTTTCTGAACCGGTTTATTGACTTTAGTCCTTGGTCTGTATGCCGGCATTAGCATAACTGTAATCTGGTCAGAAGCACCCAAATGGGGGAGAGGGGAGGCTTTGTAGGCTTCTCGCTGAGTAGTGTAAACAAGGTCCAGTATATTGTCTCCCCTTGTAGGAAAGTCAATGTGCTGGTGTAGCTGTGGACACACCGACTTGAGGTTTGCATGGTTGAAATCCCCCGCCACGATGAGAAACCCGTCTGGATGTGCTATCTGTTGTTCACTGATAGCACTGTTCAGCTCCCACAGTGCCCCTTCCCTGTCCTTGTTGTTGGAGGAGGGAGGGATGTAAACAGCAGCTAGCAAGACGGCTGTAAACTCCCTCGGCAGATAGAAGGGCTGACACTTAAGTAGCATAAACTCCACAAGGGCTGAGCAGTGTTTTCGTATCACTACTGTGTCCTGGCACCAGGTGTCTTTGATGTAAACACAGATCCCGCCACCGCGGGTCTTACCTCTCTCAGTAAGAGTCCTATCAGCCCGATAGCATGTTAGCTGCTCAAGCTGAATGGCGGAGTCCGGAACGCCGTCGTAGAGCCATGATTCGGTGAAGACAAAAACACAGCATTCTCTCACGGACTGCTGAGATGATCGCAAGAGCCGTATGTGGTCCTGTTTATTGTCCAGAGAGCGTACGTTGGCGAGTAGGATGGATGGAATAGCTGGCTTGTTAGGATTAGCCGCTAGCCTCGCTCGGATACCTCCACGCTTGCCTCGCTTCCTCCTTCTCGCGCACCGCCTGCGGCGCGTCCAAAGCGGGCGCGTAGCTCCCGTGGGGGTCGGCAGCGTAGCAGGCCGCTGGAGAAGACCGCAGCTCTGCAGCGTCTCCTCGCACGCCAGATTTAACTCAATCAGTCCCGTTCTGCCGACTTCTAAAAGTCTCTCACGGCTGTATGTTTGCCTTGAAGCACATAGACGTGACAAACGCTTATACATACACAACAAAGAACACATAAATACTGCATTATCAGGAGAGCGAGTAGCCGCTGCATCTGCACGCGCCGCCATCTTAAGAAGTAAGTTCAGGGATCCAGAAGCCTTGCCCAGCCCATTGCAGACTGAAATGGAGTTTCTGAGGGGCAAATCTGGCCTCCAGAAACTCAATTTGGATCTACAAAAGGGGAGGTCCAGGGGAGGCCCATGGAAGGCTTGATGAAGTATCAGAGGGCTGGATTTGCTCTTCAGAAGTTCAATTTTGGCTGGCAAGAAGACACTTGTGATGTCTTCTCTGCTGGTTAACAACAATTTTCTGCATACAATTCCAAGTGTTGGTTACTACCTAGAAAGTTCTACATGCTATTGACCCTAGCTATCTGAGGGTATTTCTCTCTCATTATCTCTGCCCATCTCACAGGAGATAATCCAACAGGAAAGCCCACAGACTGAGTTTCATAGCCAATCTATTAATCAATAGCATCTAATAGGGCCAAGAAGTGTGCTTCCTGTATTACTATCACTGCCATTTGAAATAACATTTTCTGGAGGCATGGAGCACTATGGTTCTTGTTAGGGATACACCCTAGCAGAATCTGCACGGCAGTCAGGCAGGCAGACAAATATGTGAGATAAATGTTTTTGTAGCTTTTGTAGTTTTACAACTGCACCCAAAATTACATGCTTTGCTGTTTAAAGTGACACACACAAAAAACTTACTATCCTAGTTTATATATATTATTTTACCCAAACTACGTTAGGTAACCTTGTTATTCCTAACATACTCCCCTTTTGGGTAATATAATAATATATATATATATCTACAACCTTAACCCATAGTCATCACAACTTTCTTTGTGTTTGACTAAACTTTGGGTTTTCGTAAACTGATCAGCAATATTTTCTTCAGTCATACAATATTCCAATCTCATTAAACCATTTTTTACAGATTGTCTTACATTCAGATATCTAAGATCTGTATGCTTAGATCTCGTTTTCACAGCAATATTTGTAGCCAATCGTATGGCTGCTTGATTGTCCTCATAAACTACAATGGAATCATTAACAGGTATTCCCATATCCAATAACAACTGTTTATACAGAATTAAATCAGTACATAATAAAGATAGACATGAAAATTCTGCTTCCATTGTGGACATACTTATGTGTTGCTGTCTAATTGACCTCCAACCAATCAGTGCTTTTCCTAACAGTATAGCCGTACCTGAAGTTGATTTCCTAGTGTTGCAAAATTTGCATCAGCATATGCACTTAAAATCAGATCATCTTTTGGCTCCAAATACAATGCATAGTGCATTTTCCTTTTAAGATATCTTAAGATACGCTTTGTTGCTTGCCAGTGTCATTCAGTGGGTTCAGCGTTGAATCATGCCAATTGATTAATGCCATAGGCAATATCTGGCCTTGACCAATTACTAATGTATGATAAACTACCAATTAGTGATTGATAAATAGTCTTATCGAATTTTGGACTTTGTGCATCAGTGTGGCCAAATTCCTGACTCATTGGAGTTTTAGCCGGTTTACAAAGTTCCCTCTTGTATGTTTTTAGTAATTGATAAATCTTATCCTCTTGAGATATCTTATAGCCACCTTTGGTTTTATTTATTGTTAATCCTAGATACTGTTTTATCTCTCCTAATTGCTTTAATTTTATCCTCTTACCTAATAATGATATTATTTCAGTAGCTTCATTATTAGTTTTTGTAATTAAGGCAATATCATCTGTAAACAATAATAATAATGACACTATTCCATTTTTCTCTCTCTTAAATACACATGGATCAGCTAAACCTGCTTTAAATCCTATATTGTTTAACTCCTTAACAATATATTGGTTCCATTCATAACCAGATAGATTGTTTTAATCCATAGAGATTCTTTTTAAGCTTCCAACAGTCATTATTTGTTTTTTCATCCTTAATTCCTACAGGTTTCTTTAGGTATATAGTGTGCTGCAATGGTGCATGCAGATAGGCAGTTTCTACATCTAAGTGATTTATAGTTCTTCTTAGCTGCCCACACTAAAGCTGCTCTCAAGGTTGTTGCTTTTAGACTTGGTGCAAATACTTCATCATAATCACATGCAGTTTGATTAAATCCTTGAGCTACCAACCTAGCCTTATGGGTAACAGTCCCATTTTACCTGTTTTTAATTTAAATATCCATTTACAGCCAATGGACTTTTCACCTGGAAGTAATTTAACATTTTCATAAACTTCCATTTGTTTCAATGAATTTAGTTCCTTCTCCATTGCTCTATGCCAATTTTCTTGATCCTTTGCTGGATACATTCTAAGTTTTTCAACAGTAGTTGGAACTTTACTAACTTGGCAAACTACACTTGCTTGGTACCTGTCAGGTGGTCTGGTTTCACGTGTTGAACGTCTAGGTATTACAGGGCTTACAGGTCTTACAGGTGGACTTTCATGTACTACCTGTTCCTGGTTATCTATTTCTTCCTGTTCTGGTCCTATGTACTCTTCCTGTACTTCCTCTTTAATTGTACTCTTCTTATTACTGATATGTTGTTTTGGTCTTTTGTAAGTTTCTATGATTACATCCTTACTTGAATCTTGTTCCAGTTTTTCCCATCCTACATGTTCAAGGAATTGTGCATTAGCACTACAGTAAACACTAGATGTACCTTTTCCCCAGAATCTGTATGATTTATGATTAGATTCATAACCTACAAAGAATAACTTTTTAGCCCTATGCTGCCCCTTATGTCTCAGTTGTGTAGGAATATGCACCCATGCTGGTGCTCCAAATGTGTGCATGTAGCTTAAGCCAGGTTTTTTACCATGCCACCGTGTGAATGGTAATTCACCTGTTGTTGAGTTAACAACATTATTCAATATATGATTATCACACATTATTGCTTCTCCCCATAAGGTTTCAGGTAATCCTGAATCCGACAACATAGTACGAGCCATTGCCTGTATTGTTTGGCCTCGTCTTTCTATAAAGGAATTATGTTGTGGCCTATATGGTGCAGACTTTTTATGTTCAACACCTGCCATCTTCAGTCTATTTTCGAATTTATTCTTTATAAATTCCGTACCATTATCAGTTACAAGAGTTACTAGTTTCCTTTTAGTTTTTCTTTCTGCAAACTTCAACCAATTAAAGAAATTCTGATATGTTTCTGTTTTACTCTTCATTAAATAACAGAAACCATATCTAGAATAATGATCCATTATGCTTAAGATATAACGAGCACCTCCCACACTTGCTTTTTAAGGACCTATAATATCAGCAAATACGACCTCTAGAGGTTCTTTAGTTTTAAATCCATTAATTCTATTTGCTGGTATTACCTTGCTTTTTTCTTGACTGCAAGCATTGCAGTGCAAATACTTACTGCAAGGCTTCAGTTTTATACCTTCAGACAGTTCAACCGTTTGTTTGAGCATTTTAAAATTTATATGCCCTAAACGTCTGTGTAACAAATGTATGCATTCTTCATGAGGTTTAATGTTATTATACACTGTGTTAGCCACCTCTGATAGATTATCATTTAACACATATAATTCTCCTTTTAAAGTTGCAGTCACTTTTTTACCTTCCCGTTCTATTATGCAGTTTTCTCCAGTAAAGGTAACTACATAACCTAGTTTAACCAAAACTCTAACCGAAAGCAAATTAAACTTAAGTTGTGGTACATATAACATTTTTACATTTTCTTTTATGCAAGAACAATGTGCAATACCTTCACCTTTTGCTTTCATTTTCTAGCCATTAGCTAACCATATCTGTTATGAACTCGTGGACATCTAAACAAATCTTTTCTTATCTTTTGTTATGCAGTGCGATGCTTCACTATCTACAACCCATAAATTATTATTCACAGTTTCATTGCTATACATGGTTAACTCTAAGCATTTTTTATCCTTTTGATGCCTTTTAGTATTCTGGCTGGCACTGTGGCATTTTCCTTTCTTGCAGAATCTAGCCAAATGTCCTTTTCCTCCACAGTTAAAACATTTTCTAATTGTATAGGCTGTCAAAGATAATTTGTCTTCAGGTTGTTCCCTTCTTAGTTGATCCCTTTCAAGCCTTCTCCTGGCTTCTTCAATTAATCTGCCAGTAATGTCAGTTAATGTGAGGTTATCTTTTGGCAGTACTTCCAGTGAAGTTACATAGTCGTCATAGCTCTCATCTAACGAAGACAAAATTATATAAACCTGATGTAGTTCTGTGAAGATAAGTTCTTTTTCATGCATGTCAAGGTCATTCTCAGAAAATGATTAACATAGGACCCTTGCACTTCAAAAAATTAAATGCTGTTTATAGCTATGATCAATCACAAAATATCCATTTACTTGACTATTGCTTCCAGCATATCAGAATCCATTCCAGTGCTGATACATTAGAAAAATGTGGGTTAGACAGCTCACCACTAAATGGATTAATAACTGATTGATCAACTGTAATCAAGATATGGTCCTTATGGAACTTTCCTTTTACATGCAGTGGGGTAGCTCAAGGTTCTGTTTTAGGCCTGGTATTCTTCAGTATCTTTACAAACAATTTAGATGAGGTGAAAGAAGAGGAACTCATCAAATTTTCAGATGACACCAAGATGGCAAGAGTAGCCAACACTCTGAAAGTTCTTAAAAACTTGAACACTGGGTCCTATTCAAGAAAATGAAAAGCAGCAGTGAGAAAAGTAAGGTTTTACATTTAGTCAAGAAAACCACATCCATGTCTATATGAGAGATGCACCTGGCTCAATAGCAGTAACTGTGACAAGAATCTAGGACTCCTAGCTATTTAAATATTCTGATCCAACTCAATCATAGGCTCCATTGGCAGAGGGATAGAAACAAGATAACATGAAGTGTTAGTACAGGTTTATAATGCATTGGTAATACCACACTTGGAATATTGAATCCAGTTTTGGTAACCATGATACAAAAATATGTTGGGTATATCTAATTTAATGAGAAGAAGAATTGGGGATGACATGTTGGTAGTCTTCCAATATCTAAGAGCTGCCATAAAAAAGTGGGGGTCAATTTATTCTCCAAAGCACCAAGGTAGGGCAAGAAGCAAAGGATAGAAACAAAACAAGGGGAGAACCAGCCTAGAAAGAAAGGATAAATTTTCTACCAATGAGAACTAATCAACCAGTGGAATAGCTTGCCTTCGGAAGTTGTGGGTGCTCATCACTGGACATCTTTAAGAAAAGATTGGGCAATAATTTGTCTGAAATGGCATAGAGTTTCCTGCTTGAGCAGGGAGTTGGAATAAAAGACTTCCAAGGTCTCCATCAACTCTGATATTTTGTTATTTTCCCACTCTTTATAGCAGAAAGATGGGAGGCTGGGTGCCAAAATTTCAAGGTTTTAGTAATATTCTATTGTAAAGAAATAGTTCTTTGATGCTTCCCTCTCCTGTCATTGAGAACTATTGATTCAAAACATTAAGAACTTTTTGCAATTGTGTCTCCTGGCAGCATTAATACCTGAATGATACTAATATAGATGGCAAGGGAGAGGTTACTTCCTAAGCTATTAATCTTATCCTTAGGTCATGTTCTAAATGTTTTGTCAACCATTCTATAATACTGTTTCTTCACAGATATAAGGCTGTTTCCAACTAATTAGCTTTGACAAGAAAGATCCTTGTCAAGTTTTTGCAAGATTGCCAAAAAAAAAAACCCAAAACAGATAAGAAATAGTTTATAACACAAGAGTCTTCAAATACCAAATGTAATGTCCACAAGGCTGAGTTTCAAAATGTCTTTACTTCCTACAAAGAATGTTCACTTCATGGCTGGCTGTTATCTTCTTGAGGGAGGGCCATTACCTTGCAGTGCTGTTGTAGCTGATCTTTCCTGCTAGCAATCCTGCATACATGCACACTTGGCACAGGCTCCTCGGGAACCTCTTCATAGCTGCTGCCAGCCCTCACAATCTCTGAAGGCAGCAGTCCACTCCCTAATGATCCTGGCCCCTCATCTGAGTCCTTGCTCTCCTCAGCCATCTGGACCTGCTGCCAGCTAACCACAACAGTCCATAAAACCTCTGAAAAATCTGTCTTCATGTGTCTCTTGCCCAGTCTTGCCATTCCAACTTATGTGTCTTATTCAGTGGTAGTCATGTTTCAGCCTTCCCTGCCTTGGCCATGTCTCTGAGCACTGAATACCTTGTATTTCTGGGCACTCCAGGTAAATTACAGTTCTGGAATGAGATAGCGCTGTAGGATATTCACTCATTCGTTCGTTCGTTCGTTCGTTCATTCATTCATTCATTCATTTCATATTGCATAACAGAATACAGCATAAATGCATAAAAATGTGTATCAAAACACCAGAACAGTAAATTATTTTTAAAATGAACAAAATGAATGATAAATAAAATTATGAATACAATTCAATTGATTTTGAGCAGCTTTAGATTAGCTAAGCCTATGACCAGATAGGTGCTTACAGTTAACTGAATAACAAACAAACAAACAAAGCAAGCAAGCAAGCAAGCAAGCAGCATTATATTAGAGTGGAGACTCTTAAAGAAAATTTCTCAACCTTGGAATTTTTTTAAAAAACACATATAAATCAACTCCCAGAATTCTCCTGCCAACTACTACATTCTACTTGGGAAATTCTGGGAGTTGAGGTTATCTTAAGGTTATCAAGGTTGAGAAAACCTGTCCTAAAGCCCTAGATATTAATTAGTTTCAGGGGCCCTCTGATCTAGATATTAGTGAATCATATAGCCTATAGTGCATAATATATTTCTGATTCTTTTTACAATACTTTTTATTTACAAGTAAATTTATTATTAGTAGTATTTTCTTTCATATTTTTCCTTAGAATTGTTATTTGATTTGCAACTCTTAAAAACTCCAAATAAACTAGACTTAACCTAATGGCTTTAACAAGCTTTCTTATTTTTATTCAAATCATTAATTTTATTATCGTTTAAGCCATTTTCTATAATGAGATACACAGACTCCTAAGGATTGTGTTTCATATTCTGTAAATGCATTCATTTCTTACATTCCAAAGAACGTTAATAACTGAATATGTAAATATTAATTCTGAACAGTATTTAAATGTTTGTGCTGATAATGTGGTAAAGTTTATCTGCCAAAATATCTTATTACATTTTTATATGATAAATGCCCACATAAGTAACATGAAACACGCATTTTAAAGCTTTATTGCATGAATTAGAAATAGCTTTAAAATGCAATGATTATACAACAAGAAGCTAGATCCTCACTAAACATTTAAGTGTAATCTTTTAAAAATGAAGAATGATAAGCAGACATTCTGACTATTATTTTCAGAAGTTAGAAAAGATCAATACATTTTTATTTGTATCACATAGTACAAGTGCAACATAGTTGGCAGAGAACACAGTGGGTTAGCTCCACTTATGCTAGCTGCATTTAGTTCTCAAACTCAACAGAGTTAAAGTCACAATTAACTATTCATATTGATCAAACTCTATATTTCCTAAATTAGACTATAAGATCAGAGTAAATCATTATTATTCAGTAACCAAGATATAAGGGACTTAAAATTGAAATTCATCTAAAATTTAATGTCTATTTCACACTCTTATTCATTCATGTTGAAATATACCTCTGGCTGTCAAAGACTTTACCATTTGCAAATATATTCATACCATTCTGACCTTTTTAAAGCATCATTTTCTTATTTCTTATTTCCAAAAATGTTTAAACCTATTAGCTCAGTAAAGGCATATTATTTTTTTTGAACTGTCATAATGTGGTTAAGGATTGCCATGATCAATTAGAATAAATTACTCCTACTCAAAGTATAACAAAAGGCACAACTTGTTGAAACTGAAGACACCAACCCCAAAATCTCAGCCATAAATAAATATTTAGCAATAAACTTGAATCCCATAAATAAAATGAATATTTGAATAATTTTCAAACTTGGGTACCTTGAGTCAAATAAAAGAACATCCAACAAAGATCAAATATCTGCTAGAGCTGGTATAATCTCTCTCTTTTCTCTCCTCTCCCCCCGCTATAATGATATAAATGCATAACATGACTAATGCTCTAATTTTTTAAAAAAATGTTTTAAAGCTTTGCTGCAGAGTTATTTTTCTATATATTAATATATTTATCTGATTGGCTGAATATTATCTGGGTGATATTTGTGGAAAGGTTATTCAGAAATGTGATTGCTAAAGACAATCAATAAATGATGTCATTATACTTTACCCAGATATGTCCAAATCATTAAATAAGATAAGATAGGAAAATATGATGATATCACATCATTTATTTAGTACTATGGCACACTACTAGGAAGCAGTGATGGGATTCAAATTTTTTTACTACCAGTTCTGTGCGCGTGGATTGGTGGGCATGGCAAGGGAAGGATACTGTAAAATCTCCAGTCAGAGGTGGTATTTGCCAGTTCTCCGAACTACTCAAAATTTCTGCTACCGAAAATTTCCAGAACTGGTCAGAACCTGCTGAACACCACCTCTGCTAGGAACATAAAGAGACATGGGATTGTTATTGTGACAGCGTCTTGCCAAAATGCCTAGTTTCAATTTAATTTCTTTTGGGATCCCAGTCTTAATATTAATCAACTTCTGTTCAAAATATTAAGAAGTCATTTTCTCAGGACTTCAAAAGTCTATTATGAATTGTGTCTCTTGGCTGCATAATTCATGAGTGTGATTGGTAATAAAATCTTCAGCAAGAAAACAGATTTGGATGCAACTTTAACTTGATACGCAACCAAGAATAAAAAAGAATAGTGATATGTCAAAGCAAGTTCTCTCTTTCAACAGAAATCTTTGATTTCTTTTTTCTGATATATTAATTCCTTGTTATGGAAATATTGCTTGGTATATTTTTAAAACTAATCATGTTAAAAATATTCTTTATTTATCAGATTGGTTAATAAATTATTATTCAACTCTTTGTGAAATAATCCTTTTCAGATTTTTATTAATAATTTCTAATTATTATTATTATTATTATCAGAAATGAATTTAATAATAATTCAATAAGTGCCCAGTATCATAGAGTCTGCAATGATTTCACAGGGGATAATGTCATATTTTAAATGAATGGTATGGTGGCCATTCACATGGTATGATGAAGCCATTCACTTCCCACTCAGAAGGTTGAGAGTTCAATCCTAGGTAGTGGCAGATGTTTCTTTCTTAGGGTGCAAAGAAAAAAATATCTGCTGTAAACTCCATGTTGCATCAGGAAGGGCAACCAGCCAGTAAATGCTCAGTTCCACCCAGCTGCCTTGACTCTCCCTCAAATTAAGGGATTATAGGGTCATAAAAAGGGCATAATGGAATATTTTAAATTTTCAAGGGAAATACAGAGATATTCAACAACTTGGACCTAATACTGAGACACTAGGAGCACTGTGAACGGAGAAACTTTGAGAACTTCTCCAATAATTATATAATTATATAATTAAACCCTGCCTCTGGGTTTATCCTTGATAGTACAGGTAGAGGGAAGAGATTATCAGGCACAGGGAAGTAACAGGTTTTATCTCTAGAATTTGACTCTTCAATTTCATAAAACTACTGGTCATAGTAGCAAATGTCACAGAAACAAACCTTAAGTTTCAAATTGAAATTGATAATTTACCTAAAGTGTGACATTAGGTAAATTATCATAAAATAAGATAAAATTCTTACTTATCTCAATTTAGATGTGCAATAGAAAAAAAAATCACAAAATTTAATTAAGCAGAAAAGGGTAACAAAGTCTCTGATTCTAACAACTGCTTTAGAAATAGTGTTTGATGGCATATCTACAAATATGTTTTGTACAATTAATGTGCCACAAATTTGCAAATTTAATGCAAACTGTATGTATGGATATATGCAGTGGTAGGGTTCGTACTGGTTCGGGAAAATCAGAGCTAACTTTCTGAGCAGTTCCGCGAATTGGAAGTTGGAAAAATCTCCTTCCAACAGCCTTTTCTTTTTCCCACCTTCGGGAATTAAACCTGTCAGGAAGGCAGGAGGGAGGTGTTCTGGTGTGCCTGTGTGTGTTGTTACTAGCCTAATCCTTATCTTTATTATTGGCCTGCTTGAGTGCTTTCCAAAACTGCCTCTGGGTTAAGCATTGTTACATTGTAACAGACATTAATTGTTCTTGGCAGTATGCCCAGACTTTCTATAGCCTGAGCAGCTTTTCTGGAGTTTTTTTTTCCCTTTGCTGATATTTTTATTCCAGGGTTTGGGAGGATGGACTGGTTGGATTAAGAGCTATTTACATAAGGGTTGCCATAGCCATAAAAGTAATGGCTGAAAAGCAGGATGCAAGCTTGGCACTCTGTCTGATTTTTTTTACTGCCTTTCTGGGGGCATGTGATCTTTCCTTAAATCTGGATGATTTCCTTAGGATATCTTGTGAGGATGATTGAGACCAGCTGGTATCTTTAAGTGGTGAAAATGGATCTAAGGATGGCTTCTCCTGGGTGAGAAAGGGTGCTTTGTCAGTTCACTGAGAATAGGAGTCTCTTGTCTATGGGATTATTCAGTCATCCAAAAAAGTACCACTTGTTTCAAGAGACAACTGGACTTCCTTGGTTTCCAGAAAGCCCAGTTGCCTGTTGAAAAAAACCCCTTCGGGAAAGGAATCTTTTGCACTGCTTTGGGGTGGCCAAGGCACATGATTGCTCATTGATAGTAAGTGGATCCTTCTTCCAATTAATTTTAGTTTTTTCTCATGATAATAAGGCTTACTAACTTGGCACCAATTGTAGAAAGTTAGCATCCACCCCTCTGCTAGAAGAAGGAAATACTTTGAAAATTTTTAAGAAAGAATATATTTCCCAGAATAAGAAATGGAGAAACATGTTTTCTTAGAGGGAGAAAGCAGCCCCCACCTTTCTTAATATCTCACAGCAGATGTCAGCACTTAAAAGATAAAGAGATAGGATTTCCATTTGACATCATGTAAGAATGGCTGGAAAATAATGGAGCTCCGCTGGGCTTTGTGAAATGCAGGTGGTAATTGCTTGCTGGGAGACCCTAAGCCACCCTAGAGGTATGGTGAAGAAAGGAGAGGTGCTTCATTGATCACAAGGAAACTGCAATTTCCTCATTGATCCAAAGAAATCTTTTCCAAATATCAGGAAGGACGATGGTCATGATAGTCACAAGCTGGAACAACCGGGACACTAAGATCTTGTGCTAGAGGGATGCAGGGACAGAGCAGTGAAACTGGGTAAGATAACTTCCAGCTGTTACCTTAGAGATTTAACCCAAGGAAATAGTTTCAAAAAGGACCTCCAAATGTTAAGGAAGTGATGATTGGATTTAGGGAGAAATATCAGAGACTACAAATTAAAGAGGAAGATTAAAGAAATACCTAAAGGATCATTTAAAATATAGAAAGCCTGGGAAAAGCCGAATAACATTGTAATGTGATTATTGGGCAAAAATGCTTTTCTAAATTCTATTTCAAACCCCCCCACCCCCCCACCCGCCCCCGAAAGCTGTTTTTTGACTTTTATACTCTTGAATACTGGAATTGGGAGCAGAGGAGCCATCTACTGGAGGAAGAAGATTACTGCAATGTGTGACAGGAAGATGATGAAAGGAGAGAAGTAAAGAACATCTGGAGGGGCTGTTTGACCTTGACTTTATCTCAGTAGACAATTTGGATATTGGGAAATATTTACTGAGCTTTTTGAAGATCCATAAGGCAAACTAAACT
This sequence comes from Hydrophis major, assembly GCA_033807585.1. NCBI lineage: Eukaryota > Metazoa > Chordata > Lepidosauria > Squamata > Elapidae > Hydrophis > Hydrophis major. Next base: position 91,503,962 of record CM066343.1, on the reverse strand, counting down.
AAACACTAAAACTTTATTGGAACTGTGCATTGAAAAGTGGATTTAAAAGATCTGAAGAAACCTGGTGGGCTAAATTGGATTTGGGTTATTAACATCACATGACAGATTATCTTACAAAGCAAAAGAAGAAAAACAATAGAAAGAAAAGATAAATAAGACTTTAAAATCTGGACAATTGGGAAGTGTAAACTGGAAACTATAAAGATTGAAACGCATAAACTTATAGCATTTAAGGACTAGAAATTTAGGGGACTTGGAGAAATAATTCTGGCATTGACTAATAATTGAATTTTTTTTTTTTTTTAAATATTGGGATACTGGAATATTGGAGGTATATTAACTTGTTACAACATGACCCACCAGGAGACAATAAAGTTTTATGAAGAAATATTAGAAATGGTGACAAAGAATTATAAGGTTATGATGGGAATATTTAAGGATAAAGATGTGAAAATAGAAGGTCCTCAACAAATGGTGGGAAAAGATGAATATAATACATAGAAGATACATGAGAAATTAGAAGGAGTGGTGGAGGAAACAAAGCAAAATAAACTTTAAGAAGATAAAAATCAGTTATAAGCAGATAAAAACACTGAAAAAATAGTAACAATAAATACTAAAAAACAAATAGATAATCCCTTAAGAGCTTACAATAGAATAGAGGAGGTGGAGAAAGATTTTCCAAAAATAATGAAAGGTTTATGGATGGATATTCAAAGATGCAAAAGGGATAAAGGTTAAGGCAAAGGAAACAGTTTGTTCAAAAATGCTAGAAAGACATAAGATTCCAAGAGAGAAATATAAAAGAATCACCAAAAAATCAATAAAGATGAAATTCTAAAAAGGCTAAGAAATGATGGATAGAGACATAATATTTTTCAATACAGTAATTATATTAAAAAACAATAAAAAATAAATGGAAAGTTTAAATTGGGAAAATAGTAGCTGATACATAGATATATAATAGAATTTATTATAACCATAAATATATTGAGATTAGGAGATGGAAGACTAGGACTAAGTATATTTAAATGTATTGTTGTGATTAATAGGTGTAAAAATATACTGAAATATATAGTTTTCAAGGATTATAAATTCAGGGGACTTAGAGATATAATTTTGGGACTGATTAAATCTTATTAACTATTTGTTATATTGGTGTTTACAGAAAATTGAGATACTAAAAATGTGGTGGAACACTGAGTGATATTTATAATATTAAAACATTAGTGATTTAACAGGAGTTAATAAGTATATTGTATGAAGTAATGTTATTGATATTTACATATCTTTTTGGAGAAAGTAATAAAAAAATCATAAAGAGAGAATAGTATTGTTTAAAGATAATGAGGTGACTATAAAAAAAAAACCCAACAAACAGGAAAAATAAAGAAATAAGTACAAATTGGGAAAATAATATAATATATTGTGATACATAAAAGAATATATTATAATTATAATGGGTTAGAAGTTGGAAGATAAAAATTCTGTATATATAATTGTATTATTAATGTTAGCATTGTGTGAAAATATATTATTCGAGTCATTTCACTGTTCACAAAAAATATTGGTTATTAAAGGAAAACTACAAATAAAACATACAACATAAAAACATAAAGAGATAGATTCATAGGCAAAAATTCACCGCAGCAAGGTCTGAACAAAGGCAGAATGGGATTAAGCCTCACTCAAAACGGGAGGAAAGACATTAAGACACAATAGGAATTGCCCAACATCCTTTCTGGACACAAGTCTCTTGATTACATTATCTCAGAGTGTAAGCTTCAACCAAACTTCTCAGACAACCTACAGAGCCAGCTATATGGGAGTCTGACAACAGCCAATATAGTAGAATACATGTTCTTCCACAGGAACAGGAAGCTCAAGTTCAACACCCAAGGGAAGATATAAAACCCCCCCTCTCTCTCAACTCCATGTGGTCAGCTTCAGCAGAACCATCCATGTGGTTCTGCTTCATCATTAAGCCATTTTTCCAATTAACCTCCCTGTTTCCAGTGTCTGAAGGAAATTAGATCCCCTATATACTTTGTTAATTTGTTTCTTTATCTTGGCATTTTGTGGCCCAAAAATGCCCATCCACTTTCTGGAGAGCTTAAATTACCTGTCTGCTAAAGGGTTTCACTTTATGAGCAAGAGTTGGTTGCTGATAGTTATCATTGCATTTTAACTATTTTAATTCCTCAAGGTGCTCTGGCATCCTGCCTGGTTTGTAACTTTGGCTTGCAGGTATTGCCGATTGAAAGGAAGGTATTCAGACAGGATAGTTTAGGTTTCCATGATAGCTGTGACTGTCATTGATCTTCAGTGTGTATTCCCCCATTTTTAACCTAATGATTAGTATTTAGGGCAGCTTTTTGCAAGCAAAGAAGCTTTTTGTATTTTTGTACAGATAATCCTTGATTTACAACAGTTCATTTAATGACCATGCAAAGTTACAATGGCACTGAAGAAAAGTGACTTAAAACCATTTTTCACACTTATGACTGTTCCAGCATCCCCGCTGACAAAAGGCTGGGCGAAGTGAAGCACCCCTTGACCAGAATGATGTCAAGTTGACCACGCCCACTCAGTCACATGAACACCCAGCCATGCCTACTCAGTCAATCATTAGGGCAGAGAACCAGTTGTTAAATTATTTGAATCCCACCACTGGATGTATGGATGCCACGTTAGAGTCTAATAACCCAAAGTCCCCTCTAGAGAAGATGAGCAGCATATCACCTTTAAAACCCTTCATGGCATGGGTCCAGGTTAAATGAGCCATCTCACCCCACTGGGATTGGTCTGTACCACTTGTGCTGGCAAAGAAGGCATGCTGCAGGTCCTGGATTATTTTGTCTGGCAGGGTCTAAGAGGAGGGCCTTCTCTGATTTTGTTCCTGCTCTCTGGAACATCTTGCCTCCTGACTTTTTTAATTTTTTTAAACTAGTATTTCTAACAAAAGAAAAAATAACAATTTTAATGGGTTGTACGCTGCAGAAAGCTATTCAAGAACTGACTGATCAAAAAGAAAGAAAAGGCTGAAAAATTGATGTTCCATAGCTATAGTTAATATTATAAACTCTGAAAGTTGACAATGATGAAGTCAGTACACTCTCCTGGATATTTCTTTCTTTTCTTCCCTTCTCTCTGTTCAGGATTGGAATAAAAACTAAATAAATGAATTAAAAATTGCTGCAGGGAATTTCTGGGTTGAAGGGTTAAGAAGCAAGCAAATTCATATATTTGAAATGGATCTTTATTTCATATAGCATTCATCTCTGAATCAACAAACCAGACCAATTAAAATATCTAAAATGATAAAGAATTTAAACATGTGTTGCTTGCAGAGAAGCAGCTAAGGGAAATTTATCTTCGCTACAGAATTTTTCTAAAGCTTTTTAAACAACCTTAAACACTTGACTGATAATTCAGAATCTCCAGAAACCATTCAGATATAAATGTATCTGAATCACTAAAATGGCAACTATAAAGCAATGATTATGAGCAATTGGAAAATGAGAAGATGTGAAAATATTGAACATATGCACCTCTGACAAAATAAGAAAACTCATTTCTTATCTGCATATATATTTGCACCCATACATAGAGTTTTTGGAATACTGTGTACCTTAGCATCTGTTAAGATTACCTTATCTAATTCACAAAAATATAAGCAATCAAAAAGTTAAGATATTTTTTTAATCTTTTAGTAGATTAAACTACTAAGTAGTTTAACTCTAACTACTCTCTAACTACTAGTTATCTGAATTTTGCAATCCAGATATGGTAAGCCTAGTGGTATCAGAGAAAAAAGCTGATATTTCCTTTTCCAACTAATTTCCATAAAATATTAATTTTGTACAGATGCCCCATTGAATGTGTGATGACTTCAAAATGGATTAAAATGTGACTCAAGCAAATTCTAACTCTATAAGGCTTCATTGCTATCACATGAGACTTGGTGATTCTGTGAAGTGTTAGTCATTTAAATAAATAAGATTACATTTTCATGTACCTACGGATGATATCACAGATGTTCAGGAGTTCACAGAAGTTAAATTACACACTCTGCTGAATCTCTTGTTAAAAAACAGTTAAAAAAACATATTGCTTTCTTCTAGGAAATCTCCAATCTAAATTCTCCTCTCCTCTTAGTAGACTCAGGAAACTTTGTGGAAGAGGAGAATTTTAGTATATCAAACTAGAGGCCTTTACAAAGATCACCTCTTTCATGAAATTTAAAACAAGTTATTAATTTAAAGATGTCTAGGACAATTTCCTGCAGCATTTTTTCTGAAATTTATCATCTTGATCTAATAAGGAGTTGCTATTCCTGAAAAATATCCAATTATGTCAAACAAAACTATATTCGAAATAACTATAGTTATTTCTTAATTCCAGTTATAATGTCCTGGTATTTCTTTGGAAATTTGTATATAGATAAATAAAAAATATAATCTTACTTTGTCTATAAGTATGGATTGGGCTGTGATGTATCAGTAACAAAGCATTTAAATCACAATTAAACAGGGATTGAGTAGATGAATGAATATGATAAAAAGTGTCAGAAAGAGAAACATCTGACAATTTTTCATAGCAAACTTATAACACAACTGTTATGGATTAAACCATCGCAGCGATACAACCTTAAACAGCTTCGTCTTACAGCAGGCTTGTAATCCTGCAATTCTTATTGGCCCATGAATAGTGAGTCGTGATTGGTCAGGCTTGGCCAGTCTGATTGGCTGTTAACGGAAACCCCTGATTGGACGCTTGTGAAAGCGATAGACTCAGTTCATTGGTTGTTTGACGGCAGCAAGCTCTATAAAAGAGCTACTGCTGCCCAGGTCTTTCGCTCCGTTCTTTCTTATTAAATAAAGAGTTGAAGTCACCGTCTGATGTCTCATCTCCGTCCTTTGCGCCCATGCCCAGGGCCTAACAACAACATTTCTTTTAAGATTCTATTTCCCAGGATACCAAAACAATAAAAAGGAGTGTTGCTGAATTTCTGAGATAGGGAGCAAATGACTGAATATTTGAGATATGGATTGCAGTACATGAGGAATAGCAAGGCAGACTGCTAACAAATTCTAGAAGGAAAGCATCAGCTTTCTTCTGGTTGATCTTTTGAAATCAACCGATATGATCAGACAGGTGTGCAGTTGGTTTTAAAATGGTGCAGATTTCTATAGATGGATTTATCTATATAATGTTTTCATAGACTGAAAAAAAAATATGATGAAAATTTGGGATTTTCCCCCAAGAATTTTAAATTGAACTACTTTGCATGCCAAATCTAGAAAAACAAAGCAAAAGAGGCATACTCGGACCCGTACTTCTTACATGCTACTGCTTACTTGTTTGCTTATTTGTTTTACTTAAATATATTGACTATACAACTCCAATGTGTGCAGTTGGATGGTCAATCATAGCCATGCTCTTTATTATTATGTTTCCTTGTCTATCCAAACAATTAAATGTTTGATTTTATGATAATAAGGAATATTCATTTTACACAGGAAAACTTTGTTGTCAGTAATGAAGTCACAATTATACGGAATGTGCAAAGTAGTCAAAGAAACGCTTTACAAAGCTGTTTGACACAAATAAATAACTTCTCCTTAAATCATTAAAGCATCCATGTTTTATGCATTTAAATATTACACTCCTATTCATGTCAGATTTAGTCTTAAACAACAAATTACCTCATTTTATAAATTAGTGGAAAATTATAATGTACGTATGCGTATATTAGCTAGATTACAATAAAATATTGAATGCTCTGTATCTCCCAGGGTTGCTGTGCCTAGCAGCAATGTTATTTTTAACAGGAAAGGCTTGGTAACTTTAGCTTAGATTTTAAATTGTTTCATATTAGTTTCAGATACTTCAATACAATCCCTGTGATTTAACCTGTAGAATATTTCTGATAGGATTTATGTAGACATTCCAGTTCAGGGTGATGATAATTAAATCACATACATACAGATATCATCATTTATATTTACAGCTTCAATCCCTTCTGATTAAACTTTTCATGGCAAATAGACATAAAAAATAGAACATAGCTTTAGAGTGGTAAAGAAAAAACACAACTTCCCCTAGGCAATGTATTTTCATTACAACTTTTGGTAACCTAATCTAATTTAGATTTTGTATCAATATCATCTGGCATTATGGCCATTATGGGATCAATCGTTGGAAATCAATTGGTATATGAACTGTTTGTAAGACAAGTAATTATGGCCATTATGGGATCAATCGTTGGAAATAAATTGGTATATGAACTGTTTGTAAAACAAGCAAGGGAAATGCATGCTTCAAGTGGTTGGTGTATATGAAAGGGTGTCCAGTTTTTATAGAAAATAAAGCAAGTCAGTATATGAAATATACTGATATAAAAGCAATTGAAACATCTAGCTCAGGGAAAGAAAGAACCGTGGGGCTGAGTCCCTTGATCACAAATGGATCATTGATGTTCATATCTGCATCATCTGCTACAGTTGCTGAACTGAATTTACATCATAAACCACCTTATGTCATTCTGAGTAGTGCTGCCAAAACAGAGTATTGATTGTGCAGATTGCCTAGCTTCAATGTTGCATTCTTGCCATTTGCTCCTTGCAACCAGGTTGTCGTTTATGTTACAACACCTCGCAGTGTTGTAACATAGCAGTGCAGCTTTATTATTAATTTAGAATCCTAATTCTAAAACTTGAAAATGAAATGTGAATCTACAGACTTAGCACTTCTTCTTTATGTTATAGCAATATTATAAAGAAATGCCAGGAATCATAATTGCCTGGGCCCACTAAAGTGAAATGTCTGGTTCAGGCAAAGGAAACAGTGAAAAGTACAACACCGTTTCCCTCTAAGTTCCAGGAACATGCGTTTTTATTATAGTATAGTTCTGAGAACATCATCTGTCTACCACTTCCACTAAGTTACCTTTCTGCTTTTTTTCCTGAGCAATTTATTTATTTATTTATTTATTTATTTATTTATTTATTTATTTATTTGTTTGTTTGTTTGTTTGTTTGTTTGTTTGTTTATTTATTTATTTATTTTGATTTGTCAATCACTTACAAGATAATAGGTATAAATATATACATAGTTATATAATACATGAAATGGGTACATATAAGAAAAATGAAAGAAACAATAGGACAGGGATGGTGGGCACATTGGTGCGCTTATGCATGTCCCCTACAGACCTCTTAGGAAAGGTGTGAGGTCAACAGTAGACAGTCTAAGGTTAAAGTTTTTTGGGTTTGGGGAAGAAACCACAGTCAGGTAGAGTATTCCAAACATTGACCATTCTGTTGCTGAAGTCATATTTCCTGCAATCAAGTTTGGTGCAGTGAACCTTGAGTTTGTATCTATTGTGTGCTTGTGTGCTCTTATGTTGTTATGGTTGAAGCTGAAGTATTCATTGACAGGTAAGTCATTGCAATGTATGATTGTATATACCATACTTAGATCAGACTGAAGACGGCGTAATTCAAGGTTTTCTAGGTCTAGAATTTCGAGTCTGGTGGCATAAGGTATTCTACAACAAGTAGAGGAGTGGAGAACTCTTTTTGTGAAATATTTCTGGACTTTTTCAACTGTGCTAATATTAGATACATAATGTAGGTTCCAGACTGATGAGCTGTACTTGAGTTAGCAAATGTTTTGTATGCTCTAGTTAGTAATGTGATATTACCAGAGAAAAAGCTATGTAGGATTAGGTTAACAACTCTTAATGCCTTTTTGGCTATGTAGTTACAATGGGCTCTAGCACTTAGATCATTAGAGATGCGTATTCCAAGGTCCTTTACAGAGCTTGGATCATCAACAAAATTTTGACTATTCAGCTTGTATTTTATTTCCTGACTTTTTTTTTTTGCCAATATGTAAGACAGAGCATTTATTTGTTGAGATTTGAAGTTGCCATTTGTTTGACCATTCTGATACATAGTCAAGGTCTTTTTGAAGGGTAGCAGTATTGTCTGTGGTATTGAAGAACTTTACATCATCAGCGAAGAGAACACAGTTGCTCTTAATATGATCACAGAGGTCATTGATATAGAGTATGAAAAGAGTTGGTCCTAGAACATTGCCTTGGGGGACACCACTATTGACAGGTACAGAATTTGATAGGACACTCCCAATTTCGACCATTTGTTGTCTGTTTGATAGGAATGCTTCCATCCAGTTATGCAGTTGTCCAGAGATACCATAAGATTTTAATCTTAGGAATAGTTTGTCATGTACCACTGAATCAAAGGCTTTACAGAAGTCTATGTAGATTGCGCCTATTGTTTTGTCCTGATCGAGTTGTGTAGTCCATATGTTTTTGCAGTGTAAGAGTTGCAGATTACAGGATAGTGGTTTTTTTTCTGAAATCAAATTGTTTATTAGAGAATATATTGTTTGTCTCTAAGTGGAGGATAATGGATTGGTTAATAATTGATTCCATGACTTTACGGGTGACGTAGCATAAAGAGATTGGTCTGTAATTTTCAACTAGGCTGGTGTCTCCCTTTTTGAAGATGGGGATGATTGGCTTGTGACTACAGGCTAGGCAAGGAGCTGGTTCTGAAAGATTTTTCAAAGGTTCTGCTATGGCACTGGATAGCTTTTTTAAGAAGTAGGCACATATTCCATCTGGTCCAATAGATAGAGATGGTTTTAGATTGCATAGTGCTTTTTCAACATTGTCTTCTGTAAAATCAATATGTATTAGATCATTGTAGTTTTCTGTGGTTCAGCTAGGAAATACTGGGCATGATCCATTACTGTTTACAAATACTGAGCCAAAGAATGAGTTAAAGAGGTTGGCTTTAATGGTGTCATTGTTGCAGTCTTTACCATTAGGTCCTATCAGGGGTGGGATGGAACTTGGGTCTTTTAGTTTGTTTACAAAATTGTAAAAAGCGTGGGTGGAATTGGTGCGTAGAAGGTTTTCCTCTCGTTTAATGTGATAATTGGTGCATTCAGTCTTTATCTGGTGGCATAAATTTTTGTATCGGCTTTTGAAGTTGGCAACGTGACCAGATTTGTTTTTCCACCAGAGTGATTTCCTTTTGGATTGAAGTTTCCTTATTGCTATGGGTAATCTGTTTTTTTTTTTTGTGGGGGGGGAGTTGTTATTGGTACATATAGTTTGACTTCAAGTAAAAATATGTTGTAATGGTCTTCAACAGTATTGCGTCCAAGTGAATAGAGATTGCCAATCAAGGGATGAGAGATCATTGTCTATAAGATCATAATTGCCTTTTTTGAAGTTATCATTGGGGATTACATCATTGTGATGATTTTTGTGTGGGCGTATGTTGAGACAAAAGTCAATCATATTGTTAGAAAAGGGTTCTTTAGTTTGTATTCCATAAATTAAATTCAAACTATTGCAGAAGATGAGATCAAGGCAGTTGTTAAGTCTAATATTGTTGGTTACTAGTTGTTCCAGTCCCAGATTTGTAACAGCATTGTAGAATGTTGCATGTATGGGTTCAGTTGTACATTTGTTTAGTGTCCAGTTAATATGAAGTAGATTGAAGTCACCAAGAAAGATAAAAGCGTGTGGGCAGGATGTTGACCATGTTAGTAGTGAATTTAGCTTGTTTACATGTTCGATGTCATAATCAGGTGCTCTCTAACATAGTAAGAATCAAAATGTGATATTTAAGAATAGTTCACAGACGATGGTCTCAGGAAGAACAAGCTCCTGGGTAACTTGGATGTTTTTTAAATGTAAGGACTTTTTATAGAAGATAGCAACACCACCTCCTCTACGAATTTCATTTCATCTGATTGGTAAACATGATAGTCTCTTACTGTGGTAATGGAGTCAGGGAGAGATTCATTGAGCCATGTTTCACAGACAAATATGATGTCGAATTTAGCCATATTTAGTAAGAGGAGAAATTCAGGTATTTTATTCACAAGGCTTCTTGCATTGAGTAGCTTGCATTTAAACCCAGCTGTAGTTGGAATTGAGGTAGTTAGGGGTGTGTGTCTTGGGTGATGGTGGATTGGTCGAAGTAGGGTTGTGGTTGAAGGTTAAAGCTGAGTTGCGGGGTTTTTCCGGTTTCGCGTGGCTTCGGGGCAGCAGGAATTCGCGACAGCTCGCGATTCCTGCTGTGCTAGCCGACGAGGTACCCCCGATCCAGATGGGTCAGGGGGATATGGCTGCCCTGTAGGGACAGCTGAAGAGAGAGGGGAGTCGGACAGGGGGTTGGGGGTGTCGCAGACCCCCTCCCCCTCCGGAAAAACCCCTTTTTCCCAAGGCGGTGGAGCGGCGGTCAGCAATGGCCGCCACGAAGAAGCCAGCAACCGGGTAAGATTGCGCTGGAGGAAGTAAGAAGAGTGAAAGTGCTGTCTGAGCCGGGTCAAGTAACATCTTGCAAATTGGCTGGAACTGAGCTGTCTGAATTGCTGGAGGATACATTGTATCCCTAAGAAGATCGAAAGCGGCGGAGAAGCTGTTAAAGGGAACTTTTTTTTTTCTTCACTCTCCCACCCCATGGAAACAGCAGATATGTTTGGATATACTGGACATTGAAAGTGAATTGTTTTGAGAGTTGAAGCTAAGGGACAAAAGGGTTTTTGGACATTGAAAAACTTAAGAAATTGGAAAACCCTTGTTGGAGGTATGGATTTCTGATTATTTAAAATTGATATTGCAAGTGGGAAGGGAGAGGAAAAAAAATTGGAGCAGAAGCTGAAAAAGGAGGAGATTGCCTAGAATCCCAAAGAAAGGTATATGGTAATTGGACCTCTTTGATTAAACATTAACCCCAGAAAGAGAAGGAAGAAAAGTATTAATTTTTGGAATTTTTTTTTTTTGAATTATTCTTGATTAAAAATATTTGTGGTTGTTTTGGGAAAAGTTTCTTTTTTCATGATGGCATCACTTGTGGATGAACTAAAGACTGAATATCAAAAATATAAAAAAGAAGATACTTTGGGCAGTTTGTTTCAATTCTTAGAAATGGCGTTATGTACTTATGACTACGCAGCAGAAGGACTGGGACAAAGAAGAAGAAGAAGCCATCTTTGATGAACAATGGGTTCTTTCCGGGGAGGAGGAGAAAAAGGATAAGAAAAAGGGGATTTTAAGAATTATAAAAACAACTAAAGAAGAGAAAAATGGGTGAATTTAATTTAGGATAAAAGAGGGATTCTGGAGGGTACATAAGATTGTGTTTTTTATATGTGTATTTAGAGTATAAAATTTATTGTGTAATTTTAGAATCTTTTAAACAGAACCCCAAGAAAAATTGTTATATGAAGTACTTTTAAGTTAGGGTAATGAGTTAAAGGTGTCACTCCAGTTAGTGTAGAGGAGAAGTATAGTAAAAGAAAAACGATGGATAGTTGGAAATAGAACAGACAAAGAATGTTATTGAAAATGGAAATAAGATATGGAAGGATATATAAAGGTTTTGTTATATTTTTTTTTTTTGTATATTGATAAAAGGCAATAACATTTTAATCAATAAGAAATAATTTGGATGAAAAGGAGAAGCTGGAATAAGATATGAAGTTAAATAGATAAAGTATTGGTTTGTTCTTTAATTATTATTATTTTTTTAGGAAAGAATTTATAAGCTGTTATGCCTTGATTGTTTATGCACTGTTTTTGTAAAATTGATAAAATTGGTTTATATATATAAAAAAGAAAATGATAATAAGATATGGAAGGATATATAAAGTGAATATGATGTTTGAATTTGTGTCTGTGTGAAGAGTTTCAACCCGGGATCAGGCAGCCTTCAGAAAAGATGTTTTAGTTTTGTTTATGTTTTGTGTTTTGTATGTTTATGAAAGGCAATAAAATTTTAATAAGCAAGAAATATAATTTGGATAAAAGGAGAAGTTTGGATAAGATACGAAGTTAAATAGATAATGTAAATATTGATATTACAATTTGGAGTTATGTTCTATTGGCTTTCTTCTTTAATTATTATTATTATTATTTTTAGAAAAGATTCTTCAAGTTGTTATGCCTGGATTGTGTATTGGGTTTTTTTGTAAAATTAATAAAATTTGTTTTTTTAAAAGCTGAGTTGCGGGTTATGTGACTTATTTTTGATACAGTCAGCACGGTAGTCAACGGATAGGTCCTTCTCTCCATTGTCTAGATGTTTTTTTAGTTCTGTGCAGGGTACACAGGAGCGGGCATGTTGCTGTAAGGTTAGGTCAGGACGAGAACGGAGGTTCTTATGGCTGGTGTTACTTTTGGCAAGTGAATTTATAAATGAATTTACATTTGTTTGATTCATTTTTGCCCTGCAGAAGCATGGGGCTACAGAGCCATCTCTGTTTTTGAACTTTGGGCTGATGCAAGAAATGTCAAGTATTTCATCAGGGGAGATGCTTGATGCTTGATAATCACTGATGATGTTGCAGACAGTTGTGGTGTCATCATTGTTATTGATGTCCTCTAGACCAAATAAGATGGTGTTTGGACGTTTCCGTTTGTTCTCAACAGCTTCTCTGATGAGGATTGGGATATCATTATTTGTCTGATTTATGTTTTCTTGTGGATTGGATTGTGGATTGGGTTGTGGTTGTTGGATAGAGATGTGGTTTGTAGCTATTGGATGTTCAGGTTTTTGCATTGTGTCTTTTTTTTCAAGGTTGGATAATCTTTCTTTTAAAGCATCCAGGGATGCTACTATGGTGTCAAGGGATGTTATTCATGTTTCTGTGGAATCAACTCTTTCAAACAAATCCAGTTTAGGTCTGCATGATTTGCAGAGATATGGAAACTCATTGGATGATTCTAGGTATTGAATCATTTGCTCGGGTAATCCCAAGCAATCATGATGAGTGTATTTGTTACATAGAGAACATTTGATGGAATTTTCATTATCCTTTAGAGTTTTATAGCATTTAAGGCATGTGCAGGAGTCTTGTGGTTCATTGGTGGGGATTACTTTTTCTTTAGGTTGTGGTTTGGCATTGGATTTTTTTTTTTTTTTGGCATGGTAGGTTTGTTAAGATGGTACGTTGATTAAATTACTTAATGGAACAATTTTGGGTAATCAATATAGCCAATATCACACCAACGAATCAATTGCAATAATCTCTCTAGTCAAATAATTTTGCTAAGCAACATCAGCCTAATCAATTAATTACACTAATTGCTAATCAATTAATTACACTAATCATTAATCACACTGTTCAATTAAATTCACTAAATCATTAATTTATGATTAATTATGTTGTTCCATTTTCAATACTGGACTACCGATCAAGAAATTATTTCTTATATATAAGATGGAATAGTGGAAATTATCTTTCAGAGGGTTAAATATATGACTAAGCCCATATTTCTTTAACATATCTTTTGTTTTACTTTAGATAGCAGCAATGCCAGCCATTGTCGTGACTACGCAACACACGTGTTTGAATCGAAGCCACAGCGACCTGAAGGATGGCATTCCTCTTCATCAGAATAAACTCTGTATCATAATAATATGCGCGGTCTGTGAAAAATGCTGTGAGGGGAAGCTCTATGCATTAACCACAATTCATGTGATTGAGTTCATACAAATAATTATCATTAACAACGGTAATCATGGGGAATAAGAATAATCAGGAGTAATGAAGGGTAATGAGGGGAAATTATTATAAATATTGAATCCCAGGAAACTCGGATTAGGTCCAACTTTATTTTGTTTGCTTAGCTATTATCTTGGACTCCTTGCAGAGGAAGAAATAAACAATAAGCTTTTGTGTCACCAAATACTGAAGCGAATTTTCTCCCTGCATTTGTGCCAAAGAGTAGCGGAGGGCCATATACAGTATATAAACAAAACAAAAGTAACCACTACCCTTATCCAAGTTATGAAATAAAACCCCAAAATTCCTTCTCCTTTCTGTAATCCACAAGTGCTCACATAGAAATAATTATAGTTTGAAAACTAGATCTTCAGTGGAAAGCTTTAAAAAGTTGTTCTATATTGAAAATGTTATATGTTATTGAGAATGCAGAGTCTTTACATATTATCTAAAGTCATGAAATTCATAAACAGCCCTTTTTGCCCATGTTATAGTTTGCAGCAATCCAACCAGCAGACAAGTAAATAATTCAGCAGGATTCATTTATAAAATAAATTTCTTTATATACAATAATATAAAATAATACCCAAGCAACTCTTGCAACTTGGTAGCAACTACTGTAGAAGGACAAGAAGCAGAAGCAATCAAAACCACCAGGACTCAGAAATCAGAGAAGCTTTATATTTATACAGACTAGTTACCCTAAGCCATTCCCAGTCTCCAAGCTTTCTGAATGGCTCACAACAGGTACTGTTTCTTAGTCACCAAACAGTTCCCATTGGCTGACTTGTTGCTATCACTATCCCAGCTCATAATTTCTCACATATTGACATTCCTCCCTTTATGGCTGGAATAGACATAAAACCAAATAACTTAATATTCTTCCCATGGTGCACATTACCCAATGGTTTGGTCATTTTTGTCCTCACCCAAATTATTGTGAAAACCCGTGCTCATAGGTGTTGGAGCAGAATTACAATCCTTCATGTTGTATCTCTCCAACAGCTGTTCAATTTCCTTCTTTGACTAAGAACATAGCCACTTTCTCAGTTTTTGTATCTTTACACTGAGATAATTTTGTATTTCATCCAATTCTTTTCAAATTTTTCTCTAATTGATTAGTAAATTATTTTACCTGTGACACATCTTTTGCAATGAAACAAAATCATCCACAAAAGCTAACAATTGACAATCCCCACTGTGTAACTTTCCAGTATATATACAACCATCAGCCTTGCAACTCTTGAACCCAAGACCAATGCTGTATCTAAACAGATATTCCAATTCCTGGCTGACAGTTTCAACCCATAGATGGCCTTGTTCAATTTATACACAGTGTTAGGCTTTTTACTTGCCAAATTTTATGGCCACGTGCTTCTGCCAGTGCTAGTGCCAACCTTATGCTTTCACTCTTTACAGTTGGTGTGAATACCTTATCATAATGGACATTTTTCCTTTGTGAAAAACATTGTGCCACTAATCTTGCTTTATATTGTACCTCATTGTTGGTTGGTCTTTTCTTTTTGTACACCCATTTATATCCTACAGCTATGGCAAAGTCTTAGATGTGAACACTTTATGTTCACCCATGGATTTCATTTCTTTTTCCATGGCTTCTTTCCACTTTACTTGCTCAATGTTGGGTAGTGCCAATACTTCCTGATAATTCCTTGGCTCATACCACACATTACACATCTTTACTTCACGAGCAGAATACCTGTCAGGTGGAAACCCCTTGTTCTATCGTTCTGACCTGCATGGCATTGACTGCTTTTACACTGCAAAAACATATGGACTACACAACTCGATCAGAGCAAAGCAATAGACACAATCTACATAGACTTCTGTAAAGCCTTTGATTCAGTGGTACATGACAAACTACTACTAAAAGTAAAATCTTATGGTATCTCTGGACACCGACATAACTGGGTAGCTTCTTCTCTGGTAATATCACACTACTAACTAGAGCTGTTGAGGTAATTCCCCATTAGGAGAATAAGTGCACACAGGGAGACATAGTGAGAGTAATATTGAATAACACACACAAAGCACACAGCTACACTATATAGTAAAATGTAGGTTTTACTTCCAGTAAACAGTTAAGCAAAGTCCAACAAACAGTCCAAGTCATACACAGTTATAGCAGTCAGTTTTCAGTCCAGGGATAATCCAATAACAAAGTCCAGTATCATAAACAGTTCAGTAAATAGACTCACAGTAATTCAAGAAAAACGACAATCAGCAACAGTCAATAGGGAAAATGCAGGAACCCAAAACAGCAAACATCAGAACATCGACCAACTAGCAACTAGCAACACTCTCTGGGAAACCAGGTTTTTGGCTCCATCTTATGGCTGTTTGAGGAACCACACCCAATTACAATTTTTAGCATTCCCTTAAAGAGACAGTATTAAAATGTCTATCCTGGTTTATATATTTCCAACTCAATTGTTAGGTGACTTACATTCCTAACAAGAGCATACAAAACATTTGCTAGACCTATACTTGAATACAGCTCATCAGTCTGGAACCCATATCATGTATATGATATTAACACAATTGAAAAAGTCCAGAAATATTTCACAAGAAGAGTTTTCTGCTCCTCTACTCATTGCAGAATACCTTATGCCACCAGACTTGAAACTCTAGATCTAGAAAACAGAACTATGCCGCCTTTGGTCCAATCTAAATATAATACATAAAGTCATACATTGCAATGTCCTACCTGCAAATGAATACTTCAGCTTCAATCATAACAATACAAGAGCACACAATAGATACAAATTCAAGGTTAATCGCATCAAACTTGACTGCAGAAAATATGACTTCAGCAACAGAGTGGTCAATATTTGGAATACTCTACCTGACTTTGTGGTTTCTTCCTCAAACCCCAAAAACTTTAACCTTAGACTGACTACTATTGACCTCACCCCCTTTCTAAGAGGCCTGGAGGGGGTGTGCATAAGCGCACCAATCACTACCGTTCCTGTCCTATTGTTTTTTATTTTTCTTATAAGCATCTATCTCATGTATTCAAAACTATATTTATTTTTATACCTGTATCTTGTAAGAGATTGACAAATCAAATAAATACTAAAAAAATACTAAATCATCTTCTCCTGACTCCTTTTCTTATTCTTTTTCAACTTCTCCTCTCTGAACTCTGACATCATCACTAAGTGACTCACCATCATTAAGTGGATCATTCCAAAAACTGGCATCAATTCTGTTCCAATTTTGCTCTGCAAAACTAGCATACCTGGAAATCACCATTCTTTTGCTCCCATCACTAAAGTGACAGCTCCTTGAGCCAGGCTCATAGCCTGTAAACCTGAGCTTTCTAGCCATTGACCTTTTGTCCTGATTGCTTTTGGAATATGCACCCACGCATTGCTTCCAAACACCCTTAAATGTGCCAGAGATACTTTTCTCCCATATAACACTGCATATGGAATATCATTTACAGATGAACTCCACAGCTTATTGATTAAATAATTAGCAGTCAACATGGCTTCACCCCAACTTACCCACTCTGACAGCCAGCATCTTCCAGCAGTGAGTCCTTCATTGTTTGTAAGACTCTATTCCACCTCTCAGCTACACCATTTTCAACTGCTGTATATGGATTTGTGCACATGTGTTTTATTCCTAATTATCACAACCATTGTTGAAAACTTGCTGACATGAATTCTGAACCTCTGTCAGTTTGCAGCTGACATACCTGTTGTTTATATCTCCTTTCTACAAAGCTTATCCATTGCCTTAATTTCTGTAGCAGCTCTATTTTATTCTTTAATAAACAGCAGAAACCAAATCTGCTGTAGTCATCTACAATGACCATTGCATACTTTGCTCTTCCCAAATTGGCTTTCATTGGCCCAACCAAATCTGAATGCACCAGCTCTTGAACTCTTGTTGTCTGCCTTGTGCTACTCTTGCTTATAAGAAATGCCTTGGATTTTGATGATGTACATACTGCACAGTCCAAGTATGCCTCACACCCTTTTAAGTTTAACCCTTCTCCAAACTGTTGCATTTTTTTCAAAATTCTGAAGCTGGCATGGCTAAGCTTTCTATGCAAGAAATAAACACATGAATCATGTTGTTCCATGAAAGCTGTGGTGAATCAAATCCTGGTGAACCGAACAGTCCCCCTGACCCTCCTCTCACAACTCCTGGACAAGATAGCATCTTGCATCTCAATGATTCCTTGGGCATGTCTGCATGCCAGGACCTTTCAGTGGTTTCTCCTGCCTTACTAAAGGTCTGGCAGGAGCAACTCAACTGCCAGGGTTTGGGTTCCACCAAAGGTTCTTCAGTCCTTCCAATGGTGGATGTCCCAAGCCATAATCAGGGATATGACTTAAGGAGCCCAACCACCTGACTCATCACAGATTCCTCTTCAGCTGGGGTGCCCACTTCCAGTCCCAGTTGGCACAGGAGCAGGGGATGCAGGAAGACCTGAGGAACATCAATATACAGGCGGACCACAGTTGACCACTCAGAGTGGTGCCTACATCCAGATCTTTTCAGGGAACTGTCAGAATGGTTCGCCCCCTCCCCCTCAGTACTGGACCAGTTTGTCATCCCATCAAACAGTCAGCTACTCAGGTTTTTCATCAGATTTCCAACACTGGGGACAGAAGGGATCAATGCACTCCACAGTCCATGGCCCAAGGGCTACTATACACCTTTCCTCCTCTTCCCCTAATTCCAAAGCTAATCAGGAAGGTGCTGGCAGAGAAGGCAGAGGTCCTACTCCTGGCTCCCCACTGGTCCAGAGAGACATGGCTTGCCAATCTATTCTGCCTGTCAGTATCCAGGCTGTGATGACCCAGGGCATGGCACAAAGGCAACACAGTCACATAAGTAAGAAGAGTCCCTTTAATACCTCCAACTTTGCCCCCAATGTCCAGGTTACCTTTGGCTGGAAAAAAAACTCTCCCAAGAACAGTCTTTAAGTGGAGGAAATTCAGTCTGAAAACAAAGTACATACAAACTGTAAATAAAATCCACACAAACCATTCTGTAGTAATTAACTTGACAGGGCAGGAGAAGGAATTGCAGACCTGAAAGGGCAGCAAAACACACACAGTTGGGAAGATACCAGGAACCCAGATAAACCTTGATAATAACAGATAATTCACGATTTGCTTCCAACAGTTTGCTGTGCATAACTTTCTTTTTTTTAACTCTGTGTCCCCAGCTGCAGCTAATGAAGGGAATCAGGGCCCTTTCCTCCCCACATAAGCCACATAATTCACATTGTTCCCATCTCTGTTCCTCCCTGTGTGCCTTAGGATCAAGAGGGGGTTGGCCTGGGTTTTCCTCCAAATTCCCTCTGCCTTGCTCTACCTCTCCTCTGCTCTGCCCAGCCAGATTGTGCCCTTCTCTAGTTTCTTCCACAGTCAACAGAGCCACACTCCCATTCCTTGTCAGCTGCTTAGCCTCCCCCTCAGAATCAGATTCTGACAGGGGGAAAAGGTGGAGCTTCGTTTCGGCGAAACAGCTGCGATCTCGGGGCTCTGAGATTGCAGCCGATATTTTCGCCCCTGGTCGGTCCCAATGGACCTAAACCGTCCTGTAGAGACGGGGATAGAGAAGGGTACTGTCCCAGGATCCCAGAGATACCGCAAAATCTCTGGTTTGATCCGGGAGAAGCCATTTTGCTGGCGGTAGAAAGGCAGCCTTCATAGCTGCTGAAGTCGGGACAGCTCCGGAAAGAAAGTGGCTGGAAAGAAGTGTGACGGTTGGGTGAGAAAAACTCTTTTGTGTTGTAAATTCACTGAGGTTGGAAAGGGCATCCTGAACAAAGAAGAAATCTGTGAGACTTTTTTTTTTGACCGAAACTGTCTGAGCGGCGTTTTTTAAAGTGATGTCAAATTGAGGCTTGGGTTTTTTTTTTCTTTTTCCTATATTTTTTTGGGGGGACTTTAGTGTGACTTTGTAGGTAACCGGATTGAATTTTCTCTTATATATATTTTTATGCTCCCTTTGATTTTTTAACTTTCTTTAGGATAGAGGCTCCCTTTGGCTATTTTTTTTTCTTTTTTTCTGTATATATTGTTCCTTTTATCTGGCTGGGGGGGAGGAAGAGCATTAAGAAACTTTGCAACACTGCCAACTAGAGGCTTGAAAGTATTATATTTGAATTGGAGAGAATTGCAAAAAGACCTCTTCTCAAGGACATTTTAACGTGATAAGATAGAGGGAGAGCACAGCAAAATATTATTGCAGGTGCTTTCCTGGACTGTTATCAATATTTCAACACTTGAGGTTTGGCTTTGAAGCTGCTGGAGAAGACAGTCATAACAAGAGCCTTGGATAAATAAATAAAGTGCAGTGTGCTTATATATATATATATATATATATCCCATTCGCCAGCCTTTTTCTAAATTTCAATTCTAGTAATATTCTTATTTCTGCCTTTTATTTTAAAGGGAAAGCCTCAGAGTTTTTTCTTTATTTTTCTTCTTTTTCTTTTTATTGGGACTTTTTTGCTTTTTCTATCCATGTTTTTGGACCACTTTGTTTTTCTTTTTTGATTATTGAGACTTCTCAACTGGACTAAGGTGTGAAGAACCTGAAGGAACTTTTTGTTTTTTCTCTTTTTGCTTTTTTTTGCTCTTAATCAATATTATTATTTTTGGGTTTGTTTGTTTTTCTCCTTTCTATTTTTTCTTTTTTATAGTGGACTACTTCGTAATTGGATTAGGGTCTAGAAGAACCTGAAGATCCTTTTTCTTCCTTTTTTCCTGTTTTTTTTTTTTTTGGTTTCGTGCCTTTTACTATTGGAGTTTTCCATTTTGGATTAAAATTGGCTGCTCTACCAGTTGGATTAAAAGTCAAAAAGAATTTGAAGCTTTGGAAGCATTGAAATGAGCAGGAAACCAATACCATCTGGCATTTCTATTTCTACCTCTGCTTCCCCACCAGCTGGAGGGCAAAGTTTAATTCAGACAATGTTGAAGCAAGATAAGGAACAAGAAAGAGTAACTTTACAGATGATTATGCAAGAAATCCAAGATCTCAAGACAAAATCAGACATCATTGAACAAAGAACAGAAAATATTGAACAAAGAACAGAAAATATTGAACAAAAAATAGAGAATGATGAAATGATGAAAAAGTGGAAAACATTAAACAGATGATGGTCAAGTATGAGGAGAGATTCCAAAAAATTGAGGAAGAAGGAAAACAAAGAGAGGAGAAGATTGGAAATATTGACAGTAGATTAACAGCAGTTGAACAAGAAAAAAGTGGGATGTTGAGGTGGGAGATGGAAAGGTCAGAATTTTACCTTAGATTTCAAAATATAGAAGAGGAAAAAGGAAAAAATTTGGCAGCAATAATGATAGAAATTTTGGCAGTTGCTTTGGAAATTACAGAGGAAAAGATGATGGATGGAATAGATGAGGTATATCGAGTCTATACAATGTATGTGATGAGAAATAAATTACCCAAGGAAATCCATATTAGATTTACCAAAAAATCCATTAAAATGCAAATATTACAAGTAGTAAGAGAGAAAACATTGAAATACAAAGGTAAAGAGGTTGTAGTTTTAAAACAAATACCTAGAAGAGTGAGAGAGATGAGAAGAGAAGAGAATATCGATTTCTGACCAAAATGCTACTGGAAAACGAAGTGAATTATAGATGGCTGATTCCAGAAAGACTAATGTTTAGGTGGCAAGAGCAGAGACATAGAATTGATTCAATTGAGAAAGCAGAACTTTTCCATGCAGAACTTTTTGGAGAAAGAAGAGAGGAGGCAGAGAAAGAGGTCTCATTAATTGAGTTTCAAGAGGAACAACTGGAGACTGAAAAAGAGAAAGGAGCAGTAGGGGGACAGGTGGATAGCAAAGAACAGCGTGAAGTGAGATCCACGAGAGCGGTTAGACCTAAATATAAAGCATAATCATGGAAGAAAAAAAACTGATTACAATGAATATAAATGGACTTAATTCAGCTGTTAAAAGAAGGAAAACTTTTCATAAATTAGAGAAATTAAAATTTGATATAATTTGTCTACAAGAAGTTCATATTAAAAAACAACATGAACAATTGTTAGTACAGCCAAAATTGGGGAAAATATTTACTTCTTTGACTCAATGTAAGAAAAGAGGAGTGGTTCTATACATTAAAGAGGCTATCCCAGCAAAACTGATATACACAGATGAAGACAGAAGAGTATTAATGGTAGAAATAATAGATAATAATATAAAAATACTCTTGATTGCAATTTATGCTCCGAATGATAAACAAGAAGAGTTTTATAAAAAGCTACACATGAAAATAATTGGACTGGACTATGTTAATATAATTATAATGGGAGATTTTAATGGAATTGTGGACAATAAATTGGACTATATAGCAACAACAACCAAGCAAAATAGAAAGGCTCTCCCTAAGTCTTTTTTTTAAATGACAGATGAATTAACTTTAAAAGATATTTGGAGAGAAAGAAATGTAAAAGCTAAACAATATACTTTTTATTCAAATAGACATTTATCATGGTCCAGATTAGATATGATTTGGATCTCAACAGAATTAATATCCAATATTCAAGAAACAAATATTGAAACAAGTACTTGGGCAGATCATAGCCCAATGACAATTAAAGGGAAGGGACAAAAAAAAAGATCAAGATGGACATTAAATAATACTATTTTAAAGGAGAAAGGTTTTATACAATGGATGGAGAAGGAATTGGCTTTTTTCTTCAGAGAAAATAAAAAAGAAGATACTTCAACGCAGAATGTGTGGGATACAATGAAGGCAATCGCTAGAGGTTTGATAATAGATTATACAAGAAAAAAGAATATTAGGAAAAGGCAAGCTTCTAAGGCCTTGGAAGACGAGTATAAAAGTCTTGAAAAAGAATTACAGAAAATGCCACAGAAAAAAAGATATTAAATTGAAGCTGGATGTAATCAAACATAAAATGGAATTAATAGAGAAAGAAGAATTGGCACAGAAAATTAGAAACTCTAAACAGAATTATTTTGAAGATGCAAATAAACCAGGTAGATGGCTAGCATATAAATTGAAAAAAAGAGAAGGAATCAAGAAAAATATTGAGGTTAATAGATGAACAAGGCCAAGTTTGTTATGGGAATAAGGAGAAAAAAGAAATTATACGAGATTTTTATGGGCAACTATATAAACAAGAGAATATTGATGAGGAAAAAGTCAAACAGTATTTACAGGAAGCTAATTTACCGAAGATACCTAAAGAGACTGAAGAAATGCTAGAAAGCAACATAACAATGACGGAACTAAATGAAGCATTTTAGAGACAAAATAATGGGAAAGCACCAGGTCCAGATGGGCTTCCAGCAGAATTCTATAAAACATTTCAAGAATCATTGAGCATCCCATTGTTAGAAGTTATGAATGAAGTTATGTTAAAAAAGATGATACCCAAAACATGGTCAGAGGCTTATATTACACTTATACTGAAAGAAGAGACTGACCCACTGCAAATTAAGAATTATAGACCTATTTCTTTATTGAATGCAGACTATAAAATCTTTGCTTCAATTTTAGCAGAAAGACTTAAAAAATATTTCAATAATTTTATTCAACCAGATCAAAATGGATTTCTGCCGAAGAGACAAATCAGAGACAATATGAGAGTAATCTTGGACACTTTGGAATACTATGAGGCTCATCCTGAAAAGCAAATGGCTTTGATATTCCTAGATGCTCAAAAGGCATTTGACAACGTGAACTGGAGATTTATGTTATTACTATTGGAGCAGATGGGTTTTGCTAAAAAATTTATTCAAGCAATAGAAGCCATATATAATAAACAGATAGCAAGGGTAATGATGGAGGGGGAACTTACAGATTTTATTAATATAACGAAAGGCACAAGACAAGGATGTCCCCTATCTCCTCTGCTATTTGTGTTGACCTTGGAAGTGTTGAATAGAAATATTAGGGATGATAAAAGCATAAAAGGAATGAAAATTAAGAAGGAAGAATTTAAGCTACAAGCTTTTGCTGATGATTTAGCTTTTATTCTGGAAGACCCGCTAGAAACAGCTCCAAAGTTATTGGAAAGGATAGAGACATATGGAGAGGTGGCTGGTTTGAAAATAAATAAAGATAAAACAAAGATTTTGACAAAGAACATGCTATTGAGACAGAGAGAAGAACTGGCAGATCTTTTGAAAATTCAAGTTACAAATAAGGTTAAGTATCTGGGGATATATTTGACAACAAGATGTAGCACATTAAAGGAGAATAATTATATTAAACTTAAACAACAGATGACTACAGATTTGAAGAAGTGGGAAAACTTGCAATTGTCATTAATAGGGAGAATTTCAACAATTAAGATGAATATTTTACCTAGAATTTTATTTTTGTTTCAAACAATACCAATTAGGCTTGGAAAAGACTATTTTGAAGATTTAAATAAAATTATGTTGAAGTTTATATGGCAAGGTAAAAAAGCGAGAATAAAGCTAAAGCTTTTGCAAGATGCTAGAATTAGAGGAGGTTTTGGCCTGCCTAATTGGGAATTGTATTATCAAGCTGCAAGTTTGATGTGGGTCAAAGAATGGATAACATTAAGAAAACATAGGTTGTTGACATTAGAAGGGCATGATTTGCTGTTGGGCTGGCATGCTTTTTTATGGTATAAGGGAACTAAAACACAGGGTTATTTTAGAAGACATTATGTACGGGAGTCTTTGTGGTTAAATTGGGAGAAGATAAAAAGACAATGTTATTTGAAAATTCCAGTTTGGTTATCGACTATTGAAGCATTTTCCTATCCTATAATTTACAAGAAGGAACAAACAGTTAGATATGGGGAACTTTTGGATGAAAAGGGTGAACTTAAATCGATCCAAAACTTAGAGGAACAAGGTATAAGGATGAATTGGTTTTCATATGTGCAAATACATTCAAGGTATGATGAAGATTTTAAAACGGAGGGATTCTATGATAAGCAGACTGATTTAGATAAGATCTTGATGGGTACTGATGAGAAGGTGATTAAAAAATTATATGGTTATTTACTGGGAATTAAATTAGAGGAAGAACAAGTCAAAGAAACTATGATTGTTTGGGGGAAGAATTTTGGATATGGGATTGATCTAGAGAAATGGCAGAAATTGTGGTCTCAAAATTATAAAATGACAATGTCAACAGCATATAAAGAAAACTTGTATAAGATGTTTTACAGGTGGCACTTTCCTCCGACAAGAATAGCAAGAATGTTTAAGAACAAATCTGAAAAGTGCTGGAAATGTCATCAGATGCCCGGCTCGTATTACCATATGTGGTGGACTTGTGAAGATGCTAGAAAATATTGGACTAAAATTCTCATGTGGTTGGAAAAAATGACAAAGAAACATATAGACTTGAAACCAGAGATCTTCTTATTGGGAATTTTACCTGATATATATAGTAAAGATTTGAAATACCTGATTGTAAATGTATTAACAGCGGCCAGGATTGTATTTGCTAAAAATTGGAAGAATGAGAAAATATCATTACAGGAAGAAATTATTAAGAAAATATTGGAATGTGCTGAGATGAGCAGATTGACATTTGAAATTAGAGAGCAAGAGGATAAACAATTTTATGAAATTTGGGATCTTTTTTATAAATGGCTAGATGATAAAATACGACAATAGAATATTTGGAATGCTAGATAGTAAGGAATATTTTTATTTTGCTATTATTTTGTTATTTGATATTATATTTATAAAGGGTTTTTTAGGATCGATTTGGTATGATTATATGATTTGTTGAATAATCTGGTTAAAGTATTGTTAGCTCATAAAGCATGAATGATTAAAAGTATAGTCAAAAATTTCTTTTTTTTTTTTTAGTGATATTAGGATATATAAGTTTGGATTGATAATATGATTTGTTATGTAACATAACTGTAACTGGGACTACAGAATGAATGCACAAAAATGATGAACCAACTGACACACTGGATGTACATATAAGAGTTGAATGTTTTAATGTTTTGTTTGTCTTGTTTGTTTGTAGAAAATTAATAAAATCTTTTTTCAAAAAAAAAGAATCAGATTCTGACAGGAGCATGACACAGACATGGAGGATTCCTCAAGACAGAATCTCCCTCAACCAGGGGGTCCTGGTCCATCCAGAACCTCAATGGCTCCAACTGACCATCTGGCACTTGAGTGTAGAGTTCTGAGACAGGATATTTTATCCAACAAAGTAATACAGACAATTCAGGCCTCCAGGCAGCCATCTACTAACCAAATTTATGACTCAACTTAGAAAGCCTTTTGTGCTGGTGCTCCAGAGGTCACATTGATCCTATCTCAGTGACCCAGATCCTAGAATTCCTTCAGGAAGGGCTGCACAAAGGTCTGTCCCCCAATACCACAGGCAGGCAGGTGGCAGCTCTATCCTCAGTGTTTTCATGAGGGGATCCAGAATCCCTCGCTCAACACCTATTGTGCACAGTTTTATTAGAGACACAACCAACTTAAAATGTCTGGTGGTACACACGTATCCCACCTGGGACCTGCCCAAGGTCCTGCAAGCCCTCATCTCTACATCTTTTGAGCCAGTATAGTCAGCCAGCCTGTGCTTCCTCACCTACAAGATAGCTTTCCTTGTGGCCATTACCTCAGCCAGATGAGCTGGTTGTCCTTTCCATAAAGGAGGACCTATGCATATTTCATTCAAACAGGGTGGTTCTGCAGTTGAACCCCTCATTTCTTCCTAAGGTTAATTACTTGTTCCACAGAATACAGGAAATAATCTTGCCAGACTTCTGCTTGGGTCCGATCCATGCCCTGGAGAAGAAGTGGCACAACTTAGATGCTAGGAGGGCCCTCTGCACTTATATCAAGAGAACAGCTTCTCTTAGGAAGACAGAATCCCTGTTTTTGTCCTTCTAGCCCTCTATGCTGGGTAACAAGGTTATAGCATTGACCTTGGCCAGTTGGATACAGGCATGCATTGCCTAAACCTATGAACTTCATGCTCTCCCATTGCCTTGATGAGTGACAGCCCATTTCACCAGAAGTGCGTCCACAGACCTCTATTAATGAAATCTGTCAAGCAGCGACATGGTCTTCTCCAGCCCTGTTCATAAGCCACTACAAGCTGGATGCCTTTGCTTCAGTTGAAGTGGCCTTTGGCAGACAAGTTCTCCAGAGGGTGCACACAGACCTGGGACCCAGGACCAGACCACTATTAGGACAAGCCTGTTTTGGTATGTCCCATTCTTGGATTCTCTTCAGCACACTGGAGAAGGGTCTTATCTGATACTCTCCTTCTCAGCGTGCTGAGAGAGAATCCAGCCTCACCCTGGTGACCATCTGGTCCACAGTCCAGGAGTGGCTACAATCAGAACAACAACTTGTCAGATCTGTCACCATGACTTCATCAAAACTGGGGATGCAGACAAGGGAGGCATAGCCACAGAAGTTTGACAGATTTAGCCTAATGAACAGCAAGACAGAGTTAACCCATTCCTGGATTCTGTCTCAGCACACCGAGAAGGAGCATATCAGGTAAGACCAATGCCCCTTTGAAGCATTCCTAAAAATATGTGCCTTTGAGTCAGTTTTGACTCCTGGCAACTGCCTTTTATCTCCCTGCAATTTTCTTGGTATGGTTTTGGGGAAAATGGTTTGGCACTACTTATTCCTAGAGGCAAAGTTCATCCAGCTGACTTTGTCCTTAAGATAGGACTTGAACCCACAGCCTGCTGGTTTCTAGCTTCATGTCTTAACCAATACCCCAAACTGATTCATAACAAAGAGGAATATAAATTGAATCTCATTCAAACAAAATATCCTGGAAGTAGCATCTGCTTGATAGAATGAAAGGAAGGGCTTTTATTTTCTTTGTATCCAAATTTGCTAGCATTTTAAAAGCTAAAATCTGACATTTTATTTAATTTAGATTTTAAATAAAGCTTGTTTTTCTGCTTCCTTATCAGCAAGGAAGCAAACAGTTAAAGCAAAGTCATGGGAAAAAAATACCCACTGGAACCCACCATTTAAAAAAATTAAAACAGCCTAAAATCAGTGGTGGGATTCAGCCAGTTTGCACTAATTCAGGTGAACCGGCTGTTAAATTACCCCCCTCCCCATATCAAAGTGCATCCTGGCCACTGTGCTGCAGTGAAGGAATGGGAAATGGAGCGGCCAGCACAAGGGAAGGAAAAGGCCTCTTTCTCTCTGTTGTGTTGCAGGCGAACACACGAGGCAGACATGGATCTAAAGGCTAACATTGCTTTATTTGAAGCATAACAGGTTGCCGCAGCTGCCCGGCTGGGCTGGCAGCCAGCTGGCGGCAGCAGCTGATGCCGTTTGACAGCTCCTTTTATAGCCGGCTGTCAAACGGCATCAATTAATGGGAGCAGTCGGTGCTGCCTGCCAGGAATGCAGACCTGGCTGAAGACTGCTAGCTAGTCAGGGACACCACACCCCTTTCCCCTAGCTAAGAGCATGTGTGGCCCTGCCTCCTGGGGATCCATGGTTCAGAAAGGGAAGTTGAAATAGCTGCTGCTTTGGGCCCAGAGCAACTGGCCTGAGAAGGAGACCCCTCTAAGATGGTGTGTAAAGAACATGCCCGGTGATCGTCAGCATGCGGTAGAGCAGGGATCCCCAAAACCCCAAGGGCTGTGGCCCAGTACTGGGCAGTCACCTGTTTGGAACCGAGCTGAAGACATGGCAGACAAGTTCTGTTTGGGTGAGCAGAGTGCGAGTTCAGCTGTGGCTTGCATGAAGGGAGATGCACACAGCGCTCGGCCATATGGACCCGTCCCCTCTTCCTCCCACTCCCATAAAGGCAGAAGGTTGGGGACCGCTGAGCTAGGGAGTTGACTATGAAGGTCAAGGCCTAAGGGCCGAAAGAGGAGCAGGCACGTCGTGCTCCCTTGGCCCCCTCAGGACGGGACAATCCAACCTCCTCCAACCTCCAACCTCCCACCTACCCAGCCTTTCGCCTCCCTGGGGAGTGCACTGCCGCTGCCAAGGAATACAAGCCCATGGTGGGAAGGACCCTAAAGGTGGGTGCACATCAGGATCCTAATGGTGGGTGCGCGCCTCCTTATTCAGCATCTGACACCCACCAATCCCCAAAATACAGGGACCCCTTCCCCCAAGTCCTTATGCAAAGCAGCTCTGGGGAGAAGAATGTTGGCAGTGTCCACTGGCTCAGGAGCTGAAGGAAGGAGGGGCTGTTGGTCATAAAAAGTGAGGGGGGCAGGGAGACCCCTTCCTCCAGAGTCACTTGGAGACCCCCCAACAGCTTTCCTGGCTCGCGATGGAGGCTGCTGAAGTGAGAGTTCGACCCATAGGTGCCTTTGTCTGAGTGCCCATCGATGGGCCAGGCAGGTTCTGTCAGGTTGCTTCAGTGTGTGAGTCGGCTGGAACGGTAGACCGGGTCAGGCAGGGGAACCTCGGCGCTGCTGAGTAGACTGGGTACAGCAGGAAACCTCGGTGCGGCTGAGTAGACTGGGTACGGCAGGAAACCTCAGTGCGGCTGAGTAGACCGGGTAGGCCGGGTCTGGCAGGGAACCCTCAATGTGGCTGAGCAGGTCATTTGGCTGGGGATCCTCAGGGTAGACCGGCTGCATGTAGACCGGCTGTTAGTAGATCGGCTGTGGGTAGACTGGCTGTGTCCCAGCTTTTCAGAAACACCGGCGGTGGTGCCTGTCAGTGACGTCTGTTCCTCAGCTAGGGAGGCTTTTAGACTCTTGTGCTCTCAGTAGCGCCGGCAGGGGGTGCCTTTTGGCCAACGTCTTTTCCTCAGCTGGGGAGGCTGTAGACTTTTGCGCTCTCAGTAGCACCAGCAAGGGGGGTGCCTTTCGGGCGACATCTGTTTCCTCAGCTGGGGAGGCTTTAGACTTTTGCGCTCTGGATAGCGCCAGCAGGGGTGCCTTTCGGGCGATGTTTGTTTCCTCAGCTTGGGAGGCTTTGAGTTTCACGCCCTCAAAAGGGCGTTCGCAGCAGTGCCTGCCTCCTCAGTCAAGGAGGCTTTTTGAACTTGGCGTGTGCAGAGATTGTCTGCGGCTCCTGACATTTAGCTCTCAGCGGCTTCGGCTCTTTTTCATCAGTGACTTTGCTCAGTTGTTTTAGTCCGGTGGCCTCTCAATTGTGCATCCCACCTTCGTCGCCAGTGTTGTGTTGCAGGCGGACACACGAGGCAGACACGGATCTAAAGGCTAACATTGCTTTATTTGAAGCATAACAGGTTGCCATGGCTGCCCGGCTGGGCTGGCAGCCAGCTGGCGGCAGCAGCTGATGCCGTTTGACAGCTCCTTTTATAGCCGGCTGTCAAATGGCATCAACCAATGGGAGCAGTCGGTGTTCCCCACCAGGAATGCGGACCGAGTTGAAGACTGCTAGCTAGTCAGGGACACCACACTCTCTTTCTTCTCCCTGTTTCTTCTCCTTCCCTCTTGCCAGCTGCTCCATTTCCCATTTCTCCATTGCGGCACAGCATATCATCCATGATCTACTTTGAAAATATGTGTGTGTGTGTGTGTGTGTGTGTGTGTGTGTGTGTGTTAATTTAACAACCAGTTTGCCCAGGGTCATGTTGGCCATCGCAGAAGGCTCATCTCACATGTGCAGTGGAGCTGGAGGATGGGGATGGGCCATGCCTCCCACGACAGCCAACCTTGAATCCCACCACTGCCCCAAATAGTGATGTCTGCCCTACAAGATAATTAGACCAAATGTATAGAATATAGATTTGCAAAGGATTATAGAAGAAAAGATACATTATCAATTACTAATAAATAATTAATTATTTTGGCATAGTTGGGAAAAGCCTCAGTTCTATTTTAACAAAGCAATAACCCAAATTCAGACCTTGCTATCATTCCTATTCTATATTCTTTCACTATTATAAGATAACATCTTTGTCTGATAAACTAGTTTGCCGGCACTTCAGGATTTTTGGAAGATGTGGTACAGTGATTCTGAGATGACATCTGTCAGGTCCTTTTAAACTTTGGGAGGTAATCCATCAGTTCCCAATATTTGTATTCTTTAAGATCAGATAGATGTTTTCCTATCATTTTTTTGCTTATTTTTAAGTTTTATTTCTATTCTGTCTTTCACAGTTATGTTTTTGGTAGGTTGGACTATTATTTCTTTTTGCATGAAGACTGATGCAAAGAATGAGTTAAGCAGCTCTCTCTCTCTGCTGTCTGTTACTTCTTTGCTGTCTTCTCTCTTTAGTGAACTGACTGTTTCATTTATTTTTTTTCTTGTTATTTACATGTTAGAAGAAACTTTTTAAAATTATCTTTAACTTTTGTTGCAAGTTTTTGTTCATTCTAAGCCTTTGCTTTCCTGACTTCATCTTTGCAGATTCAGGCTATCTGCTGATACTCTGCCTTAGTTATGTGTTCTCCTTCCCATTTTTTGTACTTATTCTTTTTGTCTTTCAATTTGTCAGAGAGATCTTTGTGCAGCCTTGCTGGTTTCTTCTTGGATTTCTTGTTTTCCCCTTTTCAGCATTATTGTACTGAATTGGGATTTTATGGTAATATTTTTCAGAGTTTCCCAAGATTTTTGAGTTGTTTTCTCCTTAAGGATTTTCATCCAAGGAATGTTTCCCAAGTTCTCTCTGAGTTTATTGAAATCTTTTAAAATCCAGGACTCTGTGTGTCATTATGTTCTGTTGCTTGTGTTTGTATTATGTTGAATTCTAGTATGGTTACTGTCACCCAAGGTTCCTGCAGTTTCAACTTTCTCCATCAATTCTTCTCTGTTTGTAAGAATTAAGTTCAGTATGGCTGTCCCTCCTCTACCTTTTGGACAACAAAGTTGTTAGCTCGGTTGGTTAGGAACCTATTTGATTTTTCATGGTGCAGAATTAGTCTTCCAATTGATGTCAGGGTAATTGAAGTCCCCATTACTATTGTAGTGTGTTTCCTACATATATTTGTTAGTTGGTTGGCAAAAAGTGCACCTTTTTTTCTGCTTGATTGAGTGGCCTATAATACACACCTGTGGCCATATCACTTTTTTTTCTTTGATATTGACCCATATGCATTCTAGGAGATTTTCGTCTCTGGTTTCATGCATTTCTATAGCATTATAGTGATCCTTTACATACAGTGCAACTCCAACTCATCTTTTATAGAGTCTGGGTTTTTTTTAACAGTTTGTATCCTTCTACAAGTATGTTCCAGTCATGGGTTTCATCCCCCCAAGTTTCAGTTATTCCAACCATATCGTATCTACCTTCATATATTAATAGTTCAAGTTAACCCTATTTTCCCCCCAGACTTTGTGCATTTTTATCTCTCCTATAGATTCACCAAGAGTTGGACACAACTGAACTAGTAGCTCTGAAGAGCAGCAGACACAGAACCGGTTCTGTGTCAGATAACAGATAATCAGAGTTGGAAGGGACCTTGTAGGTCATCTAGTCCAACCTCCCACCCAAGCAAGAGACCCTAAACCATTTCTGACAAATCTCTTCTTGAAAGTCTCAAGTGATGGTGCTCCCACAACTTCTGAGGGCAAGGTGTTACATTGGTTGATTGTTCTCACTGTCAGAAAGTTTCTCCTTATTTCCAGGTTAAATCTCTCCTTGTTCAGTTTCCATCCATTATTCTTTGTCTGGCCTACAGGTGCCTTAGAAAATAGCTTGACCCCTTCCTCTGTGTGGCAGCCCCTCAAATATTGGAAGACCGCTATCATGTCTCTCCTGGTCCTTCTCTTTGCTAGACTAGCCAAGCCCAGTTCCTGTAGCCATTCTTCATATGTTTTAGTCTCTAGTCCCCTAATCATCCTGGTTGCTCTTCTCTGTACTTTTTCTAGAGTCTCAACATCTTTTTTTTATAATGTGGTGAATAAAACTGGATGCAGTACTCTAGGTGTGGTCTTACTAAGGCTTTATAGAGTGATATTAGTACCTCACTTGATCTTGATTGTATCCCTCTGTTAATACAATTTAGGATTGCATTAGCTTTTTTGGCGGCGGCTGTACACTGCTGGTTCATATTTAGCTGGTTGTCCACTAAGACTCCAAGATCCCTCTCACAGTTACTATTATTGAGCCTGGTTTCACCCAGTCTACATGTGTACTTTTGGTTTTTCTTGCCTAAGTGCAGGACTTTACTTTTCTCTACATTGAATTTCATTTTGTTAGATGTCTGCTGCTGTTTGGCTCACCCGCCCACCTGGGCTCTTACCTTACCTTTATTTCCTGCTTTTTCAACCTCAGCTGCTTTGTGCAGCACAGCTGAGGTTGAAAAATCAGTAAAAAAAAATCTTTTTTCAAATGCTGCACACCCACACACAGCGCTTATCAGCTGTCCGGGAAGCACAGCTTTCGTTGTATTGCACATACGCATGTGCGCAAAAAACATAAGTACTGAACTGGTGGTAACACTGGTTGAATCCCACCGCTGACTGAATGGATATCATCACCATCATATTTGAGAAATTAAGAAAATAACTACAATAATTCAAAGAGGGTTTCATATTTATCATCAAAAAGGGAAAAAGTGGAGTTTGCAGAACTGCAGAGCCCTTAGTTTCTCCTCAGGGCTCCAGTTGCAGGGAGGAGCCCTGACTGGCCACATGTGGCTGCGCCAAACACCGCGGCATTGCTCTAACGCCGTGGCAGCAAGGGAGAAGGGAAAGCAATGGTGGCCCAAACCCGAAGGTCTCCCGAATATCCAAGCTGTCGCCACCTGCCCACCCACCCGAGGATGCAAGGGGGGAATTAAGTCACCCCCGAAAAGACGTCCTAGCCATTTTTTCGGGGGTCAAAAAAAAGAAGGCCTGGCCTTATTATGTGAGAAACACGGTACTTATTTTCTTTGGTATTGCTATTAGCACCATGCATGTTTTAGTGAGAGAAAGGCATAATGGTTACAACAAAAAAACTAAAGAGCACATTGTGCTGCATTTGCTTCAGGCCAACTTCCTACTACCGTGTTGATTGCTTCCCTCAATATGCTCAATGGGCTTCAATTTTAGCTCTCATCTGGCTCATGTTAGTCACTTCAGAATAAGATATTCAGCCAGGTTGGCACAGCAGATACTTAGAAAATCCAATTTCTGCCTGGCTGCTTCTTGTCATTTCATCCTAATAACTTTGCTGGATAAATGACGGCCCTGAATTAAATTTAATTTGCTATTATTTTAATGTTACTGTCACAAGCTGCTGAAATATTTATTTTATTTTATTTTATTTTGAAACTGTCACAATTCCTGGCAGTGGAGTTATCTTTTTTTCCCCTAACTGCTATCAGGGAAAGCAAAACACCAATCTTTGTCAAGCTCTGCAACAGGTGCAAAATTTTCTAGAGTGTTCATGCAGGCCAGAGTTTTAGCAATAGGGACTGTTACAAAACCATCTTGAAATACATGGGGCTTATGCTTAATGTTTTCAAACATTAAGATTTCCAAAAGAATTGGCTATATATTAAAAGCACTTCATGCTGCCTTAAGATAAAAGGTTTTGGGTTATTTTATTTTTAGTTTCTCAAGATGTCTTGTAATCTGTTTAATTTTTTTAGCCCTCTAGTGTTATTTAGGTGGTCTACAGAATACCTAATAAAGATGTCAGATTTGAAAATACTCTTAAGATAATCACTATTTAGCAAAGAGAAATTAGAAATTAAACAACATTTTAAAATCAAGAAATGAACTTTAAAATTATGGTTTCTAACTGCAGCCTGAAAAAAGAATTACAGAAATTCTGTGCATTATTTTACTGATTTGTTCCTTTTCTTTCCATTTATTCAATTGATTCTCAGAGACTACTTGGACAAGTCCCTGAAGCTTTAGAAGTCTCTTGTGATTAAGGCAAGATTAGAACTCACAATTTCCCACTTTCTAGCCTGATACCTAACCACTATCCCAACCTGGCTTTTCAAAGCCATAAAAATAGAAGCCATAATAACCACTTTTCAGGATCTTCTGGAATGTTAATCAATCAAAGACTAATTATCTCAACGTTAATTTAAATTGCAGATGCATGGTAATATGAATTGATTTCAATAAAGAGAATGGTATCAAATTGTATTTAAGCAGATAATAATTAAACTTTAAACAGAAGCTTCTGTTAATTGCTTTGTCTACCAGAGGGCAAAAGCATGACAAAAAAAAGTTACAGCAAAATAGTTTGCCTAAAATATCAATTTAAATTGAATTGAAAGAGTAACCTTTATAATTTCCTGCACTTTTACATACCAACAAAAGTAACATCCTCTTTTTCCTATTTTCTTCAATATTGAATTATTAAAGTAGTTAAAATCAATTTTCTCTTTTGTTTTACTAGTAAGCATCATTCTTTCTCCTCCTCACTTTGAGATCTGCACTCCCCATTCAGGTTACTTTAAGTACCAACTTGGTGACCATACTTCTTAATCTTTTAAACTTTCAAAAATGGTGCCTGCAAAAATTATTTATTTTAGCAAGGCTGTTCAATGCTTTCATCTCTGTTAGGAAACCAGAATGTAAAATTAATTCTTTTTTATGTTTGCATAGCATGGTCTGATACAGATTAAATTACTCACAGTTAATTCCATGGATCTTTGATATTGCTGAGTCCTGTTCCTGAAATTTCTTAATTCACATGACATAGCAGACCTTTAAATGGCTCCACTGCATATGTTGTGTAAATCCACCAATGACTCTAAGAGAGTGGTTAATTTAATATTCAAATGAGAGTTGTAGTCTTTTTAATCTCTGCTTTATGGTTCATTTATATTTGTATAGGAAAAATGTGTTTCTGCCCAAATAACCATAGAGAAAGGAACAGAAAAAGTGAAAGTTAGCTCTCTTATGGTGAACTATAATGAATGAAGTCTTTAAAAAAAGGAACTGGAAAAAAGAAGCTTAATTTCAGGCTCCAATATACTTTATATTTACCCCACCTGATGTTATGACCACATATTTATTTTGATTACTGAATACACAATGCCTGGCAAATTAAAGTAGGAAACTGTCTACTGAGAATTCTGAAATTTGCAGAAAAAAAATAGATGAAATTATCATTTATGATGTCATTTGTGATTTATTCAGTCTAAGCAGACAGACATTCATCAACTTATAATATAATTATGTAGGAGAGCTGTAAAACTGTAAAATATAAGAATAACAGGTGAATAATTATAACTCTTATATGGTTATTCATCCTGAGTGAAGGTCTCTGGCTTCAGTCATAATGAATCTGTTGGGATAGGACCAGCTGTAATCTTGTGAATTTATTTTATCTGTTGTTAAGAGTAATATAATGATTCTAGAATCTATAACTCCATTATATCATATATCCTGTTGCAAGGCAGTTAATCTTAATTCTTTCTCCATGTTTCTCCATGTCTCCCTTTGGGGAATTATAATATCCTATCTTTTTAATCTTTCTCAAAATATTTCATTCTTCTAGAAGGGGAACCCAAACTGGAGATCACTATTGAAAGAACAGTTTTTCATGGAAAAGACTGTAATCATAATAGACTGCTTGATTGCATCTTTTAAGGGTGAAGTCACTACTCAGGAGAGGCTGAAACTGGATATATTGGGAACTCTTACAGAAATGTGTTATGTAATATCTATATAGAGAGAATTAATGGGAGTCAAGGGTGATATAAATTTAATTCATTAAGTTAATAAAATTATGTCTACATTCTATATGTCTGCTTATTTATCTTGAGTAAAACCTCTGGATTTTAGCTGTGAATTCTAATTTTCCAATTATTATTCTGTTATATGCATCTGGAGGAACAAAATAACTTCATGTAATCATTCAATTTAAACAAATATTTGATTAAACATTTAGTTTGAACTGTTTGTATTTATTTAATGATGTGTTACAATTTAATTCTGAATTTTAAAAAATGTTTTAATTTTTAATTTTAGTCTAGCACCATAATACTTTTATTATTCTGATGTTATTGTGTTTCTCACATAATAAGGCCGGGCCTTATTTTTTTTTGACTCCGGAAAAAATGGCAAGAAGTCTTTTTGGAGGTGACTTAATTCCCCCCCTTGCATCCTTGGGTGGGTGGGTGGGCAGAGACAGCTTGGATATTCGGGAGACCTTCGGGTTCGGGCCACCATTGCTTTCCCTTTCCCTTTCTGCCACAGTGTTAGAGCAATGCTGCAGTATTTGGCGCAGCCACGTGAGGCCAGTCAGGACTCCTCCCTGCAACCGGAGCCCTGAGGAGACACTTGGCTTCAGGTGCTCCCATCTTCCCTTTGCTTTCAAAGGTAAAGCGAATTATTTTCCAAAGCCTCCCCTGCCCGAGAGGGCAGCCCAACCCCATGTGGGGAGGCTAATTTCCTGGGGTCTCTTCCGTTCCTCCCCGATCTCCCTACACTGCGCGCCTCTGATGCACCAGTCCCTTCAGCCCAGCGAGCTCTTCCACCTCAAAGAAAGGCCAGGCGGGTGGCTGCGGAGCAGCAGCAGCAGGTCTGAGCCACTCGCAGCGGAAACAGCCCCACCCTTAGCCCGATGCGGGGAGAATGAGTGAGGTTAGCACCCGCCAGCCTGTCCTTCCCACCTCCGCGGATCGGTTTCCCCTACTGGCAGGTCCTCCTTTCATGCGGAGGGCTGCGGGGGAAGGCGCCCGCCCGAGAGGATCTCTCCCTCTCTCTCCCCACAAGGTCAATGTCTGCGCTGCAGAGGAGAGGGCTGCAGCTGGTTCCTCCTGCTTGCTGATAGGTGAGGAAGCCGTGGCTCACTTGGTGAGATTTGGGAACGAGGGGCAGGAGGAGGCATGCACACACCCGTGGCTCACTTTCCCAGCTCTGCCCAGCCCTCACGGCTCTGGCGTGACCCTGGCAGGATGATCAGAGGGTCTGGCAGGGAGGCGCTCGCTGCCTTCAAAAGCAAAGGGAAGATGGGAGCGCCTGAAGCCAAGTGTCTCCTTAGGGCTCCAGTTGCAGGGAGGAGCCCTGACTGGCCACATGTGGCTGCATCAAACACCATGCAGCCACATGTGGCCAGTCAGGGCTCCTCTCTGCAACCAGAGCCCTGTTGCTCTAATGTCACAGCAAGCCGCGGCAGCAAGGGAGAAGGGAAAGCAATGGTGGAAGTTTTCCCGATATGAAGTGCCTCACCAACGCAGGCAGCACCATATCCGGGCATGCAACAAAAGTACTTCCTAATGGCAAGCCCCCCCACTTTCCCCCCCATTTCGCATGTTTAATATGGGGCTTAATTTGGGGGGAGGGGCTTAATTTGATTTTATGCCAATAAAACATGGTGGAGCTTCCTATTGGTGGATGCCGTATTGTTGGAGAAACACGGTATGTGAATCAGAGTTCAATATCTTTCTCAGCAAAATTAAGTGACAAAATCAGCTAAAGAAAGTCCATTAGATTAGTAAACCAGATGCATTTTTTTCCCTTTACAATAATCTTCATTTGAAATCAAAATAATAGGATATATCCAATTCTCAGAAACTTTTAAAAAGTTTTGAAACTATCGTTTCAATCTTTTAGATTGAAAGAAGGTAATAAAGAAGATAAAGAAGGGAAAAATCATAGAAGATTCATCACAGTGGTGCTTGTTACAAGCATACAAAAGCAACATTGAATAGCTAAAAGCATTTGTAATGAAAAATGTCCATTCTGTTAAATGTCACAAATGCAAGAGGTTCACACAGCCATTATTCTATACACTCTCATTGCCTCTTTTGCATTCTAAATTACATGTCAAATAAAATTTGGATAAGAGATAAATGTTGTGAATGAATAATGCCAAATAAAGTTATCTTGAGCTTGAAGTCAAGTGCAGGGTTCTGGCCCTGCACTTCTGATTGGCTATTAATGGCAGGATCAGATTGGTCCGTTCAGGAGCATCTGATTGGCCATTAACAGGCCATTCTCATTGGTTAACGGGGCTAGTGCTCCAGTGCTTTGATGAATTTAGAAATCATTGGCATCAGTACCTTGGAAAATAGCACAGCACAACAGAAGTAAGGAAAAGCATATTTCTTATAATTCTTTGAGGAGTTTTATTAGAAGCAAGGGAGTTATGGCCTCTTAGGTCTACATCTCATGCTTCCTTGTAGCAAAGAAGCTGCTGTAACGTATTTTGTCCCAAACTCCTTTGGTTCTGTGGGGACAGCCCTTAGCATAATTCCTGTCTAGGTAAACTCAGTTTTATTGTTGAGGAGGTCATCTTGTTATTTAAAGCCAAGTTGCATGTTCAGAAGAACTTCAGTCTGAATCAACAGAATCTGGTAAGAATTTCTTTAATGTGTTTCTATTAATTAAATAATGTTTGATCCTTTTGTATTTTTCCTGGGGCTTTTAAGTAGTTATCTGTTCTTAAGCATATTCTGTATCGTCACTGGGAACATCTAGACAATCCATCCCCTGTATCTATATCTTGCTTTTCCATCAGAATGGAATAATAAAACATAGATAAAATGAGCATTTACAATATTAGTCTAAGAAAATCAACTGAAACAATGAAAAAATATATTTTTTTAAAAAAGTAATCATTTAAAGCAGCCACATTTTGCAGTCCAAAAATGTATATAACTTTAGAGAAATAACCTGTTAAAAATAAATGATCTGTAATTTGTTTAATATCAGCTAATGTGATTGAATCACAAACCACACAAAAATCTATTAATGAAGTAATTTCTTGCCATTGTCCTATCGCATGTTGGTCATAGCATTACCTAAAGCAAAGAGATCAGTCCCTTTAAGGAGTTTTCTTTAATGCCACTATTTAATTTGCATAATTTAATGTTCCAGAAGAAATGTTTCTGTAGGGGAAACACCAGTTTCACATAGTATTTAAATAAGGGAATGACTTTACTGCAACTTCTTTCAATGTCAAAGGTGAAAGAGCTGGAGAGAGCTGAAATTGCTTCCTTTTAGCATAGGAAATGTTACATAAGCCCTTGGAAAGAAGTGCAGCAGACTCATCATCTCTTCCCAGAAATAGCAGGAGGCACCCATGTCAAAATTATTGGAAAGTGGAAAGTAGGATGCTTTGGGAGAGATATTGAAGAGAAATGACAAGCTTGCTTTTCTGTTATAGTAATTCAAGCCCAAAGGAACTGTACTGGAACTAATAAAGATAAGGAACCTCTTGATTAATCAACAGAAATCCTAGTTTAAATGAATGAGATTAATGCTGAAACAGGTTTTTTTCTTTTTTTAAAAAAAATCATCCTGTATTTTCATATTAGGATAAGGTCTCTTAGTTTTTACCAGAACAACCAAAGATACTATTTTTACAAGTGAGTCTTATTCCTGCATTCCATTTCTTAGGTCTTGTAAATTGGTAAGCTGTGTTTTCACTTTTTTTTTTTTTTAATCTTCTTAGTTGTGTATCATTTTTGTATACTGATTTTTTTAAAATTAATTTTGTATATTTTTAAGGATTTGCTCAGGACTCAGCAAAGATATCTTTCTTAGGCTAAAAGCAATCAAATGAATTAGATGAAAATATGCTGACCTTTTGCACCAGATTTTTAAAAAGGTTGGAAATTGCTTGAAGATAACTAGGGAATTACTTTATTACTCTTCATTTTCTGTTTTTCTTTCTATTGTTAATACTATATTCCAGTTCATGATTCATCAAGATGAACCATGCAACATTCAAAGAAAGCACCCCCCTGCGCACACTCCCCCCACCCACCCCCCCACACACATGGAAAGAAGTTTGTTTAATGCAAACTTACCTTATCTGTGAACCAAAACTCATATTCTTACAAATGTAAGAAATGTAGTTCATCAGTAAAATGATACGTTACAAGATATATTGGCAAAGGTGAAAACTACAATATATGTATTAGGGAAAAATCCTTACAAAAATTCATATTAAGAAAGTATGTGTAAATTGGGAGAATATTAAATATGGAATATCAATATTAAAATGAAACTTTTTTTTGCCTTTCTTCACAGATGTGGCAATGGGGAAGAGAAACAAAATATAGAGGTGTGAAATGAGAATCTAAAAATAATAATCCTGATAGTTTTGTTTTTCTCCATTGAAGTAAGGAAGAGTTGATCCAGTTATAATAGTTTAGACTACTTGTTCTTCTTTACAGACATGATAAAATGTCACTAAGGTCAAGTTTAATAAAAAAATGTTCATGAAATATTTTATCACCCTCCCCCATCATCTGCCTAGCTGAGTGACATGGAACTGCTATAACAATTCTTTGATGAAAGGAATATATATATATATATACTATACAGAAGCCTGATGATGGCAGATGAGATTCTGCCGAAACGTTGCTACAACTTTAAAAGTACAACTTTAATGATGTGGGAAAATACCCGAACAAAGCTGAATGCCATACATATAAATACCCGTGAAAACTTAAGAAAACAAACATATATATATATATATATATATATATATATATATATATATATATATATATATATATATATATATATATTTGTTTTCTTAAGTTTGTATATATATATATATAAAATTTCTTACATTTTCATGGGTACTTACACAATCTCATCTGCCATCATCAGGCTTCTGTATAGTGTTCACCTGTGAGTCAGACTTTTATAGTGGTTTCAGATTTAAATTTGGGGCAGCCTATTGCTGTGACAGAGTGGTTTTTTCTTCATCCTGATTGGTTGGGAGTCTTGGTCTGTGTTTATTGGTCTTGGAGTTTGCTGTGTTCTGCTTGATTGGTGTTTCTAATATCTTCTGTCTGTTTTTGTTTCTCTTTTTGTATCTTGATTGGCTGGCAACATTGTGTTATTTTATTGGAGGCCTTTATTGCAGCTTGGCTCCGGGTAAATGGATGGCTATCATTAGTTAGGAAGCTAGGTTTCATCTGGGTGCCTGGTTGGGGTGTGTTTGAGCTGGAGGTATCAGGGGGGATCTGTTTGTGCCCAGGTGTTTGCCTGGCTTGTGGTGTGGAGATTTTTTTGTTTGTGAGTGCAGGCTTCCAAATGATTGACAGTCTGGTGGAATCATCTTTTCTATTCATGCTTTCTGGTCTTTTTTCAATCTCTATGGCTTCTCTGATGATTCTGTGGCTGGGGTTTTCTATAATGGCTAGGGTTTTGGTGCCATTGAAGTTGATGCTATGATCTGTGTCTTCCATGTGTTGGACTAGTGAGGAAGTGTGTTCCAGCTTTTTTACTGCATTTTTGTGTTCATCCAGGCGGGTACTTATTCTTCTATTGGTCTGTCCAATGTATGTGGCCGGGCATGATGCACAGGGGACTTCGTATATGCCTTGATTTTCCAGGTCAATTTTATCTTTGAGGCTTCTAAGGATGGCTGCTATTTTTCTGTCTGTTTTGAAGGCAGTCTTGATGTGATGTCTGTGTAGTATCTTACTAATTTTGTCTGTGGTACCTCTTATGTAGGGCAGGACAGAGAGATTCTGCCGAAACATTGCTACAACTTTAAAAGCACAACTACAATGACGTGGGAAAATACCCGAACAAAACTGAATATATATGAATATATATATATATATGTCCCACTTGCCATCTTCAGGCTGGTGCTTTTGGCTCATATGTGTGTGTGTGCGTGTGTGTGTGTGCATGTGTGTGTGTAATTATATGTATAGTATTCAGCTTTGTTCAAATATTTTCCAATGTCATTATAGTTGTGCTTTTAAAGTTGTAGCGACATTTCAGCAGAATCTCATCTGCCATCATAAGGCTTGTGTATTGGGTACATATGTGTGTCACCTATGTATATGAATGGCTTTTATAGCCATTTCTGTTTCAAATTTAGTGCTAGCCTCATGCTTTGTTAGAATGGTTTTTTCTTCATCCCTGATTGGTTGGGAGTCTTGGTCTGTGTTTATTGGTCTTGCAGTTTGCTGTGTTCTGCTTGATTGGTGTTTCTAATATCTTCTGTCTGTTTTGTAGCGGGTTTTTTTTGTCTTGATTAGCTGGCAATATGGTGTGTGTGTGTGTGTGTGTGTGTGTGTATGTGTGTATACAGAGAGAGAGAGAGAGAGAGAGAGAGAGAAGGAGTCACATGAAGTTTATTAAAGCCTGCACTTATGACTCCTGTTTTTCTAAATGCAGATTTAATTTAATAAAACTAAAGAAAGCTTGACCCCACTAGTCCTGAGGCTTTCCCAGTGTAGCCCAAGTGTCAGAGGAGGATAGCTAAAATTTTCCAGTTGCAGATTTGAGATTGGCAGGGTGGCTGGGTGTCATGATCATAAGAAATATTCTGGCTTATTTACAAAGCACCAGTCTGTTTATTCTACCAGAGAAGAATATAAATGGGATGTTTTTAAATGTTTCAAATAACTTTGGTTAATCATATCTCTGTAGAAAACTCTGTGTCTTCAACAAGATGGCAAGAATATTGTAAATATTCTTAATGTTCAAAAATTCAATGCAAAATATTTTCTAGTTTCTATTGGTCAAAAACAGATGGCTAGGAATGGATGACAAGGAAGGAAATTATCCTCAACTATGAAGACAATCTTACAAGCACAGCTCCAAAATTTAAACCAAATGTCTTAGCCTTTATAATAAAAGAATAGGTAAGATCTGCATAATAGAAAATGACTGAGGAATTAATATCTGTTTTAATTGGCTGGTATGCAGTGTAATTCTACTGAAAGATCTTCTTTGAGAAAAGCATAAACAATTTACTCAATATAACAAATTTCAGAATAAATTTACAGTAAAAAAGACTCAGAAATCACAGTACATCCTGGATATTGCAAAGACTCCTAAAACAAAACAGTCCTTTAGTTGGGTCTGTCCAGAAGCCTTTCTAGGAAACATAGTAATCCAAATAGCTCAAGATAGATTGGCATAGAGACTATAATCCCAAAATTATTGATCAATGTGGAGGATAAAATCATCAAAATAAATCAGCAATTGGTATAGATAACATAATCAAATATTTGTACCAGAGATCATGGTAAATATGAATATAAATCGGAGGAAGATCAATAACATGGTTAAAAAATCTGGAAGATTTTCATAGCAGGAATAAGGCAGGTAAATATTTGATCTAAAATTCAATTGTGGTAAAAATATAATTACTTTAGTTATTATGAGATTTTAGAAGAGACAATGATTCCCAATGGTTCAAGAGTTCAAGAACTAATATCATGGACCACAATAGGAATGATAGTCACCTAACAGTTGGGTTGGCAATGTATAAACCAGGATAGTTATTTAATACTGTTGTATCTTTAAGAGAGTGCTGTAATTGTGATTGGCTGAGGTTCCTCCGATGGCCATAAGATGGAGCCAGAAACCTGGTTTGTTCTTCTTGCATTTCCCTATTGCCTTTTGCCTGATCATCGCTCTGCTGGAATTGCTGTGAGTCTTGCAAACTGTTAGCAAACTCCATTTACTGAACTTTGTTTATGATACTGGACTTCGTTTTTGGATTATCCCTGGACTGATTGTATTGAATGCTACCTGCTTTAA
Source organism: Hydrophis major (assembly GCA_033807585.1). Taxonomy (NCBI): domain Eukaryota; kingdom Metazoa; phylum Chordata; class Lepidosauria; order Squamata; family Elapidae; genus Hydrophis; species Hydrophis major. The sequence continues at coordinate 91,460,050 of CM066343.1, read as the reverse complement.
CCATGTATGATTTGGACTGTTTGTTGGAGTTTGTTTACCCATTTACAGGAAGTAAAGCCTACATTTTGCTATTCAGTGTATCTGTTTGCTGGTTGTTCCTCCTCACCACTCTCACTAACTTTCCCTGAGTACACTCCTTCTCTTAACGGGGAATACCTCAACAGACCACATTTAGAGAATCATATTTTCTTTTCTTGAGAGAGGGAAGAAATATTGAAAAGCAGGCTAATTTAAATCTGACATTGGGTAATTGTGTCTTATAGGAATCTGGATTTCAGGGATAAATCTGTGCAATCACAAAAACTGATGGCCCAATAAATATGTGATCACTAGTCAACAGCAACATTATTTCCATGGATACTTTAAAATGTAATAGGGAGGATATTACATTTAATGGACAACTGTAGACTACCCATTATAGTGTTCCATACATTTTATAATAAATTCCTAAGAGTTTGACTTCATTTTCAGAAAATAGCAAAATATGTAATTTTTAAAGTGTCTGGTCCTATTAGCATAATTAGTGTGAAATAAGAATAGTGGATGTTCTGAGAATGATGAGAAAAGACTAAAATGAGAAAAGAATTATGGGAAAAGACTATTTAAAACAGAAGCAGTTCAGTTACATTCATTTCCTAAATAACATTTCTCCTAATGAAAATCCTGAGTTCTCCAACACAGTGGGAACTTATTAATCTGAATAACACTTTATTATATTCTCATAAGAGACTCTTACTGTTTTCTGGATTGGGAAGTTGCCTTCTTGTTGAACTAGTTATCAAAATATATCCATTATTTCCTGGTATATTTTATGCAAGAATACTTCAATGCATCTCCATTTATTCTGAAACATTTCTACTCCTTTTTAAAATAACATTCCCATCCTCTGATTTCCAGGGAGATAGCACTGTGTTTGCCCAGCACTAAACGTTCACAGAGCCTTCACTGTTGGATTTGATTTATCATGCTTATTCCAATTCTACCTCAGCCAGCAGTGAAAATGAAAGCAATTACACACAGAATGCTGCCCCTGGTTACTAATCAGGAGTCATTTTCCTTTAGCTAAAATGTAGAATTTTTAACTTTCTCACTCCTGCAAGCCATGCACAAAGTGAGGTGTAGTTTCTTACATGTAAGGAATAATAACAACTATTTATCTAGTACTGTTTAAATTTTCAGGTAGTAATAAGTACATTCAGCAACACTATGACATTTTTGGACTAACTCAATAATAGGCAGGATATTGCCATTAAAATCAATAGATGCTAGGAATTAGGTGGAGGAAGCAAGATGTGGAGAAGAGCGAGCATGGAAATATTCAATTATTAATTGATTCTGTTTTTGTGGATGGAATAATATTGATGTTCAGATGGATGACCTGATGCTCCTAATCAGATTTCCTTAAAAAGACTTCAACGACATTCAATGCAACTCTTATTCTGATAATTCAGTGAAGATTTCAAATGTAATACTATCAAATAACATTTTTGCAACTAATGCTTATGTATATCTCTTAGCAATATATCAAATTACCACTTTGTAAATTTGGGGTTGATTGAAGTAGAGTTGTTTTCATTATTTTCATCACCAAGCTGTGCTATGTTATATTGTTTTGTTAAGGATGCTGGGTATTTTTTAATGTTATTTATAAAAATAGTGTAGTGTAAATAAGCCACTTAGAGTAGATATTGATTAAAGAAGCACATAAGCCTTCAAATAAACATCTTTACTTGCAGAATAGACATTGGAGATGAAAGAATTACAAAAAAGTAATGGAGAATACAGCAAGCTATTTATGTAGAGCACTCATGACTCCCAGCCCCAAGCACACTGGGACCACAACATTCTTTTCAATATATATTCACCAGAGTCTTGAATATAAATGTAACTTCAATTCTGTTCTTGATAATTATTCCAGCTCTGGGGTGAAGGATGGAAGATTGGAATAAAAGGGAAATTGAAATAACATTTTTAGAATGAAAACAAAACCGATTTCTTGTTAATTACAGGCAGCAGCTGTTAGCTGATCATCTCAATGTCTGAATAAGCATTCCAAAGAGAGAAGGAGTGAGAAAAAGAAAAGCACAGTCATGTGACTTCCTTCATAGTGATTTAGTTTCCTCTCTTCACTTAATCACAAGCTTGCAATCTCAAATGTGGCTGATAAGCAAGGAGTATTTATAACTGCAGTTCAGAAAGGTATCTCACCAAATCACTATCTCTACATCTTTCCAGTCAACAATATTCCAATTTGTATAGTCTCCCCAGTCTGGATGGAATGGTTGAGTAGAAGATTAAGATTTAGACAGTTTGTTTTTAGAGTTGGGACATTACTGTTAAGGCTTCCTATATGTACAGTTATATATATTTTTACTTTCCTCTGTCTAAATTGTAACCTATGTTCTTTATCAAAGGAATCAGTTTCAACAAACACCATTATGAGAGTAGAGACTGTATCTGAAGATTTTTGCAGCTATTGATGGTAACAATGAATTCAGACCCTCCCTCTCCTCTTACAGTTTCTGGGCCTGAGGCCAATAGGATCAGATTGTGGGCTGATATCAGAATGTTGCCCAATTCAGGGCATCTATGAAAAAAGTTGATTTGTACAAATGAATGGCAGGATATCAGTGGAACATTCACTGAAATAGGAAGCATCAAAAATAATACAGCAATTTGTTTGTGTACTGCACTCATTGACTCCCAGGCCCAAGCACATTGGGACCATAGCATTCTTTTCAATGTGTATTCCCCACAGTCCTGAATATAAATCTAACTTATAAATATAATTTAAAAATACAAATTAAAGCCTTAGTAAAGGCCATGCCTGGAATAATGCATCTATAATTGCATTACATTATAAAAAGATGTTGAGACTTTGGAAAAAGTGCAAAGAAGAGCAATTAAGATGATTAAAGTATGGAGACAAAAATATATGAAGAACAGTTGCAGGAATTAAGTATGTGTAGTCTAGAGAAAAGAAGGACTAGGGGTGACATGATAGCAATATTTCAGTAATTGAGCAGCTGCCACAAAGTGGAGAGGATCAACTTATTTTCCAAAGCACTAGAAGGCAAGACAAGAAATTATGGATTGAAACTAATCAAAAAGAGAAGCAACCTGGAACTAAGGAGAAACTTCCTAACAGTGAGGACAATTAACCAGTGAAATAGCTTGCCTTCAGATGTTGTAGAGCAGGGAAGTCAAACTCAATTTCGTTGAGGCCACATTAGGGCTCTAGTTGACCTCATGGGGGGGAGCTAGATGGGTGTAGCCAACTGGGTGGGCATGGCCAGCTTGATGCCTCTCACTGGGCTTGGCTGACTGGGTGGCATGGCCAGTTTGATACCACTCCCCAAACTGCTGGCATGTTTCTCTTCACACTGGGTAGACCAAGCCGAAGCGATGTTGGCTGGCTCCTTATATTTTCCAGGATTGCCCTACATCAAAGGCTGGGTCCGGCCCTCAGGCCTTATGTTTGACACCCCTATTGAGGAGACTTTATCATTTGCATTTTTTTTTTAACAAAAAAGACTGGACAGCCACCTATTTGAAATGGTATAGGGTCTACTGCTTGAACAGGGGGTTGGACTAGAAAATCTCCAAGCTCTCTTCCAGCTCTATTCTGATTGAATATTGATGGTGTAGGGTCAGCTGATGAAAGCATTTCTATAAGTTGTTCAAGCTGATACTCGGGAGCTAATGGTTAAAAAAAATTGTTAGTAGTTGACCTGTCTTCCAATTATTCTATGAAGTTTGCACAACATTGACCAGCTGGATATTATTATTATTTCCTTTATTCATTAAACATGAAACAGTCAACTGAATATTTAAAAATGTTGTTGTTGTATCACAAATATCATTGACTGGCTCTGATGGTTGATATGAGTTGCTGCTAGCATCCTAGTTATCAAATTATTATTATTATTATTGTTGTTGTTGTTGTTGTTGTTGTTGTTAGTGTTGTTAGTGTTGTTGTTAGTGTTAATAATAATAATAATATGGTTTTGCTTTGGACTGGAACTTTTATTTGTTGGGGATTTTGTAGCCTCAGAGCTTGGCTTAATATTTTCACAGAGAAGAAACTGGAGACAAGTAAGACATTAAGAGATTCAGTTGTAGCAATGGAAGATTGAAGCATAAAAGTTTCAAGCATGCTTAAGACCAATGCTCTGGGGATAAAAGGGAAAACAACCAAGTTATATATTCCTCATCTTTCAGAATTCATCTGAAACCTGTATCTTTCCTTTAATTAAATGTCACATATCTCTTTCTAATCCCAACTTTAATTGACTTTTCCCTTTGGGGATTATAAATTGGGCTACAGACAAGTTTAGCTGTCATTTAATGAGATCCATGAAGATCACTGGTATTTTTTTCTGTTTTTTATTGGGAAAGAAAAAATGGATTATAAGTCAAAGAGGGCTGTTTAAATCAAAAAAAAAATTAAGTTCATTGCTTAAGGAACTTTATAAAAAATTTCTAATCAATCTCACTGAAATTAATTTCAGAATTCAACTAAAAACCTATGAGCTTTGCCTTATCTCTTACTGCTGGCCACTTCTATCTTCTGGGCTTAACCCCAGCTTGGGTATCAGAGTGTTGATATGCAGATTATCTATGGAGATTCTCAGTCATTTAGGCCATAGTTGTCCTAAAAATGCTTTTACAAAAACCTGGATTTGTTTTTCCTTGAAGACGTTTTGCTTCTCATCCAAGAAGCTTCTTCAATTCTCACTGAATGATGGAGGAGGAAGGATTTATATTCCTTCAATTTATATTCAAAGAATATAAATCCTTCCATTCTCTACCAAAAAGAATGGCAGTTTCTCAAACACTTTTAAATTAATATTGTTAATTTGTTTTTTAAACAGGAAAACATTTCAGCTCTAAAAGAAGTGCATGTTCAGGAAAAACTGGATATATACCCTAACTCACATATAATCTCAAAAAATTTATATGACTCAAAACTTCATAGTTATGTTGGCATCTAAGGTAGAAAATCAGGGATGGGATTCAAAATTTTTAACAACTTCCCAGCAACTTGTAGCTTGCTTTTTCCTCTCGGGCGCTCGCGCCTGGCCCCAAATTCAGCATCACTTATTTGTTCTTTCAAAGATAACAAATGCCAATTTCACATAAAGTGATGCTCAGAAAAATATACAGAGGCATAGATAATCATAGACAAACCTATCCTTCTATCAGAAGATAAAAAAACACTTTTTCTCGGAAAACACTTTCACCTTCCCCAAAATAAATCATAATTATTTTTGTGTACATTTATCTAATACATACATGTTTCATGTATATATTAGATTCAGAATATAAGAAGCAGGGTGTGTGCCTGTGCAGTATTGCCAATTAAATGGAGAGGATCCACAAAGGACGCAGTTCCTGCAAAGAATACTTGCATCTGAATCTCATCACAAAGACTCAGCAATGTTTCATAGGTATCCTTAGACCACTTTCTATCAGGTACATGAGACCAAAACAGAAAAGAATAGCCAAACCATTTGGTGGTTAGATAACATGATTGAAGGTGAAGGAGAAAGAGAAAGAGGAGCCAAATTAAACTATTAAACCAAATTGATATATGTTCTTTGTGCCTCAGATTTAATTTCACTTTGAGACAACTACATGGAGAAATCCATGCTTTTCCTTGGCAACAAGTAGCTTGCAATTGCTTTCTTTTTTTAGTGTTGAGAAAGAATCACTGGCTCAATTGAATTTTGTGGCTAAACTTCCAAATTCCCTCCCTCAATTTGACCAAAAAGTTGCTCCTATAAATATCACAGACAGAAAAATAAAGTAATAAAAATGTATGCAGAATTGCAGAAAACAGGAAGAAGAAAGAAAACTTAAAAGACTTAGTATGTTGCTAATTACATAGCTGCCACCACAAATATAAAGCAACAGAGGGTAGTCATGAATCATTATTTGAATTGTTGCCTTTTTGTCAAACCGAGGATCAAACTGTATACAGTTAAAGAAAATAATCAGTATTTGGATTTTTCTTGGCTTCTGCTGATCATTAAAATATAAGTAGAAAGGAAGATATTTCAGTGCTTTCTTTGAGAGTAGCTCTTACCAAAAGGCACTTAATATGCAAATCTGATATAAATTTAGCTTATTATTTGTTAACCTAAATAGCTTCAAGGTAAACTAAATCATTCAATATGCCCTTGGTTCGAGTCATAGATTTACTGAAGGCTTTCAGTAAGATTGTACTGTATACCAGAGGTGTTATTTAACCGATTTGTGCCTATTCGGGCAAAAGGTAGTGGTTATTTGGCATGGGTCACCGAACCGGTGGCAATCCCTGGCTGGCCACGCCCCCAACCCAGTCGCCCGGTTGTTCACTTGCGATCTCTCTCCTAGCTTTCCATACCCCACGGAAAAGCATGGACGCTGCAAGTATTGCTTTCCCTGTCTGAGTTAAAGTGTCTGGAGTGAGAAAGAGTGCAGTCTGACAGAGGGGGTGGGGATGAAACAAGCCTTGGAACACTTTTTCAACATAAAAGAAATGCATTTTGGAAGCAGGTCTTTTAAAAATTTCCCCATGGACACTGCAAGTATTGCTTTCCCCTTGTGAGTTAAACTGCTGGGGGAATCCATTCAAGCCTTGGAGAAATTTAAAGGAGCTGCTTCCAAAATGCTTGTCTGTTAAGTGCTCTGTGTTGTGTGTGTGTGTGTATGAGAGAGAGAGGAAGGTAGAGAAAGAAAGAAAAAAAATAGGAAGAGAGAGAGAGATAAAGCTCTGTGTTATTTTAATTGTTCCATTATTTATCATGTGTTAATATTTTACACTGTCTCTACACCTAGAGTGATTTTTCTGCCTTTCTTTTGCCCAAGGCTACCACATATTTTTCAGGACTTACATGCATTCAGTGTCAATAGTTGAGAGCATAAAATACACATATGTTTAACAAGAGTTGAAAGGGACTTTGGAGGTCTTCTAGTCCAACCCTCAGCTCAGGCAAGAAAACTGAGGATGCCAAACTCTGAGTAGAAATCCTGGGAAAGGTGTCAGAATAATACTTAGAAGGGACCTTGGAGTGAACCCTATACCATTTCAGATAAATGGCTGTCCAGTCTTTTCTTAAAAACTTCCAGTGATTGAGCACCCAGAACTTCTGGAGACAGGCAGTTCCACTGGTTAATTGTTCTCACTGTCAGGAAGTTTCTCCTAAGTTTTAGGTTGCTTCTCTCTGTTCAGTTTCAATCCATTGCTTCTTGTTTGCATTCTGCTTCTTTGGAAAATACATTGTCCCCCTTTCTTTGTAGCAGCCCCTTAAAAGCCTGTTGCCTATCACACTCTTAAGTAAAGTATGTGAGCCATTTCCTCCTTTCAGTGGTCCATGAAACTACATTTATAGTATGCAGATAATAAAGTCAAAAAAAGGTGAAGAACATTTTTACAGAACTATAGATAAGTTGAGGCTGGGTGACAAGGAATGGCTGAGAGGGAAGGGGCCAGGTGAGGCACCCCTTGATGTGAGTGACATTGAGTTGGCCACACCCATCCAGTCACATGACCACCAACCCATGACCACTCAGTCACATGACCACCAAGCACACCCACCCAGTCACATGACCACTAAGGCATACCACCCAGTCACATGACAAGCCACACCCACCAAATAAGCCACGCCCACAGAACTGGTAGGTAAAAAAATTGAATTCCACCACTGCTATATACACACACGGAAGGTTAGCTTAAATTTTATATTATCTGACTTAAGTGGATTTTTAAAGAAATGTCTTAAAAGTCTAGAGAAGAGATTTTCATATTCCCTTTGATATTTACATTAAATAAAATCTGTAGCTACACTTTTGAAATTTGTAATATTCACAGCATGACTAAGTGTATGGAAATGTTTGGTTTTCATTGAATTAAAATCTTTAAAACTTAATTGCAGATGTAATCTTAGTAGCAAAATTAACTCTTAATTCTATTATGTATTTAAGACATTTTTGGAATATTTAACAGTCTCTTTTCAACTTTTCAAAAGATTATATGAACATATAAGTATATGAAACTATCTTTCATACTAATAAAAGACCATCAAATACCTACAGCAAAAAGAATGCCCTTTTTCATTTAAAATGAATACTTTAATTATACTTAATTTTCTTTTTGATATCTTAGCATAGTAGAATTTTTAAAAACATATAATTGCAGATATTATTCATGGTGACCCTCTCTGTCAGTTTGTGATTAAGATCCCAGATAATATGCCCTAAATGCACCTTTAAATATAGTCTGGAACAATAAAAAACATCTATAATGACTCTTCAACAAAAATGATATTCCTTGATTTAAAATGAAATATTCAGATTTATATTCTGAAATTTCATGGATGGCCATTAGAGATAATTTCTGTCTATACATTTTATATTATTTCCAAAGGCCCAATTGAGACTGAGGAGATTCCCTGCCCTTCTCCCACAACCATTTTCATTTTCAAAGGAAACCAAAGGAAAAAGGGAATAAAATTTGAACTGCTTCCATTGCATTTCAACTTCCCAGAGACTAGTGGGAGGAGATTCTGGTTGCTTGTGAGGGAGGCAGAGAGTGAGTACAAAAGAAAAAGGCAGCCTGAATTGCTTTCATTGCATTTCAACTTCCTAGAGGCTAGTGGGAGGAGCTGAGGTACTAATTATCTGTTAAAATTATCTGTTAGAATAGGGGATTTCACTTTGATCAGGAGTATCAAACAGGGTGCTTAATTCTGGCCCATGGAGCAGCCATGGAAGCAGTGAAGGACTGGCCCAAATGGAACTTGGGAGGCTGTGTGCAGTCCTCTCAGGTCCTGTTTTTTGGCGTGGATGGGCACCTGCAGCCGTCTGCAGAGGGCATAGGGCTTCAGGAGGCCGTCCAGGCTGAAAACAATCTAGTTATTCAAGGGGATTATACCCTGGCAGGGATGTATAGCCCATGTCCACCCTAATAATGCTTGTGCTGTTGGAACTGATGGAAAAGGAAAGTTAATGTTAAGTTGGGGCAGATTGAAGGGGCAGGACACAGATCTTCAACTAACAGCTCTTTATTCACTCAGTAAATCAATACAACCCAGCAACTTGCCTGTTTGACAGCTTGCTCTTTTATAGGGAGCTGTCAGATGGCTCAACCAGTCAAATGTAACCATTTTTCCCACTATAATGGCAAACCTGAGTGAAGTTTTCTTTCCTCGGCTTCACTCCCTTATTAGAGTATTCAACAAACATATTGGCTTAAGTTAAAGAGATTAACTTAAATTTTTTTTGCATACATTGTTTGCACATAACAATGTCATTGCCAAGTTAAGATGCCATTGCAATCAGAGATTTCATCCCAGCACAAATCTCCTGCCCAACAATTATACAAGATGCAGATGAAATTTGATTCCAGTTTTGTGTGCTGAGTTTTTGAGATCCTCGTTTATGACATTTAGATGCATGCCTGGTGCAGTCTTGAAATGGGAAGCCAGACTTCCTAGAATGGAGGCCAAGATTTGGCAATCTATTCTGTTTACATGGATAAATATCAGTCTGACCTGGTTAATTTGGTCTACCACCTGAAACTGTGCTAAATTTGGAGCTGGATAAAGCCAATGACTGAATTAGAAAGAGAGTTACAAAATAAGCTGAGGCAAATTATAGGAATTCCCTGACCACTTAATACAAAAGCTTGAACCTGCAAAATATTAATATTTTCTTACTTATTTCAGTTGTAGACACATATTAAAAGTTGACTTCAATGCTTTACCTTCAACCAACTTGGAGGGCATATTGCAAAATATTACAACATTGGAGCAATAATGCTCACCTATATCAGGGTTAGGGAGACAAGCTAAACAGAATGTGCAGCGTTAGTCAGATAGGCACACAGATAAATGAGTGAGCTAAGCTTGTATGTTTATTAACATAACAGTAAAAATAACAGATACGCTTGTGCTATCAAAAATATAGTTTATTCCATTATGAGTTCATAGCATAGTCAAAATAACAGTCCAATAGTCATGTATCATTTAGTCAGTCCATTCAGGGATATTCAGTTAGCAAAGTCCGTGCAGAATATCCTATGTCAGTTCACTTACAAATCAGTCCTTTGTTTATCTCTCCCGTTCGAGCAATGCAGTCTTGATTCCAAGCAGTAATCAGGGATCATCAAAACCAGAGAGAGAGCAAGCTACAGTCTTGCTTCTTTTAAAGTGCTTTCACAACCACTCCCTTAATTACTTTCCCATATTTAAAGTTGCAGACACTTTAACATGTAAACTATGATAACATATTATTATTTACCTAAACCAGTTAGGGTAAACAATGTTATCCCTAACAAGTCATAACTGAATCTATAGAACTGGGCTTTCAGTTTGGGTTCAATTTTTAATTATGACTGAGTCAATAGCTACTTTAGCCATCATAAAATATTTCCTTGATTATATTGAGGAATATATTTTAGCCACATAAAACCTAAAGTTTATATTTCAGAGAAAAAGTTTGCTTCTTGGTTATCTGGACATATTGTGGCCAGGTCTCCAACTGTCATGCACCTGGTGGAGACTGACTCTGAGGAAGAGGAGGAACAGCTAACAGGGAGTGGGAGTGTGGCTCCAGAAGTGGTGGAGGAGGCTGGGGAAGGGCAGAGGCTGGCTGAGCAGTCAGAGGAGGATCCAAGCCCATCCCCTATCCATCCTAGGTCACGCAGGAAGGAGAGGATTAGAGAAAAGTGAGGTCTACTCAAGAGGAGATTACCATGATCCTCCTTGTGGCTTGCAGGTGGGAGCTATGTATATAAGTTTGCAATTGCGCAGTTAGAATTTGCAGGAGTCAATTTAGTGTTCACCTTGAAAGAGGTTTATCTTTGCTGGCGTTCTTCCCATGGACTTTTCTCAGTTATTTTCCTGGAGTTTATGATAAGTTATCTCGACTTGCTTCAGAACTCTCATCAATGCGGTTTGTTTTGGTTTTCTGTTTGTCTCATTATTTACTTTTGTGACTTTTAACTGTGCCTAATAAAACAGTGAAGTTAAGTTGAAGCCTTACCAGACTTTAAAATATGTTTTGGGTTTGGGTTTATTTTGAGAGACTACGGGTCATCACACCAACTTAGAAAATAGTGGTTATTTATGGCCTCTGCTACCTTTGTTTTTTAACAAAGAGTGTGAATGTTTAAATTATTTTAAGTTTTGTTTGTTATAGGTGAAACACAAAAAATTCGAATATTGTGCAAAAGTTCATTTATTTCAGTAATGCAACTTAAAAGGTGAAACTAATATATGAGATAGACTCATTACATGCAAAGCAAGATAATTTAAGCCATGATTTGTCATAATTGCGATGATTATGGCTTACATCTCATGAAAACCCCAAATCCACAATCTCAGAAAATTAGAATATTACATACAATCAATAAAATAAGGATTGTACATAGAACAATATCGGACCACTGAAAAGTATAAGAATGCATATGTACTCAGTACTTGGTTTGGTCATTGACCCAGGTTTTGGTACTTTTGGCAGTGTAGGCAGGTGCCAAGTCCTGCTGGAAAATGAAGTCAGCATTGTTATGGACTAAGCTAATGCAGCGATACAACCCTAAACAGCTTTACTTTACAGCAGGCTTGTAATCCTGCACTTCTCATTGGCCCGCAAATAGCAAGTCATGATTGGTCGTTTTTAGCCAGTCTGACTGGCTGTTAACAGGCCCCTCTGATTGAATGCTTGTGAAAGCCGTAAACTCAAATCATTGGTTGTTTGACAGCAGCCAGCTCTATAAAAGAGCTGCTGCTGCCCAAGTATTTCCTCTGTTCTTATTTTACAATAAAGAGTTGAAGTCACCCTTCAATGTCTCGTCTCCGTTCCTTGCACCCATGCTCAGGACTTAACACTGGTGACGAGGATGGGATGCGGAGACGATAGAGCTAACTAAGTACACATCGAACAAGACAGAGCACGTGGCTGAAGAGCGCACAAAACGGCAAGAATAAAGCTAAAGCTTTTGCAAGATGCTAGAATTAGAGGAGGTTTTGGCCTGCCTAATTGGGAATTGTATTATCAAGCTGCAAGTCTGATGTGGGTCAAAGAATGGATAACATTAAGGAAACATAGGTTGTTGACATTAGAAGGGCATGACTTGCTGTTGGGCTGGCATGCTTTTTTATGGTATAAGGGAACTAAAACACAGGGTTATTTTAGAAGACATTATGTACGGGAGTCTTTGTGGTTAAATTGGGAGAAGATAAAAAGACAATGTTATTTGAAAATTCCAGTTTGGTTATCGACCATTGAAGCATTTTCCTATCCTATAATTTATAAGAAGGAACAAACAGTTAGATATGGGGAACTTTTGGATGAAAAGGGTGAACTTAAATCGATCCAAAACTTAGAGGAACAAGGTATAAGGATGAATTGGTTTTCATATGCACAAATACATTCAAGGTATGATGAAGATTCCAAAATGGAGAGATTTTATGATAAGCAGACTGATTTAGATAAGATCTTGATGGGTACTGATGAGAAGGTGATTAAAAAATTATATGGTTATTTACTGGGAATGAAATTAGAGGAAGAACAAGTCAAAGAAACTATGATTGTTTGGGGGAAGAATTTTGGATATGGGATTGATTTAGAGAAATGGCAGAAATTGTGGTCTCAAAATTATAAAATGACAATGTCAACAGCATATAAAGAAAACTTGTATAAGATGTTTTACAGGTGGCACTTTCCTCCGACAAGAATAGCAAGAATGTTCAAGAACAAATCTGAAAAATGCTGGAAATGTCATCAGATACCCGGCTCGTATTACCATATGTGGTGGACTTGTGAGGATGCTAGAAAATATTGGACAATAATTCGCATGTGGTTGGAAAAAATGACAAAGAAACATATAGACTTGAAACCAGAGATTTTCTTATTGGGAATTTTACCTGATATATATAGTAAAGATTTGAAATACCTGATTGTAAATGTATTAACAGCGGCCAGGATTGTATTTGCTAAAAATTGGAAGAATGAGAAAATACCATTACAGGAAGAAATTATTAAGAAAATATTGGAATGTGCTGAGATGAGCAGATTGACATTTGAAATTAGAGAGCAAGAGGATAAACAATTTTATGAAATTTGGGATCTTTTTTATAAATGGCTAGATGATAAAATACGATAATAGAATATTTTAGATAGTAAGAAATATCTTTATTTTGCTATTTTGCAATCATTTTGTTATTTGATATTATATTTATAAAGGGTTTTTTTTAGGATTGATTTGGTATGATTATATGATTTGTTGAATAATCTGGTTAAAGTATTGTTAGCTCATAAAGCATGAATGATTAAAAGTATAGTCAAAAAAAAAATTTTTTTTTAGTGATTATAGGATATATAAGTTTGGATTGATAATATGAGTTGTTATGTAACATAATTGTAACTGGGACTACAGAATGAATGCACAAAAATGATGAACCAACTGACACACTGGATGTACATACGAGAGTTGAATGTTTTAATGTTTTGTTTGTCTTGTTTGTTTGTAGAAAATTAATAAAATTTTCTTTCAAAAAAAACAAACGGCAAGATGACCAGCGGCGCCATACCACCCGCTCCATTTGACTCAGCAACCGAAGACTGGGACTCGTATATAGATCGCTTCCAGATGTTCCTGGAGACCAACAATTTAAAAGATGCTATGCCTGGCAAGAAACGAGTGGTGCTCCTGACTCATTGCAGTCCCACCATTTTCAAAATGGCTAAAGCACTGGCAAAACCAGCGGAAGTGAAGACCATGGATTGGGATACCCTCGCCCCAATTCTCCAGGCCCATTACGCACCCGCAGTACCTACACTGATATGAAGACACGAATTTTACCAGAGGGACCAACGAAAGGACGAGAGCGTTGGGAATTTCGTAGCTGCCCTCCGGAACCTAGGAGGTCTTTGTGGTTTTGCAAACCTCGAAGAAGCCCTAAGAAACCGCATAGTTCTGGGATTAAATGCACCACACGTGCAGAGTAAACTGATGACAAAAGAAGACATCAGCCTTACAGATGTCATCACCGACGCTACTGCCGCAGAAGCAACCAGGAAATCAGCTGCTCGAATGCACTGAGCGAACGCACCGTTTCACCAACTCGCTAATGAGAGCCCATTCGCCACTGAAAAGCATGCTAGCACCACCCATCATGAAGACCTCGAGTCATCCTCAGACAGTGAGGAAGAGGAGGTCAACCGGCTCTGCTCGGAACGAGAGCAAAGGAACCAGAGACGTCCGCGCCAATGTGCTGGTTGCAGGGCAAACCACCCACGATCGGACTGCAAATTCCTCGACGCACTCTGCCATACCTGCAGAAAAACAGGCCACATCGTGAAAGTCAGTGATGGCCGTCACAAAGAAGCCTGCAGCCGGGTAAAATTTGTGCTGGAGGTTGTAGGAGGAAGTGAAAATTTGGCTGAGCCGAGACAATAACAACTCTTAATTACCCTGGAAACTGAACTGTTTGAATTGCCTGAGGATACATTGTTTCCCAAAGAAGACTGGAAAGTTGCGGTTAAAGCTGTTAAGGGGAAAAATTTTTTTTCTTAACTCTCCCTCCCCATAGAAATAGCAGACAGATATCTGGAAAATCTACTTGGGCATGGAAGGTAACTCAATTTGAAATTTAAAGCCAAGGGATAAAGGATTTCTGGACATTGGATTTAAAAAAAAAAAACTTAAAATTGATTTGGTTTGCTTTGTGACTTTGAGATCTTTGTGAAATTTTGTTTTTTTTAAAAAAGGGACTAAAGACATTAGGGTTGCATTAAAAAAGAAAGAAAGAAAAAATAGTATTATCTTTTGAAGGACTACAAATGGAATTTCAAAAACTGAAAAACGAAGATAAGGGCTCATTTGGATCTATCTTTCGCTTTTTGGAAATGGCGATTTCTACCTACCAAGAAATACTACAGGAAGACTGGGATGAAGGAGAAGAAGCCATCTTTAATGGACAAACACACTTAGTGGAGGAAGAAAAACGGAAGGGGGCAAGGAAAAGATGAACTTAGAACTTAAAAAAGCAACCAAGAAAAAGAAAAAGGAGATGAAAAAGCGATACGATGTCAGAAAGCAACATAAAAGAGAAATACAACAGAGAGGGAAGATTAAGAGAGTGAAATTGGAGAGATGGGGGGGGGTCAAAAAGTTAGAATGGAGAAGAAAGAAAGGAAGAAAGGAAAGATGTCATAAAGGCTTTAAACAAGATACAAAAAAAATGTGTTTTTTTTTCAGAGATAAGGGGTGAGATAATCTTTTTTTAACAATGATTCTGCAAAAGTACATAAAAGTGCATTGTAGACATTAGCATTTGAAGTTGAGTTAGAAAATTAGAATATGATTTAAAAATGTATTAAAGCGAAGTCATGATTTAATTATAGAGTTTAATTTCTTAATTTCGTAATAGTATGAAATAGTGTTTTTATTGTTTAAGAATTAATAATAGAATTTAATTTCTTATGAAACATTGCTTTTACTATATTATAAATTTAATATTTCTTTTTTACTTGTTTTTAGTTTTATTATTACTTATTAAACTCAATATTATTTGTTTGTTTTACTATTTTGAAATGTAATACTTTGAATGTATGGAACAGAATCAGCACGGAAAATATGTATTATTTTAAGTGTTATTTAGGGGGAAGATAAAAAGTTGTCATACTTCAATCTGGGTTTACAGGAGAAATATTGTATTAGATAGAAAGGATAAGTAGGTGATTGAAAGAAAACAGAGCAAAGATGCAAATATAATTATTTAATTGAGATGGAATAAATAAAATAGAATTAAAATAATGAGTAGGAAAGAGAAAATATATGGAAAATAGAGAATGTTAAATAAGATATGAGATAGTATATTAAGTGAGTATAAATTTTGATTGATGTCTGTATAAAAAGAGTTAACTCGGGGTAAGCCGCCTTCCAAAAAGAAGTTTTATGCATTTATATTTTGTGTAATGTTTGTTTAAGTCTGACAGGATGTGGAAGAATATAAATGAAAATATATTCAATGAGTATATATTTTTAAGACAGAAGAAATATGACTAAATAGAACGAAAGGGAGTAATAAAGAAAAATTTTGAAAAGATATGAAGTTGATTAGATAAGATAAATATATATATAGAAGTGTGATAATTTGGAATTATCTTCTTTTTAAATAAGATGGTTTATTTGTTTCTTCTAGAAAAGATATTTTATGTTACTACATCCTATGTTTTGTTTGTGTGTGTTAAAAAAAATTAATAAAGTTTGTTATAAAAAAAAGAAAAGAAAAGAGGATTTTGGACCACTGAGCAACAGACCACTTCTGTTTTTCTTTCGCCCAGGTAAGACGCTTCTGACATTGTTTGTTGTTCAGGAACGGTTTGACAAGAGGAATATGACATTTGAAGTCCATGTCCAGGATCCGTCTGTGTGTAGTGGCTCTTGATACACTGACTCCAGCCTCAGTCCACTCCTTGTGAAAGTCCCCAACACTTTTGAGTGGCCTTTTCCTGACAATCCTCTCCAGGCTACAGTCATCCCTGCTGCTTGTGCACCTTTTTCTTCCACACTTTTCCTTTCCACACAACTTTCTATTAATGTGCTTTGATACAGCATTTCTTTTGCAATTATCTTTTGAGGCTTTCCCTGCTTATGGAGGGTGTTAATGATGGTTTTCTGCACAACTGTCAGGTCAGCAGTCTTTCCCATGATTGTGCTTCCTACTGCATCAGACTGAGAGACTATTTAAAGGCTCAGGAACATCTTTGCAGGTGTTATGGCTTAATTAGCTGATTAGAGTGGGACACTTTGAGCCTAAAATATTGAACCTTTTCACAATATTCTAACTTTCTGAGATTGTGGATTTGGGGTTTTCATGAGCTGTAAGACATAATCATCTCAACTACGACAAATCACGGCTTGAACTATCTTGCTTTGCATATAATAAGTCTATCTCATATCTTAGGTTCATCTTTTAAGTTGCATTACTGAAATAAATGAATTTTTGCACGATATTCTAATTTTTTGAGTTTCACCTGTATATTGTATCTATGGTTAGTGATTGATTGTTTGATTGATTTAAAACATCTAAGTAGCCTCCCCATCTTAAACCAAACTGTGGCAGCTCCATTGTCACAGTAAAGTTTGAAGTATATTGGTATCAACTTATGTGGATTGATTGATTAAATCTCCCTAGATGTATGGTATATGTGTAGGCTATAAAGCACTATGGAAGGATCCAACAAATAAGTGATAGAGATACTTGTAGTAAATGAACTGAATTGTCACTAAAGGATATGCATACTGATATAATAATGCTGTAAAGTGTGAGAACTTGTTTCTCTTTTTAATTTTTCTTTGAAATTTTGAATAAATAAATTTTTAAAATTAAAAAATATAAAGCACTATGGAAATAAATTTGCTTCAGGGATGGGATAGAAAACAATGACTTTCAAGTGACTGAAGTGGAGGAGCCAGGGATATTCTTAATGCAGGAACACCACATGCAGATATATACAAATACTTAGGGAGTGATTTCTTATATATGTCTTAGAATAATACATACTTGACTCCAGGGCACCTTGTACAACTATACTATTAGACAAGTTCCCAGTCTCATATACCAAGCAATTTTTTCATTCTAGATTTCATCTATTTACTTTCATGCTGTTAAACCCAGAACTGACATATGGAAGCTTTAAAAAATTATCTTCTACTCCAGAAGGCTCCTTGAAATGCACAGAAAGCCCTGACAGTTCCATGACATATAACCTAAGTTGATTTCCTTCAGTGACATCTAATCTGATTCTGTCTGCAGTTCTTTCACTTGGAGGCTGTCCAAATATTTTAGACAGACCAGAGGTGGCAAAAAAAAAAAAAAAAAAAGACCTTCAAGAAATAGTTTAAAATCCTGGATTTCTTTTCATTATTTGGGGGAAAGGTTTGTTACACCGATATTTTAACCTTTCTGAAACGTTTTGGAAAGGGACATTAGAGTTGGAGTTAGACTATCCTCCTGAAAGATAAAAGTGCAAGGAAGATGCCCAGGATAGTTACAATATTGGATTCAACCTGTAAAAGAGGACTTCACATTTTCAGCAATGATTGAGTCAAATCTAAACACACTCTAGTTACTTTCAAAGAATGGAAAATTCCAATGATTCTCATGCTTTTATATTTAGGAATAATATTTTACCAGCTTTGCTCCTCTAACAAATTAATGGGACAAATTAGTGGGACAAGTCTCACTGAAATTAGTGGGACAAATTTGTTACATTAATCAGTTTAATTGAGAATTGAGTGCAATCAGCTGTAGAGGGCAAACAGAATACCCTTGAAAGGCATCACTACCAAAATAATGGTAAAATTAAAGTACTCAAAGATCAGGTTAAGACATAACTACCTGTCACATAAAACCTTCCCTGGTTCATATTGTTAAGTACTGAGCGTGGGCGCGAAGAATGGAGATGAGCCGGTAAAATAGTGAACTTCAAAACTCTTTATTAACATGGTGTGACAGCTCAGCTCAATAGCTGCAATGGGCCTCCTTATATAGGCAATTTATTAACTATTCAACCAATGAAAACTTGGGAGCGCTAGCTCCGTTAATCAATGGGAGAGGCTCGTTAATGGCCAATCAGATTCACCTGAATGGACCAATCTGATGTTGCCATTAACGGCCAATCAGAAGTGCAGGGCCAGAACCCTGCACTTGACTTCAAGCTCAAGATAACTTTATTAACACATTTATTCATTCACAACACCCCTTCCCCCCGGGTTCCATTTACGGGGTGCGGTTATGTAGTCCTTGAGGTAGGCCGGTTGTTTTGTTAGTCTATTTGATTTTCGTATTGCACCCGGTATTTGGCTGCAATCTTGTTGAGGTAGGACGTTATCTGGTGAAAGGGGTGCCTCTAACTCTGAGTTCGAATTTTCATTGTCCCCAACATCTTCGGTATCACCATGAGGTGAACTCACTCACATCCCCAATTCTTCTTCACGTGTTTCCGTTTCGCCGTCGTTTCTATCATTAAAACTTTCTGCTATTCCAAGTTCATCTTCCTCCGTATCTCCTCCCCCCTCAGTTTGGATATCAGGGGACTCGGAGATTCCTGACTGTAGCCTTGATCGTAACTGATCAATGTGGCGCTTCCATAGTCTATTATCGCGACACTTCACGAGGTACGATCTGGGGCCGGTTACTTGGACCACAGTTGTCTCGACCCACAACAGATCGCCTGACAAGTTCTTAGCGAATACTAAGTCGTCTACCTGGAAGGTACGGCATCGCCCGTTGGATCCGTGTGGTTTCTCAGGTTCGTATGATGGGTGTAGTCGGTCAAGGTGGGAACGGAGCTTCCGCCCCATTAGCAATTCGGCGGGAGTTTTGTTGGTGACGCTGTGCAGAGTGATATGCTGCAAAAGGAGTATCCGGTTTATTTTTTCTTCGATATCATAATAGTCCATTTTGTGTAGTGTTTTCTTGACAAATTGTACCATGCGCTCACCCTTCCGTTGGCCGCAGGATGCACCAGCGAAGTCAGTGCATGGCGAATACCGCGGTCCGCCAGGTACTGCTCAAAGGACAACGTGGTAAATTGGGGTCCGTTATCGGATACCAGAACGTCTGGTAATCCATGTGTTGTAAATAGTCTGTCTAGTTTCTTGATGACCGCTTCGGTTGTTGTATTCCTCATTTCGTAGATTTCGAGCCAGTTCGAGTAGGCATCTACTCTTTGCAAGAATGTGTGGCCTTTGGTAGGTCCCGCAAAGTCCAGATGAATACGGGACCAGGCCCCCCGCGGTGTTTCCCATTCGGTTGGGGTCGCTTTCGGTGAGGCGTTGCTTACTTCCTGGCATTTGTGACAAGCTTTGACCCATATCTCGATTTGCTTGTCGATGCCTGGCCACCATGGGTAGCTACGTGCGAGGGCTTTCATGCACACAATGCCGGGGTGACCATTGTGCAAGGTTCTTAGTACCGCTCGTTGTAGCTGCTCTGGGACAATGACTCTATCTCCCCAGATAATGCAGCCTTTCTGTGAGAACAATTCCATTTGTCGACTGTTGAATGGGGCGTAGTCATCAGGTATTTGGTCCAATGGCCATCCGTGCTCGACCCAACTGAGAACCCGTGCTATGGTGGGGTAGCGTTTCGTTTCCATTGCGATATCTCAGGCTGTTAATGGTGGTGTTCGAAGTGTCTCGATCTGCAACGTTGTCACCGTAGGCGCAGGGTCATCAATGGTCTCTGGAAGCGGTGCTCGGCTCAATGCATCGGCGTGGGGAATGGCCTTCCCCGGGCAGTGTTGCAGCCGATAATTACAGGCAGCCAAGAATTCTGACCAGCGAGTCATTCTGGGAGATAATATATAGGGGGTTGGCTTATCTCCCGCTATTATTCCCAGCAAAGGTTTGTGGTCAGTCACTATAGTAAAGGCTCGGCTGTACACATACTCATGAAATCTCTTGACAGCAGACACAATGGCAAGGGTTTCTTTATCAATCTGACTGTAATTGCGTTCTGCTTTTGAAAGCGTCTTTGAAAAATAGGCAACAGGGTCTTCGCTACCATTTGGCAAAACGTGGCTCAAAATGGCGCCTACTCCGAAAGGCGATGCATCATACGTGATCGTTAATGGCAAAGTCTCATTGTACTGCATTAGTACAGCATCAGAAGTCAATAAATTTTTTACATTTCAAAACGCCTGTTCTTCTCTATGTCCCCATACCCAGATTGCTTTCTTGTCCAGTAAACGATGTAGGGGTTCGGCTACGGTTGCTTTGTGCGGCAGGAAAACGTTATAAAAATTGATAAGGCCTAGAAACACCTGGAGGTCGGCTTTATTTCAGGGTCTTGGGGTATTCTTGATTGCCCTCAATTTGCTATTGGTAGGGTGAATGCCATTACTGTCAATCAAATATCCTAAGAATTCGACACGATCAGTGCATAGTTTACACTTGTTTTTCTTAACCTTAAGCCCTGCATCTTTGAATCTCTGGAGAACCAATCTCAGGCGCTCTCATAAAATTTTTGTGGTAGGTGCAGCGATTAACACATCATCAAAGTATGGAACAATGCCTTTGATTCCTTATAATAGTCTTTCCATCAAACTTTGAAAGATTCCCGGGGCTATGCTCACTCCGAATTGGAGCCGGGTACATTTAAAGGCACCTCGGTGCGTAACGATTGTCTGTGCCTCTGCCGTTTTTTTGTCTACAGGCAGTTGTTGGTATGCCTGGGCTAAGTCTAGTTTAGCGAAGACTTTTCCGCCTCCCAGGGAATGGAGGAGGTGCTGCACCACCGGTACCGGATATGCATTTTGTTGAAGGGCGTGGTTCAGGGTGGCTCAGTAGTCCCCACAAATTCTTATCGAACCATCCGGCTTAATGGGTGTAATGATTGGGGTCTCCCAGGGAGAGTGATCGGTTGGCTCTAACACATCCTGGGCTATCAATTTATCAAGCTGCTCGTCGATCTTTGGTTTAAGGGCAAAGGGCACTCGATGAGGCTTAAGGTGGATGGGAGAAATTTTGGGATTGAGGTTAAATGATATTGGGATCCCCTTGTACTCACCTAGTTTTTCTGCAAAGACGTCCTTGAATTCTTGGACGAGGTCCTCTTCCCAGTTACTGCTACCAATTCAGTGAATGCCTGCCACCTCAATTCCAAGCGGAGCGAACCATTGGAGGCCTAGCAGACTAGGCCAGTCCTTGTCGATCACAGTCAGGGGTAGGAATGCTGTACGGTTCTTGAACGATACCCGGACTCGACTGGATCCTACGACTGGAATCCGATTCCCTTGATAGTCTTTGAGTATAAGTCTTTGGAATCGGAGATCTTGTCATCAGACGGTAGGGATGAGTTGCTTAAGGGTCTTCCATGAAACCATCAAGAGAGACGATCCTGAGTCGACTTCCATCAGGCAGTTTATGGTTTTGTTTCTGTCGGAGTGGTTGTTCCATTGGTGGTTCACTGGTTCTCGCCTTACAGGACGGCTTCCTGTCGGTTGGCGATAGTTAGCCCCCCTCGAGGGCTGGCTGGGTCCTATTTGGCTTCTACAGACCTGTCCGATATGGCCTCATTTCCCGTACACATGGCAGAGCACATCGAGGAATTTGCATTCAGATCGGGGGTGGCTTGCCCCACAACCAGCGCATTGATATTGAGATTTCTGGCATTGGTCCCGTTCGGACCTTAGTCAATGGACCTCTTCTTCGTCGCTGTCTGACGACAAAGAGAGGTCCTCATGGTGGGCCGTTATGAGCTGCCCTTCTGACTGAGGTGAAATTTCATGGGTTGGTTGGTGAACCGGGGTGCGGTTGCAGTGCATTCGGGCAGCCGACTTCCTGGTTGCTTCTGCTGCAGTAGCCTCAGTGATAGCATCGGCAAGGCCGATGTCACCTTTCACCATCAACTTGCTTTGGATGTGTGGTGCATCCAATCCCAGAACTATTCTGTCTCTTAAGGCTTCTTTGAGATCAGCAAACCCACATAGCCCTCCCAAATTCCGGAGATCCGCTATGAAATCGGCAACACTTTCATCCTTCTGTTGACTTCTTTGATAAAATTCATGCCTTCTGACGAGCGTTGGAATGACTGGCGTTTAGTGGGCTCTCAGTAGAGGTTCGAGGATGTCCCAGTCCATAGACTTCACTTCTGCCGGTTTTGCTAGTGCCTTGGCCATCTTGAATACGGTCGGCCTGCAATGGCATCCTTCAAATTGTTGGTTTCCAAGAACATTTGGAAATAATAAGAGTCCCAGTCTTCTTGCGCTGGGTCGAATGGAGGTATGATGCCGCCGGATATGGTTCCGCCGTTGTGCGTTCGGTCACATGCTCGGTTATCGATCTCCATTGTTCAGTCAGCTCTGACATCTCCACATCCCATCCTCGTCGCCAGTGTTAAGTACTGAGTGTGGGCACGAAGAATGGAGACGAGCCGGTAAAATAGTGAACTTCAAAACTCTTTATTAACATGGTGTGACAGCTCAGCTCAATGGCTGCAACGGGCCTCCTTATATAGGCAACTTATTAACTATTCAACCAATGAAAACTTGGGAGCGCTAGCTCTGTTAACCAATGGGAGAGGCTCGTTAATGGCCAATCAGATTCACCTGAACAGACCAATCTGAAGTTGCCATTAATGGCCAATCAGAAGTGCAGACCCAGAACCCTGCACTTGACTTCAAGCTCTTGATAACTTTATTAACACATTTATTCATTCACAACACATATGATGATAAAGGATAGAAGAAAAGGCACAACTGTATTTGCAAAACCCTGTTAATCACCTACATCATGTTGTAGCCAAAAGCCAAAAATTGTATTGAAATACAATATTGAAATAAATGGATTTACATAATTAAAGATTATTTTATGCATTTAAATCCAAATAAATGTACTTATTGCTTATAGACTCTGGATTCTACTCACTTGTGATAACAGTAAAAATAATTATAGATATGTTTGTTATATGAATAAATTAAAAATTAAAATGCTCAAATATCATTGAAGATAAGTTATAATTTTATGTGTATTGATTTAATACTTTAATAAGTTATAATTTTATATGTATTGATTTAATACTTTAACTTCCATTTTTCTATTTTCTAACAATTTTCTATTAAGAATATACAAGGTAATTTACAACATAATTTAAAAGAATATAATTTATTTCAAATAACAAGATAAAGAAGGAGATGACAAAGTAAGGAATTAAAATCATGAATATCCTTGAAGTTCAGATGGATACTAAAATTGGTATGGAAGCACAAAGTCAACCACAATGAGCTAAGAAAAGTTCATTGCAAATGGAGGTGTAGTACTAAGGTTCAAATATTTCATGTTCTATGACTCTTTTTAAAGAAAATATATAAAATTTATTTAAGCTTATTTAAAGTTTACTCAAAAAATTCTTAGAGCTTGTGTTTAATATAATATTGACAAGTGATCTAATCATCTTTGTCAACCAGAAAAGTCATAATTATCTGCATACTATAAGGATTTGTGATAGAACACTTTAAGATCATGCTATAAGATGATATAAGACACTAATCATGAAATGGGGAGTGGGATTAAAAGAGAACAAAAGTTTACTTCAAATTGCAGCACATTTGTATATTTATCAAATTTGTACAACTAATCAAAAGCAACTCTTGGCAATGCACAATAGATAAAGCAGAAAATATAAAATCAGCAATTACAAATATAAAGTAATAAATATCCTAGAAACCCAACTTACAATCCACAAATAGAATAAAAATTGACCTCGGCAACGGAGTCATCTAGTCATACTCTAAGCAGGTCCTGAGGTCCCTGCAGACCTAATCAGGTCTTGAAGGCTTTCCAGAATATCAAAAGAAATGGGGACCAATCTGACATCTGGGGTAAGCATGTCCCATAAAGCAGATACCAAGTTATTTCTGGGAATACAAAATGTAGCTGTCTAATCAATTGTATTTGCAGCATGCCCTCTCTGGGATTTGATGAAGCCTTAAATAACCCTGGTCCCATTCCATGAAGGACATTAAATATTAAAACCAACGTCTTCAACTGGATCAAGAAATAAGCCTTCAACCAGTGCAGCTCATAAAGCAGAAATGTAATATGCACTAGAAATGCACATAATGCCTTCTCTGCTGCATTTTCCAGCAGCTGAAACTTCAGAATGCATTTTGAAGGCAGACGAAACTTCAGAATGCATTTTGAAGGCAGACATATGTAGGGTACATTGCACTAGCCAATCTGGAGATGATGAGGGCATGCTTAACTGATCCAGGAATGGGTACAATATAAGCAAATGACAAGATAAAGCTGCACAGAGGCCTTCCTAACATGATTGGCACCTGCTCTTCAATTTGTGGCTTTCAAATTTTGGAGCAGTCATTATATGCCTGTTTTGTTTTATCCTAGACCTAAGAAAGATTTATTTTCAATACTTTTGGTATTAAGTCTAACAGTTCACATGATGCTTCTCTTTTAATTCCTGCTAAACACTGGCAAGGAGGGATTTTTATTGTTCTTATTCATAGATTGAGAAATGCTATATTTCAATGCTGTGGTTGTGTGGAATATTGTCTGGGAGAGTTCCAGGGGCAGATGCAGAATTTTACTTGAGGAACCTTTTAAGTATAGAAAAGAAACCATGGAAAAAATGGACAAAAAATACAAATATAATGATTTAAATTAAAATGAATTAAATAAAATAGAAATAAGAAGAATGAAAAGCGGGGAGAAGTTATATAGAAGATATAGAATGGTATATAAGATAGGTAATGGTATACAAGGTGAGCACGAATTTAATTGAAGTCCATACAAAGAGAGGTAATCTGGGGCCAAACTACTTTCTTAAAAGAAGTTTTATATTTTTGTGTTTTGTGTGTCTATGTTTTGTTTGAGAATTAATAAAACCTTGGAGGAATGTTGGATGAGAATAATGGTAATCAAGTCAGAGAGGAATGAGGATGATGGTTATAAATTGGATAAATATAGAAAATAATAATAATAACAATGAAATTGAATACGAAAAGAGAAATAATGAGAAATTTGTTAAGAGATATCTATATGTTTATATTGAAATGGTGTAAAACAGAATTATGTTGCATAAAATAATATTTTACTTGACTTGTAAAATTAATAATGGAAAGAGGTTTTATGTATTTAATGGTTAATGATGGTTTGTTTGTCTTTAAAATCAATAAAATTTGTTTAAAAAAGAAAAGAAAAGAAACCATTGTAGAGAATAAATATAATGGCTCCCTGTGTATATCTCCTACTTTCTATCCGTAATCTTAGAATGATGAATATTTTTTAAACCCAAAGAATATACAAGGAATCTGTGCTGCTTGATAGGCATCCTGGATAATTTTTGCTTTTCTTCAAAAGCAATTGTCCTTTATAAGTATACTCCTTAAAAAGGAAAGATACTATTTGTTTTTATATGATACATTTCATTAGTTTAATTGAAATGTTGTACAATTACTAGACATGGATTTTTGAACTGCTGAGTTTTAATTAAACGTTGATGTCTTTTAGCTAAAACATATAGTGAACAATTGCTTTTGAAAGATTGAAATTTTTTTTTTGAAAACTTAGCTGATAATTTGTTTCTTATCTCTCTTTATCTTCACCCTCTATAAATAAAAATCAAATAGGATATTTAAAAAAATTCTTTCCAAGTTATACGGACAAATGAAATTTGTAGAGTAGATTATTCAACTTTCCCATCACATTCTTTTTATATCATTAATTCTGTAAACCAGTTTATCAGGGCATATTATTCTCATGGAAAAAGATCTCATTTACTTATAATTGCCTTATCGGCTGGAAATTAATTGCATTAAGCTATAAGGACTTCATCAGCTTAAAATCTGCATTAATATAAATAATTGGTAATATAATTAAATACAAAGTAGATATAGACTTTTATTTTAGAAGGAAAGAAAGATTTATTTTTGTCCATGTGATATGTTGAATATCTCAGGTAGTATTCTGCATGCCCCTTCTTCATTTATTTTACTCCTTTTACTTTTATTTTTGCTTACTGAACCTTTTACTGAAAAAAGAGGAGGAACAAAAAATTACAAATAGTTTACTTCTATTATTGTGGTTTTCATTCCTTAGTACAAGATTCATCTGAAAAAAATCTCATCTCTTTTCCTATAGGATTTTCTAAGAAAAATCCTATGGAGATTTCTTTAACAAAAATGGTTGTATCTCTGTGAAAAGAGTAACAGATCATAATGGATAACAGATAATCAGAGTTGGAAGGGACCTTGTAGGTCATCTAGTCCAACCCACCGCCCAAGCGGGAGACCCTAAACCATTTCTGACAAATGGCAGTCCAATCTCTTCTTGAAAGTTTTAAGTGATGGTGCTCCCACAACTTCCGAGGGCAACCTGTTTCATTGGTCGATTGTTGTCACTGTCAGAAAGTTTCTCCTTATTTTCAGGTTAAATCTCTTCTTGTTCAGTTTCAATCCATTATTCCTTGTTTGAGCTACAGGCGCTTTAGAAAAAGCTTGACCCCTTCCTCCCTGTGGCAGCCCTCAAATATTGGAAGACTGCTATCATGTCTCCCCTATCCCATGTTTCTTTACTAGACTAGCCAAGCCCAGTTGCAAGTTAGCACTCAAGTTAATAATTCTCAGGACTGTCTGAATAATTTAAAAAAACTATTGTTTCCTTAAATCAGACATGGAAATAGAAGCAGAACAGGTAAAGTCCATTTGTGACCTGAAGCAACAAACATCAATAAACAAGCTCAAGTATTTGGAAAAATACCATCCCAACAGATTTATTCATTACTATGAAACAAGCCAATGTACCGCCCACTGTTGCCTGCTAGAATACATTATTGTACAATAAATACCTGAGTATGTCCAGCAAGGTGGGCATGATACAGTGCTCTGTAAATTTTCCCCAAAAAGAGATCCATTCAGAAAATATGCACAGAGAAGATTTTTAAAGATTCAGCTATGTTATCGGTCTTGAAATTAATCTTATAAGAAATAAAATCCATTAAGATAAAGTTAAGAAAAAAAAATAGTAAGAGAATAGATGTGCAGTACTCACAGCTTTATGAGTAAAAGAGCAAGAAAATGTTAAAAAAAAAAAAAAAGGAAGTACCTTATAAACATTAAAAATCAATTTCTTATTGGACAGAATGTTCAACTGTTTTATTAGGAAATTGTGTATTCTATTCCATAATTTATAGTTATTGGTAATTATATATTTAATCCGTTTACAGCAAGGTAGAATTATAGTATCTTTATTACTTATACATCTATGCTACACATCTTTGAAGACCTAATGATCCTGCTAAACCAGTGAACCCTGAGAAAAAGATATATGTTACAAAAAAAGTGGCAATATGGGGAAATATTAAAGCAATATAACCTGAAAGAAGTTCTTTGAAATATTCCTAACAAGTTTAGACAGTTTAGTGACCTCTGACACAGTGTATTTTCATGACACAACTTTTCTATTTAACACTACTTTGTTTTAAAAATAACATTTATTTCATTGCATTAAGTTGATCAACCTCTAGTATCATATTAGTTACAAAATTTTATGATAGTAAAGAACATATAATGATGCTAGTGTACTTTCTAAAGCAGGGGTGTCAAACTCAAGGCCCACAGGCCACATCCAGCCCGCGACGAGGCCAATCCTGGAAACTGTAAGAGTCCTTTCCACCTCACTTCAGCCCGGCCCATGCCATCCTGGCATGTGTGCGTGCACACAGGCTTAGTTCCCTACTTTAGAAACTAAAGTAGTTTGTGGGACTATGGTTTAAAAAATAGAGACTTTTTTTTTCATGAGAAGTTGGAAAGTCTGAACTATTTTGTTTTACCGTAGTCCCATAGACTACTTTGGGATGGCAGTGAGAGGAACTGGAAAGGTTAATGAAGAGGGGTGTGGCTACCTTGGGTGGGCTGCAGGAGGGCTGAAGTTTTTGCTTGGCTGAAGGGCTCTCAGGTAAGGTGGGGTAGGGCAAGTGGGGCAGCTCTGTCTTGCTTCGTCCTTCACCCCCCCCCCAGACACCTCGCTTCGTTCTTCACCACTTCTCTTTGCTCACTTCTGTAATCTAGTAGGAGGCTGAACAATGCACTAGTGCAATGGCCACAAAACAAGGCAGTGGGGGATGGAGTATGAATCAAGGCAGGGGAGGTGAGGAGCTACTTGCTTTCCTGAATGTCCTGCCAACCAGGCATTAAAGCATCACAACTGCCACTGCAGAGAGAGACAGACAGAGCAAGAGAGGAGGGGACTCTTCAGACTCTCTCTGTTTGTGTGTGTGTATGGGAGAGAGAGCAATCTTCAGCCAAGCTGCTGGCGGTGGCCTGGGCAGCAGGAGCCACCTGAGCAGCAAGGTGGTTGTGGGAGGAGTATGAAGTAAGGCAAAGGGTGTGTGGAGCCGCCACCCCCCACACTCCCCACTGGCTTACCTGAGCACCCCGCCAGACAGGCACTGAAGTGCTCCAACTGCCGTTGCAGAGAGAGACAGAGGAGGGGGCCTCTCCAAACTCTCTCTCTCTCTTTGTTTGTTTGTATGAGAGAGTGTGCAATCCCTGCTTTAGTTGGAGCATTTAAGCTTCAGGCCTACATAAGTGGGCAGTACACCAGGGCCATGGATGATTTCTAAACCTATTCGATTTTGATTCCACGGCCAGCCTTACTGTTTGAAGGCTGAATGGAGCCTTCAACTGAGCAAGGAAGCACTGTGGGGCCAGGCCCCGCATCCAGCCTGCCAGAGTTTGCTGCACTGGGGCAGGAATGAGACCCTGTCCTGTGGAGCCTGCTGCCATTGGGCAGGGAGGAGGAGGAGGAGAACAGCGAGGCTTTGTGCCTGCTGGCCAGGCAGGGAACAGGTCAGGCAGTGCTGGCTGGCTGATTGGGAAGAAAGCAATCATTAGGTGGCTGCCGCTGCTTCAGTGGGGAGGATGAGGAGAAAAATGGCTCCTGCCCCCTTCCCCCACACCCACTGCCAGCAGCTTAAATGCTCCAACTAAAGCAGGGATTGCTCTGTCTCATACAAACACAGAGAGAGAGAGAAGGAGAGAGAGAGAGAGGGAGGGAGGGAGGGAGAGTTTGGAGAGCCCTCTCCACTCTCTCTGCAGTGGCAATTATGAGCTTCAGTGCCTGGCTGGTGGGGTGCTCAAGTAAGCCAGTGGGGGGGGGGATAGCTCCACACACACCCTGCCTTGCTTTATACTCCATTCCCACTGCCTCACTGCTCAGGCAGCTCCTGTGGCCTGTGCTGCTGTCAGAAGATCGCTCACACACATGCAAACAGAGAGAGTTTGGAGACCACCCCACCCCACCCCACCCCCGCATGCAAGCTCTGTGGGACAATGTGGTCTCATTAAGTAGTTAAGTGAAAAGTAGTTTGGGAGGGGGAGAGCAGGAGACTGGAAAACACTTTTCGTGCAGAGAATGAAAGTTAGTGGGTCCTTGACACTCTGCAAAAGAGGATGGGTGCCTGAATCTGCATGATAATATAGCATACAGGAGCATCCATTCTTGACACAAAAAGCATTTCCTAGCCAAATCTCCTCTCCCTTCCTCAGAGGCAAAGAAACAGAAACAAAGAGAGGAGAGAGATGTTTGCAAGGTGAGTCCTTGTGGCAGGAAGGGAGGGAGAAATAAGTTAGTTGAGATATCTTACTGGGTCAGGGAGGATTTGAGGGCCTGTCCTATCACTAGACTCTTCCCCCCAGCCTGCCCCACCCTGAGATACCTCATGTGCACACAGGTGTTCTTGAATTGTGAGCTTTTAGGAAATTATCCCCTCCTTTTGTATTGCAAGCAGCTATTTGTTGTAACTATGTATCATTGCAACTATGTATCATTGCAACTATGTATCATTCATGTGTTTGCAACATTGTATCATTCACGTGTAATCATTAACTTCTGTCTCTTCAGTGACCTTTGCAAGGCACGTACAAGGGACAAGGAGCTAGACGGTTGTTAATAAGCTTATCCACATTGTAAATAATCTGTCCGGTATGCAGCTTTGTAAACATGCACATCCTGATGAGATTACCATGTTTGACTTGAGCTTTGATTAAATCATTTTCTTGTAAAAAAGCACAATAAAAGAGCGTGTGCCAAGACATTCGGGGCGCGCTCATCAAGAGGAAACCTCGCTTCCTGTCGTTTCTCTTCCCTTCGCTCCCTATCATGAGCCGCCCATCAGATGCGGGATGGCAGATACCGCAGCTATTTCTAATGGGGAAAACAGGATGAAGCAAGTGAGGAAAAATATGTTCCTTTGCTATGTTTCAAGTCTGAATTAGACCATGGCGAGGTCCCTACAGGAGAGCCCTTCTAAGGATTATGTATAAATAGAAAAGCAACTAACTTAACTCTATTCTTAAATGCTAAAGCTGTTGCACATAAAAAACAGAGGAGCTCTGATCAACTATCAGATCCATTTTGACAGTTTTGCTGTACTACCCAAAGGTGTTATTCAGCAGGTTCTCACCAGTTCTGGAGAACCAATAGCGGAAATTTTGAGTAGTTTGGAGAACCGGCAAATACTGCCTCTGACTGGCCCTTCCCCCATGTATTCTCTGCTTCCTGAGTCCCAGCTGATTGGCTGGGTCTTCTTTTGTTGTCCTGAATAGGAGAATGGAGCTGGAAAGCAGGTTAATGGGGAGGGAATGGGGATTTTCCTTCCCCTGCCACACCCACCAAGTCACGCCCACAGAACCGGTAGTAAAAAAATTTGAATCCCACCACTGGTACTACCCTATAGTCTGCAGAAGCCCCACAAAATGCAAGCATGGGATAAACTGAGTTTGGTTTGTTCTCAGTCTTATAAGTGGCCACAAATTACTAGCAAAAATGGCATTTGATCACATGGCAAGGAATGTTTCCCCTTTTGCATTTAAGCATCCAAGAAGGAACCGGAAAGACAAAGAAAAAGGAAAGAGGGCAAGAGAGCAAGAAGGAAAAAGAAGGAAAGAGGGGAAGAAAGAAGAAAGGAGAATGAAGAGGGAAAGAAAATGAGAGTGAGTGAGGGTCTGAGGTAAATCCTGCCTTAGCTTTTGGCCACCAGAAGCCCTGCTGCCTTTTGCCATCCTCTTGTCCCCTCTTCCTGACCTCTCCTGGTGGTTTCTCATTCTATTACTGAAGATGCTTTGGTTACAAAGCTGGCCCTGTGACCTACACATTTTGCTCTTCCACACACACCATGGGCAACCTGGGCAAGGAGAATGAACACAGCAGCAGTCAGAGCTGGCCACACCCATCCTAGCCATGCCCAAACCGGTCTCCCTAAATTAACCATAATCCTGATGTGGCCCTCAATGAAATCAAGTTTGACACCCCTGTTCTAAAGTGTCAGGCCATGCACAATTTTTTGTAGATCAGTAGATGTCTTCTCCTCTGTGATATCCACTTTTAAGGATGATAGGTATATAATACAAAAAAGATTTGTAATATCTGTCAGTCTACCTTTCTGTCTGTATACCTCCCCTGCTTTTTTCTCTTTTGTGTGCTAATAATATTTTATTAGACTGAAGCTCTGCTCTCTTATCCTTGTTTTTGCAATATTCAAGAAAGAAAGACAGAAAATACAAACTGAAACCATTAAACTGATATTAAAATTCAGGGCAGAGATTTTGAGAAAATCCAAATTAATTTAGGTACAACTCCTAATAGGTCTTTCAAACACCATTGACCAGGATTAGTTTTCACCAATCTAATAATATGTAAAAAGCCATCTGTAACTAATAACTCTATATTAGAAGATAGATCAAGTGAGTATCAGATGCAAAAAAAAAAAATCACAAAAGAATATCACACTTTGAATGTATACAAAACAAAGAAAAACTAACTAACAAAAGGGATCCAAAGTCTATGGACATGC
Source organism: Hydrophis major (assembly GCA_033807585.1). Lineage (NCBI taxonomy): Eukaryota > Metazoa > Chordata > Lepidosauria > Squamata > Elapidae > Hydrophis > Hydrophis major. Next base: position 91,427,678 of record CM066343.1, on the reverse strand, counting down.
CATAGGGCACTTACTTATGATTGACTATTTTCTTAACAAACATCCTCTTTAGGATAGTATTTTCAACATTTTTATTCTATTGTAAAATATGTTATCTGTTTCTTATTAATCTGAATACTACTATGTTGTTGCCTTACATACTTGAACATTGATCTAGCACAGTAATATTAGTAATAGTAATATTGTGCATCCTTCAACCATGGTTGGTTCCTAATTTTCAGAATCGTCCGATCTTACTAAGAACTAAAATAGATTTAAGGACAAATCTCTTCAAATGAGAATTCATATTTGTACATCTTTTCTATGGGTGGCTTAGCTTTTGAAAAGAAGCAAATATAGTAAAACTAACAAATAGTTATGCTTAGAAATTCAAGATACAATAAGAGTTGATCAGGGTAGTTTTGATGATACTGCTTGTTAAAATATCATCTTCTGATTTATCCAATCGTTATCTAATTTCTTACAATATAACATAAATGGAACACTTTTTTAAAATATGTCTTGAGAAGGGTCATGATTTATGGGCACAATTGCAAACCTTACTTCAAGGATGGCCTAGCTTGTCATTGTCATATTCATGTAAAACAGGATCATGCAATAGATAATAGGTAGATGTGATGACCTTGTGCCAAATTTAGTTTGGAAATTTCACTGAGAAGTTCAACAGTAGCAGACAAATTTATCTGAAATAAGAGAATGGCTTAATTATCTTATTTTCAACATGCAGCTGCAGATGTTCAATCTATTGTAAGCTAGGACACATGTTCAGTTAAAATGAGATGATGACAAAACACAAATGGCTTAGCTAGTGCTCTGTATGAATTAAAAGTATACCCTGAGTGCTTTGGAAAGAGTTTTTTTTTTTGTAATAGAGAAAGTTCTATGAAGGTTAAAAGTTCATGTAATTCTGGCTCAGTATGAAGAGGAAAAACACAGAACAGTTGCTTAATATCATGCCATTTTTTAACATGGAAGTCTTTGGTAGAGGATATTGATGAATACATTAATGATATATTATTTAAAGTCTGCTTACTTTGCTTTATCAGGGTTACCATCGTGCTTACCATTTTTTAACATGGAAGTCTTTGGTAGAGGATATTGATGAATACATTAATGATATATATTATTTAAAGTCTGCTTACTTTGCTTTATCAGGGTTACCATCGTGCTTGCCTTTTTAAGTCTCTGTCAGGAACTTCCATTTATTATTTTTTGTTATATTTTTTTCTTTTTTGTTTCCCAACAGCTAGCATTATGATAATTTGTTTCTGTGCACTACTTTAGGGCCAGACACAATTATCATCATATTGAGAGAAGTAAACATGTTAATCCGTCCAGTTGGAATTAACACCGGTGTTTGGATTCTTGTTGGCAAAAGCACTGATAAGCGGATTTCCTGTTTCAGGAAGGATTTTTCTCCCTCATAAATATAGGGACAGCTTTCACCCAGATGTCTATGCTTTATTTATACAAGGAAAGTTCACTGAATAATAAGAAAGGAAACTTGCAAGGAAGGGAAGGCAGCCAGCAATACAAGATATAAATTCTGATATTGTGATTAGATGAGAATGTGTATATGGACAATCTGCTTTTGCTTGACCTCTGTGTACTTTATTTTATAGTCCAGTTGATCCCCTATGAGAATAAAATTTCATTTCTCCCCAAATCATTGGAAAAAGAGTAATTATTAAATACAAACATACAGGACAACTATAAATCCCAACAATAGGTTTTAGATAGCCAGTGCATATATCTCATAAAAGAGATGTGTGTTGGCCATGTTTAACTTTTGCTTTATGTAAGTTAATTACTCTGTTTATTACTTAACCTTTTACTCAATAAAAGAACAACATCTTTGCGAAAGAAGCCTGTAGTCACCTTAGGTAGAAAAAAAGAATTACATCTGAAGTGCTCATCAGATAATCTCTCAATTTCAAACAAAAATGGTACTAGCAGGTGCACAATTAATGGCACTAGGAGGTGCACAATTATTAAGGCAAGATTACAAATAGCAACAACAATCCTATGAAAAAACCAACTGCAAACTATTCTGAAATCTTGCCCTGAAAATGCAGGGGACTTGCTAAGCTAAATTGACGTTGATACAAAGATATGGATACAAATGTGTAGCCTAAAATCTATCATGCAACAATATATAAAATTGTAGGAGCTCCATGCTCCAATAGCATGGAACATTGTGGAACAATCCATGTGAATTTACTAATACTAATTGTCATCAAAAGGAAAAGACAGAAAAATAAGTACACTAGAATCAGAACAGGATTGTATTTTTCTTCTTCTTCTTCTTCTTCTTCTTCTTCTTCTTCTTCTTCTTCTTCTTCTTCTTCTTCTTCTTCTTCTTCTTCTTCTTCTTCTTCTTCTTTTTCTTCTTCTTCTTCTTCTTCTCCTCCTCCTCCTCCTCCTCCTCCTCCTCCTCCTCCTCCTCCTCCTCCTCCTCCTCCTCCTCCTCCTCCTCCTCCTCCTCCTCCTCCTCCTCAAATGTCTAGGACAGGAGAAATGTTTAGATTGAATCCCCCTTACGATGATTTGAATACTGGGACTTAAATAGAAAGTCTACACACCTACCAGAACTAATGTGCAAAGATGGATGGTTGAAATATAAATGAAAAATGTTCATACTAGATCAGTGGTTCTGAACCTGTGGGTCACGACCCATTTGGGGTCAAATGACCCTTTCACAGGCATTGCCTAAGACATATTTTTGATGGTCTTTTGATGGTCGTAGGAACCAAACCATAATTTTATGGTTGGGGGGGGGTCACCATAACATGAGGAACTGCATTAAAGGGTCATGGCATTAGGAAGGTTGAGAACAACTATACTAGATTTTATTGTAGCTTTCTAAAATTCAGAATTAACTGTACTTTTCTCCTCCCCCAAGATGGTGTGCTGAACTACAGGTAATTCTTTTCCCCCCATCAAAGAACAACTAAGTTTGCCACCAAAGCTAGTTATTTGATGGCTCTGCTCCCCATTTTTTGAAGGGGAGACAAGACAACCTTAAAATGATTGTGCAATTTTGATGGCCACAATTCTCAATAAGGAGGGACTGGAAGGTCTGGTCCCTTGCCACATTTTTCTTTCAGTTGCTCTTTTTTTTTAAGGATTTTACTTTTGAAGCTTTATAGTTCATAGATTTATGACTAGTTTATAACCATTTGGTGGACTTTTACAGTTTTTTTCTCTGTTATTTCACTGTTTATTATTAAATTCCAATATCTAATTTTGGGTTTTTTTCCTTTGCCAGAGGCAAGAAATATTAGAAATATCCTTCTGCCATTGTTTAAATGGATTATCAGTTGTAAGTATTGGAAACGTCTAGAATTTTTAAAAAAAGCATAGTTGGTAAAATATTCATCTTGATTACAGAGATTCTACCTAATAATGATAAGTGCAATTTATCCCATTTTGGGAAATTCTGTTTAATATCCTCCCAAACAGGAGTGGGATTCAAATTTTTTAACAACCAGTTCTGTGGGCATGGCCTAGTTGGTGGGCGTGGCTTGGTGGTCATGTTATAGGCTGGGCGTGGCCAACTCAATATCACTCACATTGAGGCATGCATCTCCTTGCCTGGCCTTTCATGACTGTGGGGATGCTGCAACAATCATAAGTCTGAAAAATGGTCATGTCACTTTTTCAGTGCCATTGTAACATTGAATGGTCACTCTACACAAGCAAAGTACCAGCAAAGGAGGGGAAACCAAACCCAGAGAAGTTCCTGAGACAGGAAGTCTAGTCTTGCCAAGAATGTAATAAGGGTTAATGGAGAGGCAGTTTCTGTAAGAAACACCATAATGTTTCCTTCCTGCCTTCCTTACAGGATTAAGACAGTAATTTCTTCTAACAACCGAACTGCTCTCCGAACTGCAGGTCTCCAAACTGCTTAGAATAGTAGTTCCCAAAGTGGGTGGTACCGCCCCGGGGGGGATGTCTTAGGGGGGCACTAAGAGGTGGCAGGCAGGCGCTGGTACTCTGTCCAGCAGCCTCAGGGAGGAAACAGGTGGCTACCTCTCTCTCCCCACTTGTCGTCCAGTGCAACAGCTCTTTCCACAGTGGAATCTACCCATGAAATGAATGTGTGTGTGCATGTGTGTCAGAGAAGGAATGTGTGTCGAGGGGGAGGAAATGTTTTTCTTGAGTTTTGAGCTGGAAGGGCCAGAACGAGCTGAAACATCAATGGGAATTCTCCCTGCTCTAGTGTCATCCATCTCTGGGCAGAGTTTCTCTTGACTTCACCCAATGGAGGGGAGAGTTCTGAGCAGAGAGAGAAGCGGAGAAAGTGGAAGGGGGATTTTTTCAGTCTTGGAGGGGGAGCATTCTAGGGGGGTCTTTCATTCCAGCTCCAGAGGGGAGGATAGACTTCCTTTTGCATTCTCCCATGATTCTCATCAATCTCCCTTTCTTTGTGCACCTGGAAGGGCGGACTAGATGCCCTTTGAGTTCCCACAGTGCCCAGAGGGCGCCTACGCTGGAGCTGCCGAGACTACAGATGGTAAAATGGAGCCAGAGCTCGAGGGGTCCTTCGGGCTGCCCCTGCTCAGTCTAGAAGGAGGGAGCCCCCAGCAGGTGCTATGGAGGGCAAGGGGGGAGGCGCAGCCCCACAGCCAGCCAATACTTGGGGGGGACCACACTCACCCCAAACTGAAAGGAAGCCAGGAAAATCCTCAGCTGACAGTTCATGCAGGAAGAGACAGAGAGGATCTGTAGGGATCCCCCCAATCCATCCGGATCCTCTCCCCAGGCCCTCTCCCCTTGACAGAGGGATTTCCATCTCTTGGCTTTACAGGAAAAAAACGGTGTTTTCCGTCCTTGAAACCCCTGTCTCTCTCGAAGAGCCCCTTCCGATCTCCCTTCAGCTCCCAATGGGAAAGCATCTCCACCTTTCTTTCTGTGGCTCACTTTTCCTTGCAAAACAGCCTCTAATGAAGATCCTGGAACAAAGTTTGGCCGTTTCTCCTCCATTTTCTGCTTCTTTCCTCAGACAATTTCAACATCTGCCCATCATTTCAAAGTGCAATAATCCATACTTTCATCAGAAAAAATATACAAAGTAACATTTTTGAGGGAAATTGCCAAAATAAAAATGTGGACATAGAAGTGGAGTCGCGATGAACTTTTTTTCCCTCAGAAATTTGCTTATCTCAGCTGTGGAATAGGAAACGCTATTATAACAAGAGTCCTTTTTCTAATGGTTTTTCTTCATTATTTCTTCATTATTATTTTATCATGGTGTAAAATAGAAAAAAAAATAAAGTAAGTGAGGAAATGAGAAAAGGAAGGAAGGGGAAGGAGAAATATGGGAGAAAGGAGGCGTGGCCCCGCAGGCATGTTGGGAAAGTACAGCTTTGCTCTATTTTTCAAATGCATTGCCACTGCTGCGTTCTAGGTGCTGGTCCCACAGGTCCACCTCATTGAGCCTGTTGCAAGTCCGAGTAGAGCAGTGCACCAAGTCAATGGGGTGAGCCTGAGAGAGGGAGAGAGAGAGAGAAAAAAAAAAAGAGAAGGAAGAAAAGAAAGAGAAAGGGGAAAGAAAAAAAGAACAGACAAAGAAAGGAGAGAGAGAGAGAGACCTGATGCATCAGATTGAAATGAGGCCTAGTTTAGACTTGAGGCCCTTTTCCACATTGAAACATCTTTGCCAGCATCTTTGCCAGTACATTGAAACATCTTGGCTTCTATTAAAGGTTTTGTGGATGAAAGATGGTCAGACTATGAGGAAGATCTCACATTTTGTTGAGGCTTTAAACAGGATCCATTGGACCAGACCTCCATCCTAAAAAATTACTTTTTCCCATTGTATTACAGTACCAATTCTGAAGAAGGCAAAACCAAAATGTACTGGTAAATTACAAGGAGAACACACATACTCCCTTCTAATCCTGCTGGAGCAGTGATTGGACTAGAATAGATATATCATTATCTTTCTCCTCCCTCCCTTCCTTCCTCCTTCTTTATTTCTTTTTCTTTCTGTCCCTTCCTTCCATCCATCCCTCCTTCTTTGTCCCTTTTTGTTTCTTTCCCTTTTCTCATTCTTTTCTTCCTTCTCTCTTTCTCTCTCTCTCTCTCTTTTCCCTCTCTTTCTTTCCCTCTCTCAGGCTCACCCCATTGACTTGACTTGCTTAGGCAGCTCCCTCCAGTGCAGTGGGCTCAGTGGGATGGACCTGCAGGGCCAGCACCTAGAACTTGGCTGTGGCAGCATGTTTGAAAAGTAGAGCAAAGCCAGAGATCAGTAATTTTTGCTGCAAAGAATCACAAAAGCTTCTGGGCTGTGCACAAGAAGGGACACACATGTCAATGCAATCCAGCAACATAAAATAAAGGAATACAAATAAAACAAATCGACAAGAATCGGCAAAGCATCTCTGATTAGATTCTATCTGCTAGAATCTAATCAGAGATGCTTTGGCAATTCTAGTCCAATGACCTGCTCCAGCAGGGTTAGAAGGGAGTGTGTGTATAGGTGTGTGAATGGCTGTCAAAACTCCAAAAACAGGTCAAGTAGTTCTGGGGAGGCCAGTCATAAATTAGAACACTTGCTAAACAACTGGCCATTAAGTGAGGACCACTTGTATTTGGTTTGCCAGTCACCTGGCTACGCCCACCCAGTCACACGACCACCAAATCACAGCCACCAGGTCACATGATCAGCAAGCCATGCCCACCCAGTCACATGATCAGCAAGCCACACCCTTAAATTAGGCCACACCCACAGAAAATTGAATCCCACCCCTTGTTAGGGGGCACCGAGGATGAATTTGTAGCACCAAGGGGGCAGTGGACTGAAAAAGTTTGGGAACTAAATGTTAGAATGTTAACAACCGGTTCTAGCGAATAGATGCGAACTGGTAGAATCCCACCCCTGCCCCCAAAGAGGAGCATAGTTGTTTTGAAACAGTTTTATATTTGCATTTGTCAACATAACCCCAAGTATTTCATCTTTTTCTCAATCCTAAAATCTGACTTTTTGAACAATATATCACTATCCTGAGAAAGCATGATCAGCATTATTGTTTTCTGTTTATTTATTTTGAAACCTGCCAAAGCCCCAAAGTCATTCAATTTCCTCATCAAATATTGTATGTTATTTTTTGGGCTCTGTAAAAATATAATCAGATCATCAGCAAAGGCCCGCAATTTATAAACTTCTTTCTTAATATTTATACCCCTTGTTTTATCATCTTGTCTAATACTTCTATTCAGAATTTCCAATACTAAAATAAACAACAGAGGGGACAAAGGGCATCCATGTCTGGTATCTTTTGAATTTCCATGAATTAGTTAGGTCACCATTTATAACAATTTTTGCATTCTGTGATGTGTAGATCACTTTAATTCCTTGGATAAAATTCACTCCAAAGTACATTTCTTCCAACACCTTAAACATAAAGGCCCAATTTAGGTTGTGGAAGGCCTTCTCTGCATCTAAAAATATTAAGGCAGCCTGTTTCTCATTATTATATTGTAAGTATTCAATAAAATTTAAGACAGTCCTCACATTATCTCTTATCTGTCTTTTCAGCGGAAAGACTGCTTGGTCTTTGTGTGTTTGTTTGTGTATGTGTGTGTGTGTGTAATCTATAGAATCTTCTTTAGTCTTTCTGCCAGTTTGCAATCTTTGTTTAATAATGAAATTGGTCTATAATTCTTTGTCTTGGTAACAGCTTGACCCTCCTTTGGAAGCAACACAATGTTGGCTTCTTTTCATGTCTGGGGTATATTTCCCCCTTGTGGTATATCATTCATTGTGTCTTTTAGTGGTTTGAAGAAGCTCATCCTCTAAGTACTTATAGTATTGGCTTGTGAAACCATCTAAGCCTGGGGCTTTGAGTCTGTCCTCATTTTTTAATGGCTTCCAATATCTCAAAGGCAGTTGTCGATCATTCATAAGTTGTCTCTGGATTTGTGGTAGTTTTTTTTTTTTTTTAAAACAAATTTTATTAATTTTACAGAACACAAGCAAAACTAAAAGATCTTTTCTGAAGGTTGTCTGATCCCGGGTTGAAACTCTTCGCACAGACACAAATTCAAACATCATATTCACTTTATATATCCTTCCATATCTTATTATCATTTTCTTTTTTATATTATATATATAAACCATTTTTATCAATTTTATATAAACAATGCACAAGGCATAACAGCTTATAAGTTCTTTTCTAAGAAAAAATAATAAAAGAAGAAAACCAATAGAACATAACAATCTCAAATTATAGTATCAATACTTTGTCTATTTAACTTCATATCTTATCCCAACTTCTCCTTTTCATCCAAATTATTTCTTATTAATTAAAAAAGTTTTTTTTTGCCTTTTTTCAATATACAACATCCAAAAAAAAAAAAAAAAGCATAACAAAACCTTTATATATCCTTTCATATCTTATTACCATTTTCAATAATATTCTTTGTCTGTTCTATTTCCAACTATCCATTCATCTTTTTTCTTTTATTATACTTCTCCTATACACCAATTGGAGTAACGTCTATAACTCATTACCCTAACTTAAAAGTACTTCATATAACAATTTTTCTTGGGATTCTGTTTAAAAGATTCTAAAATTACACAATGAATTTTATACTCTAAATACACATATAAAAAAACACAATCTTATGTACCCTCCAGAATCCCTCTTTTATCCTAAATTAAATTCACCCATTGTCTCTGAATAAACTTTTTTTCTTTAGATCTTGCTTCCCCCCATTAAGGCTTCTCCTCCCCCCCTTTCTCTCTTGCTTATTCTTCTCCTTGCCCTTTGTCTTTCCTCCTCCCTTTTCTTACTCCTTTTCCTTTGCTTTCTAACCTTGCCTCCACCTTTCCGCTCATTTTTCTCTTCTTTGGTTGTTTTTATAATTCTTAAAATCCCCTTTTTCTTATCCTTTTTCTCCTCCTCCCCAGAAAGAACCCATTGTTTATCAAAGATGGCTTCTTCTTCCTCTTCTTCTTTGTCCCAGTCCTTCTGCTGCGTAGTCAACTTTTCATAAGTACATAACGCCATTTCTAAGAATTGAAACAAAGTGCCCAAAGTATCTTCCTTTTTATATTTTTGATATTCATTCATAAGTTGTCTCTGGATTTGTGGTAGTTTTGATAACTGCTGTCTTAAAAGATTTTCATCTATTTTTGACATATCTATCTCCTGTTTTTTATACAAATTTGAGTAGAAATTATGAAAGGACTTTTTAATAAGTTTATTGTCTGTTATTATATTATTACCTTCAAAAAATTTTCCAATCATTATCTTTTCTCTCTTTTTTTTTTAATTTATATGCCAACCAACTGCCTACTTTATTTGCAAATTTGAAAGGTCTTTGTTTGCATAGTTCAATTTTGTTTCTATTTCCTATACAGTTAGCATAGATAATTGTTGCCGTAACAATTCAATATAGTGTAAAATTTAAGGATCCATAGGTGTCTTTTGCAACTGAATTTCTTTCTGTCCAATATAATCCAATTTTGCACCTTTGCATCTTTTCCTGGGATTTTTTTCTCCTCTAAGTGATTGTACTGTTCAAAATAATCCCTCAAAACTGTTTTATTAGCATCCCATACTGTCATTAAATTAATCTCTTTACCCAAATTATTCTCATAGTAATCCTGCATTGTCTTTTTACAATCCTTTCCTTTTGTAAAATAGCTTCATTTAGTCTCCATCTCACACTCAAGCTCATTCCTCTTCAAGCCAAAAGCACAAAACAACTTTTTTTGCTGCAGCGAATACTGTGTGTGTGTGTGTGTGTGTGTGTGTTTTGTTTTGGCAGTGAAAGTTACCCAATTGGACTTTCATTTACACAGGATAATACTGCAAATTTTGCTCTTTCTAGCTTTTTCAAAAAAGCCTTGATATTTATTTCTTAATTTTTTAATGAGAAAATTCCCCTTTCTTTAACACTTGGAATAAAAAAAAATCCATTCGGATACTAGGTTATGACTTATCTGCTTTTCTTGTCCTTGAAGAAAGTACAGAGTGTTTGTCAAGACTTTAAAAACTCTAAAAGTTTTTGGGAACCATTTCAAAAAAAAGGATTCTCTCCAACTCTCATTTATTTGCAAATATAAACAAAAAAATGATAGTTAATAATGATTGTGCAAACTCAAGGTGATATTCAGAAGCAGAAAATAAAATTGAACTTGATTTGCAACTTGATGAATTGGAACCTGATCTGTTGCTCTCAGATGTGAAAAAGAAATTATTTGATTTGAAAAAATATAGATCTGCCAAAAAGATTGAAAAGAAAACAAATATAAGAAATTCTGTGATAACAGAATTAATGAAAGATGGAATAGACTTTCTTGGCAAAAGGAATTTTGAGTTGTCAAGGAGAACTTTTCAATAATGTATGTTGTGCACATATTTACATAGAGACTTATGAACTTTGGAAATGAGATGCAAATGTTGGAAAAGTTCCCAATTAAAAAAAACCTAAGGAAATGTTTCATTAAGAACCAAATGAGGGTATTTGATCCTGCACTCATCAGAGATAATGATGGGTTATTAGTTATTACTTTCTTATACTTCATAAGAAACTGTATAGATCTTATACAAATAAATTACAATAACAGACTGCTAACAGAATACTTTGAACTTTAACTTTGCAGTTGTTTAACCTGTTTTATTTATTTATTTTCTCTAAAAATACTAGTTCCAGGTATACTTGTAAAAGAAGAAACAGGTATCCTGCAATCTCTGGAACTTAAAATTACATTTATTGTACTTATTAAGCTTTCATCAGCCTCTGCTGACATTGTCAGAGTATTAAGCTACCATTAAAGAGACCTCTGATTTATATATCATTAATCAATTTAGTCTTTGCATGGGTGTTAGGCCCTTCCCACTGCCTCCCAACAGCTCTGTTGTTTTTGCTTCCTTCATGTTGGTCAAAGCAGGCTTATCTCTTGTTTTTTCCTCCCTTGTCTGACCTAACCTGGAATTCTTATCTCTAGGAGGTGATGTTAAACTGCCAGCTATTGCAATTTATTGCTTTGCTCCTGTCTTTGTGATTGGCCTGGCTTGTTCTTCATTATTCCTGTCTGTTTTAACTTGAGGCAGGTCTGCCGGACTCCTCTGTATTTGGACAGGCCTGGCTATGCTTTCATAGAATGAATCCATATGCCATCGGTTCCTGCTCCCCAACTGGAAGTGGTCTCTGCTCCTCCTGCTGGGTCTTTCCTGGTGTCTCAGAGCTTGGTAGGCTGGTGGTAGCTCGATATGCCTATTGATAGAATTGCTGTTGGAAAACCAGGCTTCTTTTAGAAGGCGTACTCCTTTAGTTACATCATGGGCAACAACCTCAGCCTCTAGAAAACTGAATGTGTGCTTATGCTCCTACATATGTGCCAAGATCTGGGAGCACTGTTCTTTGCACCGGACAGCCTGTTCATGTCCATGTATCTTGGTCTGTTGTTGCTTGGCCATTTTCCCTATGTAATTGCTTGCACAAGCACTACAGTTGATGCGGTAAAGCACCGAAGATGTCTTCTCGTTTGGTAGTGTTTACTTTGGGCACATCACTTTCATTCTTAGAGTGTGGCCTGGTTTGATTCCCTGCTCCAGGAGAATGTGTGCAGCACTTTCAGATACTCCCCGTATATATGGGACACCTGATATAGTGGCACTTTCAATGGGTTTCCAGGCCCTGGGTGTAGTACATCTTCAGATGAAGTCCATGGAATAACCATTGAGCTTGCAGACCTGATAAAGATATGTCCGCTCCTTTATCAGTTCTGCAAGCTCAATGGTTATTCAATGGACTTCATCTGAAGATGTATTACACCCAGGGCCTGGAAACCCATTAAAAGTGCCAGTGGAACAGCTACATGGAGGGTGCTCCCATATATATGGGGAATATCTGAAACTGCTGCACGTATTCTCCCAAGTCATGGAGTCAGTATCAGGCCATTCAGGTCTTCCCCTCAAGCGAGGGAGACAGAACTCTGGCCAAGAGAGACCACCAACCTGCCTCCTATGACATCAAAGTTAACATCAAAGGCAACCCAATGGTAAATGAAGCTATCCACCCCTTTGCCATCCCCATTAAAATTGTAGTGCCAAAGTGAGGAGTTCAGAGAAAGTTGGATGCCCAAAAGACTCATTATTAGGCTAATTAGACACCCAGTGCTGAAGCTAGAGATCTGAGCAAGGAGATTGTCCCAAGCCATGTGGTTCAAGCAAGTCAATGGATCACTAATAAGAGCCTCTCCCATACCTCACTGAGCCAGTGAGGCTAGAGATGAATCAACACTGGGAGATTATCCAATTCATGGTAGTCCTGAAGATGATCGAGGCAGTAATTCTGGGACTGTCCTGGCTAGACAAGTGGAGCCCAACAATCTGGTGGGAAGGGGGAGAGAGGAAGTTGAGGCTAGGAAGAGGCCCTCTCCCTCCTCAAAGCAGCTGGGAGGTAGGAGCTGTCCATTGCTGAATGGAAACTAAAGTAAATGAGTTCCTGAAAGCTGCATCAGAGAAATCACCAAGAGCCCAGGAGGGCCTGGAGATCCTGCCAATTAATCCAATTGGTCAACATGACCTGTGAACTTGGGGGATATGGTTATTCCCTCTTTTAATTATATTGAAGATGGAAAGATTTAGAGTTGGTTTTCCTTTGAAGCTATGCTGATATGATAAAGAAAGAAGAGCCTTGAGGAGGATCACAGAGTTATGATTTGCTTGGGTTCATTAGCCAGAACCTTGAGACTTTCACTTTGATTTCTGAAATTTTCTTGATCCTTTTGTTATTATTACAGTGTGTATGGCTGTGGGCATATCATCTCCAAAAAATGATGTGTCTGGTAATCACCAGAAATATTGATGGCACACACAAAAAATATAACTCATATTTTACTAACATTGATAAAAACCATTTTTCCTAAAATAGATGCAAAATAATGCATTCATATCATTTCTTTTCTTTCATTACCATCATTACTTCCAATCAAGTTCTCAAACTGATCTTCAATAATTAAGCACATCATATATATCAAAGCCATTTAAAAATATATATTTCTATGCTACTTCATAAAAAAAAGACAACATTAAAACCAGAACAAATAGATTCATTTAATAACTGTCACACAATTTCTGTCAAAGTGAAAATAGTAAGAAAATATTGGTGCTTCCTATTCAGGAGAAATATCTGTCTGAATTTCCAAAGGATTAGGAGAAGGCAGATAAGATTCACATTATGCTTCCAGAAGTTCAAATATACATTAATTGGTTCAGCTATACGCATGAAGGTTTCTCATGTGAGCATGAATCATGTTTTTAGAATATATATATTCAGAAAGCTCTGACTACAGATCCTTCAATGAATGCTGCAAGTTCAGCAGAATGTAGCAGACATGACCTGCTTCAGGCTATTAATCTAAGATATTTATTTCTAAAAGGATTTGGATATAAACACTCTGCCAGTCATCTGCAGCTTTGGACAGAGAAACCCTGTAAACACAGAAAATAAGTAGCCTGCAAATCACAAAATTATTTTGAAAATGCAGCAGTCCCATAATTGGCTGTGGGAAGCATAAATCTAATTGTTCCAAAATATCTTCAAAAGAGATGCACTTCATATTCTAACAGCTGATTTCAAAGCTGTAATCCTTCTCTTTTCCATACTTTTCTTCTTCTTCAGAAAATCAGTGATTGCTCAGCAACCAGACTTCCTTGAGATTGAATAAACTAGTGAAACTCAAATGTTGTACATGTCCATGTATGCACATACACAGAGAGAGAGATACGTACATAGCTAAATATTCAATTACTGAATTGAACATTGGTCTGAGAGCTTTTTCTACCATTATGAAAGAATGAAATAATTATATCTTCAATTCAACTTTTTTATCTTTATAAATATTTTCTAATTTATGAAATGGCAAGCCAATTCCTGTTGCATTAAGCAAACCAACACATGTCCTTTTGGCTCATTTATTAGTCCTACATGATTATCATTTAGTACCTTGAGGATCAAACAATATCAATCATACATTTACATTTAAGGTTTGCCAACTACCTCACTTTTGCGGCAGCATCCTATAGTCACATGATCATGATTATTTACTTTTTTTGCAGTTTTCCATTGGGAAAGTTGGATTTGGTTAATTCACTTAGTGACTAAATGATTCATTTTACAATCATGTTAGTAATGGTCATAAATCAGGTGCGGTCATGTGAAGACTCAGTATACAACTGTATTGATTTTGGATGTGAATTCCATTCCAAAGTGAATTAAAGACTACATATATATGAAATATATATGGGACTGTATTTATATATATATATGGGACTGTATTATAAATATATATGGGAGTGTATTCTCATGAAAATGCTATTGAAAAGTTATGTTTTGTGCATTATTCGTACTATAGTAGAATCCCAGTCATGGTATATTTAATCATATTGTTCAATCAAACTGCATCATTTTTAATGTTTTTATTCCTAAATATATTAAATGTTGCCAAATTTTGATGTAATGCAATACTGTTGGTCCACCTAAACTAGCACTCTCAACTTGGAACTTTCCAGAAGTGTTGAACTGCCAGCTTCTAACATCCTGAGCTCCAACTTGAGCTAGAATTAAAGATGGCTGCAATTGGCAGTTGTATTATAAGGCATTTGATAAGTTCAAATATGGAGAACCTGATCTATTGCAAATCAGTAGATAACCTCTGAAGGCAGAGATTATTTCAGGCATTGATGCTGAATGTAGCCATGACAAAGATCTTGTAGAACAAATTGAGACATTTATTTTATGATGAATGAAAATGCATGCTATGCTCACAAAATTTGATAAGAAAAGGCCTGTATCCACCAATACTCCATATCAGAGACAGATTTCAGACATTGTACCCATATGCAACTTTAATATGCAAGGTACCCAGACTTACCTACCTAAAAGAGGAAAACAGGCAACTTTTGTCTACGCATTGATACTAGATGGACAGATACTATTGTTCTGCCAATTTCTGTCTGAATGGATGAAATAAGTTGTTGCCTTGATGAAGAGAGGCTAATGATGAAATTCTGTTCACTCTTCAAACAAATAAGAGCCATTGTTAGCTAACTACAAAGGTAATTCCATTTTCATTAGAACAAGGAATCAAAGATTTTTTAATGTTTTCATAAATATTTTCAAATATATTGTAAGTTTAATTTCATCTTTGCATAGGATGCCTTTTTACCTAGAAATTGATAGTTTTGATCTACAATTATACATATTGAAATTTTGCTTCCTACCCTAAATACTAGATGGAAATTGCTTTGAATATTGCTTCTCAAATTGCATATTTTGCGAGAGATACATTCCATATTTTCTTAGAACAAGGTTCATGGAGCAACATCAGGTTGATGTCTAAATAAATATGACTTAGCTTATTCTGCAGTTTTACTTTTAAACTTCCTGTTGGGGCTGAAAAAAAGATTAATGTGAGTTTCCTCATTTGCAAGCATCTCTTAGAAAATTATAACTGGAACAACAAAGCATACATGGCCTTTTCACATACCAGTGACAAATATCAAACAGCAAAATAGTACACTTGTGTTTAGACAGTTTCATTTCTAATATATATAAACTTGTTACAAGTTTCTTGCTACAAGGAGCTTTTCAATAATTAGAGAAACATCTACTTAATAAATCATTCATGTCTTGGAGTATAACATAATTTGTATTCTTCTTTCCTCACACAAAACTGAGGTTTGGGATGGAGCTGAGATTCTAATTTTACTGATAAAACTGTATCACTATAAATGCACTAAAATGCTTCTCTGAAATTAGTCCCTATATATTGAGATTATATTTAGAGAGGGAAGCTGAATTTCCCAAATTAGTCTGCATAAATCAAGAGACTTGGAAGAAAACCTAATTCACCCAGTTGAATAACTGCAGCTTCTCTATGCAATTAAGCAACTAGAAACTAGAAAACTGATCCAGCATTCAAATATCATTCCAATATTTGAGTGTGGATCTCCTTCTTCCATTATTTATTTAAATAATGTGCACTACATTTTATTCCAGTCTTGTATTCTTCATCAAAAATTTATATCTTTTCTATTTTAAGGGTTTGGAAAAGCCTCTTAAAACATGTTTATATAAATACAAATCATGCAATAAGAAAATAATAATGATGCAGAAATGTCACAACCTGAATCTTTATATAAACTGCATATATGCAAATGTTCAAAATTGACAGCAGAAGAACTGAGAAACATATTAGTCTCCTGTTTATGTTGTTGAATTAGAAACCAGAAAGCCATGAATTCAAGACCTCCCTTAAGCACAAAAACCCAGCTGGATAACTTTGGGACAGTTATTCTCCATGCAACTAACTTATTTGAAGAAATGTAAGAATTTAAAAATATAAGAATTCCTAGAGGTTTGTCTCCTTGACCATCAACCATTAACAGGCATATTGAAATAAATTGTTGTAGCTACAAACCATTCAAGAACCAAAACAAAAGGGCAAATGGCCTTTATCACACTACTTCATCAGATACCTATTAACTAATTTTTAGATAAGTAGGAGCCAACTAAGAATCAAATACCCACACCAAAACAAGGAAAAGAAAATATTTCAATCAAAATTAATAGGCTAAGGTACCACATATAAACAGTCAGCAGACTCCATTCTCCCATTCTTTGATATGGATAACATTTTTTTTTTCAAATGTTTGGTGATTATAATAGACCTCTTCAAACATCAGAATGATTTTATCCCATAGAAATCCTAAAAACTATGAAATTAATATTTAATGACTGTAATGTATTTAATCACCTAATGATTCTGACATGATTCATGAGCTCAACAGAGCTAAAAGTGTTTTGCATTTGTATTCAGTGTCTGGTGCATCTTGCTGCAGTGTCCAACACTGCAATAGTCAGCCAGTGTTGATGGACTTCAGTTTCCCCGATACCATTTTTCTGTTGTGGCAATATCCTCGTAAAATATGTCACCATATTCGTCATTGACTGCATGTAGAATTTTGGGAAAAAAGTCAAAGGGGGAATGCAGAAAATGAACCTTCAGGGACATGTCACACTTCATGGACTTGTATGCTGTAAAAAAATTGTTAATCAACTGAGTGCAGTTTGGTGTTCAGTAGTTGCCAAGAAAATTCTCAATGACATCCTTGAATGCTTTTCAGGAAATTTTCTCTGGCGCCATTAATAAATTGTTGAACTACTTGTCATTGAAGATATATCTAAAGGGAATTAAAATCCCTTCTTTAACCTTAGCATCAATTATTCCTGGAAACATCTGTCTCAAATAATGAAAACCTTCATGTTCCTTGTTCATCGCTTTCACAATTTTTTTCATCAATCCTATAACAAAAGTTTTATGTGAAATAGAAACAAAAATATCTTTGTTATGTCAAGAATGGAATGGAATTGAATAGAATACTAGAATAGGGAAGAAGGTGGAGCCTTCTTGCTGACAGAATGTAGATTGCAACTCTCTGCGGCTATGGTCCATGCTCTTTCGTTGGAGAGCCCTGATCATTATGATTAGGGGATGAAGCTGCCTTGGAGGGGCAGTGGAGTAAGGGAAGCCACAAGCCAGGTTGAGAGGAGCCACATCTCCCCCCCGGGCTTGATCTTTTTCCCCCCGAAGATGACTGTGGTGGTGGTTTAAAATGGCCACCCTGAAGAGGAGGACTCAGCTGGATTAAGATTTGTGCAGGAGGGAAGAAAGAGGTGGATAACATCTGAACCGGGACAAGTGGGCAATACAACTAAACAAAAGTACTCCGGGATTAAGGTAATGTAGAATTTTTAAGAAAAGAAAAGTGAGCGGCGAAATTACAAAGGGATAGGAAAAAAAATAAGAAAATATTTTTGACAGCTAAGCGGGGATTCAAACTGGAAAAGGAAAAAGCTGGAACTAAAGATTTAACTAAATTGGACTAAAATATTTTGGCAATAAACAGGCATAAAATAAAGCTGGACTTAAGATTGTCAAAAAATAATAATAATAAAATTTACAAATTGGAGACTGGACTGTGCTGGAATATTGAGGTTCGAAAAACCCTTAATAAAAAAATAGGGGGGAAAGGTGAAGACTTTATATAATGGAGAGTGCCACCTTTTGACAAAAACTTGAGCTCAAACAAAAGGGAAAGCATCCTGTTTCGGAATGAACTTGTGTGGATATAACATTAAATAAATATTGAAACAAAGAATTTTAGGAAGTGAAAGCAGAAGCAGAATAAAGAAAAAAACAAGGAAAGACTGACTGTGGGATTGATTGATGTTTTTGGTTTAGACTCTGGGCTGGAATAATTGAGAACTTTAGAAAATTGAAAGAAGAAAGAAGGAAAGTAAAAGTGATTGTTTTTTTGTTTTTTTTTTGTGGACTTGAACAATCATAAAATATAAGTGTGTAATGATGGTATCTCTTCGGGAATCAAAAATGGAACTTAAAAATATGAGAGAATTACTACAGGAAAGAGGTGAATCACTTTGCTCTGTGTTAGAAAAAATGGAAATGACGATTGAAGAACAAGAAGAAAGAACTTCAGAAGAGGAGGAGTTGATTCAAGGAAAAGACATTTTAAATAGACAATTAACACAAAGAACACTACAAAGAAGTGGGGAAAGAAGGAAAGTTAAAAAGTTGAAATTTAAGGAGGCAATCAAAAGGGGGAATAACTGTGAAGTTGGGAAAGGCAGAAAGATCCAGCAGAAAAGGGGAAAGGAAGATATTAAGAAAGAGAGGGATATAAATTGGAATGAGAAAAGATATGGGGAAAACGGGGAAGAGAAGCAGTAAGAAACAGGTGCATGAAATAAAGAAATAAGGAAATAATAAAATGTTGAAAAGAAATTGTTTTTTCAGAGATAATGGTTGATGAATTAAAAAGGGATTCTGCAGGGTGACAAGAGGTAATAAGAATATTTCTGCAATTAAAATATTTAGAAAATAGGGTAATATAGATACTGATAACTTATTAAAAATTAAGGAGGGAAAATATGCTGCGGAATCCAAATGAAAAGATGTAATGATTATTATTGTAACTTCTTAAAAATAATGGTTAATTGGGAATCAAGATAAGGGAATTAAGGTATATTTTAATCATTGAGGTGTCACACTCAAAGCAGTAAAAGGGGGGAAACCTATACTTGTTCTTTTTTTCTTTAGTGTTAAAATTTGTATTAATCTAGAATTTATAAAAAGAATGTGTAATGGAAAGGGAATATGACAGACTAAAGAACCAACTAAATTAATGTTAATACAGATTATTAAAAGCAAAAAGAGACATTGGTAACCTTTATTATTATTATTATTATTATTATTATTATTATTATTATTATTATTATTATTATTATGCAAACACATGTTTATCTTTATTTTTAAAATAAATATTAAAGGATTATATTTGAAATAATTGAAATGAAACAAAAAGATATTTTGATTGAGATTAATGAAGGAGGCTAGAATTAATGTGTTCGTTTCTCTCCTTACTGAAAATTTGGAATGGAAAAGATAATAATAGAATTAAGTATGCATATATGAATGTATAATTGCTGTCATATTTGTATGTAAAGATGATGACCTGGAAATATGTTGTCCACTAAAAAGAGATTTTTGTTTTTAATGTGGAAAACTGAATAAAATTTGTTTAAAAAAGAAGAAGAATAGAATAGAACAGAACAGAACAGAACAGAACAGAACAGAACAGAACAGAACAGAATAGAATAGAATAGAATAGAATAGAATAGAATAGAATAGAATACTGTACTTAATTGGCCAAATGTGATTGGACACATAAGGAATTTGTCTCTGGCACATAAGCTCTCGGTATACATACAACAACATAGTATTATGATCATAAGATACAAATAGAAGAAGGTAATAGAAAAGGATAATAGTAACTCAGCCATAAGGGTAAATATCCTTAGACATGGGACAGTATTGTGGTAACAAGAGGAAAACATTGTTTTTGTGTCTACTTGTTTTGGTATGCAATGCCCCATAGTGGCATCCTAAAGGGAGAAGTTGAAAGAGTTTATGTCCCAGATATGTGGGTTCTGTAGATATTTTCTCAGTCCTCTTTCTGACCCATGCAGTATTCAGGTACTCAGTGGAAGGCAGGCTTGTTGCAACTGTTTTTTTCTGCAGTCCTAACTCTATGCTGAAATCTGTACCTGTTCGATTTGGTTGCTGTACCAAGTTAGATAGTTGTAGAAGTACAAATGACACACTCGGTAATTCTATTGAATTGTAGCAACTTCTTGAGAATAATTTGAATCACAAGAAGAACTAATTGTTCAATATAAATGAAGTGAATTCAGACAGTTTACTGGAAGTACTATGGATGAGACAAAGTTTAGATATTTAGATATTATTTCAGACACATGCAAAGGCAAGACTCTGGAGAAAACAATACATGGAAACAATAAGAGGAACTTTTAAAGAGATCAACAAAGTACAAGATGATATTATTATGGAAGACAATAGCATGAATTTACATGATGCCAAAGAAGCTCTGTTTGTGGTAAAATAAAATTTAATCATGTTACAAAAGAATTGGAGGTCACTGAATTAGAACTACTCTACAAATTTAAGACAGGATTTCTTTGTATGTGAACCAGAGCAGTGCACGTACATTACTGTAGTCTAGAGAAATGCCAGTCATTATTATCTTTTCTCTGCCAGTTCTCTTTGCCTTAGATTGCTCTGCTTCAAGGCAGGCAGCTGTGGTGCATTACAACATTACAACCTGCTTTTCATTTTCTTTTAAGATGATTTAGTA
Source organism: Hydrophis major (assembly GCA_033807585.1). Taxonomy (NCBI): domain Eukaryota; kingdom Metazoa; phylum Chordata; class Lepidosauria; order Squamata; family Elapidae; genus Hydrophis; species Hydrophis major. The sequence goes on along the minus strand of CM066343.1, from coordinate 91,406,919 downwards.
ACCAAACTTCTGGTAACTGTAATTATAGCATACTATTGTATCACATTTGTTTGCAACTTCATTCTAAACAAACATTGCTTTAAATAGGAAAACATTATGTACTTTTATACCCTCTGGCCCTCGTTTTCATTTTTTTTTTTTCAAGATTAAAGACTGCCAATGCAATTCATACTTGAGTCTAAAATTCATGAGTACAAACAGCTCTCTATTTTATATTCAAATGATATCATCTGGAAGTGAGATACAAAAGGAGTATTAAACCCAATGCCTAGTCCCATGACCTCCCTTAGTTCTATGCATTCTAATGACAAACGTCTGCCAAATAAAATTCATGCAATAAATATAAAGTACTTCCAATTCTGAATGCAAATATATATTTTGGATGGCATATTCTGATGATATAAAAATGAACATCATCACTAAATACAAAATATCAAGTAGATGTTAACCTTTCACTTTCAAAAAATATATGGAAAAATAATATTAATTTAGTAAACAAAACTCAGGAGAGTACAGTATGACTCAAGGCAAGATGTGTGTGTATGTGCATGTGTTTGCACGTCTATGTGTCTTTCTGTGTGTTGGGATAAGCAGGGATTTATCAGGAATTTCAGCTGCACACAAAACCTGAACTGGGGAAAAATATGAAGAAGGCAATTAATTGCTCAATGTGACATTCCAAGGGTCATCAGGAGCAGAAAAGAATTTAATCTGGTCAGAAATTAAAATGCAAAAAAAGAAAAAACTGCTGGAAAGAGGGTAAATAATTAATGAACATTTCTTTGAGCAGGAACAATCTACTTTCCTAAATCTCTGATGGCATAGAGATTTGAGTGGCTGCCTTCTCTTTTCCCTCTCCTCTCTCCTTTCCTTAATTTGTTAAATCAGATTGTACAGTGGGTCAGAGATACAGTGTCTCTTAAACTCATTAGATATACTTTGCTTTTGAAATTATCTTAGCCAATCTTAGCCAATAACTTTTTCCTAATTCATAATTTATTGTCCTACATTACACCATATTAATTTCCTTTAAAAAAACTTTCTTAAAGAACTTTTGCTATCATTTCTGAAAGAAAGATAATAGAAAGAACGAAGAGAATAGGTGATAAAACCCAATGTTATGGTGGGATTCTGAAGGCAAGATGAGAAGCAGAGCACAAATTTGAAAATAGACATTTGTTGCCTGAAAAGGCTTAGGAAAATAAGTGTTAAGTTCTGCACATGGGCGCAAGAAGTGGAGACGAGACGATGAACAGTAAACTTCAACTCTTTATTTAACATTGTGGAACAGAGCAAAAACTACGGCAGCAATAGCCCTTTTTATAGGCAAGCTGCTGATCAAACAACCAATAAGAAACGGGAAGCGTTAGCTCCCTTAACCAATGAAAGAGGCCCACTAATAGCCAATCATATTCTCCTGAACGGACCAATCAGATGTCGCTATTATCGGCCAATCAGAAATGCAGGGCCAGAACCCTGCACTTTTCTAAAGGTTTTAATAATCTTTATTTAAGCACTTTTATTAATTCACAACAATAAGTGCTTTCAAAACTGATTTTTCCAAGCTGTTTGCTGAGTTATGCAGCAAATCAGGAAACACTGTTTGCAGTGAGTTTAGAAAAGTGCCTGAATCCTTGGATCACCTATTCCTAATATCTATTAAATACATGCAAATGATTCTCTGCATAGAATATTCTTTCCTTGGTCAGGCTTCATTTGGGGTTCCATGCACAGACCTAAAGCACATATGCTTTGTCCATGCTATGTACCAGATATGTCATGGTAGAAATGTTCTGGAATGGAAGATGATGGATCAACTTCATTATGTTGCAAGTCATGTCAATGTAATATATAAACAACCTAAATCTATATCTGTCACTGAACCAACAATTAGTAAACTCAATCTAAGTAAGTAAGGGCCCTGCATAAGTGCATAATCATACCTACCTCCCTGTCCTATTGTTCCCATTTATTCAAACTCATGTTTATTCTTATATCTATTATCTTGTAAGCAATTGACAAATCAGATAAATAAATAAATTAATTAAAGTGGTTTAACATGAAAATATAATTAAAAACATCAAACCATGGTAATGTTGATACACAGGATATAAACCAGTTTCTCCCAATCTAGTGCCCTTCTTATATGTTGGACAATTCACACAATTGTCTGATGGATGAGTTTCTAACCATAACTTTTTTGTAAGTTGCCCAGAATCACTGAAAGTGAGCAGTCAGTTATATAAAGTAACTCATTTAGTGCTTCCCTCCCTCTATAGATACTCTTGCCAAACCTGCCTTATTTCACTCTTTCCAAAGTTTTTTTAATGGCAGTACTTTTGTAGCAGGTTGAATTATAGAGTGGTCCACAGACACTAAAACATATTAGAGTAAATTTAATTTAATAATGGTTTTTCAGGATGGTAGTCATTGCAGAGAAATAATAGCCAGCTGCCTACATTAAAATATCTAAAAATCACACTACATTGGATAAGATTGCTGTGACTGGTTGAATCCGCCCATTAACATTCTTCAGAGTATGACATTTATAGTTTTTTTGATGATCATGCTCACAGCTAAGTTCATTTTACACTTTCATTTAAATCACTAGTGACTTGCCTACAAAAACGTTTTATATTGACAGATAATTCATATTCTAAAGAAAAACAATGAACTATTCTGTACTGATTTATCTTCTGCTAGAAAAAGTCACTGACCAAGACTAATTTGCACCAATAAAATTTTTCTTTTAATGTAAAATCATTGAGTACATTGGATTATTTTCTTCTCTAAGTGAGTATAGATAATTATATATTTAAGAAGCCAAGAGTATAATTTGAATGGAAGGAGACATTACTTCGACAGCAAATCAAAGACTGATGCTGTGGGGAGTGTTAATGTTCAAATATTGTATAGATTTTTCCTTATTTCAAATGGATATTTGACACTTGGTGGATGTGGTATGCTTGGCCAAATGTGCAAAACTGCTAGAAATTATTTGGTGCCAGTTTGGTAATTCTGGTTTAAATATATTTAAAAATACAAAAACTAGAAGTTAATTAACTAGTTCATGAATCTGGATTGGAATATATGATCTACTTAATTGAATTCCATTCCATAGCAAATACCAGGTGAATAACTCTTTTCCTATGGGACCAGCGTTCAAGTGTGTCTTATTGTTTAAAACTTCTTATGGTCATATATTCAACTTTTTACCAAGCATTTTTTGACACAATCAATAATGTCTGCATGGGTTATTGCATTCATCAAAAGATGTTATTAAGCTTGCCTTCCCCCCATTTTCACCATCTAAGGATCAATTAAATATGTTAGATAAGCAATGAATACCATCTGTAGTATAGCTGGTTTCACTGGAAGAAGTTCCTTTTTTTACTGACAGTGAAAAATTTCATTCTTTTCTACAGAAATGTCCATCAAGAACTGCCAAATGAATAAATTAGACAATATACCTCTTTCCATTAGCATGGCAATATACCTCTTTCCATTAGCATGGCAATATACCTCTTTCCATTAGCATGGCAACATACCTCTTTTCATTAGCATGGCACATAGAATATTATTTTGCAGTGAAATAGGGAGAATGTGACATAGAATTAAGAAAATATTTTAATCACTAAAGCCTCATACTTGGATATGCTTTCATTTGGCAGTTCTTGATGGACATTTCTGTAGAAAAGAATGAAATTTTTCACTGTCAGTAAAAAAAGGAACTTCTTTGGAAACCAATGTACTTTCTCTTCCAAAATGATTTAGAAATCCTAGTGAACATTCTCTTCTCCCTGGCCCTAAGTAGATAGACTTGCTGTTTTTCCTCATGTTGAAAGGAAGGACTTGTTCCTTTTCTTTTTTCATATAACTCTTATGTGATGATAGAATTAGAATACTGAACTAAGACAAGGAAGAGTTCAAAACCCTATTCAATCATGAATACCAATGAGTGACAGTGAGTTAGTCCTTTTCTCATAGTTTATTATATGAATTATATGAGGCCACAAGAGGAAGCAGGAGAATGTATTAAACCTTGATGTGTGATTGCAGTAAATTTTAAAAAATAAACAAACCTCTGGGTATAATTAAATGATATCATCTGAACCAATAAAGTGAATGTCACCAGTTAAGATGGTTTTGTAGGAATTAAGATTGTTCATGAAGGATGAAATTATCATGGCAACTGTACTGTAGATCATTATAAGAAATTGCTACTTTGGTAGAACAATAACAAGAGAAAGTCATTTCTAATTTGCTTAGGATGCTCTGGAAAAAGGATCTCAAACAAACCTACTTCTGTTCTGAGTTAATAAATATTGTATTCTAAATCCAAGGAATCTGGGATTGCATGAACATTATTGCTATGTTACAATTAATGAATCTATAAATGAATCTCACACACATATACAATGTTCATAACCAATCAAAAATAATTTGGAGAAAATGATTCTAAAAGAGTGGCAGCTTTTGGTAGCAAGGTAACTAAAATTCTGATTTATATCACACCACATTACAGTTTAGGCAAAAACACCCAAGATATCAAGACACCAGTTGATATTTTGCTTAAAAGCTTTATGAACATTATATTTCTATTCTAGAATTTTTCATGTCAAGCTGACATTCTAGATTAATGCTTAGCAAAAGAATAAAAATAGAACATAGTTGATTTTAATATAATTCTACATTAACACCACCATTAAGAATAGCTGTTTGGAAGACTAGACTCATCAGGAAAAATTATCTTACTTCCTTAAGAACATTATTTTTTATTTTTTAATTGTGGCTGCCACACAAAACTTGAAAACTGTTTTGGAAAGCATAATTTGTATCTATAGAATTCACTATGAAATGTATGTTAAAATGTTTGTCCCTAGGTGGATGATTTGTGTATTTCCATGCCCAAACTGCAGACTTTGAGAATTTATATACTTTTTAAAAAGAAAACCATATATTTCGAGGCAGTTGTTGGATTACAATTTTTTAATAACCGGTTCTGTGGGTGTGGCTTAGTTGGTGGGCATGGGTTGGTGGTCATGTGACTGGCTGACCTCACTCACATCGAAGCACACATCTCCTCGCCTGGCCTCTCATGATTGTGGGGATGCTGCAACAGTCGTAAGTGTGAAAAATGGTCATAAGTCACTTTTTTCAGTGCCATTGTAACTTTGAATGGTCACTCCACACAGCAAAGTACCAGCAAAGAGGGGGGGAAAACTCCAGAGAAGTTCCTGAGACAAGAAGTCTAGTCCTGCCAAGAATGTAATAAGGGTTAACAGAGAGGCAGTTTCTGTAAGCAACACCAGGATGTTTCCTTCCTGCCTTCCTTACAGGATTAGGCCAATAATTTCTTCTAACAACTGGTTCTCCGAACTGCTTAGAATGTTAACAACTGGTTCTAGTGAATAGGTGTGAACTGGTAGAATCCTACCCCTGTTTAGAGGGATTATCTAGGTAGAAAATAGTTTTTTCTCCCCTCAGAGAAGGTGCACTAAGGAAAGGTTAAATTGTGTGGAAGGGACACATCCTTCCAAAATAGGAAGTTATTTCCATATGCAGGACTCTAGGGATTATTTGTATGCAAGAAGTGATTATTATAAATTATTATGCTCTTATTATTTATTATGCTCTTAAAAATATTTACTTATATTTTTCCAATCTAAGCAGTTGATTACGCAAATAAGATAATCACTGGTCCTCAAAAACTATTAATATATATTTTAAATATGCTGCAGTTATAAAAATACTTAATTTTTGTATAACCTTTACACAATCTAAAAATGGCACACTGGCTTTTTCTAACTTTTAGTATCTTTGCTTGTCACAACATAGATGTCTTTATTTAATGAGACAAGAGATATGGGGTACCTGAAAAAAGTAGATTTGCATTTTGTCTTTTGTGTTTCCATTTGCTCAATATTTCATCTAAAAAGATCTGATAGTGTGCTGAGTATGTTTGGCATTGAATATTCAGTGATCAGTAAGTCCAGATATAAAAACTTAGTAGATTCTGGGCATCTGGTAGAGAAAAAGGGCAACATTCCATTTAATTTTTTTTTTTCAAAAAAAAAAAGAAAGAAAACTCTGGTAAATATTTTCTTCGACTGTTCTGTCTGTTTTTTAAAGTCTAATGCAGTGGAAACAAACAAACATTCTTCCAGTGTGGAAGAATGTTTGTTTGTTTCCACTGCATTAGACTTTAAAAAACAGACAGAACAGTCGAAGAAAATATTTACCAGAGTTTTCTTTCTTTTTCTTTTTGAAACAAAAAACAACAACCCTTTAAACATTGAACACATAAAACCTCTTTCTATTATAAATTTTTACAAGACAGATAAAACATTATTTTATTTTATACAACATAATTCTAATATATCCCATTTCCACTTAAATATCTTTTAGCAGATTTCTCATTATTTCTCTTTACTCTTATTCAATTACGTTTCTTTTCTATATTTATCCATTTTATAATCATCATATTCATATTTCCCTCTGTTTTGTTTATAATTATCCTCATCTAGCTTTCCTCCAAGGTTTTATTAAATCTCAAACAAACATAAACACACAAAACACAAAAACATAAAACTTCTTTTTAGAAAGTAGCTTGGCCCCGGATTACCTCTCTTTATATGGACTTCAATTAAATTTATGCTCATCTTATATACCATTTCCTATCTTATTTACCATTCTATATCTTCATTATAACTTCTCCCCGCTTTCCACTCTTCTTAATTATATTTTATTTATTTCATCTTAATTTACATCATTATACTTGTATCTTATTGTCCATTTTTTTCCAATTACCCATTTATCTCATTCCCTATAGTAAAAAAAAAAAAAAAAGGATTTCTCCTGAACTCACTAATCGAAGTATGATGCCTTTCCATCGCTCCCCTAAATTAACATTTAAGGTAACACCTGGTTCCCCATCTGATTCTGCTTCGTACATTCTACCTACTAATTTTTAAAAGAAAAAGAAAATAGTAAATTTATAAAGTAATTAAATACATAATTAAACATTAAATCTTATAACATTCCAATTATCTATTTCAAAGTCAAATGCTGCCATAATAAATTTATACTAACATAGTCAATTAAACTCTATACTTAAACTATTTTAAACATTCCTTTTAATAATTTATTAAATCTTAAAATCTATCATTGTTAAACATTTAATATTTTAATCTTTACTTAATTCTTATAAAATTCTAATTTTCTATTTCTAATACAAATACTACAATATTATCTTATGTACCTTGTAGAATCCTTTTAAGAAAAAATTTACATTACCCTTTATCCCTAAAAAAAAAATTCTTTTTCCCATCTTGTTTCATACCTTTGTGGCTTTCCCCCCCCTTTTCCCTTCCTTTTTTATCCCACCTGGTCTTTTTACCCACCCTTCTCTGAACCTCCGCCTTTTTAGCTTCCCCTCTCTGTTGTATTTCTCTTTTCTTTTGCTTTCTAACATTGTATTGATTTTGAATCTTATTTTTCTCTTTCTTGGATGTTTTTTTAAGTCTTAAGTCCTTTTTCCTTCCTCTCTTTCTCTTTCCTTTCTTAATCAACTTTTTGGATTCATTAAAGATGGCTTCTTCTTCTTCTTCTTCCTCTGCTTCCTCCTTCAATTGTTGTATTTGCTGGTAAGTAGCAAGCGCCATTTCTAAAAAGCAAATAGTTTCTCTCCAAGTATCCTTGCCTTCTTTCTTTATTTTTCCATATTCCTCTCTTAGTTCATCAACAGATAAAGCCATTATAAACCTTTTCTTCTTTTCTCTTCTTCTTCTTAAGACAACCAAGATATTTCAAAGCTTAGAACAATTCCCCAAAATCCCAAAGTCATCAAACAGTCCAAACAGAGCACAACAGAGCAACAGTCTTCCCTTTGCACTTTTTCTTCCTGGGGTAATATCAATTGGAAAGGGAAGAAAAAGCCCAATCTGTATTTAAAAAGTCTTATTGCAATTAACTTCCAATCTCAAAGTCTTCCAGGCATCTCCTCCAGCAAAATCTTAATATAAATTTCTCCTTTGTCCTCTCCATCCCCACTTATGACAAAGAGCTTTAAAAATTTAAAGCTCTTCTATAAAAAAGCAGGCTTTTCAATGTCCATTTGTTGATTCCATAGGGAAGGAGAGTAAACTTTCTCTTTCAGCACTTTCACTCGCTGCTTATAAATCTCTTCTGGAAACAAAGTATCAGTCAACAATCAAGGTTTTCAGGATATTAAATGCATCTTATGCTCCCGGTTCAACCAAAAAACTTTTGCTTCAAAACTTTCTCCTTCTTCCTCCAGCACAATCTTGTCCAGCTGCTGGCTTCTTTGTGGCAGCCATTGCTGACTGCCGCTCCACCGTCTTGAGAAAAGGGGGTTATGCCGGGTGGGGAGGGGGTCTGCGAAACCCCCAACCCCCTGTCCAGATCCCCCCCATCTTCAGCTGCCTCTACGGGGCAGCCTTATCCTCCAGACCTGTCAGGATCAGACGCACCAAGACGGCTAGCACAGCAGGGATCATGCAGGATCGCGAAACCCTGTCGCTGCCGAAGCCTGGCAAACCGGAAAGCCCAGAGTTTTTCTTAACCATATCTCACAATATGTTTCTACATTGTTTTACTGATTAAGAAGACACTGAATTTTCTTTTAAATGTACAAGAGAAATATAAAAAACGGCTCTAACACAATATGGATTATTGCTTCCACAGAATTAAGGCAAAATTATATGTTTATGCTTCTTTACCTAGTGTTCAGGAATCCCATGATTAAGCATTTGCTTCATTTATCTGCATTACACACATTATTACAATGCTTTTTGTCTGCTAAGACAACACAAATCTGTATATCCAAATGCATTAATTGTACTTAATAATATTTATGTCATATTGAAAATGATTCTATTATGTTAATCAAGCAGTCATTGCAAAATTATATTCAAGAAAGTAAAAAGCTTAACTGCTTCAAAAAAGTGAAAGTTAATCTTTAGAATAATCAATGGAAGTAAATAGCAAGAAAGTTTACTTACAATGAGCATCTTTATTAAACCAGAATTATGGGCCCAATCAGGTGTTACTGGTGGAGGTATGAATTGAATGCCATTGATTTGTCAGCATTCTGTTACTTTCTAATCATGAAGGAGTAGCATGATATGGTAGTTAAGGTTTTGCTCTATGTTCCCTCTTATTTTTTAAGAGAATGCTAAAGAGAGATAATTTCTGCTTCCCTTTTCTGCCAAGCACTCATAAAACTGGAGGTTTTTTTATTTCCTTATGATACAATATAGTTAGTGGGACCACTTTTGCCTTTTCCTATTATATAATAATTACTTTAATTATTAGTTTATTATTGATTAGATGTTAAAATTGGATTTGACATTTTTATCTACATATGAAATCCTTATCAAGGAGATAAGCAGATCTGGATATGTCATGCCCCTGTCAGAATCTGATTCCGAGGGGGAGGCTGAGCAGCTGACAGGAAGTGAGAGTGTGGCTCCAGTGGCTGTGGAAGAAACTGAGGAAGGGCAAAGTCCATCTGGACAGACAAAAGAGAGATAGAGCAAGGCAGAGGGAATTCAGAGGAAGAAGCCCATTCCCACTTCAACCTAGGCATGCAGGGAGGAATGGAGAAGGCAGCAATGTGAGTTGCATGGCTTAAGGGGGGAGGAAAGGGCCCTTTCATTAGTTGCAGCTAAAATTTAAACAGTGTTTAAAAAGGAAGATTGCGCAAAAAGGGAGATTTGCATGGGAAGCAAATTGTGAGTTATTTTTTTATTCCTTATCCTGCCCTGTCCAGTTAATTACTGCAGCGTAGTTTGTCTGGATTTTTATTTACAGTTTATATGAACTGTGTTTTTGGACTGAATTTCCTTCACTTCAAGACTGTTTTTGGGACATTTTTTTCTACCTCATCCAAAAGGTAACTGGACATTGGGGGCAAAGTATTAAAGGGATTTTTTCTTACTTATGTGACTGTGTTGCCTTTGTGCCATGCACAGGATGTTTGATAGTGTTACAGATACCATTGCAAGATGGAAGCTGTTCCTAGTAATTGACCAATGGCGAATTTGTCAATGCCAATGGTGTTCAAGTGATATTCCAGTTGTTTTAGGATTGCTCCCAAGGTATCTATTACTATTGGTACTATCTTTGCTTGCCACAATTGTTCTATTTCTATTTGTAGGTCTTTGTATTTGTTGTGTTGTTTTTTATTATTATTTAAGATTTAATCTTCAATTCTATTTGTGGTCTGGGACTGATAAAAATTTAACAGTTTAAGTCAACTGAACATATTAAAATGTATCACAAATGTAATTGACTGGCTCTGATGGATGATATGGGTTGCTGCCAGCATCCTAGGTATCAATCAAGTATCTTCTTAAAATATATGTTGTTTTGAATAGCACAGTCTTTTGCAACTCCGCTGGCAATACAGCAGGAAGCTGCAACTTCTTGATGTATTTTTCAAAATTCTTGGACATGGTAGCAAGTGCCCCAATGACAATGGGTATCACTGTTACATGTTTCATTCATAAACACAGTTTTGATGGCCAAGTCATGATATTTTGTGATTTTTTTTCCAATTCTTTTTCTTCGACTCCGGTGTCTCCTGGTATAATGGTATCAAAAAATTGTATGCTTTGGTTTTTGACAACTATGATACCTAGTGTGTTGTGTTCCAAATGGTGATCCATCTGTATTCGAAAGTCTCACAAGATCTTCACCATCTTATTTTGACAACTTTTTCCACTTTATTTTTCCATGACTTTTCAGATACAGGGAGAGCATATTTTTTATATAATGACCAGAGGATTAATTTAACAACTCAATCATGTCTAACTTTCTAGTCAGTTTGTGAGATTTTACATATTAAGTGTGAAACAGTTTCAACTTTGTCATTGCAAATTTAGCAGTTTGGATTGTCAGTGGATTTTTGTATCTTTACTTTCATGGCATTAGTTTGTAGTACTTGTTCTTGAGCAAGTATTAAATCTTCTGTTTCTTTCTTGATGGTTCCTATCTTAAGCCATGCCCATGTCAAGTTGTCATCACATTTTCTTTCAATGTTTTTCAAGTGGAGTCAATGCAAAGCTTTGGTTTTCCATCCATTTAATTTGTCCCCCAGCCGTTTTTCCTTATATTCTGCCTTTGTTTCTGTTGTTTTTATACTGTTCCCCATTTTCACAGCCTTCATCAATTTTTCTGTATTTTGGTTTCACATAATCATTCAAACTTTATTTTCCTTCTTCTACAGTTTGATGGATTTGCAATAGACCCCTGCCCCTATTCTTTTTGGCAGGCAAAACCTGTCGATGTCATTTCATGGTGTAAAGCATGGAACATATTCAATAGTTTACGTGTTTTCCAGTCCAGGTTTTCCAGTTCAGCCACAATCTAATTGATGATTCCAGCTGGGTAGCATATCACTGGACTGCCATGTATTAATGGCTTTAATTATGCTTACAGCATTCAGCTTTGTTTTTAATATTTGTCAGACCTTTCTGAAGTATTCCTTTTGCATTGACTCTTTGATTTTTCCATTCAAGATATTATCTGCTTCCAATATGCCTACATATTTGTAACTGTCATACTTCGCTAATGTTTTCATGATATTTCTATTTCCCAGTTCTATTCCTTCTATTTTTTTCCTTGCTGCATGGATAGAATAGCACATTTTTCAAGTCCAAAGGTCATTCTGATGTCATTGCTGAACAGTTTAACTGTGTTGAGTATTGATTCAAGTTCAGTGGGCTTTTCGCATCATGTATAGTAGATGATTTATCTTTCCATGTTGGCTTGAGATTTGGTAGCTCAGTTTTATGTTTCATAGGATTATTGTCAGTGGAATTAATGTGATGTTGAACAGTAGTGGCGAAAGTGAGTTCCCTTAGAAGATTCCTCGTCTGATGTTGACTTCACCAATGTTCTCCCGATTTGCTGTTAGAACTGTTTTCCATTTTTGTATATTTGCTTTCAAAATGTACAAATATCTTTGCTGATTCCAAAGTTTTTCAGACAGGCATTAATCCAGCTGTGGTGTAATGTGTCAAATACCTTCTTGTAATCTATCCATGCCATATTTAAATTTGTTCTTCATTTTGCATTTTTAGTACCATTTTGTCAATGAGCAGCTGATATTTTGTTCCTCTTGATTTTTGGTAATTTCCTTTTTGCCAGTACTCTTGTAAAAAATTTGAATATTGTTGGCAGACAAATAATTGGGTGATAGTTGCTTGATTCTATGCCCTTTTCTGGATCTTTCATTATCAAATATGTTCGGCCAGCTGTTAACCATTCTTTGCTTGTTGCACTTTTAAGCATTTCATCAAATTGAGTTGCCATGCAGTGATGGATGATGGTCAAGTGTCTTAACCAGTATCTATGCAGTTCATCCAGGCCAGGTGCACTCCAGTTTTTGACCTTCTTTACTTGTTGTGCAACCATACCTGTTGTTATTACAATATTCTCCATTTTGTTTTGTGTTGTTTGTTTTTGAGTATCTTTTATCCAGGAGGAAGTTTTATTGTGTTCCACTAGGTTTTCCCACAGTTGTTTCCAAAAGTTCAAAGTTTCTTTACATGGGTGAACATTAGTATAGACTTGACTTCATCAAGTGACTGGTAGAAGAGGTGTTGGTTTCTATTATTATCTCTTTTATTCATTAAATATGAAACTCAATCAACTGAACATTTAAAAAATGTATCACAAATACCAGTGACTGGTGCTAATGGTTGATATGGATTGTTGCCAACATCCTAGGTATCAACCAAGTATCTTCTTAAAATATATGATGTTCCAAGAAGCACAGTTTTTTGTGTTATTTCAGGAAGCTGCAATTTCTTAATGTGTTTTGTAAAATTCTTGGACATGGTGCCAAGTGTCCCAATGATAATGGGTATTACATGTTTCATCCCTAACTGTGGCAATATTTCATGATTTTTCCAGTTCTTCTCTTTTGACTCTGGTGTCTCCTGGTACAGCACCTCATTTTTGACAACTTTTTCCACTTTATATTCCCATGACTTTTGGGATACTGGTAGGGCATATTTTTACATAATGATGAGTGGATTAATTTACCAACTCGATCATGTCTAGCTTTGCAGTCAGTTTGCTCATGTCAAGTTGTTATCACATTTTCTTTCAATGTTTTTCAAGTGCTGTTCATGCAAAATTTTAGTTTTCCATCCATTTAATCTGTTAATCATTTAATCCATTTAATAAAGTATTCTATTCTATTCTATTCTGTCATCCAGCTGTTTTTTCTTATATTCTGCCTTTGTTTCTGTTGTTTTTATGATGTTCTCCATTTTCACAGCCTGCAGCAACTTTTCTGTACTTGATTCTCATAATCATTCAAGCTTCATTTTTCTTCTTCTACAGTTTGATGGACTTGCAATAGCTCTCTACCACCTGTTCTTCTTGGCAGGTACAGCCTGCTGACGTCACTTCATGGATGTAAAGTGTGGTATATATTCAAAAGTTTACACATTTTCCAGTCCAAAATTTCCAGTTTAGTCAAAGTCCAGATGATAATGATGATTATAGTGGTGAGATTCACAGCCTTTGGGGATGGTTGGTAGCTCAACAGTTCGAGTCCTAACTGTTAAGGTAGCATCAGAGGATGTAAGCTGTTCCAAATAGGGTGGGTTTTTTTTTGTAGAATCAGGGTATTCAAATCTGACAAATTCAGAATTTCCAAATAGCGAGGTAGCTCTTTAGGTAACCCTTTAAAGACTCCAATTACAATTGGGATAACACATGCTTTCTTTTTCCAAAGCCTCTCAATTTCAATTTGAAAGTCCTGGTACTTTCTGATTTTTTTCTTGCTGCTTGTCTTCAATTCATGCATCACCAAGTATTGTAATGTCAATGAACCAAACCTTTTTCTTTTCAACTATTGTTATGTCAGGTGTGTTGTGGGCCAAGTGCCTGTCAGTCTGAATTCTAAAGTCCCACAAAATCTTGACTTTTTCATTCTCCAGTACCTTCTCAACTGATGTTCCCAGTAGTTGTTACTATACTCAAATTCAAACTTTTGGCACAGTTTCCAGTGATTGGTTTTAGCACTTCAGTTATGGCATTCTAGATAGTCAGTTTGTGAAATTTTACTGGACCCACTGATTGACCCACTGGTCAACTGTTTTATCTTTCTCATTACAGAAGTGACATTTGCTGTTGGTGGTGACATCCTGAATCTTTGCCTTCATGCAATTAGTGGCTAAGGCTTGTTCTTGAGTAGCCAAAATAAAGTCTTCAGTTTCTTTTTTCAGTATTTTTTATTTTAGGCAGTTCCAAGTAAGCTTTTTGTCAGCTTCGTCTTCAATATTTTTCAGGTATTGGCCATGTATAGCTTTGCTTTTCCAATTTTTAGTTCGCTTCTCAATTACTTCTTTTTTCTATTCAGTTTTTGCCTTGGTTGTCTTCAAAAGGCTTCCTTTATGTAATTCCTTAATCATTGGCTCTTCACTTTCTTGGATGTAGTCATTCAAGCTGTGTCTTTCTTCTTCTAGAGTCTGCTTTACTTGTAAGACACCTCAACCACCCTCTGCTCTTGGTAAATATAATCAATCAAGATCACTTTTAGGGTTCAAGGCATGATTCATAGTCATAAGCTTCTTTGTTTTTCTGTCTAAATTGTCCAGCTCCATCTGGGTTCAGTTATTCATGCAGAATATCAAATCACAGGTATAGGCCAAGTATTTATTGCTTTTATGATGTTTCCACTACTCAATTTGGATTTTAAAATCTTGTGAATTCTTCAAATGTACTTGACTGAAGTTGATTCCTTGACTTTATTATACATTAAATCAGAGGCTTCTAAAATAAGGCTTCTAAGTACTTGTAGCCTTTTTCTGGTTTCATTGTCTTTATCATTTTTTCATTTTCAAGTTCTATTCCATCATCTTCTATGATCTTGCCTGCTTTGATTGCCATTGTTGCACATTTGTCAATTCCAAAGTGCATCTCGATGTTCTGGCTAAATTCTTTCATGCTTTCAATTAGTGAGTTCAGTTCACTTTTTGTTTTACCAAACAGCTTCAAATCATCCATGTACAACAAATGCAAAATTTTCAATCCTTTCTTTGCAAGTTTGTATCCACAGTTCATTTCTTTAAAATGGTTGTCAGTGGTAGCATTGACAAAATAAATAGTAGGGGTGAAAAGGAGTCACCCTGGAAGGTGCCTCATTTAATTTCAACTTCACCCAGTTCTTCTCCATTAGCCATAAGCTTTGTTTTCTTTGAAATTTCCATGAATTTTCGAATGTTGCTGCTGATGATTTTCAGGCATTTCTTAATCCAGCTATGGGGGACTGAATCAAAATAATAATAATAATCATCATCATCATCATCATCCACAAAAAATGACAGTGTACACAGCAAATGAGATAACTATGCTGGGTTTTATATCAAAAATCACTAGTCGAACACTTCACAAACATTTAGGACTGTGCGATGTATCAGTGGATTATGTGAGTAGATACCAGTAAGGTGGCCTTCTGGAGCTGACCAATGGTGATTTTTTCAATGCCAAATGTTTTTAAGTGTTTGCCTAGGTCTTTAGGCACAACACCCAGTGTGCCACTGGAACCACTTACACTGGTTTATGCCAGAGTCTCTGCAATTCAATTTTCAAGTCCTGATATCTGGTAATTTTTTCAAGTTGTTTCTCTGATTCTGCTGTCCCAGGTAAGGCAATGTTGATAATCCACACTTTTTTCTTTTCCACAATTGTGATATCCGGGATATTGTATTCAAAATTTTGTCAGTCTGTATTTGGAAGTCCCACAGTAGTTTTGCATGTTCATTTTCAACCACTTTCGCAGGCTTATGATCCCACCAGTTCATTGCTACAGGCAGATGGTAGTTGTGACACAAGTTCCAGTGGACCATCTGAGTGATTGTGTTAGTAGTCAGTCTGAGCGATTGTCTTGCAACAGCTCAGTATGTGATTGATGGTTTTTTCTGCTTCTTTTCAGAGTCTGCATTTGGAGTCATCAGCAGATTTTTCTATTCTGGCTTTACTTGCATTTGTTTTGATGGCTTGTTCTTGGGCTGCAAGAATCAGGCCTTCTGTCTCTTTCTTCAGTGCTCCATTGGTCAGCCATAACTAGGTCTTTTCCTTATCTACTTTTCCTTGGATCTTTTCAAGGAACTGTCCATGCAGTGCTTTGTTACACCAGCTGTCAGCTTGAGTTTGCATCACTGTTTTCCTGTATTGATAATTGGTTTGCTGCATTTTGAGCAGCTTCCTATTGTTGACCTCCATTAAAGCTGGTTCAGTACTGTCTTTCACATAATCTGCCATGCTTCTCTTCTTTGACTGTCTGCTTCACTTGCAAAAGTCCTCTGCCACCTGCTTTTTTGGGCAAATATAGCCTGTCAACGTCACTACCTGGGTGCAGCACATAGTTTACGTTCATCAGTTTTCTTGTTTTCCTAGCTAGGCTGTCCAGCTCTACTTGTGTCCAGTTTACAATCCCAGCAGTATATCTATTGACGGTATGGCCCAGGTATTTATAGCCTTGATGGAGTTTGCTTTTTAGAAGTTTTCTGACCCTTGGTGTGTATTCTTTGCTGACCATATTTTTCACTTGCCCGTGCTTGACATTGTCCAGATGCTGTATGCTCAAGTATTTGTAGGCTTCAGGTTCAATTTCTATGATTTTTTCCTTTCTTCAATGCCACTGTGGTGCATTTGTCTAGGCCGAACTCCATGCTGATGTCAGTGCTGAAAATACAAACTGTATTGGTCAGTGACTGGAGTTTGATTTCCCATTTTTTGTATAACTTCAGATTGTCCATGTACAGCAGGTGAGAGATTTTCTGTGAATTTTTAGCAGTTTGATAGCCCAGATTATTTTCTATAAAATTGTTGACAGGGGGTCATGGCAATGATTATCAGCAGAGGTGACAAAGAATAAATCATTTCCAATAAACAGTTCTGTGCTTCATCGCATTTGCAGTGAAAGTGCCAATGAATTTGCATATTCCGATGACATTCAGACACTTGATGATCCAGCTGTGTGTAGTGAATCAAATACTTTCTTGTTATCAATCTAAGTTGTATGCAGACTTATTTTTTGGCTTTTGCAGTTCTCTAGAATCATTTTGTCGATCAGGAGCTGATCTTTTGTGCCTCTGCTTCCTCGTTTGTTTCCTTCTCCTCTACTGGCAAGATGTTATTTGTTTCTAGGTAGTCCTGAATCCTGTCAGCTATGATGCCGGTTTTCAGCTTGAACATGGTTGGCAGAAACATTATTGGCCTGTAATTTGCAGTGTTGCCTCTTTTACTGGATCCTTCTGTATCAAGTAGGTTTTCCCAGCTGTTAACCATTTACTGATGTTTCTGTCTGCAGCATCTCATTGAATTTTTCAGTCATTTTTTCATGCAGGTATTTGAGCCAAAAGCCATGCAGTTGATCATTGCCAGATGATGTCCAGTTCTTGATTTTTTTCACTCTGTTGCTTACCATTTCAGTAGTTATTTCCTATTGGTCCATTTTATTCTTGGAGGATTTTATCTCAAAGTCTTTGATCCATCCAGTATTTATGTTGTAACATTTCTCAGTCTCCCACAGGTTCCAAAACTGAGTAATTGCTGTTTTCTCAGGTTTTTCAATTTTCGTATCCCCCGTCTGATTCAGATTCTGATAGAACCATCTTTGGTCTGATTGGAATGATTGATTTTGTTTGTACTAGATAACTCTGGCTTTGTATTTATCATTTTTTCTTGGTGTTGCTGTTATCTTCTGCTTCACAATTTCCAATACTTCATCAAGTTTTCTTGTGCTGAGCCTGTATTTTTTTTATCAGAGTGTCTTGATCTTGCTGTTCTTCAGCTTTTTCTCCTGCAAATTTTTCAAGTCGCTTGCATCTGCTTGCAGGCTTTTGATTTTCAACTCCAACCTGATTTTCCATTGTGGTTTTTCACTTGATTTTCTAGGGGGCTGCGGCTGTTCAGTCCCCAGTTCTTCTGTTATTATGACTGCTGTACTGTAGGCAAGCTGATTTGTTTGTTTAATTGATGTTATCTGGACTGCTGCAAGTGCATAATTTGCATCTATCATCAATGCTGCCAAATGTTTTCTAGGCACAGTCTTCAATGTTGGAAGCCTTCTTCTTTCTGCATTTGATGCAGTATGTGCCAAGATTTTTGCCTTCAGTTTTTGCTGCTTGGCATTGAGTACTCCTGGTGTTTCAATGATGACTTCAGACCCTTGATGTTCCTGTTCTTGCAAAATATCTGCATTTTCTTCTAATTCAGGCTGTTCAGTTGCTCCAGATGTTAATGGAATATTTTCTGCTGTTACTTCAGCAGTCTGCTGTTCAGCAGTCTGTGTTCCCGTTTCACAATTTTTCCATATTTCTTCAAATTCAACTTCACTGAACACTTTGTTCCTAATGATGAATCGTCACTGATTGGCTAATTCTAATTCAGTTATCCTTGAGTCAGGGTATTCTTGTTTCCATAATTTGTACATCCTTTTTTGGTAGCCTCATTTTTCTGGTTCCACTTTGTAGTAGCATTTCATTACAGTGCAGTTCTCTGACATAGTGCATTTCTGCCACTTCTGAGGTTGGTTAGCTTCCAGTAGCCCTGCAGGCCTATACCCTGGTTGCTCAGCTATAATTATGGGATTATTATTATTATTATTATTATTATTATTATTATTGTTGTTGTTGTTGTTATTATTATTGTTATTATTACTACTATTATTATTATGTTTATCCAAGGATGTTTAAACTCAGTTACTGATGATTGACATGCTACTTCTGCTGAAAATTCCAAGCTTCCACTCTTTGTATGAAGTAAAACTTTCAACATTACTTTTTAAGTTCCATCCTGTCAGTTTGAGATTATACCCTCATGTTCTTGATTTTTCATATTTTTCAGTCAAAAATTATCCTTTTTCAGAGGGTAATTTTTATGATGCTAACACTAAGGACAGCTTTCATAAAATCCTATTAAAAAGTTTTTCAAATTGCAATTATACTACTACTCCAGTTCTAAGATAATAACAATAGCAATAGTAATAAAACAGTGATTGGAGGTCTAAAAACCAGAGACAAAGGCATGTGGATACATTTTATCAACAGGAAAGTATGATTTTTATCCTTCAGTTATTTTGCTATTTTTTATTTACTTCCATTTTTCATATTCTATTTTTCCACTGTTCTATTTATGTGCATTTCATTGGACCAAGCAATGTCTAAAGTAGCTTGATTACTTACTACTAGTTAAAATAATTAATAAAATCTATGTCTAGCAATTAGCAGCTGTTGTACAATAAAATTGCTAAACAAAATCTACTAAGGCAACAAAGATTTTAAAATATAATTTAGTTTGAAAAATATGTCTCTATTTTAATAGATGGATGGAAGCATGGATGGATAGATGGAGGAAGGAAGGAAGGAATTATTGTTCTTTGTCATTAAACAAAGTTTATGTGGAATAGCTCTTGTTTAATTGACCATAATTTACTGCTACACATAAGTTTTCCAATCTCCAGCTCCATGTTTCACTGAAACTATTTTTAATGCTGATAATATACTGGAGCTCATCCTTCATCAACTTAGGCCAGAAAGAAAAAAAAAAGAGTTTTTTGGGGAGGAAGCTGATTTCCTGCTTCTTTCTAACTTTCATTGGTATCTTTAGCTCATACCAATCTTTTAAAGATTTTTGTTCCCTTTTCAAGGGAAAAAGGCTCTTAACCTCCATCCCTCCTTCCCTTCTTTTTATGTTATATTCATACCAGTCATTTAATGGGCTCTATTCTGCTTTAGATTCTCCAGGATCACTGGCAGAACCACATCTTCTGGGCCTTCTGAAAGGGTGTCAGAGTTGGAGTTTAGTTTCCAGAGAGATGATGTTCCAGAGGAAGGAAGCCACCATGGAGAAGGCCCTTCTTCTGGGTCCTGCCAGATGTGCATCCCTTCACATGGATCTCAGTCTCTTCCTTCCCCAGTAGGAGCTGGCTCACCTTAAAGAGGTTTGGTGATTGATTATCTGCAGAAGCAATTAGTATTTACACTTCACAAATCCCCATGAGTAGGTCTTAATAGCAGCTCTTATCCATATTATCCATATTCGCTTGAGTTCCTTGTCTTCCACTAGCAGTGCTCTAGATGTTTCTTCATCCATTTCATTCCTCTTGGCTCCTCTGAGGTTTAAGAGCTGAGCTCCGTGCAACAGGGTGAGCTCCTGTTACTTGCCCCAGCTCCTGGCCATCTAGCAGTTCAAAAGCATGTAAAGTGCATATAGATTAATAGTAATAGATTTTGCTGGGAAGGTAACTGCATTCTGTGTGCTTTTGGCATGAAGCCATGCTGGCCACATAACTATGGAAATTGTCTTTGAACAATGCTGTTTCCCTTTGTTAAGAAACAAAGATGAGCACCATGCCCTAAAGTTAGAGGTGACTGATAAGGATACCTTTACTTTTTATTTAACATAATGTAACTTGCATATAGCAATGTTTTACATTTGGGCTATGCTTACAGGCAGAATTATATTTTTCAAAATATTTAAAATTTCACAATTGTTCATTTAATGTATGCTTTTTGACATTGGTATTTAATAAGATGTGATTTGAATGAATTCTGGAGAACTTAACTCATTAACATTGATTGCAAAGGCATGGAATTTCTGCCCATTTGAGAGTTTTAAAAAAATATTTCTCAGTTTTTTATAATCTAAAAAATTTATGATTGTAAACTTATAAAACATGAATTCTTCAGCGTAGAAGAATTTTAGGTAAACAATTGGACTTTTGTCAAACAAATCACAAATGTCATGAATAGGATATTTGTAATGTTCTTTACTAGTTTTACTATTTTTATTGTTTTAAACCATTTTTTAATTTTTAATTATATTTTCTTAATTGTAAATCATACGTTGACTTAGATGTGCAGCCACAGAAATTAATCAAACAAAGAATGAGTATTATTTCTTTATTATTACTTCACTGTATTTTATTAACAAAATGAATTAATCAACCAATAAAAAGAGCCCCAATCCTAATTCATTCTTGTTACACATATGGATATTTAATTCTTCTTGAAGAAGCTAATTTTTTAACTTTGCTGATTTTTTTATACATCTTGAGAAGAATTAATTTGCCACTGACACAGTCACATGCTGTTTATTACACCCTGGCCAGTGAATCAGTTATTACCACTACATGCATAAAATATTCATTTTGCAAGCAATTACATAACCATATAAACTTGACCTTTAAAATAAACAGAGTATTTATAGCCTCTCTTTTCTTGATTAAATACTCCTGCCAACTGATAAAGTAAATAAAGATACTGTAATTGAGGCTTTAGGTTAATGAGTGGAGAAGTTTTTATTCTGTTTAAGACTATTTCTCCAGATCTTCCACATTCACACATTCAATTGCTCTGCATTTGGCCTGAACAAAATGAAATTGAGTATTTGGGGGCTTTTGAGACAGGTTCATCTCCACCTTAATAATTTCCAATTCATTAGCCATGGTGTCTGGAACTGATGGGAGCTACACAGCAAAAGCCCAACTTATTGACAGCTCCAAATTTAAATCTTCAAAGTTGACACCAGCTAGAGAATAGAAAGATAAGTAATGCAAGATTAGAAGATAGGGAGAGACCTGGTACATAGAAACACTAAGAATCAGACAAAACTGAATGGATATCATCATCATCATCTTAAACTCATCATGGGATCAAAGTTTTCCAATGTCATTGCTTTTTAGTGTGATATAATTTAGAAGTTTGAAATATATATGCAATTGCTTAAATTGCACACAATAAACAATTATTTCTCTGAATACATAAATTGACTCCCTTTTTGTCAGTTTAGTGTCAAGGCACTAGTCTAGAAACTGGGAGGAGGTAAGTACTAGTCCTGCCATGGGCAATGGTGGGCTGCTACATGGTTGCACGGGTTCAGGCAAACCCTTAGTTTTGATCACTGGCTGATCCATATATAACTAATGTTCTGGTTTGTTCCACCCACCTACGTTGCCCATCTGAGTTCCACACCACTCCTGCTGTACTCACCAGTTGACTCATTGACTAGTGCATGTTTGAAGCTCTGTTTCATTCCCAAAGGCGTGTGTGTGTGGGGGGGGGGGCACAACCACGAACTGATTGGTAACATAAGTACAGCCCATTTCTGGCCATGGGCACATATTTGCCTTAAATATTACAGGGAATATTTTAACTTCAGAATGTATACATATTACCATTGCTTCATAGCCAATTTAATAACTATATTTCAAAGCTATTCACTTTCAAATGGAAATGTACAGGTATAGTGTAAAATGTTTGTTGAATACCTTGTATAATGTAGATCTCTAATAAAGTTGCCCAACATCTCCCATGAGCAATATTGATAGCCTTTAAAAATATATATTCTGTATATTTTTAGAGAAGTTTTACAGATGTTTTATTTCAAGAACTATCCCCATCTTCATGAAGTGATTTTGCTTTGTGTGATATTCAATTCATTGGATTTGTGACATTTTATTTTGTTCTCCCCCAAAACTATAGTTGATTTCCAAGGATAATGTTCCGTTCCAATAATATAAGCAATAATGGGCACAACAGGATGTATTTTATAAGACTTCAAAACTAATAATAGGTACATCAGCTGAATGGGAGAATCTTACAGTGAAGTATGTTGATTGCTAATTTTCGGACCAAAGAACATTCAAAATGTGGTATTGAGATTATAGGAATGAAAATGCTGTATTTCTTTATATGAATATTGTGATAGCAATTTTAAGGTTTTAATATTTTTTTTCATTTTGTAATTATACAAAATAAAAATATATGTTTTTATTTATTATTTACAATTATCACAATCTATCCATTTCTACAAGTTTCCCCAGAGAAATATCGAGAAGTTGGTTGCATTGAAGGAAGGGGAAAAAAAGAGAGAGGCCCGTCTGCAACTCAATTGCTGCTCCCTGACTCAATTGCTGTTCCCTGACTTATTCTTTTTTGAAGAATAGAAGAAGAAAACAGTTACTTCTGAGCTAAACAATTTTAAAATAATGTACACTTTGTTTGGGGTGAATTATCCACAGCAGGTTATATGGATTATTCCTGGACAGAAATAATTATTTATAGAGTACTGAATTCAGCACTCACCTAGAAGTAGGTCTGTTTCTCATCATGTAAAGAACACTCAGCATTTATTGAATATTGACACAGAAAATAGCAATGGGCAGAGGGAGAATGGGAGGTCTATGTGTCAATGACATAGATAGTTTGGTATGAGTAAGAATAGCTTTTTTAGGATGAGAATAAATTTTGCCCAAGACCTTCTGAATTCTGATAAATGCAAGTCTTAGCGTGTTTGGGTCTTTTCCTGTGTAAGATTGAGAGCATCTTGGCAACATTTCGACGAGGTCCCACTCACCATCTTCAGGCTGGTGTTTTTGGCTTCGTGCTTGTGCTTGTGCGAGCAAAGCACAAAGCCGAAGGCACCAGCCTGAAGATGGCGAGTGGGACCTGGTCAAAATGTTGCCAAGATGCTCTCACTCTTACATGGGAAAAGAACTGAACACACCAAGACCTGCATACCTGTAACCTGTGAAAATTTACGAAAACATGCATGCATACATATTGATACAACTCTTACAGATCTCTTAAGTTTACAGACAGTGCAATGGGAAAAATGAATGCTAAAAGGAACTACAAGTAGACCTTGAATTAAGAATGGAATGGAACTTGCCCATTCCATTCATAACTCGAGACTTCATGGGAGTGTATCTCATACCTTGAAGGTGATCACTCCCTCCTTTCGTCCACACATTCACTAATCTAATGCACAGTTCATTAAGTGTACATGAGGTATTTCAGGGTAGAGAAGGCCATGGAGGACCTATTGATGGAACAGGCCACCTGCTTAAGACCTTACTTAAGGCTTTCCCAACCCACTGAAATATCTCATGCTCCCCACAATTACTTCCCCCCAACCTGTTGCACCCAGCCTTATTTACTGTGCAAAAATCTAGCGAGCTGTCTCCTCTCCAGCCTCTCAGCTGTATGCACCTCTCTGCAGTTCCATTTTGGTGTGCACAGGCCTTGCCTGGTAATTTGTTGTCCCTCTGAAGCTCATTTTGCCCAGCAAAATGGAGAGGAGGGGAATAGCCAGGACAAATGTTGCAGAGCCTCTGTGGTTGTTCCTAAGTGCAAACAACTGCTGTGGTGATGCAACATTCATAGTTTCAGGACTTTTTCATAAACACTAGAGCCACTTATCACGTAACTTCAAATGTTTGTTAAAGAAATATTTGTAACCTGGGGATTACCTGCATCAAGTTGAAAGTGACAGATTTCAATATTACCTGGAAGTGTCTATCAAAAGACATGTAAATCAATGCTAAATCACACTTAGTAGTCAAAGAGACCTGGCAGTCATGATTTCGCAATGTCTCTTTTCTTTTAATCTGTAGCCTTGAATTACCATAATTGTTTCATTTGCTCACATTTATTATATCACTTGCTGTAATAAATGCTGAAATTTTTCAAATGATAACAGAGGGTACTTCCAGATGAAAGACATATGGATATTTCTATGTGGATTGAGCCTATTGGAATTAATACGCTGGGTTTATCTGTAAGCAGCAGGTTCATCATGAGTTTAGTTTAGAGAAGAACAAGAAAAAATAATGTGGTCCCTATTTCCAAGCACATGTTTAATAATTTTATCAGTTATACTCGAGGAGGCAATCAAGGCTTTCAAATACTAACAGTATCCTTCTCTTCCATTTCCTTTTTCTTCTCCCCTCCCCTTTTCATTTGTTTTTTTCTGAAGAAAGCAGACTGAGGGCATTGAACTGACCGCTTTTATTTATTATGTTGGAAACCAAGAGCGTCACTTACACTTTTTCACTATTTTAAGCAAATGTTTCTTGTAAGTTCTAAAATAATCATTAAGGAGAAAAAGACATTTACTATGGGGACTCTGACTTCAAATCAGTCCACTGATGAATTACTACTTCGTGAATCATTTGAATTCTTGCCAAGCATGTGCAGTTGCTCCAATTCATTTTACCTCCTTTAGTCTTAAAACAAAAAATAATCAAACCATGTGTCTTGCTGTGTTTGCCCTCAATTATTGCTACAGGCTGAGCTCAGATTGCCTATGACATCTCTGTTCATCTGTTAGCTACAATGAACACTTGTTTGAAGCATTACAAATCTGCAGCACCTGTTTAGAACTACAATTGCTAGATGATATCAAGGAGATACCCAAAATCTTAATTTCAGATTTGTTTCAAATTTTTGCATCTTGAATATGATATTTCTTACAAATGTACCCATAATATGCTGGCAAATGAAATATCTAATAAAAATCCTCTGAAACATCCTATTTCTTGGAGTCTAGGACAACTCAGCATGACTAATCATCACAGTCTAGTCTTTGCAGGACAACTTCACATGGTCAACTCGCAACGGGTCTTGAGTTTGACACCCCTGATCTACTAAGACAAAACAGGAGAAAAGAATGTAACACAAATTTTAATTACAATCTGAAACATAGGCAAAAATATAGTTATTCTTTAATACGTTAGTTTATCTAGATATTGCGCTATGTCTTTCTAATAATAAAAATCATCAAAAAGATGTATAGTTAGTTGTTAAGTGAGTTTTGCTCCATTTTATAAACTTTCTTGCCACTGCTATTAAGTGAATCACTGCAGTTGCTACGTTATTAACATGATTGTTAAGTGAATCCTCTTCTTCTGACTTTGCTTGTCAGAAGGTTGCAAAAAGTAGATCACATGACTCAGGATACTGCAGCTGTCATAAATATAAGCCAGTTGCCAAGTATCTAAATTTTAATCATATGATCATAGGATGCTGCAACAGTCATAAATTTAAAAAATAATCATACTTTACTTCTTTTAGAGCCATTGTAACTTTGAACTATAAATGAAGGACTACCTGTACCTGGGAAAGGTACAAAATGTATAAGTCTGCCTGTCTATCTATCTATCTATCTATCTATCTATCTATCTATCTATCTATCTATCTATCCTTTTTACATACATTGTGTATGTGTGTGTGTGTGTATCTGTATGTAGACTTCTTTAAAATGGAAATGAATGTAGAAATGAAACAGAATCACTTTAAAACTGGAAAGTAATAGAAGTGATGCTGCAGAATTCAATTTCTCCTTAGAGCATCCAGAGAGTGGGTGGTGCTTCAGTCTCTGCTGTTGTAGGCTGAGCTTAATTATTGAAGAACGCTCCTCCTTCCATCACGTGACTCCATTACAGCATTCCCCAGTTTATGCTCAGCCTCGTGGAAAGTAGGCTTTTCGAAGTTCTCTTGGCCATTTCAAGAAATCCTTAGTTGACTCATTGCTTTGCTTCTCTCAGGTTGTATTTTGTTTTCTTTATTCCTCTTAGCCCTGCGCATTTGGTTTGGACTGCCAAATTCCCCTGGGAGGCCTTTTTCCTAGCCCCAATGGGTGACAAGGGGAGGGCTAGCAGTGTCTCCATGCTACCCCCCCATCCTTCTTGTTGCCTCCCTGCCATTTTCTTTCCTTTCTGAACTTTTTCTAAGATTTGATTTAATTTGCTCCGATTCGCTCCATTCCCCCCCCCCACCGAACGCCGTTTTTCTTCTCCGGAAGAGTTGTTTGTCTCTTCCTTGCCTATCCTCTTCTTTGCGGACCTTGTATTGTCCCTGGGGAGGCAGCTAGAGGCCCCGTAATTCCACGTTGCAGGTGGCTGCCATTTTAAGCGATGCCTCGTGGTCGGGCACCATTTTGTTTTTCGTTTACATCATTCCGAATGCTGTAGTGTGATTACAGCTCAAGCAGCAGGACCCGCAGGCCTGCTCAGAGCAATAAATTAGTTTCTCCTTCCAGTCTTGTTTGCTTTGGAGACCAGCTCTCTAACTTTGCTTGTTGGCTTTTCCTGCAGCCTGCCTTAGCTGGCGCAGCAAATACAGCACCACTTCCACCCAGTTCTGCCTGGGAAGGCAGTTGGTATAGGCCTAGCTGTCTCTACAAGGCCTCTGGCATTCATTGCTCGATTGGACTGGTTTTTTCATATATATTTTATTTTGCATATATAAAAAAATAAATAAAGAAAAATAAGAGAAAGAGGAAATAATATTATAACTCAAAATAGAAGAAGTTAAAAGGGGGGGGGGGGGGGGCGTGAAAGAATTTTTTTTCAGGGCTCCTGGCCTTGTTGTAGGTCGACCCCTAGGTGTGCCAACCGCCTCTTATTGCTCCTTATCTCACTCAATTATCTTTGAAATGGCAGAAGGCAATCCTTCCAAAGGCCCTTCTTTGAAGGCCAAATCTAAAAACCCCCATCTGCATAGGCAGGCTAAGGATACTTCCAAAGCCTCCCAGAGGGATGCCTTAAGACGCCACAAGGCACTGGAAAAAGAAATTTATAGACGCACCAGGCAGGCAGGCTCTGTGCCTCCCATTCTACCACCTTCCACTCCCTCTACCTCTACTCAACCCCCCCCCCCTTAGTCTATTCCTCCCTATCCAGGCGCAGCTCACCCTCTCAGGTTCACCAGGCTCCTGGAACACCAGCCAGACGGACACCAGAGGCTACCTTCACGCCCACAGCTGCTGGCCTACACCAGGAGGAATCCCCTCCAGGATCAGGTACCCCCTCAGGGGGAGGTTTTCCCTTCAGTAAGGGAGGAGGAGGAGGAGGTGGAAGGGGACTTAGATCTGTGTAGGGAGGAGGAGGAGGAGTTTGACTTGGAATCCTTACAATATAATGAACTGCTTTCCGACATGGACCCTTCAGAGATGGAGATGTCCGAGAATGAGGGTCTCACCCCCAACCAACCCACCTTTGTAGGGCTATTCAAGCCCCAATTATTCAAATCCCTCCTATTCAAAGCTAGGAATATTTCGGGGCTAAAGAATCAGAACCCCTCTGATCCCTCCCCTCCTGCTCCGGAAGTTCCGGAGGACTCCATTTTCAAACAGCCAGTAGTGGAAGCCGAGGTCATCCCAACTCCTCCCTTCTTCCTTGACCTGGTGTCCAAACAGTTGGCCTCTTTGGTGGCCCCCCTGCCCCTTTGGCCCATGATAAAAAGTTTTTCAATCTATATCCAGAACTTTCCAACTTATTGGGCACTCCGGAGGTTGATGAGCCCATCGTAGGTCTGACCTCTTTCTGCACCCTCAGCGACTCCTTAGAGGCCTTGAGACTGGAGGAGAAATGAGCTGAACTGGCCTTGTGCCGAGCTCACCAGTCAGATGCTTGGGCAATCAGATCGGCCACAGCCACCTCCTTCTTTACCAGGTCATCCATTCACTGGCTTCGCCAGCTTAAGCAGCATGTCCCAGCCTCCAATGTCCGAGCTCATCAGGACATAGCCAAGATTATGGCCGCAGCTGAGTTCTCGGCCAATGCTACCTTCCACTCGGTCAAGTTTTCTACCCGTGCTATTTCCTCCCATGTCTCTGCCCACCCTCTGCTCTGGCTAAAGCATTGGCAGGCAGACCTCAAAAATAAAGTAAAATTGGTTTCCGCTCCCCTTATGGGAAATAAATTGTTTGGACCATCCTTGGATCCCCTTTTAGTCAAAGGGAGGAATAAGAAAAAATTCCTTCCTTCCCTCAGCTGAAAGTCAGAGCCCAGATCCCTGCAGCCCTTTCGCAGAGCTTCTTTTCATCCCTTTTTCCAGGCCTCCCCTCCCAGGTACCAAAGGCCCCCTCCCTTTGGGTCAGGCCAGCCTCAGGACAGGTCCGACTCCTCTGATAGAAACAGAAGGGGCGGTAGCTTCAAAAGGCCCTTTCATGGCTCTGGCAGCAGGCCCTTCAGGCGCTCCAGATAGGCCACCTGATCTAAGTACCATTGGTGGGCGTCTTAAGACCTTCGCCAACCAGTGGGACTCCTCCACTTCTGAGTTAGGGACACCATCAGGTTTGGCCTTGCCCTTGAATTTCAATCTACCCCCCCCAACTTCTTCATGCCATGCCCCCTCTCCAAGAACCACACTAAGCGCAGCCTCATGGATTCAGCAATTCAGCACCTACTTGACCTACAGGCCATCCAGCCTGTCCCTCAGTCTCAAAGAGGACAGGAATTCTATTCCCATTTATTTGTGGTCCCCAAACACTCGGGGGGATGGAGAGCGATTCTGGATTTAAAGCGGTTTAACCGCTATCTCGTATACTGCAAATTCAAAATGAACACATTTCAATCCATCTTGCTGGGCGTTAGACAGGGAGACTGGTTGTCATCCATTGACCTCTCAGAGGCATACCTATACATTCCAATCCGACCTTCTCATTACAAATATCTGTGTTTTTGTTACAATAACCTCCACTTTCAATATGTGGCTCTCCCATTTGGGTTGGCCTCTGCCCCCAGAACCTTCACCAAGGTCCTGGCCGCACTAGCTGCCCACCTCAGAACCCTCCCTGTGCGCCTCCACTGTTACCTGGATGATATCCTCATCCTATCAGATATGTAAATGACACCTTCATAATCTGGCCACACGGGAAAGAAAAACTGAACAACTTCCTCACACACCTCAACAGTCTACACCCCAAAATACAATTCACCATGGAAACAGAAGCTAACAACCAACTTCCCTTCCGAGATGTCTTGGTATACAAAAAATCCAATGGCTCCCTAGGACACACCATCTACCAGAAGAAAACATATACAAATCGCTATCTACATGCACTCTCACACCACCACCCAGCACAGATCAATTCTGTAGCTGAAACACTCATCTCCAGAACAAAATGCTTAGGCGACGAACAACACCTAGAGACCGAACTACACACTCTCACCGGCGTGCTGACAGCCAATGGATTCCAAAGAAAGAAGATCACCCACCTAATCCAAAAAGAAACCCCAACCAATATCCAAGACATAGAACAAGAGAATGGCAAAGCCCTCCTCCCATATATAAAAGGCACTACAGACAAAATCAGCAAGATCCTCCAAAAACACAACATTAAGACAGCATTCTGCACAAACAGAAAGATATCCACCATCCTAAGAAACCCTAAGGACAAAATCGAGTTAGAAAATCAAGGAGTATACGAAATCCCTTGCACTGCCTGCCCCACCACATACATTGGACAAACTAACAGAAGAATAAGTGCATGTATTGAAGAACATAAGAACTCAATCAAAAAGGAAAAACCGACCTCTTGCCTGGTCCAACACCTCAAAGCCACAGGACATGAGATTGACTTTAAAAATACCAGAACTATCACCAAAACCGAACACTTCAGCAGCAGAATAATCAGAGAAGCCATAGAGATAGAAAAACGCCCACACAGCATGAATAAACGAGATGATACCTCCCACCTACCAGCCATTTGGAAACCCACCCTCATGAACAGACGAGTAACTAACATGAAGAATGACACCAGACCCACACCCCTGAGAGCCACACAAGATGCCACCAACACACTTCCATATAGAAAGCAGACTCACACCCACACAGAAGATGAGACACAACCACGGACCAGAAGCCGCACTGCAGCTGCATCACTACCCACTTCAAACCCCTCTGAGCCATACATGAAGCAAACTGCCCCCCACCATGAAGATGCAGCACGACCATGAACTCGAAGCCAAACAGCAAGATCACAGCTCACCAGCTCAAATCCCCCAGCAACTAAGACTAACCTGAGCACAACCAAGCTCCCACCTGAACAGAACACGCCTCCAGCCAATCAGAACACAGCCAACCCCTCAACCAATCAGAACACAGCCAAACCCCCACCCAATCAGAACACAGCCAAGCCTCCACCTAATCAAGTCACACCCCCACTAGCAGTTAAAAGGAAGAAGCAGCTGCAAGCTCACATCACTCTGAGAAGCACAGAGCTGAAGACCAAGCCTGAAGATGATGAATGAGACTTCATCGAAATGTTGCCTAGATACTCCAATCTTACGCAGGAGAAAACCCGAATAACCAAAGATCCACATACAAATACCCGCGAGAACCTCAGAAAACATATATATATGTATGTATGTATGTATGTATGTATGTATTTATGTATATATATATTAGTAACTAATGTTGGGCTAGCCCCAATCAAATATTAGGATACAAAGCCATATTTAAACTGTAAAACTAAACACATTAAAAAAAATTAAAAAATTCTATGCTCAAAGAAGCATAAACTATCCCAAATGAGCTCTTTCCCAACAGAGCAAATTACAGAAAGAATAAAACCAAGCAGCTCTACTATAAAGTATAAACTAAACATATACTTAATAAAAACTTTTCAGAAGATGAGAAAAAAAACCTTACAGTAATTAATTAGTGCAACTCTAACTCTACTCTTAATTATTCATTCATTTATCTTTGTTAAGGTTTATGCCAAGTCAGTGATGAACCTAATTAGGGCCCCCATATGGTTGCTATGAAGATTGTGGGTAAGAAGCCATTGCTAAATTTTTAACCTTCTTTTCCAGTGCTTTCCAATTACAGTCTTTGCCTTCCCCCTGACAGCTTAACCTATTATCTTCATAAGAAGAATGATCAGAGTTGAAACAATCATTGGTTCACTATTGCTGTGAGTGTTAGCAGTTAAAACTATGTGACATCAATAATAAAGTTAACTCTATTCTCTTAGCAGTCACAACAAATGAATTCCAGAAAGATAGCTTTATTTTTCTTCAGTTTCCTACTAGCTGCAGATGTTAACTTCTTTCTGAAAGTGTGATATTTTGGCTTTTCCTCCATCCCATTTTAAAAGTATGTCCCCTGACCAGTCATTTTTGACTTTACTGTGTGGTGCTGATCTCTATTTATTAGCCAAGGAGATAGCATTATCCAGTCATTTCTGTGGTCATGTAGTTAGCATAACTATATGCCAAGGTCCTCGGTTACCCTTCCACTGAAATGGTACATATTTATCTACTCGCATTTGCCTGCTTTCAAAATGATAAGCGGGCAAAGCTGGAGCAAATAATGGAGCTCACCCCATTACATGGCATTCAGGTCTTGAACCCAAGCTGTCAGCTTTTCTGACCAGTTCAATATCCTTAAATGCTGAGCCATCAGGCTTTCCCATTCCCTCTAGCTAAATTAAAATTTGGTGCCTTGTGTCACATAATACTTTTTATGCAAACAGATAATAAAACTTCATCTCGAAAATGGAACACTCAGACATACATCCACCTGCATTCTTTTCCATCTTTTCATTGTGAAATAAGGAAATGGAATAGAAATATTAAATTTATATTATCCTTGTTGATTACTTATTTAGTCAGTTTGAATGGACATCATTTCATCAAGATTTTCTCTTAAGAATAATTTCTTAGAGCTGCTTCTGTCACCAATACTAGCATCTAGCTATCTTATTTTCTGCATTTCATTTTTCTAAACACAAGAAACTTCTCTAAACACTTTGCCTTTGCACTCTTGAGATGTAACATGGATAGTTGGATAGCTGAGGAGGCAGCCACTGGGAAATCCTACCAGTGGATGGAAAGGGCTTAACTAAAAGAAAACATAAAGGCTCTGATTATAGCAGCATAAGAATGCTAAGTATTTGATGCATAGAAGCATGATTTACTATACTAGATAGATCAAGGTGCTGACTATGTAGAAAGATATCTAAGACAGTCCAACACAGGATTGACAGGGTGTAAGATGCTGGCACTGAATGATACAACCAAATAACTGGTATTGTACATAGAATATCTAAACAGTCAGGAGTGAGATTCTACTGGTTTGGCCCAATTCTATGGAAATGGTTGTTACCGTTCCCGCTGGTTCAGAGAACCATTAAATCGGGCCTCTGGCTAGCGCTGCCCCTCTTCACCTGCTTCTCCACTGCCTGCCCATCAGTCCTTATCACGCATGCGCATGCATGTGCAACACTGCCTGCAGCCTGCTCTTGCATGTCCACCAGGCCAGCCATTGCAGCCTGCCTTCTGCTGCAGCCCTGCCTTTACTGATCTCCCTGGGTGAGTGCGGCTCTGCAAGCCCCAGTTGCCTTTCTCTACCACTTGCCTTTTGTTCCCACCACTGGTCACCTTCCCCCTCACATTTGCCTTTTGCTGCCACTGCTGGTTGCCTTCCCCCCCACTTGCCTTCCACCGAGGAACACATGGAGAGGCTTGTATAGGATCTGGCAAGGTCAGCAGCTGCTGCTCTCACCTGCTGCTGCACAGCGGAAAGTTTCCAAGTCCCCCTTCCCATTAGAAACGGTTCCTGGGCAAGCAGAGAAGCAAGCCAGGTTGAATCCTGCTTCTCTCTGCTTGCCCGGGAACTGTTTCCAATGAGGGGAGGGGCTTGGAAGCTTTCTGCTGTCCTGGGAAACTTTTGCTCTCTCCAAAACAGCAGCAGGTGATAGAAACAGCTGCTAACCTGGCTGGAGCCTCCACATATTCCTTCCTGCTTCTGTTGATGGAAGACAAGAGTTTCCCAGCACTGCGGAAAACTTCTAGATTCCCCCTCCCATTAGAAATGGCTCCTGGTCAAGCAGAGAAGCAAGCCAGTTTGAATCCTGATTTTCTCTGCTTGCCTGGGAGCTGTTTCCAATGGGGGGGAGATTCAGAAGCTTTCCGCTGTTTTGGGAAACTCTTGCTTTCCCAAAAACAGCAGTAGAAAGGAACACGTGGAGAGGCTCGTGTCAGTAAGGCATCCCTTGATTGAGTCCAGGACAGCTGATGGTGGCTGAGGGGAGCAGAACCTGGAAGCCCTGATGCACTACGTGTGCAGCCGCATGGATGGCGGGGGGGGGGGCAGACTGGTCCCAGAAACACTGATACTGCCAGAATCACCATTGCCACCTCACTGCTGCTGCATCCCCCACCCCCCACAAATATGTTGAACGTGAGCCCTAGGACAGATGACTGACTTCCTCAACTGCTGCTCCCACTGACTGTTTTCTGTGCCAAGAGTGGAGGAGAGAGAGAGAGAGAGAGAGAGAGAGAGAGAGAGAGAGAGAGAGAGAGAGAGAGAGAGAGAGAGAGAGAGAGAGAGAGCAGCCCTCTTGGCACAGAGCAAAGTCATGCATCTCCTTATTCCTCTCGCTGTGAGCAGTACCTTTAAACTTTTTTTAAAAGAAATTTTTATTTTTTATTACAAACATATACAAACAAAACATAAAACCATCTTTCAATTATATACATACAGTGTGTTAGATGGTTACAATCTTTTGTGCTAATCTTTTTCAGCCATGACTCACAAATTATATAAATTCTCACATTGTCAATCTAACATATGCTTATATATTTATCAGTTATTAATCATTCAACTGACTAACCAATTGTTCATCATTTTACACAAGTTATTCTAAATTTTATTGTAAGTTTATATTATACATTCATCCAATGGCTATTGATTTTTGTTATATATTCTATATCCTATTAGTTTTTTATTATGAAACTTCCTAATCTATTTCATTACCATGTCTTTTTATCTAACTATTGATAAAATAAATCCCATATCATATAAAATTGTTTGTCTTCTTGTTCTCTAATTTCCAATGTCAATTTACTCATTTCAGCACAGTCCATAATGTTCTTAATAACTTCCTCCTGCATAGGTATTTTTTCATTTTTCCAATTCTTAGCAAATACAATTCTAACCTCTGTTAAAACATTTACAATCAAATATTTTGATTCTTTATTGTATATTTCCAGTATAATTCCCAATAAAAATATCTCTGGTTTAAAGTCTATGTGTTGTTTTATCATTTTTTCCAATGATTGTGGATTATAGTCCAGTATCTTTTTGCATGTCCACCACATACGGTAATATGAACCAGATATCTGATGACATTTCCAACATTTGTCCGATTTATTCTTGAACATTCTCGCAATTCTTGTCAGGGGTAAATGCCACCTGTAAAACACCTCATACAAATTTTCTTTATAAGCAGTTGGCATTGTCATTTTGTAATTTTGAGACCACAATTTTTGCCATTTCTCTAAACCAAATTCCATTTCCAATTTTTTTCCCCCAAGCAATCATCGTTTCTTTAACTTGTTGTTCCTCTAATTTAAACTCTAACAAGTGTCCATAAAGTTTTTTGATTACCTTTTCATCAGTAACTATCAAAATTTTGTCTAAACCAATTAATATATCATAGAAATCTTAGCAGTACCTTTAAACTTAGCATACTACACAAACGAGGAGGAAGGGATGAGGCTGCTCGCAGAGAAAGGAATATGGGGAGACACACAACTTTTCTCTGCACTGAGTTGTTCTTGCCAGTGACTCCAGACTGTTTTGCCTAGCTAAGACTAGATCACAGGCCCCAAACTTGTTGGCTGGAGAATTCTGGGAGTTGAAGTCCACAAGTCTTAAAGTTGCCAAGTTTGGGGACCTCTGGACTAGATTATCAAGGAAGAGAGTAACATGCAGCAGATGTCTAGCAAAATTTAGTAATACTGCAGATTGGCTGTTTATATTGAAATCAGATGGAAGATAGTAAATTATTGAACAGTTTAGTCTGGTATTTATTTCGGTAGGCTGATTTTAGAAAGCTAAACAGAATCAGTAAGTACTTGACTGGGAAGCTAACACAAAATAGGGTCTGGGGAGGAATGAGGTTGGGAAGGAAAGAAGGAAGATAGGATAAGATAACTTTTATTGTCATTTTTGTTACTGTAAGTTCACTGGCACACATTAAAAGTAATATATCTATACCTATATCTATGGATCTTTGGTTATTCAAGTTTCTTCCGTGTAAAATTGGAAGTATCTAGGTGACATTTTGATGAAGTCTCATTCATCATCTTCAGGCTTGGGTCTTCAGGTTTGTGCTTATCAGAGTAGAGCTTGCAGCTGCTTCTTCCTTTTAACTGCTAGTGGGGGTGTGACTTGATTGGGTGGGGGCTGTGTTCTGATTAGCTGGGAGTGTGTTCTGTTCAGGTGGGGGCTTGGTTGTGCTCAGGTTAGTCTTAGTTGCTGGGTGTGAATCTTCTGTGTGGGTGTGAGTCTGCATTCTACGTGAAAGTGTGGTGGTAGCATCTTGTGTGGCCCTCATGCGTGTGGGTCTGGTGTCATTCTTCATGAAGATGAGAAGATGAGACACGACCATGGACCAGAAGCCATACCACAGTTGCATCACTACCCGCTTCAAACCCCTCCGACCCATACATGAAGCAAACTGACGCCCACCATGAAGATGTGGCAGACCAGGAACGCAAAGCCAAACAGCAGGATCACAGCTCACCAGCTCAAATCCCACAGCAACTAAGACTAACCTGAGCACAACCAAGCCCCCAGAACAGAACACCCCCCAACCAATCAGAACACAGCCAAACCCCCAAACAATGAGAACAACCCCCACCCAATCAGAACACAGTCAAGCCCCCACCCAATCAAGTCACACCCCCATTAGCAGTTAAAAGGAAGAAGCAGTTGCAAGCTCATATTATTCCAAGAAGCAAAAGCTGAAGACACAAGCCTGAAGATGATGAATGAGACTTCATCGAAACGTCACCTAGATACTTCCAATTTTACACGGGAGAAAACCCAAATAACCAAAAATTCGGATACAAATACCCGCAAAAACCTCAGAAAACAATATATATGTATGTATGTATGTATGTATGTATGTATGTATGGTATTCAGCTTTGTTCGGGTATTTTCCCACGTCATTGTAGTTGTGCTTTTAAAGTTGTAGCAACGTTTCGGCAGAATCTCATCTGCCATCATCAGGCTTCTGTATAGTGTTCATCTGTGAGTCAGACTTTTACAGCGATTTCAGATTTAAATTTGGGGCAGCCTATTGCTGTGTCAGAATGGTTTTTTCTTCATCCTGATTGGTTGGGAGTCTTGGTCTGTGTTTATTGGTCTTGGAGTTTGCTGTGTTCTGCTTGATTGGTGTTTCTAATATCTTTTGTCTGTTTTGGGGCTCTTTTTGTATCTTGATTGGCTGGCAACATTGTATTCCTTTATTGGAGGCCTTTAGTGCAGCTTGGCTCCGGGTAAATGGACAGCTATCATTTGTTAGGAAGCTAGGTTTCATCTGGGTGCCTGGTTGGGGTGTGTTTGAGCTGGAGGAATTAGGGGGAATCTGTTTGTATCCAGGTGCTTTTCTGGCTAGTGGTATGGAGATTTTTTTGTTTGTGAGTGAAGGTTCCAAATGATTGACAGTCTGGTGGAATCATCTCTTCTATTCATGCTTTCTGGTCTTTTTTCAATCTCTATAGCTTTTCTGATGATTCTGTGGCTGGGGTTTTCTATAGTGGCTAGGGTTTTGGTTCCATTGAAGTTGATGCTATGACCTGTGGCTTTCATGTGTTGGACTAGTGAGGAAGTGTGTTCCAGCTTTTTGACTGCATTTTTGTGTTCATCCAGGTGGGTACTTATTCTTCTATTGGTCTGTCCAATGTATGTGGCCGGGCATGATGCACAGGGGACTTCGTATATGCCTTGGTTTTCCAGGTCAATTTTAAGTTTGGTGTTTCTAAGGATGGCTGTTATTTTTCTGTCTGTTTTGAAGGCAGTCTTGATGTGATGCCTGTGTAGCATCTTGCTAATTTTGTCTGTAGTACCTCTTATGTAGGGCAGGACAGCTGTTCCATAGGTCTGTTCATCTTCTGGGTCTCTATTATGTCTCAGTGTGTTTTGGTGGATCAAGCCGGTGATTTTGCTTTTGTGGAAGCCGTTGGCTGTCAGTACTTTAGTCAGGGTGTATAGTTCAGACTTTATGTGTGTCTTGTCTGCCAGGTGTTTGGTTCTAGCAATTAGTGTTTTAGCCACGGAGTTTATCTGTGCTGGGTAATGGTGGGATTGGGTGTTGAGGTAGCGGTTGGTGTGTGTTTTGTTCTGGTATACAGTGTGTCCTAGTGTGCCATCTGTTTTTTTGTAGATTAGTACATCTAGGAATGGTAGTTGTTTGTTTGTTTCCATTTCCATAGTGAACTTGATTTTGGGATGTGTGCTGTTTAGGTGTGTTAGGAAATTGTTTAGGTTTTCTTTTCCATGGGGCCAAATCACAAATGTGTCATCGATGTATCTTAACCATAGTTTGGGTTTGAGGATGACATTGGCCAGGGCTCTGGATTTGAATTCTTCCATGAACAGGTTTGCAATGACGGGTGACAGTGGTGATCCCATAGGAGCTCCTTCAATTTAATAAATAAAATAAAAGTCTGACTCACAAATGAACACTATACAGAAGCCTGATGATGGCAGATGAGATTCTGCTGAAACGTTGCTACAATTTTAAAAGTACAACTACAATGATGTGGGAAAATACCCAAACATAGCTGAATACCATACATGTAAGTACCCGTGAAAACTTAAGAAATTCAGCTTTGTTCGGTTATTTTCCCACGTGGTGCTTTTAAAGTTGTAGCAACGTTTCAGCAGAATCTCATCTGCCATCATCAGGCTTCTGTATGGTGTTTGTCTGTGAGTCAGACTTTTGCAGTGGTTTCAATCTGAAACCACTGCAAAAGTCTGACTCACAGACAAACACCATACAGAAGCCTGATGATGGCAGATGAGATTCTGCTGAAACGTTGCTACAACTTTAAAAGCACCACGTGGGATATATATATATATATATATATATATATATATATATATATATATATATATATATATATATATATATATACTTAAGTTTTTGCGGGTACTTACATGTATGGTATTCAGCTTTGTTCGGGTATTTCCCACGTCATTGTAGTTGTGCCTTTAAAGTTGTAGCAACGTTTCGGCAGAATCTCATCTGCCATCACACACACACACACACACACACAATCACTGCCCATTTTGAATACATGGCAGAGAGGAAGAAAGAATATTGGATACATATACACAAATGTGTGTGAAAAAACGTCAAAAAAATAGGATGATAAAAAACAGCTTCCAATCTTAGCAGTTGTAGATGAGAGAGAGAAAGAGAAATGAGAAACAGAGAGAGGGAGAAAGAGAAATGAGGAAGAAAGAGGAAGAGATGAGAGAGAGAGAGATGAGAAAGTGTGGGAGAAAGAAAGAAAGAAAGAAAGAAAGAAAGAAAGAAAGAAAGAAAGAAAGAAAGAAAGAAAGAAAGAAAGAAAGAAAGAAAGAAAGGGAGATACTTGTTTAAAAGAAAATAGAAAAATCGCTCTTTGAGTGTTTAAGGTTGCAGACCCCTGGGTTAGGCAAGCACCACGGTTATTAAATAAACCTTGTGATCATTAATAAACACTGGTTGTTAAACAAGTCCATTTTCTCCAATGGGCATTTTTAACCAGAAACCAGAAGGAATTGTTGGAAACTGGCAAAAAACATAGAAAACTTCAATCACAAGACTGTGTGGGATGTTATAACTGGTCATAAGTGTGTGTGTGTGTGTGTGTGTGTGTATGTATGGCTGTCAAAACACCAAAAACAGGTCAAGTAGCTTTGGGGAGATCAGTCGTAAATTAGAACACTTGCTAAGCAACTGGCCATTAAACAAGGATCCACTTATATTTGGTTTGCCAGTCACATGGCCACTTAGCTATGCCCACCCCAGTCACATGACCACCTACCCACACCCACCCAGTCACATGACCACCTAGCCATGCCCAATCAGCAAACCATACCCAGTCACATGACCAAGCCACACCCACAAATTAGGTCATGCCCACAGAACCGGTTATTAAGAAATTTGAATCCCACCCCTGTGTATGGGCTAGATCGGTGATGGCTAATCTTTTTGGGTTCCTGTGCCAAAAATTGCGCGCATGTCTGCACGCTCATGTGCCAGCACCCAGAAAGCAATGCGCGCCGCCCACACCCCCTACACATGCATGCACAATCCCCACCCACCCTCCCTCACCACCCCCTTACCTGCAATGCACCAGATGATTTTGGGCCGGTTTGAGGCCTTTTTCGGTATCCCAGAGACTTAAGAAAGGCTTCTGCAGGCTTTGCATTTCATCCCTTCTGGTATTTTTGGAAAAACAGGAAGTGATGAAACCGGCCTAGTTTTCAGCCTACAAAGTCTGCAGAAGTCTTCCTCAAGACTCTGGGAGGCTGAAAAAGGCCTCAAACTGGCAGAAAATCAGCTGTGAGGAATGCAGTGAAGTAAGTTTGCCTGCAGCTCATATGCCAGCACAAATGGCTCTGCGTGCCACCTGTGGCATACGTGCCATAGGTTTGCCATCATGGCGCTAGATCCTCCCAAGTCCAGTTGGGAGATCCCAATGAAAGTCATTGAGAATAACAAAGCTAAGATCATGTGGGATTTTCAACAGTTTCCAGGAATAACATCAGAGTTCTCTGTGCAGAAGAATTATTATGCTGGGAATAGCATAATAATGTGCACAGCTCCAAAACTTTCAGGCTTCTGGTAGAGAATGCAAGACACCCACAGGGATAAAAAGGGAACAGATAGAGCTGAATCAATGTCTATGTGTAAAATAATACTTGTAACAAGGTAATTTATTTACATTCTTCCTGTCAAATTGGAATCTTCTTGAATGAGAAGTGAAACATCTTCCAAGAAAAACCAGAAAGTCCGGTTGCCTCTTGAAAAATCACCTTTGGGACAACTATGACCTGGGTGACTGAGAATCTCCATAGATATTTCTCAATAGATAATTTCTTTAGTAAGGATATTTCAGCAGGTTTCTTTTTTAAAATTTAATGTTAGCAATTATATATTAATAACATATCACCTGTAGTATGTAGTTTATCATCAATGTATTTGAGGTAACCCAATCTTTTCAATTTGCATATGGAAGAAGCACTTGAAATTAACATAATTATCTCTTGGTCTATAGGAGATTAATGGTTCTTTAATTAGATTTTAAGGTATTTCACTGGAGTAATAAATAATTCACAATGTAAAGAACATATTTTCTAAAGCTGTAAAAATAGCTTCAGCCTGAGATCAGCAATAAATTTAGAGAATATTTCCCAGAAATTTACAGGCTCATTTTATAAGGAGCTTTCCTCTCTTACTCCTTACAAGCAAGTGTAGTTCAGTACATTTCTAAAATGTATCTTTATTATATACATAGTCACTGAATCATTAGTCACAAATATTGTTAATTATTAATGGCAGATATCTTAATATGCTTATTAGTCATTGATTTATGAGATCTACAGCCAAGTAGAGAGTTTTTAAAGAAAATTCCTAGATTTTAAACTTGTGATAATATATTAGACAGACAATATGTTTTAATGTTTCCATCTGATGATGGTAGACAAAGCAGTGACAGTGATTTTCCATTTCTGTTTGCTCATCAACCGGATAGTTGGAAAAGCTACCGAAAATAAATAATTCAGTGCTAATTTTTCAGTACTAAATGAAATAAACACACACACACACACACACACACACACAGAGAGAGAGAGAGAGAGAGAGAGAGAGAGAGAGAGAGAGAGAGAGAGAGAGAGAGAGCATGAGTTTAAAAGATGTTGAAGAAGCAGTTACTAACAGACAATGTTACTATTTCTATTGTCTCATGAACTCAAAACTCAAAAGTAATTGAACCTTGAACAATAATCCCCATCCACCATGAGTCTTCTCAAGATACAATATTTCTAATTCCCCCATTCATAGGTCTTCATTCAAAATCCATCTCCCCTCCCCATTTCTCTGAATCCTAAAAGTGTGGGGTATAGAACTAGGTACAATATTGAAAAGTTATTTCTTGCAATTTCCACACTTTTATTTATGTTGTTACTCCTAAAAAATTTTTTAATTTTTTAACCCACATTATCTGAGGTGGTATTCAGTGAGTTCTGACCAGTTCTGGAGAACCGGTAGCAGAAATTTTGAGTAGTTTGGAGAACTGGCAAATACCACCTCTGACTGGAAATTTACAGTATCCTTCCCCTGCCATGCCCACCAAGCCATGCCCTTAACCAGTAGTAAAAAAAATTGTATCCCACCACTGCACATTATACCGTTGACTTATAATCAATATGCAATGCATTATTTTTCCAAGATTTATTTATTTTCTGTGCCTTTAGGCTGCCTTAGTTATGAACAGATTTTTGCACAGTATATAAACACACATTAATGGCAAACATACATATAAAAGCATTCAGTAAAAAAAAATCTTTTCAATTTTTACAGTAATAAGAATTTGTTACTACATATTCCCCATCTTATGCGTATACATTTTATTTCTGTTATATTTGCAAAGATTCTTGTCTATTAAATTTCATTTTGTTATTTTTAGCCCATTCCTCAATTAGTTAAGATGAATTTTTTTCAGTGTCATTGCTCTTTGTTAGACTGTTAGCTAATCTCATCCAATTTTGTATCATCTGTACATTTGGTAAACTTTTTCTATGCTTCTTCATTCAAACTATTAATTAAATAAGAAAAACAAAGATTCCAAAACTGGCAATTCACTAAATATTGTGACTTTTTAAAATCAGCATGGAACCCCAGATGTTTGCAAAGATAAAACTAAGCTCTAAAATACTGTAAATTGTTATTGGCACATTAAAATGTGACAGTAATCAAGAAATTTAGCTGGCTGTGAGGCACCGGAGGAGGTAATTTTTAAAAGATGGCATTTAATGAGGCATTACTCTCACAAATGGGGCATTACTCTCACAAATGGGGCCTGTGATTAACAAGTATCTGATGCAATTCATAGGATAGTCTCTTTTATGTTAATTCAGAGTTCACAGCGTATCCAAGCAGCAAAAAAGGCTTACTCAACTAGTGACTTTTAATGGGATGTATTGAACTAAAATAGAACAAAAACATTAAAATTCTGGTACCCCAAACTGTAACATCGTCTTGAATTAATGGCAAGTTGTTCATCTAAATTGGATTTATTACTGCTTTACCCTTATCTGGTTGTCACAGAAGTTCCCAACAATAAATGTTATTAGGCTGTCACCCTCTAGAATTTGCTCCAGTTCGACTGAAACTGTCCACTGCATATTTATCAAATACTAGCTGTGAAGTTTTATTAGTATGTATCCTTAAAGAGAAGAAGTCAAAGTAATAAGAAATGCATCTATGTAGCTTTTTCCCCTTGAATTTAAACTACAAAAACAGAAATGAAAAATTGAGTCTAACATTAAGCTAATATAGTAGTTCTACTTCTATTATTATTCTACTTCTCTGCTTGTTACATGCTGATAGTGAATCAGCAAAATGATGATCATGTGTTTTGAGTTTGGCGCACTGAGAAGAAGAGGTGGGGGCAATATAAAGCTTAACTGGCTTTATTGTTAACTTGTAGAAAGCTGCGGCAGCAGCTGAGAGAAAGAGAGAGAGAGACAGCTGATTCTGTTTGACAGCTCCTTTTATACAGAGCTGTAAAACGTTGCAGCCAATCAGGAGTTTCTCCGGCTCCCGCTTAAACAGCGGACCAGAATGAGGACTTGCTGGTCACAATACTGTGACTCTGATATGGTAACTGTGATAAATATATGCTAGTTGTGATGCACCTGAATGATGATCCCATGGCCATGGACATTGCAACATTTGTAAGTGCAAAGATTGGTTAAAAATCTATTCCTTCACATATTGTATTTTAGAACAGTTGTTAACAGTAATTCAATAGAGATAACTCCCTGTAATTGTAATCAATGACAGCCAAATCTGTCTCTGTTCCAGAGAGAGAAGGGGACAGACAGACAGAGAGATGAAAGAGCCATAGAAAATGCCAAACAAATGATTCTGTCAACTTTGGCTCTGGCAAAACTAGTAAAAATGACTGGGATTCCTGAGAAGGGGATTACAGCTGAGCCCTTTGAAGCAAGGAGAAGCAGATGGGAATGCAGTCCCCCTTCTCTGCTACCTAGAGGGAGAATTAGCCCAAGGCTGCTGCTGGTGGTTCCTTCACATAACAGGCAAGCTACCCAAGGGAGGCAGCTTCTCCCCTCCCTCCAAACCAGAGCTGAAAGAGACTGCCAAACACACCAAGCGCAAAAACACAGGGCCCAACATGGCAAGGAGGAGCAAGACCGAACGAACCACCACGATTCAGGGGAAAATTCAATGGAGACTATATCAACTGGCTCTATTCCTTGACTCTTCTAGAGTCCACTAGAGCACTATGGCCACCTCTACCCATCACATAGAGCCATGGTGGATACCATCACCGGAGGGCTATAGAGAGAAGCAAAGCAATGGCTAGCAACTGGCATAATAGGAGAGCCCCCCCCCAATTGCAAGACATCAATTATTTTCTTTAAGAGCTAGAAGCCAGATTTGAGGAGGTGGAGGAGGATCCATACACAGAGGATGAGCTCCAAAACATAAAACAGAGGGGGCAACCCATTAAGGAACACATCTGTGAGTTCAGAAGAGTCATGGGGAAACTACCCCCTTTGCCGGAATGGCTATTAGTTCACTTTTTCAGAATGAGCCTGGACATTGCCCAGGTAACTGCCTATCTGGACATTCCAAACAAAGTCTGAATGGTTCCAAGTGGCCATAAAAGTTGACTGCAGGTTGTGGGCAAATGACATGTGGAAGCAACTGGATACTGAAAGAGAGGCCAATCAGATCAAAGACCATCCAGTCAACAAGAGGTCACGGTAGCACAGCCAGTCCTAAAATAAACTCTCCCACGAAGCCAGTTGAAATGCTACAGATGCAGAGGGATGGGCCACATTGCCTTGGCATGTGCAACCCCAGCTCTGAAAACCAAACCAGTGCCACCATCC
Source organism: Hydrophis major (assembly GCA_033807585.1). Classification (NCBI taxonomy): domain Eukaryota; kingdom Metazoa; phylum Chordata; class Lepidosauria; order Squamata; family Elapidae; genus Hydrophis; species Hydrophis major. The sequence continues at coordinate 91,362,369 of CM066343.1, read as the reverse complement.
AGGATGTAAATGGAATGAGGACCCAGGCATGCTGCCAACACATCCCAAAAAGCCCTCCAGGCCATAGAGGTCACTCCTAAACCAGTTGAAGAAGGGGGGACTCCAGCCAATGACAACCAATCACCAGATTCTTATGACAGTGAGGACGATGGTGAAGATGATCGGTGAGTGAATCAATCCACTCCTTCATCCTCCCTATATATGCCTCATAGCCTCAAAGACAGGGTGTTGAGCCCAAAATTGACATATGTGTAGCTATTTTAGTTAGGCTTAGCATATATTCTTTTTCTTTGGCAGTCATGGGGGAAGGGTTTTGGGTTTGCCACATTCCTAAGAGTGGAGAAGTAGAGATAGGGAGAGTTGTTTAGGCTAGGTCATTCTTCTTCCCATGGGAAAATGAGCTAACCGTGTTCAGGAAATTTATGACATCAAGCAGTGGTGAATTACTTCTATTGGAGAATGCAACTTTTGGGGGTTGTTTCTAACTTCTGATAATGTGAAGTAATTCCGGGTTGTGTCAGATCTGAAATTACCACAGACTTTGCCAATTTGATGCTTTCCTAAATAAAAGAAATTGTTTTGAAAGATGGACTTTGCTCTTTTCTTTTTAAATGGATTTCATCATTTGGAAACCTGGCATTATTCTGGATCTCATAAAAAACCATAATCCCAGAAAGGGGTTGTTATTCAGGGTCCTAAGCCCTGGCTGTTCACCTGGAGCATTGCGTACCAGCAAAGGCTCAGGGGAGATGGCAGAAGGACGGAATCCAGGGGAACTGGAACATGAGTGCAAATTCTGTGTTAAGTTGCCAGTTGAGCAGCAGGCCTCCCAAAGAATTCCCCAGGAGACCATCATAGTAATGGTGGTCATGGAGGATATTGCACATCAGCTAGGGGCCTGCCTGAAATCCCCAAGTGAATGGTCTGGAAGCACAAGTATTTAATGGATGGAAAGGGACCTGCTTGGCCAAGCAACCCTTTCTGACCCACTCATTGATCAGCCATTAACTGCAGCCAGAGAGTCTTGAGCCATGATCTTAGAGTGGAGAGCAGCAACTGGACCTATAGGATCAATGGGAGAAAACAAGGAGCCGGCTGAATGGCAGTACCAAATGGCAATGTGCAGCCAAACCTTTGAGGATCTACCTGACCAGTTGGAACAGCTTGTGATCAGATGTGAAGGCAGAGGCCAGTAAAGGAGGCAAATTCCCACCCGGAGAAATTGTGAAACCCGAGCTTCCAGCCCATCAATTTTTGGTTTAACCCAGTTGTTGGGAGAATTTTCTCCTCCCAGAAGAGGGCGATGTACTGCTGTGGGAGATCTTCCACCATTTTACCATTCATCGCCGAGAGTGGAACAGAGAGGGGTGAGTAGAAGGGGGAGTCCACAAAGAATCCATTGAACAATAACAAGTTAGATGACTTCCTAAGAGAGCTCCGATCACATTTTGAGGATTCTTCCTGAGCACAAGAAGCAGAAGCTGAAATAAAAAGCACCAGGCAGAAGGGTAGACCCACGAAGGAATTGGTGCTTGAGTTTAAAGACCTGGCCACTAATCTCAGGCATTGATCTCAAAGAATACTTGTGCACTATTTCCACGAAAGTCTGGATGAGGAGTTGTTGAAAATCTGCCTGTGCCATGGGCTGCTGAGGATAGAATCTACGAATAGTACAGGATGGCAATAACAATGGACAACGCACTCAGACAGCACTGGAAAAGCAATGCTGAGATACAATCCAAAAGGCAATTCACACAATGCTCAGTTTTACACCAACAGCATCCCCCCTGACCTCCATGAAATATTTCCGTTGTGGGCAGCAAGGGCATTGAGCATTGGAATGCTTAGCATCAGCCCCAGTACCTCAAGGGAGAGAACCCGTTCCCCTAAATGGAAAAAGGCACTGAGAAAACCTCTGAGAAAAAAGGAAATTTGTACGCCAAGCCATCGAGGTCCCCAACCCCCAATACCCAACAGGGGAGGGAACTCTGGCAGCAAGAGTACCCATTGTGCAAGATGCAGACAGTGAAGAAGATGACCCGATGGTAAGTAGAGCCTTCTACCTTTTAAAATTGAAGGGGCATTGACTGTTACTCGCACAGGCATAGAAAGGCCCATAGACATTATCACTGACACTGGCAGTTCACGGTGCTTTATCAATCCCAAGACTATGCATAGATTAGGTATAGAAACTAAAATGTTAATTACCTCCATTTGATTCCAATGAGTGAATAGATCCATGATAGGGGGAAGTCCAGCTACACAAGTCACTGGAAAAGTAAAACTAACCATAAGGGAATACTGGGAAATAATCCAGTTCATAGTAATTCAAATAATCCAGGAAATAATCCAGTTCATAGTAGTTCAAAAGATGAGTTATGCCTTATCAAAGGCATCTTGGGGAAAGAGTGGAAAAATCCAGGCTGACCACTTCATAGCTAAATTCCATTCAGACAACACAAACAAGCCTGGGGGGAATAGCAACCTTAAAATCTATACCTGTACTCAAACTGTCTTTGCTTTGCATAGGTCACCTTCAAGAAGTGAGAGGAGCTAAATGTCAACTCGCAAAGCATTCCTGACCTGCTTTCGAGTTGCCATAGGCTAGGGGGATGGGAAAGTGAACTTCACAGCTGCATCAAAGTATGTCAGTCAAAAGAAGTCACATTCTAACCAATACGCTGAGGTCGTCTTCACAGGAACCCACTGTGTCTGGACGGAGTGACTTTTACAACCCACAAAATTGCTTTGTTGGGGAATGTAACTGATGCTACATATTGGGGGGGGGGAAACAGGGTCAGAGGCAAAGAGTGGATTAATTGAGGTCAGCGTTGGCTCCACCTGGTCTGTGCTGGCATGAAGCTACTAATAAATAACTGGATTTCTTTTGAAGCTTGGCTTGAGGCTCATGATTTAATTAGGGCATCTGTCAGAATCCTGATAGATTCATTATGTACCATCAAGTCCTCAGGGTCAAAATTGCCATATCATGTTGCTTTCATGTGACATTTCGTTATGTTTTTTCCCTTTGTGGAACTGGGATGGGCGTGGCCTGCAAATGACACATCTAGCTGTCAGTTTGACACCCCTGAAAAGTCAGTCTAAATTCTTAGCCACCACACTATTTTTTAAAAAATTTCTATCATGATGCTTCATGTCTTCTAATGATGCATTCTGTCATCACTGTAATAAAATCTATCTACCTTTCTGCTGGTTGTTTTCCGTTTCTCTGCAATTCATTCCTGACTCACAAACATTAAATCAATACTGCAAATCTTTTAGCTAATTAGCTAAATATTTTGTTGCTAGTTTGAGATAATCACTATTATTAAATTAAAAGAGAAAACATAGCCAAGCAATCTTTGCTTTCAAATTTGTTATTAAAATAACAATGACACCTTTTGCAACTCAGTCAGAATACCTTATGCCACCAGACTTGAAATTCTAGACCTAGAAAACCTAGAACTACGCCGCCTTCGGTCTGATCTTAGTATATAAAATTATATATTGCAATGTCCTACCTGTCAATGAATACTTCAGCTTCAACCATAACAATACAAAAGCACGCGATAGATACAAACCCAAGGTTAATCGCACCAAACTTGATTGCAGAAAATACGACTTCAGCAACAGAGTGGTCAATGTTTGGAATACTCTTCCTGATTCTGTGGTTTCTTCCCCAAACCCCAAAAACTTTAATCTTAGACTGTCTACTATTGACCTCACCCTCTTCCTAAGAGGCCTGTAGGGGGCATGCATAAGCACACCAATTGCACCTACCGTCCCTGTCCTATTGTTTCTTTTTATTTTTCTTACAAGTATCCATCTCATGTATTCCAAACTATGTTTATTCTTATACCTGTATCTAGTAAGCAATTGACAAATCAAATAAATAAATAAATAACACTTTACCTGGAACAGCTTACATCCTATGGATAATACCTTTAACAACACCAAGCAGCAACATCTGCCTATCCTAGATTCTTGGAAAAAAACTCAATAGAAGGATAAAAATGACAAATCCAGTCTAAGCATCTGGCTAACTGTTCAACCAACCATAACAAATACCACTGTAATAAACTTACACTATTATCAAAATCTTCCTTGGCACTCATAATCACCTTAAAGGAGATTTACATAATGCCCAATATTCACATAGAGCTTTTAAATTATTCACAATAATTTAAAATAAACTGTAATTAACAGCCACTGTCAGGTTGTGTACTTTAATATTTAATAGCAACATATTCTTTTCTCCAATCAGTAGTTTTGCTAAAATTATAGTGCAAAATTCCAAATTTTAGTGGAAGAAAATAAGCTCTGTTAAGATGAAGATGATCAAGCAGTGATGCCATGAGTAATTGCCATTTTCCATTCCAAAATGTGTATCTTTTTGAAAATATTTTGGATGTGAAAGAACATTTATTTCCCAAAAATACATGTAAGAAATGAATACTATACATCTTTCTAGTAAGGAGCTTCCTTATTCCTGCCCTTTTTAATTAGAGAAAGAGAATAAAATTAAAAGCAGATCTCAAAGTAAGATGTTTGTAATTAAAGGGCTCACAATTTTAAAATCATGAAACCCTTAATTTTAATACTGTTCCACTAGGTAAGCTTCTGGGTTTAATTATATTTTACACTTTTATGAATATTGCATTTCGGGCAACATTGTACAGTAAAAATTCAGTAAAGAGAACAATTCTCCTTTTCCACACAAACAAAACAAGTCCTTAATTCAAGCTTTAACAATAGAGCGGAGAGGGAGAATAGTGAAGAGTGAGGAAAGAAGAAAATGGCTCTAAGTCTATACTTTAGAGTCATTAACCTCTCTCAATCTCTTGGGTTTGAAGTATGCAAACAAAATAGGCATCAAATGATACTTCTTACAGACCTTATTATAAAATGTCTTAAAAAGGCTAATTTTCATAAGTTCTCAATAACAAGAAATACAATATGGGAAAAGGAGAACAAAAGCAAAAAAAATAAATTATATGGTTCTTCGTATTATCAATCTTCTCTTTGCACTCTTTATAAATACATGTGACCAATTTAAATATATACTTTCAGCAACATCACACATAGATATGCACATTCACACAGACATAATAAAAAAATCCAACTTGCAATTTTCCTCTTATAATCTTAAAAGTGTTGTACATACTTAAAGAGGATCTGCTAGTTACATATTAAGAAACTGTTCTTTTCAAGGACTACATATTTCTCAGTGATCTATAATCTTGCATGTAGAAGGAATACTCATGGTTTTATTTAGATTCATAGTGAAAGCTGATATTTTGGGGTTGTTCACAGCATAAAATTGGAAATAAAAATATTATATAAAGATATTTAAAGCTATCAAAATTACAATATGACAATACTATTAACCAATCAAAGGCAACAGCAAGGATTTATGCAAAAAAAAGAGGAAGGAAGAGAGGCCAACATTCCTGAATAAAGTGATCCTTAACATATACATAAAAGATTGCAACTAATTGATCAGGTTAAAGCATTCTGTGAAAATGTTATCTGAACAGCTTAATCCAGAAAGTATTTTGGGGTATATATGATTGAATAAAATATTGTTTGATAACAATGGGACCTTGGGAAAGGGAATCTATCCATTTGTCCAACCAATAATTCTTTGTCTTAATTTCCTCAAAATTTTGCTTATTCCTCTTATTTTTGGATGATATGTGTATGTGCTGATTTTTTCCATTACATATTCTAGATTACTTGAATAATGATTGAATGAAAAAGTGTTAGTTTTTATTCTATTTCATTCAGATATTGTACAATCCTGAGTTTCAAATATACCCTTGCAGACTTAGATAAACAATTAAATAAATAACAACAAGGAAGAAATACCACAAACAAAAGAATATACATCAGAATCCACTGTCTTAGAAGTAAACGTACAATTTCAATTGTTTTTTAAATTCATGGGAAGACATATTTCTCAGTGAAGAATGAATTTTAAAGAAAGTAACTCATAGGGGCACCTATTGCTAATATCCATCTCTTTAAATACAAAAGAAAAACATTCAGGAACTGAAATTTTACCTGAGATTTACAAAACTGCATTTGTAACTATATTCACCAAGTTACAATGGTTGCCTATGAATAAATACAAAAGAAAAAATAAAATCTTTTAATGCATTTCTATATCAAAATGCAAGGCATAGTTTTAGAACAAATTATTAGAGCATAATTATATGGGTCTTGTATATATTCTTCAAAGAATGATAAGATACATTTTTTAGTTTAGTATTCTACAAAGTATGGCAGCTTCCAAGCATGATTTTCAACAAACCAACCAAACTGTATCTCTCATATGAGGCCTTTCATCAGTAGTATGGAATCATCTAATAAGTAGACATTTTTAGAGTGGTTGGTTCTAGAGGCCTGTTAATATGTTAAAGCTCAAATTAATTTTGCCTCTGTATGTCTATACTGTTGTTATTCTAAAATGTTAGCACAACTTTCAACATGAATATGGTGTTCAGGGCTCTTCTATCTTGTTCATCAATTAATGAATGAAGAGAAACTGGAAATGGCCTAAAAAGAAAGCATACAAATCAATCAGCTCCTGAATCACTGGTGGGATTCAAAAATGTTTATTATCGGTTCTGTGGGTGTGGCTTGGTGGGCGTGGTGTGGAAATGATACTGTAAAATCTCCAGTCAGAGGTGATATTTACCGGTTCCCTGAACTAAAATTTCCACTACCTGTTCTCCAGAACTGGTCAGAACATGCTGAATACCACCTCTGTCCTAAACGCCTCCAACCACTTTGCCAATAATAGCCTTAGGAGATGCCTGTAATTTCTTCTCTGCATCACAGTAAATTGTTATATCTGTGAGATTTCTACTTTTCCTTTATATTTTATATGAGTGTATATCTACCCTAATGAATACATGTAGACAACATATGAACCATTCTAGGTTACATGACTGGAAAGAAGGGGTGGCAGTATTTCAAGTCACTGCCCCATTTTTTAATTATAGAATTGCATTGGGATATTTTTTTTCTTTGCAGCCCTACAGTATCATGATCTTACATTTTTAGACTGGATCATTATCTCATTTCTACTCAATTTGAGGCTGTTTTATTCAGTTTTCAGAATGCTATGCTAATGATAGATGGATGGAAGACAAAGTCCTGAGCTCTCTGGAGCAATTCCTTTCCAAAATTCCAATGTATGCTGATTTGGGACCTTACTCCTATTTTTCCCATCTGGAAGGGGTGCAATCTAAATACCTAAGAGCCATATTTCAGATAGTACATTGCATCCCAAATGCAGTTCTAAGGATGGAAACAGGAGTAGCCAAAATAAAAACAGGTGCATGGACATACATTTTTGCACATTGGTTAAGACTATTCTTTTGCCCCACAAATTAAATATCTCTCCTTATAGAAGGACAATTTCAAATTAGTATGGATCAGGACCATCTCACAAAAACTCCACTATCTTGGTTCTCCAGGGAAGTGCTTATAATGATGAGTATGACGATGTGCTTGTTAGGGATAACATTGGTTACCTAACTTAGTTTGGGTAAAAATAATATATAAACTATGTTAGTGAGTTTAAGTGTATGTATCACTTTAACTGAAAAACATGTATTTTGTGTGCGGTTGTAAAATCACCATAAGAGGAAGCAAGAGAGCTTACTGTTTGCTGGTTTTTACTGGATAGCTGACAAAGTTGGATTGATGGTGATAACTGCGTGTGTTTCCCTGCTGTTGCTGAAACGAAGAAAAGGGGTTTGATTTTCTTCATATCTCTGACTGCAAAAGAGATATATTGTGTTGTGAATCAATAAATGCTTAATAAAGATCATTAAGAGCTTGAAGTAAAGTGCAGGGTTCAGGCCCTGCACTTCTGATTGGCCGATAATAGCGATATCAGATTGGTCCATTCAGGAGAATCTGATTGGCTATTAAAGAGCCTCTTCCATTGGTTAATGGAGCTAGCGCTCCCTGTGTTTTCATTGGTTAAACAAGTTAAGAGTTGCCTATATAAAGGGGCCCATTGTGGCCATCGGTTCAGCTGTTTTCACATGTAAATAAAGAGTTTGAAGTTCACTGTTTTACCAGCTCGTCTCCATCCTTGCACCCATGCTCAGAACTTAACACTGGCGATGAGGATGGGATGTGGAGACATCAGAGTTTGCTGAACAACGAAGAACCATAACCGAGCACGTGGCTGAATGCACCAACGGCGGAACCATGTCCGGCAGCGTCATACCACCCGCTCCATTCAACATGGCACAAGAAGACTGGGACTCATATATGGATCGCTTCCAGATGTTTCTGGAAACCAACAATTTAAAAGATGCCACTACCGGAAAGAAACGAGCGGTATTTCTAACTCATTGCGGGCCAACCGTATTCAAGATGGCCAAGGCACTAGCAAAACCGGCAGAAGTAAAGTCTATGGACTGGGACATCCTCGAACCACTACTAAGGGCTCACTATGCACAGACCCTGCCAATGCTCGTGAGAAGGCATGAATTCTATCAGAGAAGTCAGCGGAAGGACGAAAGCGTTGCTGACTTCATTGCGGATCTCCGGAATCTGGGAGGCCTATGCGAGTTTACCGATTTAGAAGAAGCCCTAAGAGATCGCATTGTTCTGGGATTAGATGCACCAGGCACTCAGAGTAAATTAATGGCAAAGGACGATATCACCCTTAAAGACGCCATAGCAAAAGCTACTGCAGCAGAAGCAACCAGGAAGTTGGCTGCCCAAATGCGCCGCACACATGCACCAGTTCGCCAACGGGCCAGCGACATTTCACCTCAGTCAGAAGGAAAGCTGAAAACGGCCCATCACGAGGACCTCGACTTGTCGTCAGACAGCGATGAGGAAGAGGTCCATCGACTTCGGTCCGAATGGGACCAACGCCAGAAATCACAGTACCAATGCACCGGGTGTGGAGCACACCACCCCTGGTCAGAATGCAAATTCCTCGACGTGCTCTGCCATGTGTGCGGGAAAAGAGGCCATATAGGACGGGTCTGTCGAAGCGAGCCAGGACCCAGCCAGCCCTCAAGGGGGGCTAACTATCGCAAACCGACGGGAAATCATCCCGTGAAGCGAGAACCCGTGAACCACCAATGGAACAACCACTCCTACAGAAACAAAAACCTAAACCACCCAACGAAGCGAGAAGAAGCTCACCAAACGATCACGATCAGTCACGCCTCGTCACTGGATGCCAAGAAGATCCGAGTGAAAGTGGCCATCGAAAACCAGCCCTGCCTGATGGAAGTCAATTCAGGATCATCCCTCTCGATGGTTTCCTGGAAAACCCTCAAGCAGCTCATCCCCACTATCCGTAAGCAAGATCTCCGGTTCCAAAGATTTATACTTAAGGACTATCAAGGAAATCGAATTCCGGTTGTTGGATCCAGCTGAGTACGGGTTTCGTTTAAGAACCGTACAGCATTTTTACCCCTGACTGTAATCGACAAGGATCGGCCTAGTTTGTTAGGCCTCCAATGATTCGCTCCACTTGGAATTGAAGTGGCCGGCATTCACCGAACCTACAGCAGTGATTGGGAAGAAGGCCTTGTCCACGAATTCCAGCACATCTTCATGGAAAAATTAGGCGAGTACAAGGGGACCCCGATATCATTTAACCTCAATCCCGAAATAGCTCCCATCCGCCTTAAGCCTCGTTGAGTTCCCTTTGCCCTTAAACCAAAGATTGACGAGCAGCTTGATAAATTAATAGCCCAGGGAGTGCTAGAACCAATCGACCACTCTCCCTGGGAAACCCCAATTGTAACGCCCATCAAGCTGGATGGATCAATAAGAATTTGTGGGGACTACCGAGCCACCCTGAACCATGCCCTTCAACAAAACGCTTATCCGGTACCGGTGGTGCAACACCTCCTCCATTCCCTGGGGGGTGGAAGAGTTTAGCTAAACTAGACTTAGCCCAGGCATACCAACAACTGCCTGTGGACAAAAAAATGGCAGAGGCCCAAACAATTGTTATGCACAGAGGCGCGTTTAAATGTAACCGGCTCCAGTTCGGAGTGAGCGTAGCCCTGGGAATCTTTCAAAGCTTAATGGAGAGGCTTTTACAAGGGATAAAAGATGTTGTTCCATATTTTGATGATGTGTTAATCGCAGCCCCAACCCAGAAAATACTAAAGAAACGCCTGAGGTTGGCTCTCCAGAGATTTAAAGACTCCGGTCTCAAAGTTAAAAAAAACAACTGTCATCTATGTACAGATCGCGTAGAATTTTTGGGATATTTAATTGATAGTCAAGGTATTCACCCTACCGATAACAAACTCAGGGCGATCAAGAATGCCCCAAAACCTCGGAACAAGGCCGACCTCCAGGCTTTTCTGGGCCTTATCAATTTTTATAACGTTTTCCTGCCTCACAAAGCAACTGTAGCTGAGTCATTACATCGTTTATTGGACAAAAAAGCAACCTGGGTGTGGGGACGTAGAGAAGAACAGGCTTTTTGACATGTAAAAGATTTATTGACTTCTGACTCTGTCCTGATGCAGTATAATGAGACTTTGCCTTTAACAATCACGTGTGATGCATCCCCATTCGGGGTGGGCACTATTTTAAGCCACGTTTTGCCAAACGGTAATGAAGCCCCTGTTGCTTCTTTCTCAAAGACGTTATGAAAAACAGAATGCAACTATAGTCAACTTGACAAGGAGGCCCTTGCTATAGTGTCCACGGTTAAGAGATTTCATGAATATGTGTATGGCCGAGCATTTACCATAGTGACTGACCACAAACCTTTGCTGGGAATAATCGTGGGAGATAGGCCAACACTGTATATATTATCTCCCAGAATGACCCGCTAGTCAGAATTTTTGGCGGCATACAATTACATATTACAACACCGCCCAGGGAAGGCCATTCCCTACGCCGACGCATTGAGCCGTGCACCTCTTCCAGAGACTATTGATGACCCCGCTCCAACGGTCACAACGCTGCAGATCGAGACACTTCAAATGCCGCCATTAACAGCCTGGGATATCGCGATAGAAATGAAATGCGACCCCATTTTAGCACGAGTCCTCAGCTGGGTCGAGCGGGGATGGCCGTTAGACCAAATATCTGACAACTACGGCCCATTCAAAAATCGGCAAACGGAACTATTTTCTCAAAAGGGCTGCATTATCTGGGGTGATAGAGTTGTCGTCCCAGAGCGGTTGCGACCAGCAATACTCAGGACCTTGCACGATGGCCACCCCGGCATCGTGCATATGAAAGCCTTCGCACGAAGCTATGCGTGGTGGCCTGGTATTGACAGGCAGATAGAGACATGGGTAAAAGCCTGTCGCAAATGCCAAGAAGTAAACAACGCCCCACCGAAAGCAACCCCAACCAAATGGGAAACGCTAAGGGGACCATGGTCCAGCATTCATCTGGACTTTGCGGGTCCTACTTAGGGACACACATTCTTACTGACGGTGGATGCCTACTCAAACTTGCTTGAAATCCATGAAATGAGGAATACAACGACTGAAGCAGTCATCAGAAAACTGGACAGACTCTTTGCGACACACAGATTACCAGTATCCGGTATCTGGTATCCGACAATGGGCCTCAATTTACATGTTGTCCTTCGAACAGTACCTGGCGGATCACAGTATCCGACATGCGCTGACATCACCGGTGCACCCTGCGGCCAACGGAAGGGCCGAGCGCATGGTACAATTCGTCAAGAAAACTTTGCATAAGATGGACTATGGTGACATAGAAGACAAGATCAACCGGATATTCCTTTTACAGCATATCACTCCGCACAGCATCACCAATAAGACTCCCGCTGAGTTATAATGGGATGAAAGCTCCGCTCCCACCTCGACTGCCTACATCCAGCATATGAACCTGAGAAGCCACATGGTTCTAGCGGAAAATGTCACAATTTCCAGGTAGGCGATTTGGTTTTCGCTAGGAACTTTTTGGGCGATCCGTTGTGAGTCGAGGCAACTTTAGTACAAGTAACTGGCCCTAGATCGTACCGTGTAAAATGCTGCGACAACAGAATTTGGAAGTGCCACATTGATCAGCTGCAATCAAGGCTACAGTCAGGGATCGCCGAGCCCCCTGATTTCCAAACCAAGGGGGGAGGAGATAGCGAGGAAGCTGATTTCGAAGCAGCAGAAAGTTTAAGCGGTAGTAATGACTGTTCAGAGGCAGCACGCGATGAAACCGGAATGGGGGTGGCCTCGCCTCAAGGAAATGCTGAAAGCAGTAGTGACGACGAAAATTCAAACGCAGAACGAGAGGCACCTTTTTCACCAGATAACGTCCTACCCCAACAAGACTGTTGCCAAATACCGGGAGGACAATGAAAATCTAATAGACAATTGAAAAAACCGGCCTACCTCAAAGACTACGTGACCGCACCCCTCAAATGGAACCCCGGGGAAAGGGGTGTTGTGAATCAATAAATGCTTAATAAAGATCATTAAGAGCTTGAAGTAAAGTGCAGGGTTCAGGCCCTGCACTTCTGATTGGCCAATAATAGCGATATCAGATTGGTCCATTCAGGAGAATCTGATTGGCTATTAACAAGCCTCTTCCATTGGTTAATGAAGCTAGTGTTCCCTGTGTTTTCATTGGTTAAACAAGTTAAGAGTTGCCTATATAAAGGGGCCCATCGTGGCCATTGGTTCAGCTGTTTTCACATGTAAATAAAGAGTTTGAAATTCACTGTTTCATCGGCTCGTCTCCATCCTTGCACCCATGCTCAGAACTTAACATATTGCTGGACTGATTATTTGTAAGTTTACTGACCTCTTTTTCGACACTGGACTTTGCAACTGATTAATCCCTGGATGGACTGAACTAGTTTATGACATATGGACTGTTTTGACTATGCTATAACTCTTGCTGGAATAAAAAAACTATTTAACTGGCACAGTGTATCTGTCTTTCTGAGTGTAAACTACAACAACGTTTATCTCACATAATTTGCCTGCCTGCTAGATTGCCGTTGCACATTCTGCTAGGGTGTGTATCCCTAACAGTGCTTAGCACACTTAAACAATGCCAAATCCAACAAGATTGAGCTGGTCTTCCCAATAATTTTTATTTGAGCAGTCAAGCTCCCTCTTTAAAGCAGCAAAATATTTATATCAAATAATAGTTCCAAAAATCCAAATGTATTAATCTTATTACACCATAATGCACTTTCCACAGTGACAAATCACACTCAATGGAACTTCATCTACATGAAAGGAAGGAAGCACTGAAGTTCTTTATGAGGTCCATTACTCTTCAATATCTTCATAAATGATTTAGATTAGAGAACAGAAGGGGAACTCATAAAATTCGGATGACACTAAGCTGGCAGGAATAGCTGATACCCCCCCCCCCCCCCCCAAATAAGCTCAAGATCCAGATGGCTCTTGACAGACTTGAACACTGGGTTCAATCTAATGAAATGAAATTCAATTTAGAGAAAAATAAGGTTTTACATTTAGGCAAGAAAAACTAAAAGCATTGGTACGGATTAAGTGAAATTCAGCTCAATAGCAATAACTCTGAGTGGAATCTTGGAATCCTAGTGGACAATTACTTAAATATGAGCTAGCATTGTGTGGGGTAGCAGCCAAAAAAGCCAACACAATCCTATATTGTATTCACAATGTGATAAAATTAAGATCACATGAAGTAATTAGTACCACTTTATAAAGCCTTGTAATACCCCATACATAGGATATTGGCTCAGTTAAAATTGGATCTGACTGAGAAGGAGACTGGGCAGAAGCACCTCACTGAGAATTACGAGCATAGGTTTCCCAAGCAGAGGGAAGACCTGTGGGAGTGCAAGGCCAAATACCAATGTCTGGAGGCACAGCAGCCAGTTCCGGGCCATGATGCAGTCCCACTGGAAAAAGGCCCTCCAGCTCTTCACACCAGTGGCACTTCCCTCCAATATTCAAAGCCCCAGACCAGGAAGGTGAAGCAGACCCCAAGTCAGAACTTCTGCCTCCCTCCAACCCACACAAAAAAACCCTGAAGGAGGACACTCTGCAGCAACACAAACATTCATTGCATGTGTCCAGCCAGGGACCATAGTTTGAGGACCCCTAATTTAGTATAATATAAAAAATGCAAATAATTTTTCTGGAGGTCCACGGACCACCAGTTGGTGATCACTGCCCTAGATAGATTTAACTCTTTTGAGTGGGGTCTGCAGACAGATTGAAAGTGAACAAATTACAGAACTTTCCCTTATGTGGAAATGACCTTGTGAAACAGGAGAAATTGCACAATAATCAGATAAATGACAACCGAGTCTGTAGAAGGAATGGAGACATGGCAAATATTTCATGTATTCATAACTATGTATATACTTATACCTATTATCTTGTAAGCGATTGACAAATCAAAATAAATAAAAAATAAAATTAAAAAAATAAAGATGGGAGGAAAAGATGTATTTTCAGATTCTCAGACCAGAACCTAGTAACAATTATAGAATTAGTACTGATGAGTGTATTTCTTTTCTAGATTATCTCAAAGGTTGACATGTTACTCATACAAGAGGGGAAAGATATACTTAAAAGGGGGCAAAATAATAGTCTTCAGAACTAGGAAATGTTTGTTAACAGTGCAAAAGTGAACCCCAATGGATATGAAAAAAAAAAAATATGGTCACAGTTTGCTTATTGTCAATAAATTAATTATTCTTCTGGGTGTAAATAAGTGGCTGTTCCTTGTTGAGCATTGATACTGCAAAATATTTTATTTTAAAGAAGCCTGTCTGAGATATTTATTAACTCTCTCTGCTATGCACAAATCTGTGAAGTCTTATTTTGTTTTTATTTTCTTTCAATATCACCAGTGTTTATTTCTCAGTTCATGATTTGTAATTACAAGAGCTTTAAGCCAAATGTGCAATTTGGTACAAAGTAGCTAAATGGACTATTGTGCATATAATACAGTCAAAATCTTCATACCTGCTTACCTGCTACTATAATAGTAGCTTACCTGCTACTATAATAGTAGCTTACCTGCTACTATTCATATAAATTACTAAAACTAGGATAGTTCAGAATAGAAGCATTACATTTTAATGTAGCATACCTCAAGTAAAATAACTCATAACAGTATATGGGAAAAATCTTTAGATCTCAGCATACAGAATGTAAAAATCAACTTATATTGGGTGTAGCAAAACCATCAAAGCTTTGAACAGTTATTTTTGTATTTTTTTCTCATTGTTTACAAATTACTTTATTGAAAATTAGACAAAAATAGAGAAGGCCATGTTTCCTCTAATGGACCAATGCTTACTTTACAATCACAGTGTCTTTTCATTCTACATTTTTATGCTTACAACCAGAGATAGGATTCTCCCAGTTCAACCAGTTTGGTAGAACTGGTTGTTACGATTCTGCGCAGTTTGGAAAACCAGTAAATTGCACCCCTGGCTGGCCCCTCCCCTCTCCGCCCACCCCTCCTCTTCCCACCCAGTCAGTCCTTATCATGAATGCATGATATGTGCACATGCACGACATCGTTGACTGCATTCTCCTTCGCCCACCTCGCCCGGTCACTCATTATAGTGCATGTGCATGATATCGCTGCCCTCATTTTCCTGCTTGCCACCATTACTTCCTGCAGCAGCCAGCCAGCCAGCCAGCACTGCTTGCCTTCCGCCACCCTGCCTGATCTGGGTGAGGGTTCTGCAAGCCCGATACCACTGTCACCAGCCCCAGTTGAGTGCCGAACCCCAGGCCACCCAGCTGCCCTTGCTGACACAGCCTGCTTCACCTGTCTGCCATCTTCTCCCAGCCATGGCCCACTATTGCTGTCTAGCCTTCCTTCGGTAAGGGAGGATGCAAGCAGCAAGCCCTGCCATTTGCCTACCTCCTCCTGCTGCCATTGCTGCCAGGCCTGGTTGAGTGCTGATTCCTGGACCACCCAGCCACCCCCGCTGCCTGACTCACTTGGCTTTGCCTGGCCACCATTGCTGAAGATGAGGATTGATGAGCGAGACCTCCAAGAAAGCTCCAGTTGCTTACCTGCTACTATTGCTAGCCCTGGTTGAGTCCCAGCAACTCCCAGGCCTCCCAGCTGCCCTTGCCAATGCTGCCTGCCTCACCTAGTCACCATCTTCTCCCAGTCGCACCATTGCTGCCTGGCCTTCCACTGCTGATTGATGAGTGAGGAGGCAAGCAGCAAACTCTACCAGTCACCTACCTCCTCCTGCCGCTACCACCACCAGCCCTGGTCGATTGCCAACTCCCAGGTCACCCAGCTGCCCTCACTGCAGCAAGCTCTCCAGACTAGTCCCGAGTGGACCGCGGGATAACTGGCCAGCCAACTTGCTTGCCTAATTTTTGCTAAGTTGCTCTTTTTTATTTATTTATGTATTTATGTATTTTTAATATATGTTTTGCTTTTATTACTCATAAAAACAAAACAAATACTAAACAATACATAAATACAGTATATAAATAAAAATTATTTTATTATTATTATTACATGTTGATACTTCTGTTTGTTTCTTCTTTGCTTTTTCCTCTTAGGAAAAATCAAAAGAAAATCATAAGTGTCAACATGTAATATTAATAGTAGTGTAACAAACAAAATTTTATTTATGTATTTATTTATGTTTTTAGTATCTGTATCTATAAAAACAAAACCTATACTAAAAAAAAATATGAAAACAGTCATTAAGGCAAAGAAGTGATGTTGAGTTGGCCCTGTCCATCTGGTCACATGACCACCAAGCCATGCCCAGCTGATCATGTGAACAGCAAGCCATATATTTTTATTTTTATATAATATGAAGCAAAGGAGAGTTGAATATATTTTGTGGGCATGACTTTTGGTTGGTTTCACCAAAGATACCATAAAATAAGGACACCATGGCAAAAGTAGTTCTTAGGAGATATTTCTTGGCAACTTATTCCACTTCCTCACCTGGTAATAAACCTCTTCTGGTCAATTTTCTGTTAAAATTACCATCTCTCAGTTCATCCTTACAAATTACTCTGTATAGTTAAGGTCCTGTATTACCAGGACAGCAAAAGTAATAAGCCATTTAAAAACATTGACAGCAGTCAAATACTGTCAATGGGAAATCTTAGACAATAAAGAATCTGGTGTGGAAAAGATGTGGACATATATATAACCATATGGACATACAAATAACCACTGCCTGTTACATGTCTTTCAAGATATTAAATCATATACTGCCCAACTATCTTCAATAGCTTTCTTAGATAGCACGAGATTGTTACCCTAATTTAGATGGCTCCAGCCAATGAATTACTAAGCTATAAAATATGATCCCTAGAAATCTTTAAAACTGTACTGTACTATACTAAAAATGTACACAAAATTAAAAATTAAAACAACAGGTTTGTTACCTAAATATATATTTTTATGTATAGAACAATTCACATTATATTTTAATACTTCTCATGTGATTTCCATTTATCTTCTTTATATTGTCTACAGTCATCATGATCTCTGCTTACAATCAGGGTGTCAAACTCAAGGCCCAGGAGTTGGAGCTTGCCCACAGGGTGCTTAGATCTGGCCCTGCAAAAGTGAAGGACTGGCCTGTGGTGCCTCTGCCAGCAAAAACAGAGCTCAGGAGGGCTGCCTGAACTCCATTTTTGCTGGCAGAGAGTTGCAGGAGGCCATCAAAGCTGAATACAGAGCTCAGGAGCCAGTCTTCTCTGACAGAGCACTTGGAACACCATAGGTGCCCCAACAGAAGTTGAGCTGGCCATGCCCACCCTTGTCACACCTACCCCAGCCCTCCAAGGTAAAACATAAACCTGATGTGACCCTCAATGAAATTGAGTTTGACACACCTGGGTTATATCATAGGCCACTGTAACCTAAGATGAAGTACTGAGTGCTCCAAAAAGCATAGGAAACACTATGCAAACCTTTTGTTTTTATTGTTAGAGAAAGAATACTTCTCAGTTAATTTCCTCTGATATAGTACTCAAAATTATTACTTTCTGTCAGAATTTCCTTCTCCTTTATGAAAGTAATAAAAGACAAAACTGATGAGGATAATACAGCATTAGAATTTTGTTTTATAATATTCTTTCCTCCAAAATGTTTTGAAGTTTTGCATAGAGTTCAATATATTATTACTTTGGTTTATGACTCTGTAATCCTGATGTACACTGGATTTAGAATTTTTATTCACCTGTCAAATTCTTTCCAAGGAGCTGAGATAGGTATTATTGCTATAGTGGTTGCCTTCGGCCAGATATTTAGACTAACATCAACCTATCCAATCCTTTCCAAATGTTCAAGTAATGGGTCAGTTGTTCTGAGAAATCTATTACTATTGGTACTATATTTGATTTCTTTTGCCACATTCTACTTCTGTTCTTTTGTTATCTTCTCTAATTCTTTCCTTTTTATTCAACTATTTTCAGGTGTTATCATATCATACTATCAGACTTTCTTGTCTTTCTTATTGATTGTTGTGACATATTGGTGGGAATTCTAAAGTCTTAGAATGCTATAGCTTTTTCATTTTCTATTACTTACTCTATTTTATGGTCTCATTAGTTCATGCTAGCAGGCAAATAATATTTCTTGCAGATTTTCTAATGTACCATTGTAGCTACTTTGTCATGCTGTTATTTATAGTCAGTCTGTGTGATCTTCTCGCAGCAGCTAACTAACTGTTCACTATTTTTTTAGTTTCTTTGCAGAAATGACATATTTTGCTGTCTTCTCAGTTCTGTTTTAGTATGCATTTGTTCTGTTGTTATTATTATTACTTTTATTGCAAAAATTAAATATTTCACTTTATTTCAAATGGTGCTACATGATACTTTGAAAAGCACTGATAGTTTTTAATTACTCAGATAGTATCAGTGAGCTTGGAACAATAGGAAGCAATTATAAACTTATAACTAAATAAATAAATAAATAAGCAAGCAAATCAATAAATAAATAAATACCCAAATCTACCAATTAAATTGCAATATACAATCTTTTTCAGGCTGCTATTACTTTGAGTGAGATATAACTAGTAATATAAAAATTAGGTGGGACTAGGGCAAACTGTATTTGATTTCATTTATATTTAATTTAAACTTATTTAGTTTGATGCCCTCAGGGACATAATTTATCATATATTCTTCTGTCACATTAAAATTGAATTTTGTGTGATCTTTAGAAATTCTATGGAGGCTTTCAGACTTTAAAATGACTATGAATACCTTTGTAATCTAAGTATACCTTTGTAATCTAAGAATAATTTACATATGCTTAAAATTTTCGAAGTTTTCAAAGCAACAAATTAAGTTTAAATTACTGTAGTAATCTAAGTTAGTGATTACTATGATGCAAATCAATATTTATGCCATAATAATAAGCAGTATTAAGTTCAATAAGATTTACTTCTGAATTGTGTGTGTGTGTGTGTGCCTGTGTGTGCAGGTGCATCTATCTATATTTGCAGAGGTGATAGCAGCTTGAATGTAGCTGTCTTATTTATCTGCTTATTTAATGCTAAGCTCTGATATTGTACAATTATATGCATGTACGTTTGAATTTTCTTTACAAATAGAATGTCCATGGAACACAAGACACTACATTTTACTTGCTATCATACAACTCATGGATAACTCTTTCTGAAACTAAAAACATTCTCAAAATATATCCAGATAAACCAAATATATATTTTCTAAATTCAATTGATGTAGAAGAAATGAATAAAAACCTATTATGGAAATAATTAAACAAACAAACAAATAGAAAATAGCTTTTCACACTTTTTTCTAAGAAACATTAAAATTGCTACATTAAAATGACAATTTTTTCTCCTGCAGTGTTTTGTTTATCAGTTTTTCTCTCATGCTATTTTCCACCTATAATAGGGAATAAATTCTACATTTCTTCATTTTTCTACTTTAAAATATTTTGATACCGTCAGTATTTTTCTACAGCATTTTCTTAACACTGCTATTTCTTAGAGCTTTTTTTCTTTTATTCAAATAGATCCATTATCATATTTCTAAATATGGACAATTGTGTATTGAAGCTTTAATATCCTGCAAATATGATTTGTATGAAATGTCCAAAAGTAGCAGAAAGAGATGAAGCAAAAAGATTCCCTTCCCTTCTCTGGAAATATCTACACTTTTCTACTTTGTATATGACCCAGAGAGAGGTTCAGATGAAGATTATTGAATGCTTATACAACAGAGCTATCATTTATACATTATCAATTATCTACAACGGTATGCAGTGTTAGTTTATCTAAGAAAGCCAGCTTTAACTCTACAAGCATACACTGAAAAATGTTGAGATATTCACAATTATTCATCCAGTTACACATAAACTAATTAAGACAAATTGAGAGTCAGTGAAATAGAATAAATCCCATGAATATTGCCTTAAATTTTTTTTTTTTTGGGGGGGGGGGGGAATGGACTGAAGATAATAATGATGATACTAGAAATTCACCCAGATAGCTACAAAAAAAGACCCTTCTGAATATGATCTTCTTTTTGTAGGCAACTTTTGAGAATGTTGTTTATGTTGTTCCCATCCTAGAATGTATGGAGTCATCAGGAGCTGCATTTATTTTAAAAAGATAATCAAAACATATTTTATTTTATGGGATAATAATGAGTAGCTTTGATTTTAATTTTAGGACAGTTTTGTAACTGCCTTCCTTTTTTAATCTTTGATTTTAGCTGTTGTCAATTGGCTAGATATCTAGAAAACAAGTGCATGGATTTATATGGTTTCCTCTTTTTCTTATTACAGGATAGTTGGATGGTCATGCTTCTTTCAAGCAGCACAGTATTCCATTGGTCCCATTAGCCTCCTTTATTCTTACATAAGAATTACCATGAGCACAATTAGACTGAAGGGTGGCCCAATATTGCCAAGTAAACTTCATGGGTGAGTAGCAAGTTCTAAATGCCAACTCAAAATTTTAATTTCTGATGACCAAAACATTGAAATGCAAAGAACCCACAAAGTTCTTCACCTTTTTAAAATGAAACAAGTTTAGAACTGCATATATTCTTTTCAAAATTATTCAACTGGACTAATGTTCTAAATTTATATTTTCTTTTTCTTTTTTGACATGTTTAAGATGGGCAAAGGTAATCTTTTAATCAAACGAATGAAAAAAAAAATTCATTATACCCTAGTCCCATGATGGCAAACCTATAGCATGCATGCTGGAAGTGACACACAGAGTCACTTCTGCCAGTGTGTGAAAAGTCATCCAGAAGAGCCCCACTGTATATGCACACATGCACCCCGCTAGCCATCTGATTGTCAAGTATTTGTTGGATATGTGTGGGAGGAGACATGCACATGGGAGACACACACACATGTACAGAGGCATGCGGCATGTGGGGGAGTTGCGTAAGCATGCACAGAGGTGTATGGTGTGGGGGTTCACGCAAGCATGCACAGGGAGGTGGGAGAGTTGCATGTGCATTACATCATGGGTGCAGGCAAGTGAATGTATGCACACGCATACATGCACGCACTTTTGGCATGCAACGTGGAAACGGTTCACCATCACTGTCCTAGTCTGTTGAAAGGATAGAAATAGCCAGTCATGTTACTTGTCAGTTTCTGCAAGAACCTTGAAATAAACATGTACAACAAAGACAGAGTAATAATGAAAAGTATTCAATGAAAGCATCTATACTCTGACACATTCTCATGCATTTATTCTGGAAGCAAGGCACAATCACTACAAGGCACATCAGCTACAATGAAAAGATACATTAGTAATGAAAAAAAACAGTAGAATCTAATTAGTTATCCATCTTTTAATCAATGAAATTTAAATAAATTTGCATATTAACAAAGTCTCGGCAAAGGCATAGTCTGAAATTATCAAGCAAGTAGAATGATGACATTCCTATTATAGTGATGCCATTAAAAATGCTAATTTGAATTCAATTCTTTCTTTTCTGTTATCTAAAACAGGGTTTATTAGTCGAAGCTCACCAGGGTTTCTGAGATATCACTAGAGATTCCCTGGAAGCTAATAATTTATTTTTTAAAAAGCAGAGACTAAACAAAAACTGCAATCTCCATCACTGGATTGTGTGATGACATGGTGGAAGAGGGGGATTGTGTTCTTTTTAAATAACCATTACTGAAATATAAGAATAATATATTAGTTCCATTCCTAATTCTGTCTTTAAGTCAATTTTATATGTAAGGCAGAACTTGTATGAAAAGACTACCAATTACTTAAAATGGTGGACAGTACTGTCCTTCTCGGTTCTGAACTGCTGAATCCATGCAATGTTTTTAGAAACTGCTGAGATGGAGATGGAGATGGAGAAGGAGAGGGAGAGGGAGAGGGAGGGAGGGAGAGAAAGAGAGAGAGCAAAATTATAATATCAATACAATTATTGCTGAATTATCACCATAATATTAATTAAAATTTTCAGTATTACATTCTTGGATATTTATTAATCCAAACATCATGCTTTTTCTGTTGTAGCTTTTGTATTCATATTGCCAACATAAGCAGCTGTCTTTAATACTTATCATGCATTTAAAGTTTGAAATTTTTTTTATTCTATTTTGAATTTAAGTTCATCTATCAAATATAAGCTAATTAAATCAACATTTTGCAGACTGTTGCTCTTTCCATTCTTAGATAACACATGGATTTCTAAAATTTTAAGCATTTCTGTATCATTTCCCAGTGATATAAATCTTTAAAATTAAACATTCAAATAGGTTAGAAATAAAATGAAGAATAAAAGATAATATTTATTCAAAATAAATTCAAAATAAAATAAGCAATGTGAACATTAAAACAGCCCAGTTTCAATGTTTAAAATTTAAAAGTTAGAATCATACTACAGACATTGTATAAATATAAATGAATAGACATTACTACTTCAGGACACCTTTAATGAAATGCATCCAGAAAATCTATTTTATCAAATAACATTAATTCTGATAATTTCAAAGTTGCGAGATCTTTGACCATGATAGTTGGGAATTATGAAAATAGATTTCTGATGCAGATTTTTGGATAATACCTAAAGGAATGGATCAGTGGTGGGATTCAATTTTTTTTACTACCGGTTCTGTGGACGTGGCTTATTTGGTGGGCATGGCTTGGTGGTCATGTGACTGGGTGGGTGTGGCTTGGTGGTCATGTGACTGGGTGGGCATGGCCAACTCGACATCACTCATGTCAAGGGGCATTTCGCCCAGTCCCTCTCCTCCCAGCCACTCCTTGTTACCCCCCGGCCTCAATGTATCTATAGTTCTGAAAAAAATTTCACCTTTTTTTCAACTTCATTATCTGCATCCACATACTATAGATGCACTTTTATGGACCACTGAAAGAAGGAAATGGCTCACATGCTTTGCCCAAGAGTGTGATAGGCAGGTCACAAAACAGGGTTTTGAGGGGTTGCCACAAAGAAGTGGGGGTAATGTACTTTCCAAAGCAGCAGAAGGCAAAACAAGAAGCAATGGATGGAAACTGAACAAAGAAGAAGCAACTAAACTAAGAAGAAATTTCCGACAGTGAGAACAATTAACCAGTGGAACTGCTTGTCTCCAGAAGTTCTGGATGCTCCAACACTGGAGGTTTTCAAGAAGAGACTGAACAGCCATTTCTCTGAAATGCTATAGGGCAGGGGTCTCCAACCTTGGCAACTTTAAGATTTGTGGACTTCAACTCCCAAAATTCTGGGAGGAATTCTGGGTGTTGAAGTCCACAAATCTTAAAGTTGCTAAGGTTGGAGATCCCTGGTATAGGGTCCTCTCCAAGGATTATTCTGAGATCTTTGCCTGGCCCTCCACTCAAACTTGGCATCCTCAGTTTTCCTGCCTGAGCAGAGGGTTGGACTAGAAGACCTCCAAAGTCCCTTTCAACTCTGTTATTCCATTATTCCTAAGTTAAATAGCTAAGACCCTCATTGGAACCCTATCTCTTTTGCTTCCTCTGATCTAATGGGTTAATAAGTTTTTTAGAAACCTGCAGTTGAAAGTTCTTTATGTCTCCTTACCCTGAAGACCCAATTTCATTTGGAATTTAATCCCAAACTGATTGCCCTTTTAGCATTTCTCTTGACACTTCTCCAAAATGCACCCCCAAGAAGCCACATCTCTCCCCCCAGCAGAGATTGGATTGGATATCTCTCTCCCTCCCTCTCTCCTTCTCTCTCTGCTTTAGGCTTAGAAAATCTGCCAGTGCTGCTCCTCATTTAGCAATGCTTAAGGAGAATTAGGGGCTAGAGACAGTTGACATTTTCATCTCTGCAACAGGTGAGGCTGTCAGAAAGACTTTTTGGCAAGCATGCAATACCTTCTCCTCAGCCTTTCAGCACCAATGAGAGATGTGCCTCTACTGGCCAGGGTAGGCAAAGCCTCTTATTTTGTACAAACCATCTGCTGCCGGCAAATACACACTTATAGGTGACATGGGTGGGTCCATTCAGGGCATGGAAGGTCTGGTGCTAGCCCGGCAGTCTGGCTTGAGCCACAGGCTTTTTTAAAAAAAATATTTTTCTTACGGGAAGTTACTGAAATGGGAAGCGTGCCTCTGCCTGTATATCTAGAGGGAGACTCTCTAGCCCGCAAAAGCCAATGGCTTGAAAGCAGCTCCTCTGCTACCCCACCCACCCACCCAATTCCCCCACTGCCTTCCCCATGGGGGGAATTTCAAATGCGGCATGCCATTTGGGTGGGAAATGCCTGAAACACAATAAAGCCCACCCACTCACCTCCTGCTGGCAGGCTGGCTAATGGGGTGAGAGGAGAGGCGGAGAAGGGGAGCTGATTAGAGCCCTCTGAAAGAAGTGGGGTGAAGGAAAGTGCATGTGCTACAGCATGCTGCGGATGCCCTTCTTTGCCTGGCTTCCCTCCTGCCATCTCCTCAGTGCTTGCTCGTGCTCCCCCTCCCCAGTCTATCTTGATTGCAGGTGGCACCCCATTGCCTTTTACAAGCGTGCTATTGGTGAAGCTGGGTGCCAGTGAGGGCTGGCTTTTTGCATAGCTTTGTCCAGCTGTTGGGGGGGGAGAATGGTTTCTTCCCCAGGCACCTGTCTGTTTTCCCCCCAACAGCCGAATAAAGCTAAGCAAAAAGACAGCCCTCACCAGTGCCCAGCTTCATCAACAGCAGGCTTGGAAAGGGCAATGTGGTTCCGCCTACAATCAAGGGGAGGGAGAGCACAAGTGAGCCAAGTCCTTTCCCTCCAGCCTTTGCCCAAAGCCCCTCACTGCACCAGGAGGTTGAAGTTTGAATTTCTTCACCCCCTCCGACCCACACGTACCTTGGCAACAGGAGTTTCTCTCTGTCCCCTTTTCCAACTACTAGATTAGGGGGATGAACCTAGTTTAGCTTCCCATTACATTGCAAATAGGAATCTAAAAGTCATAGTAAGGCCATCGCTACCGCCCGCTGGTTTTGGGGGCCTCGTGTATGCGGCTGCAGTGACACTTTGCACAAATTCCCCCAGCCTTGCAAAACACCTCTGTGGGTGGCAGAGGCAGCAATCCTGGCTCTGGGGGTCTCGTGTAAGTGGCTGCAGTGGCGCATTGCACAAATGCCCCCCGACCTCTTCTTTCTTTCTTTCTTTCTTTCTTTCTTTCTTTCTTTCTTTCTTTCTTTCTTTCTTTCTTTCTTTCTTTCTTTCTTTCTTTCTTTCTTTCTTTCTTTTGCTTTTTCTTTTCTTTCTTGTCCCTCTCCCTTCCTCTCTCATTCCCTCTTTTTCTCTCTGTCCCTCTCTCTCACTCTCTCTAAGCCACTCTGGGGCAAGCACTCTTCGCTACTTTCATTTCTTCTTTTTGGAATCAAGACTGGCTGAACAAAGATCGGCAGTGCACTGGAAGCATCCTTTTGGGCAACCCTTCTTCTCCTCTTTCTCCTCCTTGGGTATGCACCCCATCCTCCTGGCCCCGCCACAGCTGCCGGTCACAAGAGGAGGGGGAGATGGTTCATCTGAAGAGATGCTTCCAGTGTGGTTGACAATCCTTGTTCAGCCAGTCTGGAAAAAAAGAAATGAAAGTAGCAAAGAGCACCAAGGAAAGCCTAGCCACGGCTTTGAGGGAGACACAAACAGAGAGAGAGACAGACACAGAGAGTGGGGAGAGAGAGGGGAATATAGGGACCCAGCCACTTCAATATCCCCTGCCATCACCCTTACCTTCTCAGGCCAGGCGAGGGAGGGGAGGGTGAGGGACAGGACTAGCCACTTCAGGCAAGGTGAAGAAGCATTGACCAAGCCTGGGAATGGCAGCTCCCAGCTCAGCCAGCCTGGGGTATTGCTGCAGGCATATTGCAACAAAGGTGGTGAGAAACCCTGGGACATCCACCCACCCACCTGCTGGCTGGCTGGGCCAGGCCGGGCTGGGCTGAAAGAGGCATGTCTGCTGGGAAAAGGAAGAAAATATGCTCCTGGAGGGCGGGCAGGCAGGCGGATATCCTGGGGCTTCTGCACATGCACACTGCATGTGTAGCAGCTACACACTCAGTGCACATGTGCAGCAGCCCTGGGACATTCGACTGAGCTGTGCCATGGCAACCACATGGTAGCAAAAGCTAGGAGAGCGACCGGGACAAGTAGGCGAGCGGGTGACCTGGTTCAGGGGCATGGCCAGTCAAGGGTCGCCACCAGTTCGGCGACCCATGCCAAATCACCACTACTGGTTCACCCAAATAGGTGCAAACCTGTTGAATACCTTTGAATACCTTTGGAATGGATCTCATCCTTGCCCCACTGCTTTCAGTTTTCAATTTAACTGGTCAATCTGCCATTTGTGACACTTTTGTCTAATTGCAATGCTCTTTCATTGAGTCAGCTTCAATTTCATATGAAAACCTCTGTGATCCCTTTATCACTATCATTGTCAGTCTTATTTTTCCATTATCCAATCAATCAAACTACTCAGCAAGATGACTTGCTTCCTTTTAAAATTTAGCCTGCTCACTTTCATTTCCATATGCACTGATGTATATACTATTTCTTCTTTTTCTCTCTCTTGCTGTGATCTTCCATCTCAACACTTTCTATACGATTTTTTCCATATTTCAAATAAAATATAGGATTAGGGAAGCAATGATATATCAGCTTTATATCCCTTCTGATTTGAGCCTGTGCTAATACTGCCAGATCTTTTTAGAATGCCTAATTGTAAAAACAAGAACATTGGGTCTCAATTATTTAAAAGTATTCATTTTCTACTCATTCCTGTCCATCACTCTTGAGTGCCAGTTACAATGTATTCACAGATTAACTATTTAAATTGGTATAGTGAATGGTGAATGCCACTTATTGTGTTCAAATTTTATACTCATTTTAGATACCAAAATTGGTTTTAAAATGAAGTAGACCCAATGACTTCCTAATTTAATTCTATTCTGTACTTTTCTACAAAATTAAAAGTGCTGCATTTTCCTAATTTAAACACTTAAAAATTGAACATCCTTTGAAATGTATGAATAAATCTTCTTTAATCGTTTATTAACATCAAAAAACCAAGGAAGTCTGAAAACCCCTGTTATCTTTTAGGAAAAAAAAGCTTTGAAGTGCACTTGGCACTTTGACCCAGATTATCTGATATCTCCATATCTGGGGCTAATGAAAACAATCTAGGAAAAAAACCCAATTAGCATTGTGAAAATGTAGATGATCTTATTATTTCCAACATGCAAATATGCCATTTCCAAACTTGGAGACCACAGTATTACTAATCAGATAGATAGCACAAAATAAAGTTTTTTTTTTTTTCAAACTTCTGCTCTTATCAAAACCGTATCAATAGAAATGAATTGCCAAAATTTAGTTTGTCACCCATATTTGGGCAGTAATTTTACACGGAATTTTGTAGTGTTCAAATGCTATTGATACTACATTTCCAAATGCATTTCCTTCATCCAATATATTGCATGTGATTCATATTGTTGAGATATTACTGCAATGGGAAATCACTCTTCATTCAGTTCACTAAATAAATTCAGTCAAAATTTGATGTCATATCAATATCAAAATGAAACTACAAATATTTCAGAACTATTTCAATCAAGCCCTTCTTTAAAGAGAAATGACAAGAAAAGCAGGGTTTTTTTGAAAGATAACAAATACCATCCTAGCTAACTGGTAGGTTTCTGCTATCTTTCTTGCCTTACAGAGTATATACAGTATTATACATGCCATATCCCTATGTCTGTAGAAATGCCATTATGACTCAATAATTTTAAAAAGCTGAAAGAAAGCATTGCACTAACTGCTGTACTATAAGTATTCTAAATATCACAATCAATTCATTGCTAGCTATCTGAATTGGAAATTACAAGAATAGCAAGCTGGCCTTTCTCCTGTTTCACAATGGACAGTGATTTGGTCCTATGTTATCATACTGAAAAACAAAAATATGTCTGTCCTATTATTATTTAGTGTATGATGAGAACATGACAAAGTAAACATGTAACCACAACCAGGGGTGGGATTCAAAATTTTTAACAACCGGTTCTGTGGGCATGAGGCATGGCTTAGGTGGTGGGCGTGGCTTGGTGGTCATGTTATTGGCTGAGTGTGGCCAACTCAATATCATTCACAAGGAGGGGGAAAAAACTCCAGAGAAATTCCTGAGATAGGAAGTCTAGTCCTGACAAGAGTGTAATAAGGGTTAATGGAGATGTTGTGAATGCATAAAGGTTTAATAAAGTTATCTTGAGCTTGGAGTCAAGTGCAGGGTTCTGGCCCTGCACTTCTGATTGGCTGTTAATGGCAGGATCGGATTGGCCCGTTCCGGGGGATCTGATTGGCCATTAACGGAGCGTTCATATTGATTAAGGGAGCTAGCGCTCCTAGATTGTTATTGGTTAAATAGTTATTGGGTTGCCTATATAAGGAGGGCTATAACTGCCATTGAGTTTGAGCTGTCACCATGTAAATAAAGAGTTGAAGTTCACCGTTCCAGAGGCTCTTTCTCGCCCATGCTCCAAACTTAACACTGGCGACGAGGATGGGATGTGGAGAAGTCAGAGCTTCTTTCTCGCCCATGCTCCAAACTTAACACTGGCGACGAGGATGGGATGTGGAGACATCAGAGCTGACTGAACTAAGAAGAAACACCGAGCACGTGGCTGACAGCGCTACACGACGGAACCATGTCTGGCATTGTTGTACTACCCGCTCCGTTCGATCCAGTGCAAGAGGTCTGGGAGTCCTACATGGATCGTTTCCAAATGTTTTTGGAAACTAACAATTTAAAGGATGCCACAACTGGGAAGAAACGGGCGGTATTCCTAATGGATTGCGGGCCAACCATAATTAAGATGGCTAAAGCACTAGCCAAACCTGCAGAAGTGAAGGCGATGGACTGGGACATCCTCGAACCCCTACTAAGAGCTCATTACGCACCGACCGTGCCCACGCTCGTGAGATGGCACAAGTTCTATCAAAGAAACCAGCGAAAAGAAGAAAACGTCGCCGATTTCATAGCAGACCTCCAAAATCTGGGAGGCCTCTGCGGATTCACCGATTTGGAAGAGGCACTGAGAGATTGAATAGTTCTGGGACTAGATGCGCCAGGCGTGTAGAGCAAGCTGATGGCAAAAGGCGACATCAGCCTTGCCGATACCATCGCCGATGCTACTGCAGCAGAAGCAACCAGGAAGTCGGCTGCACAATTACGCCGCAACTGCACTCTGGAACACCCACCGACAGGCGACATTTTACCCAAGTCAGAAGGGCAGCTTACAACGGCCCACCACGAGGACCTCTCTTCGTCATCAGACAGCGATGAAGAAGAGGTCCATCGACTGCGGTCCGACTGAGACCCCTACCCGAAGTCCCTATACCCTTGCGCTGGCTGTGGAGCCAACCATGCCAGGTCCAAATGCAAATTCCGCGACGCGCTCTGCCATGAGTGCGGGAAGAGAGGCCACATCGGACGGGTCTGCCGAAGTTTACAAGGACCCAGCCAGGCCTCAAAAGGGGCTAACTATCGCCAATCGACAGGAAACCATCCTGTAAGGCGAGAACCAGTAAACCACTCCTACAGAAACCGAGTTTGGAATCACCCCACGAAGCGAGAAGAGGCTCACCATACTATCACTATCGGTCACGCCTCTGCCTTGGATGCCAAGAAAATCCGAATTACAGTGGCCATTGAGAACCAGCCTTGCCAAATGGAAGTCAACTTAGGATCGTCCCTCTCGATGGTGTCCTGAAAGACCCTCAAGCAACTCATCCCCACGATCCAGCGCCAAGACCTCCATTCCCAAAGACTTATTCTTAAGGACTATCAAGGGAATCGAATCCCTGTTGTTGGTTCCAGCCGAGTCCGGGTCTCATTCAAGAAGCACACAGCGTACTTACCGCTAACTGTGATCGACAAAGATCGGCCTGGTCTGCTAGGTCTCCAATGGTTCGCACTACTTGGCATTGAAGTGGCATAAACCAAGTCAGCGGAAGTGATTGAGAGGAGAACCTCACCCATGAATTCAGGGACGTCTTCGCGGAAAAGTTAGGCGAGTACAAGAGGACCCCAATATCGTTCAGCCTTAATCCAAAGATAGCTCCCATCCGCCTTAAGCCCCGTCAAATTCCGTTTGCCTTAAAGCCGAAAATCGACGAACAACTCGATAAATTAATGGCTCAGGGGGTGCTAGAACATTCTGATCACTCCCCCTGGGAGACTCCAATCATAACACCAATTAAGCCAGATAGTTCAATTCAAATTTGTGGGGACTACCGGGCCACCCTGAACCACGCCCTACAGAAAAATGCATATCTGGTGCTGGTGGTGCAGCATCTCCTCCATTCCCTGGGGGGTGGAAAAGTCTTCGCTAAATTAGACTTAGCTCAGGCATATCAGCAATTACCTGTTGATGAAAAGACGGCACAGGCATAAACAATTGTGATGCACCGAGGTGCCTTTAAATGTACCCGGCTCCAATTCGGAGTCAGTGTAGCCCCGGGAATTTTTCAGAGCCTTATGGAGAGGCTACTACAAGTGATTAAAGGTGTGGTCCCCTACTTTGATGATGTATTAATTGCTGCACCTACAAAAAATATCTTACGGGATCGTTTAAAATTAGTTCTACAAAAATTCCAAGACGCCGGTCTTAAAGTGAAAAAGAATAAGTGTAATTTGTGTACAGATCGTGTCGAGTTTTTAGGGTACCTAATTGACAGTCAGGGTATTCACCCTACCGACAGTAAATTGAGAGCAATAAAAAACGCTCCCAGGCCTCGGAACAAGGCCGATCTCCAGGCGTTCCTAGGCCTCATCAATTTTTATAATGTATTTCTACCACATAAAGCAACTGTCTCTAAGCTGTTACATCGTTTGCTTGACAAAAAGGCAATTTGGTTATGGGGTCATAAAGAAGAACAGGCATTCCGTAATGTAAAAAAACTACTGACTTCTGACGCTGTACTCATGCAGTAAAATGAGACTTTGCCGTTAAATATCACATGTGATGTTTCGCCTTTCGGAGTGGGCGCCATTTTGAGCCATGTACTGCCCAATGGTAATGAAGCCCCTGTTGCATATTTTTCAAAGACACTTTCAAAAACTGAGCGAAATTATAGCCAAATTGATAAAGAAGCCCTCGCAATTGTATCTGCTGTTAAAAGATTTCACGAGTACGTGTATGGCCGGGCTTTTACTATCGTGACTGACCACAAACCATTATTGGGGATAATAGCTGGAGATAAGCCAACTCCCTCCATATTATCCCCCAGGATGACTCGCTGGTCAGAATTCTTGGCTGCTTATAATTATTGGCTGCAATACTGCACGGGGAAAGCCATTCCCCATGCTGACACATTGACCCGAGCACTGTTTCCAGAAACTCTCGATGATCCCGCACCAACGGTAACCACATTACAGATTGAAACACTCCACACACCGCCATTAACTGCCCGAGATATGGCGAGAGAAACCAGACATGACCCCACCTTAGCGGGAGTCCTAGGCTGGGTAGAACGCAGATGACCATTGGACCAATTATCGGATGACTTCACACCATTCAAGATTCGACAAATGGAGTTGTTTTCTCAAAAAGGCTGTTTCATCTGGGGTGATAGAGTCGTTATCCCAGAACGACTCCAAAAAGCAGTACTAAGAACCTTGCACAATGGCCACCCCGGTATCATGCGAATGAAAGCCCTCGCACGAAGCTACGCATGGTGGCCGGGCATTGACAAGCAAATCGAGAATTGGGTTAAAGCTTATCATAGATGCCAGGAAGTGAGCAATGCCTCACCTAAAGCCATCCCTACCGAATGGGAGACACCACGGGGACCCTGGTCCCGTATTCACCTGGACTTTGCGGGGCCGACCAAAGGCCACACCTTTCTTCTAACCGTCGACGCCTACTCGAATTGGCTCGAGATTCACCGCATGATGAACATGACCACCAAAGCGGTTATCAAAAAATTGGAAAGACTTTTTGCAACCCACAGATTACCAGATGTTCTGGTATCTGACAACGGGCCCCAATTTACCGCACTGTCCTTTGAGCAGTACCTGGCTGACCACGGCATCCAACATGCGCTCACCTCGCCTGTGCACCCTGCGACCAATGGCAGGGCTGAGTGCATGGTCCAATTTGTTAAGAAAGCTTTGCAGAAATTAGACTACAATAACATCGATGACAAAATCAACCGAATCCTTTTTCTACAACACATCACACCTCATAGCATCACCAACAAAGCTCCTGCTGAACTGCTAATGGGATGAAAGCTCTGCTCCCACCTCGACCGGTTACACCCAGCTTATGAACCGGAAAAACCACTAGGATCCAGCGGCCGATGTCGTACCTTCCAGGTGGGTGATTTGGTATATGCTAAAAACCTATCTGGCGATCTGCTGTGAGTAGAGGCGACAGTAGTTCGTGTAACCGGCCTGATATCCTATCTTGTACAATGCCTTGACGATAGACTATGGAAACGCCATATCGATCAATTATGATCACAGCTCCGGTCAGGCATTTCTGAACTCCCTTATGACCAAACTGAGAGGGGGGGGAGATACGGAAGAAGACAAATTTCAATTAGAAGAAAAACCGCTTGAAGGGAATGATAGCGGAATAGAGACACAGGAATTGGAACCAGAGATGGGAATAGATTCACCTCAGGGAGTTGCCGAAGATATTGGTGACGACGGACATTAACTCTGAACCAGAGGCAACCCCTTTGCCAAACAATGATCTACCTCGGCGAGATTGCAGCCAAATGCAAAACACACAGCGAAAATCAAAAAGACTAATAAAGCAACCATCCTACCTTAAGGACTGTGTAACTGTGCCCTGTAAACAGAATCCAGGGGGAAGGGGTGTTGTGAATGCATAAAGGTTTAATAAAGTTATCTTGAGCTTGGAATCAAGTGCAGGGTTCTGGCCCTGCACTTCTGATTGGCTGTTAATGGCAGGATCGGATTGCCCGTTCCCGTTCATATTGGTTAAGGGAACTAGCGCTCCTAGATTGTTATTGGTTAAATAGTTTTTGGGTTGTCTATATAAGGAGGGCTATAACTGCCATTGAGTTTGAGCTGTCACCATGTAAATAAAGAGTTGAAGTTCACCGTTCCAGAGGCTCGTCTCCATTCTTTCTCGCCCATGCTCCAAACTTAACAGGAGAGGCAGTTTCTGTAAGCAACACCAGAATGTTTCCTTCCTGCCTTCCTTACAGGATTAGGCCAGTAATTTCTTCTAACAACTGGTTCTCCGAACTGTTAACAACTGGTTCTAGCGAATAGGTACGAACTGGTAGAATCCCACCTCTGACCACAAACCAGTTGTTTGTCCTATATACCGTCTTTATTGATCTCAAATTAGCTTTTTACTTGCCACTGAGAACAGTTCTTTGGGAGAAGATGATTCCAACAAGAACAGGCCTCACCTATTCTTAAACCAAAAACTTCACTGTAATACTGTTGCTAAAATCAGCTGTAATTCTCAAAAAAATATTTCAATTTAACTTCTGGGTTAGACAGAATACAGAGTAATAGAGTTGGAAGGGACCTTGGAGGTCTTCCAGCCCAACTCCATGCTCAAGCAGGAAACCCTATATCATTTCAGAAAAGTAACTATTACAGTTGTAGAAAAGTTACAGAAGCCACTGTGAAATCTACACAAACAAAATGTAGGGATTACACAACAAGCAATCTGATTTTTTTTCATTGCAATTCCCATGACTTGAATACTCAAATAGAGCCCATTTTTACAGACTTTTAAAAGACAATATTTCA
Organism: Hydrophis major; assembly: GCA_033807585.1. NCBI lineage: Eukaryota > Metazoa > Chordata > Lepidosauria > Squamata > Elapidae > Hydrophis > Hydrophis major. The sequence continues at coordinate 91,328,160 of CM066343.1, read as the reverse complement.
CAGAATATTTTGGATTAGGAAATGGAAAAGGAAAGCATTTCTAATGTCTAATATTTCCTCCACTGTTTCAGGCATGTGTCTTTTGAGTCCTCCTTTCCTTTCCTACAAAATAAATCAGATTAAAATCAGATTAAAATGTAAATTATCATCCTATATATCACTGTTCTCAGAAAACTTTTGTGAAAGAAGAAAAGCTCCACCTTAAATCTGTATTTTTTAGAAAACATTATAGAAGCCAAATATCTATCTGATTTTAGGAGGGAAGCTTTATGAATTCTACCATTGCTTTCTGCAGCTTGCCTTAGTGAAAAAGAAGCATCTCTTCCTCTCTCAAACTCCATTATTTTTGTAATTTGCACTCTCAGCTGAATTCCTGGTTGTTCTAAAACTAATCTAGCAAAGAGCTATACTGTTTGCATTCTGGGAGAGAGAAAAACTGAGAGAGACTGAGCAGCAAAGGATTTAGAAGAAAGCAGTGGAGAAAGGGTTTATGAACTTCTCTGAGAAAGCAGCACTCTTTCAATTTACTTATCTCAAACCAAAGGGAATAAATAGGTAATGCTTCCAGCTATTGCTATCATTGTCAAGCGGAGATCTATTTCTCAAAGATATCATTCTGGCCAAGACTGCATAGTGCCTTGCCCAGATTATCAGGCCAAGAAGAGGACTATCGCTACTGTCTGCAAGCTGAAAGCAGTAGTAGAGTGACATCCTTGATCTGATCTTGTACACAGTGATTTGTATAAAATATAACAGCATCAAAAGTCACAAAAATCTGACCATTATCATTGGACAAATCAATGGTACAAAATATAGATATTCACAGTGACATGGAGGGAATATTTTTAAAATAATTTTCTAGTTGCAGCTATGTCCTCAGATCCCATGTCATATTCTAGATATCTTTGATGAATCGGCTAGAAAGAGCCAAAAGATTAATCTGGCCCAACTTCTGGCAGTCTTTCACTGTGAGCACATCAATCCTATCTTGAGTCATCCAATTGAGCAGGATTATTTCAATATCCTGAATGTTTTTCCCTAAAATTGGAAAGTATACCAAATAAGATACCACTCGCTTAAAATGGTGTTTTAATTATATCTGTACTTTATTAGTAGTGTGCGTTTGTATAATGGAACAAAGATAGAAGCACCACAGAAAATATAATTGCTAAGCAATTTAGAAAGGATGATTTCAAATAACAGTTAAGTGAGCTGTTGCCATTTGCTTTGCAATTTGGAAACGAAAGAAAGTGTGTCTTTCTTTGACGATGTAATATGTACCTCACATTTCATGCAACTGATTAGAAAAAATAGAAAAAAGGGGAAAGAAATCTAATCTGTTGAGATGGGTAGTTTTTGTTAATATTTAATGCTCTTATCAGTGCTTTTAGAGAAGGTTGTAAATAAATTGCTATGTGATCACTAAATGCCAACAATAATATGATGGCATCTAATCAATCAAGTAATCATCAATGAATCAAAACTTTGACCTTCCAGTAGTAATAATTCAAATGCTGTTTCTCTTTTTGACAATTCCTGCAGAAAAAAAAGAATTAAATACATATTCATTTTTTTTAAATAGTTATGTTTAGAAGTTAAATATTATAGTTGAACTGCAAATAAATAATTGTTTATCAAAATTGAAATAATTATTCAAGACAGATTTAATTTTCCATCGTTAACAATGCACTTCTTTTGCCATATGGTCACCTTTCAACTATAAGACTTAAAGTTTTATAAAAAGAAATAACTCACCTGAAAGATTATGCCGCTTTTAAATCATATTATTTAAAAAATTCTTGACTTAAAGTTTTTACTTAGTTAGCTAATACTTGTAGATTACAGGTCTTGGTTAAAGAAGTTACTTGGTTAAAGAAGTTACGTTGCTAAGTATCTCCATATTTTAGATTTTAAGTAAAGTAATGAGGACATCAAAAATGAAACATGGATTATTATTTTAAGTTAAAATAGAAGTTCTTCATTACAGGAAGTCAAGTGCTGTAAAAAATCTAGCAGCAGATGAAACATATGAAGTGTTAACTTCCGTAAGCACTGTTCCTCAATTTTTCCTTATGACTTATGTGATCTCATGGGAGACTTATAGAAACCTGGGTGTTATATTAACATAGTATTTTCAGTATCATGATTAAGGTTTTTAAATTGAATTTTGTAATGCAGATACTAGGATACTATATATATGCATACAGCAGTGAGTATTTTTTATTATTACATCTAGGCAGTTCCTTTGGCCACCACTATTTTATATTAATGAAATCAATGATGTGGGAGCTAAGTTTTTATATGACATTATTATTAGACAGGCAGTTACATGTAAAAATATTCCTGAGAAAATATTCCTGAGAAATACGATGTGTCTTATGATACAAAACCTCAAATGTCTGTCATATGGGGTGATAGGAACCAGGTTTGTTAAATTTAAAATTAATGTCAGCTACCTAAAATGTACAATAAACAATCTGATGAACCTATATGAGAATACACACTACAATATTTGTTTTTTTATGGGCAAAAGTAAAATGCACATCAACTTGACAGAATATTAAATGACAACAGAATATTACACCTACTCCTATTTCAACCTCTTGACATAGTTATACATTTCAATTAGATGAAAAACTGAAAGAATAAAGATTGTGATGAAATGATTTCTTTCATTTGTCCTTTTTCAACATTAGCTAAAAACAATCATTTTAATTAAAATATAAATAAACGTTTAACGATGATTTTATTTGCAGAGAGGTCTGTGGGAGAGGGGCAATAGAAACAAGCCTCTTGTAAATGTGACATATCCTTTTTATATAATTTTATCTAGAATTATAATTATCAAAATCTATTAAAACTAAAAGGATAAAAAGTAAAAGTTACAAAAAAGAAAAAAAAGCAAAGTAGAAAAGAAAAAAATAAAGTTGGTTTGTTGTTTTATATACTTTTTATTTATTAAAACTTCAGCCAATTCCTTTTGTATGCCCAGTATCTTTTTCTATGCATTCTATGCTTTGTTATAAGAAAATGTACTGTTGGCTAAAAGCAGTAGTGGAATTCAATTTTTTTACTACCAGTTCTGTGGGATTATCTTTATAGCAAAACTGAATAATATATAAATAAATAAATAAATGTTAAGGGTGAACTGCAAATGATAAGTATATTATCAGCCATCCCTGATATGCTTGCTTTGCTTTTTGATTAAAATAATTTTAGGAAAAAGATGAAGTCTTCTTTCAAGATATATAATGATATGATGGAAATTTAGTACCGCAAGAAATAAAAAAGGAAAGAAATGTTATTTGCTTTAATTATTTATAAAAACCACTGTATTAGAAATGTTCCCATTTATAAACAGTATTAAATTGTTACTTAAAGAGCCATTTAATGTGAAACAAAAGGATAATTATTTCTTCAAGGAACATATTTTCATTACATGTTATATATCTAACACTAATAATGCATTACAGTGACTTAGTGATTTACTCTGCAAAATATTTTTCTTTCAAGAGAAAACAAATTGTCTTTTTCTTTAATAAAATCTTATATCTGAGGACATAAATAAAAACAGCAAATAGTATCATCCTTTTTATAAACAATTTTCTATATTATTTAGTCTGTACCTTTGAGGCCTTTTTTGAAAACTATCAAAATAAAAAAGTTCTTTAATTCCCTATCTTTTTAAATGTTTATTTAACTTTTGATAATTGTTTAACTCAAATATATTCAACCATAAATGCAGAGATTGCAGCAATGGAAAAGGCAGGAAAACATAAATGCATGGTTGCTATCCCTCTTATATCCATACTTTGGACAGAAATGCTTACAGAAATGTCTTTTGTCTAATATAATAGGCATAGGTTTTCAAATATTAGTGGCTATATTACACAGAGTTCAGAAATTGCTTGGAATCTCTACTTATAAGACTAAATTTCTAACTTGACTGAAAAAATATGATTTCTCTAATAGAGTTGTCGAATGCTCTACTGGATTCAATTGTCTCAGCTATAATTTTTCACAGTTTCAGTCACAGTCCACTTCCGTGGATCTTACTTCATACTTTAGTGGTCAGTTGAGGGGGCATGCATAAGTGCACTATCGTCCCTGTCATTGTATTTTTATTCTATTATTCTTGTTCTGGTTTTTGTTTGACAGATTCCAATAAATAAACTTCTCTTTAATCCTTGGAATCCCTATCCACCTGTTTCTACTGTCCATCTGTTTCAGTACTGTCAGTACTAAATATAAATTAAAAGTACATTTCAGGTGAAAATAAAGTCAATTTCTATAGCTTGGCATTAGTTGAAAAGATAGAGTTGGGTTATAATAATCAACACTTGTAAAAGCAGAAATTTGATATAATCTCTATGTAATCTCAGTCATGCTGTATTTTTCCTATCTCCCAATCCACTCCAATGCAGGGTTTTTGAGAGGAACAGAAAAAAATGTATACATTCATATCATTGTGGAAATTTTTTAGCTATTACAATGAGAGATGATGAATGAAGAAGAAATTAGGAGGTGATTTTAAATGGCATTCTGTTTCATTTGCAATTTGTTTTCCTGTCACTCAACTGATTCTAGAATGTTAAGTCTGGAGCATGGACGCAAGGAATGGAGATGAGACATCGAATAGTGACTCCAACTCTTTATTAGTGACTTCAGAACAGAGCAGAGATACTGGGCAGCAGCAGCTCCTTTTATAGAGTTGGCTGCTGTCACAATAACCAATGGTTTGAATATGCCGCACTGGTAGCGGCCAATCAGCGGCGACCCGCTGTCAGCCAATCAGATTATCCAGAAACGGTCAATCACAATCCACTGTTCGCGAGCCAATCAGAAGTGCAGGATTACGAGCCTGCGGCGGAAACAAAGCTATTAGGATTTTTAAACTAAAGCGTTTGCTTAGTTCGTAACACCCCTCCCCCCTAGGTTCCGTCTGAGGGGTGGGGTGATGTATTCTCGCAGGTAGGCAGGTCATTTCACCTGTCTACCTGATCTGCGTTGCTCCACCAGTCCTTGACCTGACTCTGGTCTCGGTGGGCTGCTTGCTGTGCTTGTTGGCAAAGATGTTCCGCCCTCTCCGTTGGGTGACTCGGGGTTGTCATGTCTGCTTCTGTTAAGGTTGTCCTCTGGATCCCTTGGATTTGCTGCTGTCGCAGTGCTGCTCTGTGGTGAGGCGATCATCTGGCCCGGCTTTCCTTCAGAAGGTGAATATCTCCGGGTTAGTTGTGCTGATTTCTGGTTTTCACATACTGGGTTGTATGCTAGTTCTTCTCCGGTCCCCTCGATTTCCCTCCCCCTCCAGATTTGAGGTTTGGGGTTTGTGACGGGGTAGGTGCCAGCCTGGAGTGCAGGTGATCGATATGGCGCTTCCACATTTTTCCATCAGTAGTTTGTAAACGGTAGGAACATGGGCCCGTAAGTTGAGTTATGGTAGCAGGGACCTACAATGGGTCACCGGAAAAGTTTTTTGCGAAGACTGGGTTGCCTACCTTGAAGGTACGATACCTGCTGCTGGACCCCACAGGCTTTTCTGATGTGTAGGTAGGCTGCAAGCGGTCAAGATGTGAGCTAAGTCTCTGGCCCATCAGAAGTTCGTCCGGGGTTCTGTTTGTGGTGCTGTTTGGGGTAATATGTTGGAGGAGAAGCATCCGGGTCATCTTGTCGTCGATGTCCCCTTGCTCCATCTTTTGTAAAGTTTTCTTTACGAATTGGACCATTCGCTCAGCCCTGCCATTGGCCACAGGGTGAGCTGGCGATGTCAACGCATGGCGTATCCCCTGCTCTGCCAGGTACTGTTTGAATGCCAAAGCGGTGAATTGAGGGCCATTATCCGAAACTAGGACATCTGGCAACCCGTGCGTAGCAAATAGTTTATTTAGTTTTTTAGTGATGGCTTCTGTGGTGGTGCTCTTCATTTTGAGGACCTCCAGCCAGTTGGAGTATGTATCCACTGCTATAAGAAATGTATGCCCCTCGTAGATCACGCAAAATCGATGTGGATATGGGACCAGGGACCTCGGGGTGCTTCCGATTCAGTTGGTGGTGCTTTAGGTGGAGATGAACGAATGTCCTGACACTTGCTGCAAGTGGCCACCCAGGTTTCTATTCGCTTATCTATACCTGGCCACCAAGCGTAGCTTCTTGCTAGTGCCTTCATTCGCACGATGCCCAGATGGCCATTGTGCAATAGTTTTAGGACTTTATGTTGTAATGTCTCTGAATGACGACTCTGTCTCCCCACAAGACGCATCCCTTTTGGGAAAAAAGTTCTGTCTGCCGGTTTTTGAACGGCTTGAAGGTGTCGTTTGGTTCATTGTCAGGCCAACCTCTTTCTACCCAGCTGAGGACCCGTGCCAAACAAGGATCTTTCCTTGTTTCTGAAGCGATGTCTTGTGCAGTCAGCGGTGGTGAAGGAAAAGTTTCGATTTGAAGTGTAACGAGGGTTGGAGCTGGGTCGTCTATGACTTCTGATAATGGAGAACGGCTCAAAGTGTTAGCGTGGGGAATGGCTTTCCCCAGGTGGTGTAGCAGTTGGTAATTGTATGCGGCTAGAAACTCTGACCAACATGTCATTCTTGGTGATAAGATGTGGGGTTTGTCTCCCGCTAAAATGCCAAGTAATGGTTTGTGGTCGGTAATTATGGAGAAAGGTCTTCCATATACATACTCATGGAATAGTTTAATCGCAGACACAATAGCGAGAGCCTCTTTATCAAATTGGCTATAGTTTCTCTCAGTTTTAGATAAAGTTCTTGAAAAGAACACAATAGGTGCCTCAGTACCGTTTGGTAGGACGTGGCTCAGGATGGCTCCTACTCCAAACGGTGAGGCATCGCAGGTGACAGTTAAAGGCGGTCTCGTTATATTGAATCAATACAGCATCTGAAGTTAACAGGTCCTTTACTTGCTGAAAAGCTCGCTCTTCGTGATGTCCCCAGACCCAGGAAGCCTTTTTATCGAGAAGCCTATGCAGGGGTTCAGCAGCAGTCACCTTCTGGGGCAAGAAGATGTTATAAAAGTTAATGAGTCCCAGGAAGGCTTGGAGGTCTGTTTTATTCCTCGGTCTTGGGGCGTTTTTTATTGCAGTGAGTTTTTTCTCCGTAGGGTGAATTCCCTGTTTGTCAAGAAGGTACCCAAGGAATTCAACCCTCTCAGTACAAAGTTGGCACTTGTCTTTCTTGACCTTCAGGCCAGCATCTTTAAATTTCTGGAGGACCATTCTGAGTCATTTTTCTAGCAGGCTTCTGTTGGGGGCAGCTATTAAGACATCATTGAAGTATGGCACGACCCCTTTTATGCTTTGAAGCAATCTTTCCATCAGACTTTGGAAGATGCCAGGTGCTACACTCACTCCGAATTGGAATCTATTACACTTGAATGCACCTCTATACATGACTATAGTTTGGGCTTCTGCAGTCTCTGCATCTACGGGCAACTGCTGGTATGCCTGAGCTAGGTCCAATTTTGCAAATATTTTCCGACTTCCCAGGGAATGAAGGAGATGTTGGACCACAGGTACAGGGTAAGCGCTCTGCTGAAGCACGTGATTTAGGGTGGCCTGGTAATCCCCACAAATTCTTAAGGATCCATCAGGTTTTATGGGAGTTACAATTGGGGTCTCCCACCGGGCGTGATCGATCAGTTCCAACACGCCCTGGGCTATTAATTTGTCCAATTTTTCATCAATCTTTGGCTTGAGTGCAAAGGGCACTCGATAAGGCTTAAGGCGAATGGGCGCAATGTCAGGGCTGAGATTAAACAATATGGGGGATCCTTTGTACTTGCCTAGCTTCTCGGTGAAAACGTCCTGGAATTCCTGGACGAGGGCCGCTTCCCAGTCATCACTTCCGGTTTGGTTGATGCCTGCTAGTTCAATTCCTAGTGGCGCGAACCATTGCAAACCCAGCAAACTGGGCCGATCTCGATCGACGATGGTAAGAGGTAGGGTTGCGGTGTGGTCTTTGAAGAATACTCGGACGTGGCTGGAACCGGCAACTGGAATTCTGTTTCCTTGGTAATCTTTTAATATGATTTTTTGAGTGCTGAGGTCCTGGCGACGAATGTCAGGGATCAGCTGTTTTAAGGTTTTCCAGGAGACCATTGACAAGGACGACCCAGAGTCGACTTCCATAACACATGGTTGATTCTCAATGGTGACCTTCACTCAGATTTTCCTCGCATCAAGGGAGGACGCGTGGCTGATGGTGATGGTTTGATGGGCCTCTTCTCGTCTGGTTGAATTGGCGGGTGCTCGATTTCTGTAGTATTGGCTCCATTGGTTGTTTAGGCGGTCCCGATTTATTGGTGGAGTGCTTGTTGTATGCCGGGAGTTGTTTTCTCTTTGGATTGGGCTGGACCCTCGCCTGCTTCTGCAGACCTTTGCGATGTGTCCCCTCTTTCCACAGGAATGGCAGAGTGTGTCTAGGAATTTGCAGTCTGATCGCGGGTGCTTTCCCTCGCATCCAGCACATTGACTCGAAGGCTTACGATTCCGCTGGTCTCACTGGTTGCGTTCGGATCTGAGTCTGTTGACCTCCTCTTCCTCGCTTTCTGATGAAGATTCAAGGTCTTCATGGTGGATGGTCATTGTGTGTCTCTTGGAGAAAAGCGTAGTGTCACTGATCAGTTAGCGGCGCAGTGCGTTCGCTCGGCGCATTCGAGCGGCTGACTTTCTGGTTGCTTCTGCTGCAGTAGCATCAGCAATGACATCTGCAAGGCTGATGTCGTCTCCCTTCGCCATAATCTTGCTCTGGGTCATGGAGTCTTTTAGGCCCAGAACAATTCGATCTCTCATGGCTTCCTTGAGGTTTACGAAGCCACAGAGTCCCTCTAGGTTTCTAAGCGATGAAGTCTCCAACATTTTCGCCTTCCTGCTGGTCCCTCTGGTAAAACTCGTGTCTCCTGATGAGTTTTGGCACTGCGGATGCATAATGAGCCCGTAGGATTGGGGCGAGGTTGTCCCAGTCCATTGTCTTGACTTCTGCTGGTTTTGCAAGTGCTTTTGCCATTTTAAAAATGGCGGGCCCGCAATGGGTCAGAAATACAGCTCGTTTCTTGCCAGGCGTAGCATCTTTCAAATTGTTGGTCTCCAGGAACATCTGGAACCTGTCCATATACGAGTCCCAGTCTTCATTAGCTGGGTCAAATGGAGCGGGTGGTATAGCACTGCTGGTCATTCTGCCACTTTTGGTGCACTCTTAGCCACGTGCTCTGTTAGCGTTCGGTGAGTGTTCAATCAGCTCTATCATCTCTGGATCCCATCTTCGTCACCAGTGTTAAGTCTGGAGCATGGGTGCAAAGAACGGAGACGAGACAACGAACAGTGCCTCCAACTCTTTATTAGTGACTTCAGAACAGAGCAGAGATACTGGGCAGCAGCAGCTCCTTTTATAGAGCTGGCTGCTGTCACAATAACCAATGGTTTGAGTTTGCCGCGCTGGTAGTGGCCAATCAGCGGCGACCCGCTGTCAGCCAATCAGATTAGCCAGAAACGGCCAATCACAATCCGCTGTTCGCAAGCCAATCAGAAGTGCAGGATTATGAGCCTGCGGCGGAAACAAAGCTATTAGGATTTTTAAACTAAAGCATTTGCTTAGTTCGTAACATAGAAAATATTTAAATTCTATTCAAGAAAATATTTCAATTCTATTCAAAGCTAATTCTGTTCCTGATCACATATATCTGTCCTAGGTTGCTAATTCTACAGTGTTCCAGTTTTGATATTATTAGACCTGATTGCTCAATTGATTCTACAGTTGATTCTACAGTTCTTTAATATGATTCCAACACACATGTATAATTTAGACAAATACTAAAATGACAACTGGATATTTTTGCAGTTACTATGGCTTCCAGAAAACAAGAAATATGAAAATGAAAAGATATTTTTTCCATATGAAATTATGTCATCCATAGACAATAGCACCCATTGTAGGAAAAAAATGAAGGGTCCATTTCAAATGAATTATTCCAATCTTTCTAAATTGTTTGAGTCTACTTTTCTCAACACTGAATACCATTTTATTAGATAGGACCAGTGTTCAAATCTATCAAGATCCATCTGGATCATGAGCCTATCTTCTAGAGTGTTAAATATTCCTGCCAGCTTAGTATTATTTGTACTTCTATTCCCTCATCTATGTCATTTATGAAGATATTGAAGAGTACTGGGCCTAAGACAGAACCTTGTGGTACTCCACTGCTTACTTTCCTCTATGTACACATAAACCCATTAAGGACTATTCATTGAGTATGGTTTGTCAGCCACTTACAAATCCATCTGGTGGTGATGCTATCTATACCATTTTTTTCTAACTTATCAAGAAGTAGGTTGTGATCCACTTTGTTGAATGCCTTGCTGAAGTCTAAGTATATTATGTCCACAGTATTTTGCTGATCTACTAATTTAGTCACTATGCTGAAGAATGAAATAAGATTGGTTTGGCATTGGTTTTTAAAAAACCTGTGCTGTTTGCTAGTTATTACTTTACTTGTTTCTAGATGTAGGCATATTTGTTTTATTATCTTTAGTATCCGCCCGGGGATTGATGTTAGGCTGATTTGTCTGTAGTTTCCTGGGTCTGTTTTTTCCCCTTTTTTGATGATGGGAACCACATCAGCTCATTTCCAGGCCTCTGGTAGTGGTCCAGGATTTTTGAAAGATGTGGTACAGTGATTTTGAGATGATGTCTGCCAACTCCTTCAGAACTCTGGGATGTAATCCATCAGGTCCTGGTGATTTGTATTTATCCATATCAGACAGGTGTTCTATTACTATTTTTTCTGTTTATTTTAACTTAAAATTAACTTTAAATTAGCTTATTCTAATCTGTCTTTTACAGTTGCTTTTGGTAGGCTATAGACTTGATCAAGTGAGATACATAGCTTTATTCAGTTCACCATAGTGCAACAAATTCCACAAATATTGTAAGTTACAATCTCTTAACAAAAGAAATATGAAGGATAGCATTTTAAATTCTCTCCTTAAAAATGATCACAAATCTGTAGATCTTTTAACTGCTATTTAGCTGTTATTTAAGATGACAGCTTAAAGAAGTGTTCCAATAATTAATAAATAATATAATTATTTATAAATGAATATTTTGTCATCGAATAATGTTCTCTGTATTCATACAAATCAATTTAAAGAAAAGAAAGAAACGCATATTGTGGTAAAGAGAACTATACATTTTCAGGATATTGTGGTAAATGTGCTCAAAAGTATTAATAAAGAAATTAATTTAATTTGCTACTCAGAAGCTCCAATTCATTTACTTAAGTTGAAGAAGAAAGGATTCACAATGTTAATTTTTCTACTTTAAAAAAGAAAAGAAAAATACAGACATTTTTTGTTGAACTAGAATGGATATCTGGTTTAAAATGTACAGTAAAGAAGAAAACAATAACTACAGTCACTACTTTAAAGTTTATTTGTATTTATTGTCTCAATGAAAAACTAAGTTGGAAAAAAAATTGCATTATTCAATATGTGTTGAAAACACTAAGTAAAATTCCTTTTTTTCAGCTAACTAAATTTGAAAGGTATAATTATGTGGCAAAAAAAACTCCTTGTCTTCCAACAACTGAAGAAATTTCATAGAGCAACTGGATAAGGATGAAAAGAAGTTATTAATCAACTGTGAATAAGGATCAGTATTAAGCAGGAGTGGGATTCAAGTTTCTTAACAACCGGTTCTGTGGCGTGGCTTAGTTGGTGGGCATGGTTAACTCAATATCACTCACATCGAGGCACGCATCTCCTTGCCTGGCCTCTCATGATTGTGGGGATGCTGCAACAGTCATAAGTCTGAAAAATGGTCATAAATCGCTTTTTTCAGTGTCATTGTAACTTTGAATGGTCATTCCACACAAGCAAAGTACCAGCAAAGGAGGGGGAAAAACCCCCAGAGAAGTTCCTGAGACAGGAAGTCTAGTCCTGCCAAGATTGTAATAGGGGTTAACAGAGAGGCAGTTTCTATAAGCAACACCAGAATGTTTCCTTCCTGCCTTCGTTACAGGATTAGGCCAGAAATTTCTTCTAACAACTGGTTCTCTGAACTGCTTAGAATGGTAACAATCGGTTCTAGCGAATAGCTGCGAACCTGTAGAAACCCACCGCTGGTATTAAGGCTGATTAGGATTGAGATTCCATTTTTTTTCTGAATAATCTTACATAAAGAATAAGTGTTGGAAGTGTTGGAATTTCCTGAAATGACTATAGTGGTAAAGGTCTGAAAAGTTAAATTTGACTTATTAATCAGGAGTATAGATTTATTGAGTATATGATAGTGATACATACAACATCATGCATGTTTGGAAAAAATAAACAAAATAAATATTTTTATCTAGGGGTGAGATTCAAATTTCTTAACCAGTTCTGTAGGCGTGGCCTAATTTGTGGGTGTGGCTTGGTGCTCATGTGACTGGATTAGGGTAAGTGGCCATGTGGCTAGCAAACCACATATAAGTGGTCCTTATTTAATGGCCAGTTGCTAAGCAAGTGTTCTAATTTACGACTGACCTCCCTATAGCTACTTGACCTGTTTTTGGTGTTTTGACAGACATGCACACACACACACACACTTATGATCAGTTACAACATCCTACACAGTCTTGTTACTGAGATTTTCTATGTTTTTTTTCCAGTTTCCAATAATTTTTTCTGGTTTCCAGTTAAAAATGCCCATTGAGGAAAATGGACTTGTTTAACAACCAGTGTTTGCTTAATAACCACAAGGTTCACTTTATGACCATGGTGTTTGCTTAACACTCAGAGCCATTTTTCTATTTTCTTTTAAACACGTATCTCTCTCTTTCTATCTCTCTTTCTCCCTCTTTCTCATCTCTCTTTTTTTCTTTCTCATCTCTCTCATCTCTCTGTCTCTTGTCTCTCTTTCTCTTTCCCTCCCTCCCTGTCTCTCTCTCTGTGTTCTGTCTCTCTTTCTCTCCCTCTCTTTCTTTCTATCTGTGTGTCTCTTGTCTATCTCTGTCCTTCCCTATTTCTCTGTGTCTCTTGTCTCTTTCCCACTCTCTCTATTTCTGTGTGTGTATCTGTACAAATAGTTGTAAGTCAAAGACTATATGTATCTGTGGCTTCCAATTAGCATCTAACTAAATTTCAGCTGCATGTCTGCACCAGGCACATAGGATAATTTCTTTATTCCCAAAATGCAGGAAAATAACCCAGGCTCACAAAAAGGTGTATTTCTGATGTCTTTCAAGCTTAGCAACTTTAAGACATGTGGACTTCAATTTCAAGAATTCCCCAGGCAGCATGAGATCTGATTATCTAATTATTCCCAAGTCAATAACATGAAAGAATTACCAACTTTAAAGATACTGAGCACTGTATCTCTGTTTGAATTGATTTAGTAAGATCCCATACTTACCATGCTCATATCTCTCCTTAGACAGAACCATCAAGGCACTTCTACTGGATTGCCTCTTGTACCAAGGCTCTGATTTAATATTGCCTCCTCCTCCTCCTTACTAAACGCATGCATTGACCTCAAATGGATCATGTTACCTATTTTCTACTGGTGGATTAATCTATAAAATGTAATATAAACTATCCCTTCATCACAAGGACACAGCTTTAAAGATATTAAAGTCTCCACCCCAAGGGATACTTGCTCTGGGCTACTTTAAAATGCTTTAAAGCCCAGTTCAGCTCCAACAACGCTTCCCGGAACTGCTCCTTGTAGCATTGAGCTCCTTGGCTTTTATTTTGAAATCCAGCACTCTTGGGCTTCAGTGCTGGTTTTTAAAGGCAAGCAGCTACTCTGTGCAACAAGTGCCGGGAAGCCAATGAATTAGTCAATTAAATAATACTTTTAAATTACTTTCTCTCCCAGCAATCTGGGCTGAAGCAGAATTAACCAATATCTGCTCCTTTGTTTTCTGAATGGATTTTATAGGAAGGAGGCTTAAATTCACATGCACGCACACTAGCCACTTCCCACTCAATCTACCTCATTTAGGAAGCATGGAGGACATAGTCAGCAACATCAGAACTCAATATCTTCCAAATGGGATGGGGTGGGGGGAGGAGAGAAAGGGATTCTTGCTCCAGGTTTAAAGCCAGGCAGCTCCAGCCTCATCAAAGGCAAGTGGCCTGGAGGGGAAAGGGCTGGGCCAGTCAGGGGCATGATTTGCCAATTCTCTGAACTGAGCAGAATCATAACATACGGTTCTATAGAACAGGTGGAAAGTGGTAGAATCCCACCCCTGTTTTTATTTGTATTGATTTCCCACCCAGTGATTGAATGATTAACAAATTTAATTTGTAAATTTAATTTACAAAAACAAAGAAATTAAACAAATTTACTATATATAATTGCCCATCTACTGAATATAATTGCCCATCTGAATGGTGATCAAAAATTAAAACCAAATATAATTAAACCAAAACCAGTTGAACCAATAAAGCAATAAAAATGTGTGTTCATCAATCACACCCTGGCTCCATCAATGCCCTGGGGAAAAAGCCAGGACTTCACTATCTTCCTGAATCCAAAAGCTCTCTACCTCTCTGGGAGGGGGCTATTTCATATGGTATGCACCATGACAAAGAAAGCATACATCCATGGTCATACCAGGGAACATTATTTCAGCAGGGAGATTCACAGTATACTATCTGATCTCATGGGATAACCAGAAATCATGGGAGATAGTTCTACAAGCAACCAAGTATAGAGAAAAAGAAAATGAACCTGATGGAAATATGACAAACTATTAGTAAGGCCAAAAGGATTGAAGTAATTAATAATTTAATTAATGGTTTAATTGGTGTTACTAATACTGGGTCCAATGCTCATAATATTCCATAAAGATAGTAAGGCAGTTGTTATATGAAGATTAATATGAACCAAACTTACAAAATTATTGTAAATTAATAATTTTCTTTAAAAAAGCAAGTAATGGAAAGAACAATCATAAAACAATATAGCAATATAATAGGGAAATGGTTAAGTCTTATACTTTTAAAAACAATAAATCAAACAAGGTGTAATTAAACCTTTGAGCCTTGAATACATTTTGAAGAACAGTAATAAAACAAAAATCAAGTGGCATTTTTAAAGCTTTTGCTCTCAGTCTATTGAATATAATTTAAATTGCAATAGCACCATCAAAGTTTAATTAAAAATATTCAGTAATTATAAACTTGATTTCCTGAGGGCAATTGAATAATATAGTGTATCTTTGGTAAGGAAAAATCAAGCTTCTTCAAATTTCCTTAATGAAAACTGAAAACACATTGTTTTAAAAACATTTCCAATAGAAATAGAAATATGTCCCACTTTGCTTAAATGCAGACTTCTGAGCCAAATTAATTGACTTAATGCAAAAAACTAATAATTCACTTGAAAAACAAAAACTGAAGAAGCAACATTTTGAAACAGAGTACATGGAAATGAAAGCCAGATCAAGTCCATTGAATAGATATCTCTGAATCTAGAGACAGAATGAGGTACTCTTCCCCGGAGTGTCTTCTATCTATTGCTGAAACTAGAATTTGATAAAAAGCAAAATGCAAAAGTTATTTCTTTAGAATCCAATAAAATCACAATACTAAACTACTGTTTGGAAATACCAAATTATTTGAATATCCTCAGGAACTATACCATTATGTAACATCAGCAAAAAGATAAACTTTACTTAGTAGCCATTCTGTTGTATTATTTACAAACACACTGAATAGAACAGTCCTTAGGACTGAGCCTTGTGGTATGGTTTCTGGGAGGCCTATAACTGAGCTTGTGTCCGGTCTTTGTTCAGACAGTACTCATTAACAATCACACATGGAGATCTATCCCTAATCCATCTTCCTATCTCATGAAACTTCTAGTGCTGTGGTCATCAACCAGTGGGCCGGGAACCACTGCTGGTCCATGAGAAAATTTTGGTGGTCCACAGGGAAATGTTACCCCCAAAGCACTCCCCAAAGCAATTAATCCAGGCTGCATGGGAACACAAGGCTGCGCTGCCTACATGGCCCACGGGAATACAAGACTTGCATTGTTTGCATTGCAAACAACACAAGGTAGTGAGACAAGGGGGGAAAGGGCGGGAGGGGGGGAACTTGCCCCACTTGCTCCACGTGCCTCGCCTGGCAACCGGGCTGTTTCTTTCCACTTCTTTCTTCTTCTGCTTTTGTTTGCATGCAAGAAAAACAGCAAAAGTATTTCTTTCTCTCCCCCAAACTCTGCCAGAAATGAGTCTTTGGGACCCTGCAAGGCATCCTGCTCCAAGAGTGCAACAAGTCTCATTTCTAGTGGAGTTTGGCACATTGGCATAAGTATTTATAAGCAACACTTGGAATTAAGCTCAGATGCCCCCTGTTTCTCTTGATCATTGCTGACATGTTTAACACCTTGATTGGAATTGACCTGTTCTGTATTGTACATTAACATTCTTGTAAACACCGCGCCCTGATTGGCCAGGGTGCATGGCAATCGGATTGGCCGAGCGAGCCGCACTGATTGGCCCGCCGCGAATCCCCGCGATTGGTGGAAACCGATCGCGGGAGATTTGAAGCGGTGTCATTGGCCGCGGCCGGCACGGCCAGTTCCATATAAGCCGTCGCCGATCCCCAGGAATCGGAGTTAATCTCGGGACTAATAAAGAGCTGAAACTAGTCACTGACTCTCGTGCCTTTCTTCCAATTGGCCTACATAACACTGGCAATGAAGATGGGATCGCAGAACTGATACCCACCGAGCACGTGGCACTGAGACGGACGAGATCCACAAGATGGCCAGCATTGTGCTGCCTGCACCCTTTAACCAAGCTACTGAGGACTGGGAATCATACATTGATCGGTTCCTGATGTTCCTGGAGAGTAGCAACCTCAAGGACGCAAATGGGCAGAAGAAAAGGACCGTATTCCTAACACACTGTGGGCCCGCAGTGTTTAAGATGGCAAAAGCCCTTGCAAAACCCGAAGATGTAAAAGCGATGGACTGGGCCTACCTCGAGCCTCTGTTGCGAAGCCATTATGCTCCCGCCATGCCCACCCTCATCAGACGGCACGACTTCTACCAGCGCAATCAGAAAGAGGGTGAGAGCATCAGCAATTTCGTGGCTGACCTGCGAAATCTGGGAGGCACGTGTGGCTTCATGGACATGGATGAGATCGCGTCGTCCTCAGGCTCAGAGACCCTGTCCTACAAAGCCAGCTGATGGCAAGAGGCAACATCTCCCTCACGGATGCCCTCACCAAGGCTACCGCAGCCAAGGCAACCCGGAAGTCAGCGGCTTGAAAGTGGAGACCAGATGCAGGGGACCGAGCCACAACCACCGAGACAACCCCGGCGGCTGATACGCAGCCAGAGGCAAGCTGCCGAACGACCACCACCACCCACCATGGCGATCTCGACTCCCCATCTGACACCACGGACAAAGAGGAGGACATCTACTGACTCCAAACAGAATGAGACCAGCGCAAGCGTTGGAGTCATAAGTCGGGGCTGCAATGTGCTGGATGTGGGGGTGACCATCCTCAGTCAGAGTGCCACTTTTTCTATGCGATCTGCCGGCAATGCAACAAGAGAGGCCGCATCGCCAGAGTCTGCTGACTCAAGCGAACCTACAGCCCCCGACGGTGAGACAGCAGCGGCCAGAGATGAGACGGCACCCCCCCTCAGAACAAGGGACTGCCAAACTGAGAGCCATCGGAACTGGGATGGACGGAGCTGACGAAACGGTGACAACTGACAAAGAGAGGAGACCCACCAGACAGTCATCATCTAGCTGGGATGCCCGCAAGGTATACGTGGAAGTGGGCATCGAAGGCAAGCCATGCAAGATGGAGTGGACTCCGGGTCCTACCTCTCCATGGTTGCATGGCAGGAAATCAAGCACCTAGTGCCCGCCATCCACAAGAGGGGGCTGGAAAGCCAGAAGCTAATTCTAAAGGACTACCAAGGGAACTGCATCTCCATAGTCAGAACAGGACACTTTGAAATCACGTTCAAGGGGCACACAGCAAGACTCCCCCTAACAATCATAGACAGAGACCGACCCAGCCTCTTGGGACTACAGTGGTTCATGCCACTCGGGATCAAAATAACAGGCATTGACCATGTTGCAGAGGGAGACTGGGAGGAGCAATCCGCAAAGGACTTCCAGGAAGTGTTCAACGGCACCATAGGCAAGTACCGAGGGCCCCCTATTTCCTTCAGTTTAGACCCCAGCATTCCCTCGATACGCCTAAAACCACGGTGAGTACCTTTCGCACTCAGACCCAAGATCAATGAGCAGATAGACAAGCTCATCAAACAGGGAGTCCTACAGCCAACCGATCACGCCTGGTGGGAAACGCCCATAGTCACCCCAATCAAGCCCGATGGGTCGGTGAGAATCTGTGGGGACTATAAGGCCACCCTAAACTGCACCTTACAACAAAGCGCTTACCCCATCCCAGTAGTACAGCACCTTCTGCACTCACTGGGGGGAGGCAAAGTTTTTGCAAAGCTCGACCTGGTGCAAGCCTACCAACAATTACCGGTCGACGCGGAAACTGCCGAGGCGCAGACCATAGTAACCCACCAGGGGGCTTTTCGCTGCAAGAGACTCCAGTTTGGAGTCAGCATGGCACCAGGAATTTTCCAGAGCCTCATGGAGAGGCTCCTGCAAGGAATCAAGGGGGTGGTGCCTACTTTGATGATGTATTGGTGTCAGCGGCCAACCAAAAACAACTGGAAGGTTGCCTGAGGGAGGTACTACAAAAATTCAAAGACACGGGGCTAAAAGTCAAAAAAGAAAAATGCCAGCTGCATACCAAGAGGGTTGAGTTCCTAGGGTACTTCCTAGACCAACACGGAATTCACCCAACAGAAAAAAAATCAGACCCATCAAGGAAGCTCCCAGGCCAAGGAATAAAACAGAACTGCAGGCATTTCTAGGGCTGATTAACTTCTATAATGTTTCCTGCCCCAAAAGGTGACCGCGGTGGAACCGTTGCATAGGTTCCAACCACCTGGACCTGGGGGAGATGAGAGGAAGCCACATTCAACCGAACCAAGAACCTGCTCACATCGGATGCCATCCTCATCCAATACAACGAGACCCTCCCATTAACAGTAATGTGCGACGCATCACCGTTCGGCATCAGGGCTATCCTCAGCCACACACTTCCGAATGGAAACGAAGCACCCATCGCCTTTTACTCAAGAACCCTATCAAAGCCGGAAAGGAACTATAGCCAACTAGACAAGGAAGCCCTGGCAATCATCACCACCGTAAAAAGTTTCCACGAGTACCTCTACGGCAGGACATTTACCATCATCACCAACCACAAACTGCTATTGAGCATCCTGGCAGGAAACAAGGCCACCCCGAACATTCTATCCCCGAGAATGACAAGGTGGTCAGAATTCCTTGCCGCCTACAGTTATCGGTTGACCCATCAACCCGGTAAGACAATTGCGCATGCAGATGCCTTAAGCCGCACCCCACTACCGACCTGGATGCCAACCCGGCACCCACAGCATCCACCCTGAGCATAGAGACCCTACCCAACCTCCCCCTAATTGCATCAGACATTGCCCATGAAACCAATAAAAACAAACATCTGGCGTGGGTTTTACAATGAGTGGAGAAAGGGTGGCCAGAAAAAGACGACGACAAAACATTCAGGACTTTTTGAAACAGACAAACAGAACTTTTCATGCAAAAAGGTTGTATACTATGGGAGACAGGGTCATTATCCTGGAGAAATTACAAAAAAGGGTCCTAGAGTTGTTACACGAGGGGCACCCAGGCATTGTTAGGTCAAAAGCCTTGGCCAGAAGCTACACCTGGTGGCCAGGGATGGACAAACAGATCGAAGCCTGGGTGGCAAGCTGTAAGCAATGCCAAGAATCTAGGCCAAGCCCACCCGCCGCCCCAATCCTGGAATGGGAAACCCCCAGAGGACCATGGTCCAGGATACACATAGACTTCATCGGGCCCATGAAAGGGCCCACATTCCTCATAATGGTAGACGCTTACTCCAATTGGCTGGAGGTAAGCGACATGAGAACTACCACCACTGAGGCCATCATCAAAAAACTCAACAAACTATTTTCAACCCACAGTCTCCCAGATGTAATTGTATCAGATAATGGTCCACAGTTTACCGGACTGGAATTCGAAAAATTCCGAGCGGAACAAGGAATACGACATGCCCTGACAGCGCTGGCACATCCGGTGGTGAACGGTAGAGCAGAACGAATGGTCCAATTTACAAAAAAAAAAAAAAATCCAGAAAATTGAGACCGGGGACATGCAAGAGAAAATAAATAAACTACTTTTCATCCAACACATAACACCTAACACGACGACCAACAAAAGCCCCGCAGAACTGTTAATGGGAAGGAAACTAAGATCCCCCCTAGACAGGCTACACCCCACATACAACCCCGAAAAACTCACTGACTCATCAAGCAGGCACCGAACGTTCACATCAGGAGACGCAGTATACGCAAAAAACCTTAGAGGGGACCCCCTCTGGATACTGGCAACGATAACCCAGGTAACAGGTCCCTACTCGTACCGGCTACAAACAGCTGATGGACGAGCATGGAAATGACACATCGATCAATTAAGATCGAGAGCAACCACGGGAAACACAACCGACACGCAAGCAGACAAAAATATAAACCCAGGAAGGGAATAGGACCGCCCAAGCACCAATCAAGAGGGGAGGGAAAGCCCCGGAAACCAACCCCAACCAGAAAGAAACCAAGAATACTCACCAACCAAAGCAGAAATAGACAACCAGCTTGAAGCCTCACCTGGAAGAAATGGCCAAGCCAGCTCAACCAGCTCGGAAGGAGCGGCAAAGCCAGCAGCTCAACCAGTTCGGGTAGACCGGGAGAAAGCTACAACGAAAGGCCCGGCTCACCCTTCCAGGTGGTTCCATCAACGAGGCAGAGAGCAACGCAGAACCCGACCGAACCGCTCGAAGACCAGACATCAACTAACCTGCGCAGGTCCAGTAGGCAAGTGCGGAGCCCCGCCTACTTATGGGACTACATAATGTAGGACCATGGCAAGAGAGGAGGGGTGTTCTGTATTGTACATTAACATTCTTGTAAACGCCGCGCCCTGATTGCCCAGGGCGTGCGGCAATCGGATTGGCCGAGTGAGCCGCACTGATTGGCCCACCGCGAATCCCCGCGATTGGTGGAAAGCGATCGCGGAAGATTTGAAGCGGTGTCATTGGCCACAGCCGGTGCGGCCGGTTTCATATAAGCCGCCGCCGATCCCCAGGAACCGGAGTCGATCTCAGGACTAATAAAGAGCTGAAACTAGTCACTGACTCCTGTGCCTTTCTTCCAATCAGCCTGCACAACAGACCTATTGTAAATTAAATTTATTGTACATATTTAAAAGGCATACACCACTCTGTAGAAGGCATCACAGCTGACAATGTATACTGTAGCAGAGCAAAAGCCATGAGGTCAAAGAAACTGCCTACAGAGTTCAGAGACATGATTATTTTGGGGAAGACTACAATAAATTTTCTGCTGCACTAAAGGCTCCTAAGAGCACAGTGGCCTCCAGAACAAGTGGACTCTTCCAAGAGCTGGTCACATGGTCAAACTGAACAATCAGGGGAGAAGCAGTGGTGGGATTCAATTTTTTTTACTACCGGTTCTGTGAGCGTGGCTTGGTGGGCATGGCAAGGGAAGAATACTGTAAAATCTTCAGTCAGAAATGATATTTGCTGGTCCTCTGAACTACTCAAAATTTCCGCTATGAGTTCTCCAGAACTGGTCAGAACCTGCTGAATACCACCCCTGGGAAGAAGGGCTTTAGCAAGAGAGGTGTCCAAGAGCCTGATGGTCACTCTGACTAATCTTCAGAGATCCTTTGTGGAGATAGGGTAATTCCAATCAAGGTGTAGAAGCATGTCAGCAATGATCAAGAGAAACAGGCATCTGAGCTTAATTCCAAGTGTTGCTTATAAATACTTATGTCAATGTGATATTTCAGGTTTTTTTTTCTTTTTAATAAATTTACAGACATTTATACAATTCTGTTTTCATTTTTTTCATTATGAGTGTAGGTTAATGAGAAAAAATGAATTTCAACAACTGCAGAATCAGGCTGCAGCATAACAAAACTGACAAAAGTGAAAAAGGTAGGGATACTTTCTGAATGCGCTGTAGGCAGTATTTGAGTTTATAAAAATTCAAGATTTAAACTCTCAAAAGTTGGCAAATATATACCTGTGTCCCTAAAATTACAGCTTTCAGTCATGCTATCTCTCACTCTAAACATAGGATCAATTACAGGATCAATAATTACATTCTTCCAATTATCAGGCACAGAAGCAATTTGGCTTTCAAGTTCTCCATAACACAAGATATTCCTAGGCATTACATACATTTTGACATAATTTTCATTTGTTAAATGAAAACATTATACATATGATGTCATTGTGACTTCAACCAGATACCTATGCTCCATGCTATAATGGGTTGAAATACAATCAGAAAAAAATGTACATTTTTGCAGTTTTCCAATCATTACATTTCTTTTTAAAACCCTAGGGGGAAAATGCTATTCATTTATGCTGATGCTCACAAAAGCAATAATGGGAAACTAAAACATAAAGACCATGATCCTTCATTAATAAGAGATCTGCTGAATCATCTTGAGTTTTGGCCTATATTTGTAATACTCATTAGTAAGGTCTCAAAAGGGCAAGTATACCTTAATGCACCATTAGCACAAGAAGTGTGGTACATGAATAGTATCTGAAGTACAGTCCTTTATTTATATAACAGTGCAGTGACCTTGCTCCTTCCATTACCTGCTGTATAAAAAGTCACAAAGTTGTAGAATACTAATATTGGTTTGCATAAAGTATTCCTTTGTTGAACAATATATCCAAATACTGAAAATGTCTTGAATATATAACAATATATAGTATGGTTGTTGTCTTTCACTTTTCATATTAAAATCTGACACAAAACAATTTATATTGTTTTTTTATTAATGAGAACTATATTCAATTATATTTCATCTTTATCTTCTTGTTCACATATCCCTTTTGCTACTTTGTTTCCAATAAGGCATATGATTTTATTGGTTACTAGCCAATAACCCAGTGTTCCCTGGGTATTTATTTATGCCAATCCTGTCCTAGAAAGAAAAATCCTGTAGTCTTGACTCATGCTATTGTACTGTCTCTTGCACAGCATCACAATTCTTCTATTCCTCCACAAGAGAGAGCCCCCTTGTGGAATACTGTGAAGCCATTACCATGGCAAGTCCACTGTGATGTACAATAGAAGCCATTTTAAGGCTCACATGCACCCTGAGGGGTCTTAGGGGTGTCTTACCCCCATAGTATTTGTTTCCAGAGAGAAAGTCTGGAATGTATCAAGTTTGGTTGAAATTGCTTGAGGTGTTTCAAAGTTATGCTAGAACATACAAACACACACACACACATCCATTTTTGTATATATATATATATATATAATAAAAAATAAATAGAATAAAATTCTTTATTGGCCAAGTGTGATTGGACACACAAGGAATTTGTCTTGGTGCATATGCCCTCAGTGTACATAAAAGAAAAGATACACTCATCAACAGTCAAGAATCATAAGGCACAACACTTAATAATAGTCATAGAGTACAATAAGCAATCAAATCATACGAGGAAACAGTCAATAAAAATCAGTAGGATACAAGCACCAAAGTTCCAGTCATACAGTCATAAGTGGTAGGAGATGGGTGAAAGAAAGGATGGGAGGATTAATAGTAGTAGTAAATATAATTCAGACTTAGTAATGCAGGCATAGTTTGACAGTGTTGGAGGAATTATTTGTTTAGCAGAGTGATGGTGTTCAGGAAAAAACTGTTCTTGTGTCTAGTTGTTCTGGAATAAAAGATAGATAGATGATAGACAGATAGACAGACAATAATATAGGCCCATATTACTGGGTCCATTATGATGATTTCAAGGATAATTACAAATAAATTTGCAGATATCATCATTCATATTTGTTTGGTAGCACTCTGAACAGACTTAGAACAAAGACATGGTAGGTAAATAGGAAATAAAATGGCAGCTTCAACCCCCTCCCCCTCCAAAAAAATCAGTACAACAAAATAAAAAGAAGCAAAAACAGCTAGATAGCTTATGTTTCATGCTCATAAATGTACTGTTGTTGGGTCCTTGGGAAGGACTTGACAGCTTGATAAAAATACCAAATGCAGTCTAAACATCTGGCTGACTATGTGACCTACCAGGCACTTTCTTCTTTGCCTCAGAACAAAAATAAAACAAAAATTAAACAAAAATAACTGAGCATCTAAAACAATACAAAAACAACAGAATAAAGTTGTTCACATTAAAGCCTGTTCCAAAGAAATAGCTAGCATAAGCATTAAAAGATGCCAGTGTGCAACATCAAATACAAGCACCAGCTCACTGAAACAAAACCAATGCAGAGCAAAGCTGCAATTATAAATGAATGCCTGGGATGCAAAGTCAACAAAGAAGAAGAACCAAATAGTGCATCATCAAAATGGAAGATCAGGCTGGGAAATAGGATGAGCAAACTGAAATCAGATGCTAGTAAAAAAAAGAAGCTGAAGAACAATAAGACCAAGAATAATATCTAACCAAGAAATGCTACTTAGAAACAAGAATGATCAAGGAAGCACTGGAAATAATAAATAACAGCTATAATCAAGAAGGTTAGAAGACAGAAGGTCATATTGCAAATTATAGGCAGAATATTCAATTTCAATTCAATCAGAAAATTTCTACCAATCCATCAATGAAAAGACTTCAGTAAATCACTCAACACCTGATAAGGAAGAAAGAGTACAATTCTGGGTAAAGATATGGGTAATCCCCAAAACTATAACAAGAAACAGTTTGGTTAAAGAATATGGATAAGAATAAAAAAGGTGAAACAACTTGTAATAATAGCAGAAATGGTAGAGAAAAGGGCAAGGAAGATCAGGAAGAACTGTACAGCACTAGGGAAGATGAACTGCATGGATTTGCAATTGAAACTGCAAATGGTCTGCTTGTTGTCAAGCAGTTAAAAAACATACTGCAAAGAGGTGAATTTGCTAATATCTGACAAGACTTATCTGATAATGAAAGATCTAGCAATTACTTGTTTAGCAAAACTTTCAAACTGTTAATTGGTGTGGTAGTTGATTCAGTCCAACAACATCTAGTTGATAATCTCTTTCCACCTGAGCAAAAAGGAACCCGTCCCCAAATAGCAGAAGAACAAAAGATCAACTCCTAATTGACAGGTTGGCTCTGGAAAACTGCAAAAGAAGCTGGATTATAGCATGGTTTGTTTACAAGAAGGCATTTGTCTCACTGCCACATGATCAGATAATCATGTGCCTAGAAATAACAGAAGTCAGCAGAAACTTCAGAAATCTTGTGAAAGATTGATAGCATAATGGAAGACATTGTTGCTAATCAATGGTGATAAATTGAGACAGGCTAATATCAACAAGAGAGGAATCTTGTTTTCACTACTACTATTTGTGATTGTACTGATTTCTCTGTAAACAATACTGAATAACTCAGACTATGATTATCAAATATATATAAAAAATCTGCCATACTATCCTACCTCCTTTGCATGGACAATTTGAAGCTGTATAGAAAAACACCACCTGAAATATAATCACTGCTGGTTCATGTATACATCCAAGATGTTGCAATGGAGTTTGGACTGGATAAACGTACCATGCTTTATCATCAAATGGGAACAGATAGTGAAAACTGAAAAAATCAAGATGTCCTATGGAAATAATATCACGAGTCTGGATGAAGATTGTTAGGAATGTAAGTCACCTAATAGTTGGGTTGGAAAATATATAAACCAGGATAGACATTTTAATATTGTCTCTTTAAGAGAATGCTAAAACTGTAATTGGGTGTGGTTCTGCAAATGGCCATAAGATGGAGCCAGAAACCTGGGTTGTTTAGTGTGTGTCAGTCTCTCTGTTCTTTCTGTTGGAGAGTATTCTTCCTAATGACTGTTACTGATAGTTGATGTAAGTCTGTTACTGAACTATTTTTTGACACTAGACTTTGAAATTTGCATGATCCCTGAACTGAAAATTGACTGCTTTACTAATGACTTGAACTGCTTATCTTGGACTTTGCTTAAACGTTTATGGAAAATAAAAGCCTACATTTACTATACAATGTAGCTGTGTGCTCTGTGTGTGTTATTCTTCACTACTCTCATTACGTCTCCCTGTATGCGCTCATTCTCCTAATGGGGAATTACAAAGAATCCGCAAAGAAGTTGAAGAAACAAGGAACCACTTCATTAGATGCTGCAAGAATATTGCACACATTGACTACAAATAATGGCATGACAAAGTAGCAATAATGGTGCATTTGAAGTTCTGCAAGAAATATCATTTGCCTGTAAGCAAGAACTAAAATAGAGAAAGTCATAGAAAGTAGCTAAACTGCTCTGGGACTTTAGAATGACTTCATACAGACAGGCACCTGCTGCATGACATACTAGTCTTAAGAAATGTCAACAAAACTAAAAAATGTCAACAAAAACTAAAATGTCAACAAAACCTAAAAAGCCTGAATAGTGGACTTGGAGGCAGCAGAACAAAAGAGAAAGAATTGGAGAAAATAAATAAATATAAAGAAATAGAAGAACTGTGGCAAAAGAAAACAAAGGTACTACCAATAGTAATAGACACCTTGGGTGAAATCCTAAAACAACTGGAGCACCACTTGAGCAGCATTGGCATTGACAAATTGGAAAAGACAGCTTTACTTGGAACAACTTACATCCTGTGATGATATCTGTACACCATAAATAACCATATCTATCCCAGGTCCTTGGAAAGGACTTGATAGACATTCAAAAATACCAAATTCAGTTTGGACATCTGGCTGACTTTGTGCTATAATAATAATAATTTTGAATCAGTACTAAATAATATGCCTAACAATCATTGCTTTTTCTTAAAACTAAGTTTTTGTTGCTAGTATTAATTATTACTCTACTTGAAAACAGTTCCTTATTAATCCTTACTACTAATGCTGAAATTGTTTTCTTTGTTTCATCCATCTTCCCTTCTTATCATTTGTTTTGACATTTACATCAGCTGTTTTGCTATCATTATAGTTGCCTCAGTGATTAGGAAAATGATAGGGTGCTTTGGATCATACAATACTTTTTTGAAAATTTACATCACCTCAAGTTGCTGCCAGTTCTGTACTTATTCATTTTTGTTTGTATTGCCCTTCATCCAGCCATGACTGTCAATTTTGAGCTTTGTTACCCTACTTTACTCAGTGCTTTCTTATTTTCAAAATGACTTTTAAGTGATTTTTTTTCTGTATTCCTTCAATATGGAGTTACATTTCATATAATTTAGCAATTCCCAGTCTCAAGATCCACAGAGTTGTTGAACTGTAACTCTCAAGTTCAGACATTCACAATGAGCATAACTGTAGGGAGTTGTAAGCCAAAATTATATAAGTATTCATGATTAGAGACCATGGATTAGCTCCAATATATCTAAACTACTCATGGACATTTAGGATCTTGATCAAAATCCTGCCCCTGTTATATATATATGGCTCTCATTGCTGCATATACAGAGTGAGGAGAGAGACATCATAGTTGTCGTTTTTAAGTTTTTAACATCCTCCCTTACAGAGGTTACGATTTGCTTCAGATTTATAAATTGGTTTAGCTATAATTCCTTCTATTTCCCCCAAACAAGACCAGCACAAAACTATTTTTCAGCATTCACCAAATTATATTAGATTCTTCTGAAAAGAACTTACAACAACTTGACATTCATTAAAAATGTTTACTGCCACATTCTGAACAAGGTATTTCTCTTCTTTTTCCGCTGTTGTCATTAACCATAGTTTCAATTTCACCTTTCAAAATGAGAAGGGATCAATATTGTTTCAGAAATAATTGACCATGATAATGCAGCATGCATGAGCAACTCCCTTTTGAATACAGCATTTTAATCTGGATTCTTGGCAGACTAAACTTTTTAGAATCCAGACTCCTGTCTGGGAAACATCCCAAATTATTAGAATAAATCAGCCTTTTTCAAATGGATGTTAATATGAAGAGTTTTTCCTTCTGTAGCATACAGTTTTTTATTTTGAAGAAACTGCCTTATGGTAATAAAGAACATAGTTTATCGAACACAGACAACAAGATTAATGAATGAAGAATGTGATAATGTGGCAAAATTAAAATTGTAGAAAAAAAATCCCCTTTGGGTTGAAAAATAGCTGCTGCTGAGAAAGTTGTTATATTCACAAGAAATAAAGCTTTTTGTTTTAGCACATACATCTGCAAGTCATGCTGAGTTTGCTACTAATGTGGGATGAGCATGATAAATGTGTTTGCAGAAACTTAAGACAACTAATAAATTTAGCCTTGAAAACATTTTTATTGTAAAGGCCTTTCTTTCTTGTGCAGCAACAAATGACCAGACTGAATGCAAATGGATAAATTAATCTGTTATTGGCAATGTTTAAGGTCATCCTCATATTCTAAGAAGAATGCATAAACAATATACATATAAATTATGGCATTTTAGAGCTCACATTGAAATCCTGAGGTAAAAACTACCTCTAATATAAAATGAGAGCAATTTATTTAAGAAGCAATTATTAAATTAAAGAGATTTATTTGTTTCACTGAACACTGCTGTTATAATCTTAAAATAACTAAAGACATTTCTGAAATACTGGCACGCTCATAATCTAAAATGATCATGGTAAAGCAGGGATATTGTGATAGATGAGCTGGATTACTTAAGGTGGTAGATTTTACCATATCCCTCCAACATAGCAAATACTCACTTATTTAGTTTAATAGTATATTTTTAAACTTGGATTTAATCCAGGTGGATTTAAATCCCCCACAAGCAAATAATTTAAAAAGAAACCCAATTGGGGTATAGGTATATATTTTTAAGGGGAAAAGGCTAACAAATAACAGAAGACTGGCCAGGACTAGGTCATTGGCTGCAAATGAGATTTCTTATTTAATTATTATCCATCAAGTGTGAATGAAATAATTAAATGTACTCCTTCATTTCACATATAAACAATATTCCTTCTTATATAGAAGAGACAGTATGTAAGTAGGAAGCCTTCCTTTACTTGCATTCTTTATCATATCTGATTTACATAATAAAGATGTAATATTTCATTTTGGGGTCCTTGAGCTTGGTTGTTTTCTTGAAGACATTTCATTACCAAACTAGATAACATATTAAGTGCTGAAGGGGAATGGGGTTTGCTATATATTATATACTAGTGTCCTGCCCTGTCAGTGTTGATGGAAGTGATGTCGGTGGTTCCTTGATTGGGTTGTTATTTATTTGTCTGAGTTGGCAGTTCGTTGTTTACTTGATTGTTGATCTAATTAATCTCTGCTTATATAAATGTTGATTGCTGCTAAGGAAGTGTTTCATTTCAGCTTGGGGCACAAGAATGAGAAGAATCCTTGGTACTAGAAGCATGGGATTCAAATCGGTGTAATAATCTCCAAGTAATAATATCCAGAATCTTCTCCTCAGAAGCCAAATGTTTTGTTATTAAAATAAAATGGTTGCCAGCTAAAGGCTAATTTGGGTGGATTATTATGGTCCATTGATAACATTAAGAGCAGAGCAAGTGGACTGTGCGAAGTATATAGATGAGCATTGCTCAAAGCCTACTATTACAACTCTCCCACTTTGAAATACTTCCATTAATATTGTAGTGTGAAAATGTCAAGTAGCTATCTGCCAGGTGTAAGCTATTATATCTGGATGATTTAGTGCACTTAGGAGCATCCATTTGATGCAAGGTGAAATGTAACTAAATGTTGGTTATAATGTGCTTTAGTAGAGAGAAAGCAGATTTATTTTTAGGTCTCTTAAATATGAGCATCACATGCTATAAGTCAGTTTGAAACTGGCATTGACCTTGATAGAATTTTATGTTTGGAAGATCAGTTATTTGGCCAAAGAGGTTGAAAATTCTGATCAGCTAGCTTTTATTACTTATTGTTAAGTGTGGAGCATGGGTGCGAAGAATGGAGACGAGCCGGTGAAAACAGTGAACTTCAACTCTTTATTTACATGGTGTGACAGCTCAAACTGGATGGCTGCTATAGCCTTCCTTATATAGGCAACTTATAAACTATTCAACCAATGACAACCTGGGAGTGCTAGCTCCATTGACCAATGAGAACAGCTCGTTAATGGCCAATCAGACTCTCCTGAACGGACCAATCTGATCTCGCCAATTAACAGCCAATCAGAAGTGCAGGGCCAGAACCATGCACTTGACTTCAAGCTCAAGATAACTTTATTAAACATTTATTCATTCACAACACCCCTTCCCCCCGGGTTCCATTTACGGGGTGCGGTCACGTAGTCCTTGAGGTAGGACAATTGTTTTGTTAGTCTTTTTGATTTTGTTGTGCACCCGGTATTTGGCTGCACTCTTGTTGAGGTAGGGCATTGTTTGGTGAAAGGGGTGTCTCTGATTCTGAGTTCGTGTTTTCGTTGTCACCAACATCTTCGGTATCACCCTGAGGTGAACTCACTCCCATACCTGATTCCTGTTCTCATGTTTCCGTTCCGCTATCGTTCCCTTCAAAAAGGTTTTCTGCTAATTGAAGTTCATCTTCCTCTGTATCTCCCCCCCCTCAGTTTGGTTATTAGGGGACTCGGAGATTCCTGACTGCAGCCTTGATCGTAGTTGATCGATATGGCGCTTCCATAGACTATCATCACGGCATTGTACAAGTTATGATCTTGGGCCGGTTACACGGACCACAGTCGCTTCTACCCACAGTGGATTGCCCGAAAATTTTTTAGCGAACACCAAGTTGCCTACCTGGAGGGTACGGCATCGGATGCTCGATTCGAGTCGTTTCTCTGGTTTGTACGCTGGGTGTAACCGGTCGAGGTGGGAGCGGAGCTTTCGTCCCATTAGCAGCTCGGCGGGAGTTTTGTTGGTGACGCTGTACAGAGTGATATGCTGTAAAAAGAGGATTCGGTTTATCTTTTCTTCGATGTTGTCATAGTCCACTTTCTGTAGCATTTTTTTGACGAATTGTACCATGCGCTCGGCCCTTCCGTTGGCTGCAGGATGCACAGGTGAAGTCAACGCATGTCGAATACCGCGGTCCGCCAGGTACTGTTCAAAGGAGAGAGCGGTAAATTGGGGCCCGTTGTCGGATACTAGAACATCTGGTAATCCATGGGTTGCAAACAGTCTTTCTAGTTTCTTAATGACCGTTTCGGTTGTTCTGTTCCTCATTCGGTGGATTTCGAGCCAGTTCGAGTAGGCGTCCATGGTTAACAAGAAGGTGTGGCCTTTGGTCGGCCCAGCAAAATCCAGATGGATAAGAGACCAGGGTCCCCGCGGTGTTTCCCATTTGGTTGGGATTGCCTTTGGTGGGGCGTTGCTTACTTCCTGGCATCTATGACAAGCTTTGACCCAAGTTTCAATTTGCTTGTCGATGCCTGGCCACCACGCATAGTTTCGTGCGAGGGCTTTCATGCGCATGATGCCGGGGTGGCCATCGTGCAAGGCTCTCAGTACTGCTTGTTGGAGTCGTTCTGGGATAACGACTCTATCGCCCCAGATGATGCAGCCCTTTTGAGAAAACAACTCTGTTTGTCGACTTTTGAATGGTGTGAAGTCGTCTGATACTTGGTCCAATGGCCATCCAAGTTCCACCCACGTGAGGACTCGTGCTAAGGTGGGGTCGCGTTTTGTTTCTCTCACGATATCACGGGCGGTTAATGGCGGTGTACGAAGTGCCTCGATCTGCAATGTTGTCACTGCTGGCATGGGGTCGTCAATAGTCTCTGGAAGCGGTGCTCGGCTCAATGCATCGGCGTGGGGAATGGCTTTCCCAGGGCAGTATTGCAGCTGATAATTATAAGCAGCCAAGAATTCTGACCAGCGAGTCATTCTGGGAGATAATATATAGGGGGTTGGCTTATCCTCCACTATTATTCCCAGCAAAGGTTTGTGGTCAGTCACTATAGTAAAAGCCCGGCCGTACACGTACTCATGAAATCTTTTGACAGCAGACACAATTGCAAGGGCTTCTTTATCAATCTGGCTATAATTTCGCTCAGTTTTCGAAAGCGTCTTTGAAAAATAGGCAACAGGGGTTTTGCTACCGTTAAGCAATACATGGCTCAAAATGGCACCCACTCCGAAAGGCAATGCATCACACGTGATATTTAACGGCAAGGTCTCCTTGTACTGCATTAGTACAACGTCAGAAGTCAGTAGTTTTTTCACATTACGAAACGCCTGTTCTTCCCTATGACCCCATACCCAAAATGCTTTTTTGTCCAGTAAATGATGTAAAGGTTCAGCGACAGTCACCTTGTGTGGCAGGAAAACGTTATAAAAATTGATGAGGCCTAGAAACGCCTGGAGGTCGGCCTTATTCCAGGGTCTGGGAGCGTTTTTTATTGCTCTCAATTTGCTATCTGTAGGGTGAATGTCCTGACTGTCAATTAAATACCCTAAAAATTTGACACGATCTGTATACAGCTTACACTTATTTTTCTTCACTTTAAGGCCTGCGTCTTTGAATTTCTGGAGAACCAATTTTAAACGATCCCGTAAAATTTTTGAAGTAGGAGCAGCAATTAACATATTGTCAAAGTGGGGGACAACGCCTTTAATCCCTTGTAATAGTCTTTCCATCAGGCTCTGAAAGATCCCCGGGGCTACACTCACTCCGAATTGGAGCCGTGTACATTTAAAGGCATCTCGGTGCGTCACAATCGTCTGTGCCTGTGCCGTTTTTTCATCAACCGGCAGCTGCTGATATGCCTGAGCTAAGTCTAGTTTAGCGAAGACTTTTCTGCCCCCCCAGGGAATGGAGGAGGTGTTGCACCACCGGCACCGGATATGGGTTTTGCTGCAGGGCGTGGTTAAGGGTGGCTCGGTAGTCCCCACAAATTCTAATCGAACCATCCGACTTAATGGGTGTCACAATTGGGGTCTCCCAGGGAGAGTGATCGGTTGGCTCTAACATCGGTGGGCTATTAACTTATCAAGCTGTTCATCTATTTTCGGCTTTAGGGCAAATGGAACTTGACGAGGCTTAAGGCGGATGGGAGCTATTTTTGGATTAAGGCTAAATGATATCGGGGTCCCCTTGTACTCACTTAGCTTTTCTGCGAAGACGTCCCTGAATTCATGGACGAGGTCCTCCTCCCAGTCACTGCCGCCGATTTGGTTAATGCCTACCGCTTCAATGCCGAGTGGCGCGAACTATTGGAGGCCTAACAGGCTAGGCCGGTCCTTGTCGATCACAGTCAGGGGTAAGTATGCTGTGCGGTTTTTGAATGAGACCCGGACTTGACTGGATCCTACGACTAGAATCCTATTCCCCTGATAGTCTTTAAGTATGAGTCTTTGGGAATGGAGGTCTTGGCGCCGGATAGTAGGGATGAGTTGCTTGAGGGTCTTCCAGGAAACCATTGAGAGAGACGATCCCGAGTCGACTTCCATTTGGCAGGGCTGATTTTCGATGGCCACTTTAATTCAGATTTTCTAGGCATCCAAGGAAGAGGCATGACCAATAGTGATAGTTTGGTGAGCCTCTTCTCGCTTCGCTGGGCGATTCATGGTTCGGTTTCTGTAGGAGTGGTTTACTGGTTCTCGCCTTACAGGATGGTTTCCTGTCGATTGGCGATAGTTAGCCCCCTTCGAGGTCTGGCTGGGTCCTAGGAGACTTCTATAGACCCGTCCAATATGGCCTCATTTCCCGCACTCATGGCAGAGCGCGTTGCGGAATTTGCATTCGGACCGGGAATGGTTGGTCCCACAGCCAGCGCATGGGTGTTGGGACTTTGGGTAATGGTCCCGATCGGACCGCAGTTGATGGACCTCTTCTTCGTCACTCTCTGACGACAAAGAGAGGTCCTCATGGTGGGCCGTCAAAAGCTGTCCTTCTGACTTAGGTGAAATGTCGCAGGTCGGTTGGTGTATCGGAGCGCGGTTGTGGCGCAGTTGGGCAGCCGACTTCCTGGTTGCTTCTGCTGCAGTAGCATCAGCGATGGCATCGGCAAGGCTAATGTCGCCTTTCGCCATTATCTTGCTCTGCACATTTAGCGCATCTAATCCCAGAACTATTCGGTCTCTCAAAGCCTCTTCCAGGTCGGCGAACTCGCAGAGGCCTCCCAAGTTTCGGAGGTCCGCAACGAAATCAGCAATGCTCTCTCCTTTCCGCTGGTTTCTTTAGTAGAACTCGTGCCGCCTTACGAGCATTGGTACGGTCGGTGCATAGTGGGCCCTCAGTAGAGGTTCGACGACGTCCCAGTCCATAGCCTTCACTTCAGCTGGTTTTGCTAGTGCCTTGGCCATCTTGAATATGGTCGGCCCGCAATGCGTTAGGAATACCGCCTGTTTCTTCCCGGTTGTGGCATCCTTCAAATTATTGGTTTCCAAGAACATTTGGAAACGATCCATGTAGGACTCCCAGTCTTCTTGCGCTGGGTCGAATGGAGCGGGTGCTATGACGCCGCCAGACATGGTTCCACCATTGTGCATTTCAGCCACGTGCTCGGTTATCTTTTTCGTTGTTCAGTCAGCTCTGACGTCTCCTCATCCCATCCTCGTTGCCAGTGTTAAGTGTGGAGCATGGGTGCGAAGAATGGAGGCGAGCCAGTGAAAACAGTGAACTTCAACTCTTTATTTACATGGTGTGACATAATATATTTTAAATTCTTTTATTAAAATTTCTGATTAATTTGGCTCTCAGAGGGACTTTTCAAGTTTATTAAAAAAACAGAAAAAGATGAATTGGTCTAACATTTGCCTTTAACCAATGAACTGCTTAATTAATTTAATCTTTTAAAAAACCCTCTACATTATCAAAAGCAAAAAGTAGGCAATTCATTGTTATAAGGAAAAAACCATGTGTTTAATTTCATGTTAATAGCAGTGCACCAGAAATAAAAGAACTGCAAAAAATAACAAACACTTAACAGTATCATTAATTAAAATGAAATTGATTCATATATAGCTAAAAAGAACCCCCTTGAAATGCAGTGAACTCTCTAAGATTAAACTTGCCTAGATCAC
The DNA here is from genome assembly GCA_033807585.1 of Hydrophis major. Lineage (NCBI taxonomy): Eukaryota > Metazoa > Chordata > Lepidosauria > Squamata > Elapidae > Hydrophis > Hydrophis major. Next base: position 91,293,038 of record CM066343.1, on the reverse strand, counting down.
AAAGATTTCTTCTATTTTTAAAGATATATATAAATGGTTCCCTTCTCAAAGCATCTGAGACAGATAAATTGTACCCAATAAGACACTCATACAGCCTTTATTGCCAGGTGACCTTAAAAATAAAATATTGTATAAGTTTTCCTGCAGTGTACTGATATATGACATTCTAATCCAGAGGTGTCAAACTTGATTTAAATGAGGGTCACATTATTATGTTTGACCTCTGGGGGCTGGGGTAGGTGTGGCTGGAATGTGTGTGGCCAGGTCAACATCACTCCTGTCAGGCACATCTGTGGTAGCCAAATGCTAAGGTAGAGCTTCCTTCAGACCCTCTCTCACTTTCATTATAATCTCCTTCTACTCTTCCTTCCTTCCTCATTCTCTCTCCCTCCCTCCCTCCCTCCCTCCTTCCCTCCCTTTTTCTTTTTTTCCTTCCCTCTTCATTCTCCTTTCTTCTTCCTTCCCCTCTTTCCTTATTTTTGCTTTCTTGCTCTCTTCCCATCTTCCCATCTTTTTCTTTGTCTTTCCTCTTTCTCTTTCCTGTCCCTTTTTGCATGCTCAAATGCAAAAGGGGAAACATTTGTCCATTTGTTTTGATTTTAGTTTGTTTTGCTAGCTCTCTGCCAGTGAAAACCAAGCTTTGGAAGACCATGAACAGCCCTCCTAGAGCCCATTTTTCATTATTGGCCACACTTCCTGTGTGCAGCCCTCCTGAGCTCCCTTTTTGCTCACAGAGAAACCACCAGCCAGTCCTTTGCAGTTTCCTGGGGGGGAGGGTATGGACCAGATCTAAGCACCTCATTCACCAGATTTGTCCAATGGACCTTGAGTTTGACATGGCTGCTCTAATCATTGTTCAGCTGGAGGCCACAACTAACTGATCTAAAAAACCACAACTTGGTTAATCTAAAAAAAATTAAACATGATTGATCTTAAAGAAAAAATAAACATGGTCAGCTTTTGTCAAAACTTGGATTACAGATATTCTCTGGGAACTTTCTGGGAATTGAAGGATGCTTACTGGACTGGAAAGGACAAAGAAAGAGGGACAGAAACAGACAGAAGGCAAGCAGACAGACAGGCAGGCAGGCAGACAAGCAGAGGCAGAAGAGTAATCTCATACAGTTAAGGGTGGTTGTTTCTGAAAATAACCTGCCATGCCAGGAAGATACTGCCAGGAAGACCATCAGGATCTTGAATTAAATTTAGAAACATACAGGTACTCAATGCAGATTGTATAGCAGAGGTATAACCATTATGAACATATCAAGTAACATTCATCCATGTCACTGCATAGTTCTAAATGCTTTTTAAGGAAAGGCACATGTAGATTTTGTTACAATCGTCTACTATAAGGTAGGCTTCAGTCCAGCAAAGGTGCAAATTCAAAGTTGTGTAAAAATTCTCCTGACTACAATTGCTATCTACTCCTTAAAAATACTTGTGGGTTGCTTACTGTTCTGTACAGTCATTAGCATACTTACAAGTGCCATGCTGTGATTGGCCAAAGTGAGCCGCACTGATTGGCCAAAGTGAGCCGCATTGATGGCAATCTGATTGGCCGAGCGAGCCTCACTGATTGGTCCACTGTGAATCCCCCGCGATTGGTGGAAACTAATCGCGGGAGATTCAAAGCGGTGCCATTGGCTGCGGCCGCCACGGCCAGAGAATAAAAGCCACTGTTTTTCCCCTTGAATCCCGAGCCGATCCCGAATTCCGCGACGGACACAACACTGGCGACGAGGATGGGATTTCAAGACTAATCCCCATCAAGCACGTGTCCTGAGGAAGCGAGACCGACAAGATGGCCAGCATTGCACCGCCTGCACCTTTTAACCCAGCTGCCGAGGATTAGGAATCGTACACAGACCGATTCCTAATGTTCCTCGAAAGTAGCAACTTAAAGGATGCAACCGGGCAGAAGAAAAGAGCCATCTTTCTAACACACTGCAGGCCCGCAGTGTTCAAGATGGCAAAAGCTCTCGTAAAACCTGGGGATGTGAAGGAGATGGACTGGGCCAATCTCGACCTGTTGCTCCGAAACCACTATGCCCCCGCCATGCCCACCCTCATCAGGCAGCATGATTTCTACCGGTGGGACCAAAGATCGGGTGAGAGCATCAGCAACTTTGTGGCTGATCTACGGAGCCTAGGGGGCATGTGCGGGTTCTCGGACATGGACGAAGCTTTGCAGGACCGTGTCATACTCGGGCTCAGAGACCCAGTCCTCCAAAGCCGTCTGATGGCAAAAGGTGACATAGCCCTCGCCGAAGCCACCACAGCCAAGGCAACCCGGAAATCGGTGAATCAAATGCGGAGACTGGACACCAGGGAACGCACCACGACCATCGAGACAGGCCTGGTGACCGAGGCCCACCCAGAAGAAGCCGCCAAGAGACCACCACCCATCATGGCGACTTCCACTCCGCCTCCGACACCACGGACGAGGAAGAAGACATCCATCGACTCCAGACGGAATGAGACCAGCACGATCGATGGAGTTGTAAGTCAGGACCCACATGTGCCAGGTGCGGAGGCGACTACCCTCGATCGGAGTGCTGGTTTTTCAATGCGATCTGCCAACACTGCGATAAAAAAGGTCACATCGCCCGAGTCTGCTGACTGAGGAAAGCCTACAGCCCCCGACGGCGAGATCACAGCATCCGGAGATGAGATGGCACCACCCCCCCAGGGCCAGAGACCACCAAGCCGAAAATCACTGGAACCAAGACAGACGGTGCTGACGAAGCGGCGAAAACCATTAGAAAGAGGAAACTCACCAGACGGTCATCATCGGCCACTCATCAAGCGCAGACACCCGAAAGGTATACATGGAAGTGGGCATCGAAGGCGACCATGCAAAATGGAGGTGGACTCCGGGTCCTACCTCTCCATGGTTGCCTGGCGAGAAATCAAGTGTTTGGTACCCGCAATCCACAAGAGGGGGTTGGAAACCCAGAAATTAATCCTTAAAGACTACCAGAGGAACCGCATCCCGGTAGTCAGAACCGGACATTTCGAAGTGACTTTCAAGGGCCGCACAGCAAAGCTTCCCCTGATGATTGTGGACCGAGACTGCCCCAGCCTTTTGGGACTACAGTGGTTCGCACCACTCAGGATCAAAGTTACGGGCGTCAACCACATCGCAGATGCCAACTGGAAAGAGCAACTTGCACGGGACTTCCAGGAAGTGTTCAACGGCACCCTGGGCAAGTACCGAGGGCCCCCAATTTCCTTCAACCTAGACCTCAGCATTCCCCCGATACGCCTAAAACCATGGCGGGTACCTTTTGCACTCCGGCCCAAAATCGACGAGCAAATTGACAAGCTCATCAAACAAGGGGTCCTACAGCCAATCGATCACGCCCACTGGGAGACCCCCATAGTCACCCCAGTCAAGCCCGATGGGTCGGTGAGAATCTGCGGGAACTATAAAGGCCACCCTAAATCGCGCCTTACAACAAAGTGCCTACCCCGTCCCAGTAGTGCAGCACCTCCTACACTCACTGGGGGGAAGCAAGGTTTTTGCGAAGCTCAACCTGGTGCAAGCCTAACAACAGCTGCCGGTCGACGCAGAAACCACTGAGGTGCAGACCATAGTCACCCACTGGGGAGCGTTTCGCTGTAAGAAACTCTAGTTTGGAGTCAGCGTGGCTCTGGGAATTTTCCAGAGCCTCATGGAGAGACTCTTGCAAGGAATTAAGGGGGTGGTGTCCTACTTCGACGACGTACTGGTGTCAGCAGCCAACCAACAAGAACTAGAGGGTCATCTAAGGGAGGTACTAACCAAATTCAAAGAGGCTGGGCTAAAGGTGAAAAAAGAGAAATGCCAGCTGTACACAGAGTGGATCGAGTTCCTAGGATACTTCTTAGACCGGCACGGGCACGGCATCCATCCAACCACGAAAAAAATCAGAGCCATTAAAGAAGCCCCCATGCCAAAGAATAAAATGGAACTGCAGGCATTTCTAGGACTGCTTAATTTCTATAATGTTTTTCCTGCCCCAAAAGGCGACTGCGGCAGAGCCTTTGCATGGACAAGACGGCCACATGGACTTGGGGGAAACATGAGGAAGCCGCTTTCAACAAAACCAAGGACCTGCTCACCTCGGATGCCGTCCTCATCCAATATAACAAGACCCTATCACTTGCAGTCACATGCAACGCCTCACCTTTCGGCATCAGCACCATCCTCAGCCACACACTCCCCGATGGAAAAGAAGCACCCATCGCCTTCTTTTCGAGGACCCTCACCAAACTGGAGAGAAATTACAGTCAGCTGGATTAAGAAGCCCTGGCTATCGTCGCCGCAGTGAAGAGGTTCCATGAGTACCTCTATGGCCGCACATTCACCATCATCACTGACCACAAGCCGCTGCTGGGAATCCTGGCAGGGAACAGGGCTACCCCAAACATTCTATCTCCTAGAATGACAAGGTGGTCCGAATTCCTTGCTGCCTACAGCTACCGGCTCACACACCGACCCGGTAAGACGATCACCCACGCAGACGCCCTGAGCCGCACGCCGTTACCTGACCTAGACACCGACCCAGCACCCACGACAGCCACCCTCAGCATAGAGACTCTGCCCGATCTACCCATAACCGCGTCAGACATTGCCTGCGAGACTAATAAAGACAAGCATCTGGCACGGGTGTTACATTGGGTAGAAAAGGGGTGGCCAGAAAAGGACGACAATGAATCATTCAGGACATTCCGGAACTGGCAAACAGAACTCTCATTACAAAAAGGTTGTGTACTTTGGGGGGATAGGGTTGTTATCCCAGAAAAGTTACAAGGGAAGGTATTGGAGTTGTTACACGAGGGGCACCCAGACATAGTTAGAACAAAAGCCCAGGCCAGGAGTTACGCCTGGTGGCCAGGGATGGATAAGCAGATCGAGACTTGGGTGGCAACATACAAACATTGCCAAGAAACCAGGCCGAACCCTCTCGCAGCACCAATCCTGAAATGGAAACCCCCAGGGGACCATGGTCTAGGATTCATATAGATTTTGCCGGGCTCACGAAAGGACATATATTCCTTATCACGGTAGATGCTTACTCCAACTGGTTGGAGGTAAGCAACATGAAAACCACCACCACGGAGGCCATGACCAAGGAACTCAGCAAGCTGTTCGCAACCCACAGTCTCCCAGATGTCATCATGTTGGATAACGGGCCCCAATTTACCTCGCTGGAATTCGAAAAATTCCTAGTGGAACGGGGCATACGATATGCACTAACGGCACCGGCACATCCGGCAGCAAACGGGAGGGCGGAACGGATGGTTCAATTAACGAAAAAAACCATCCAAAAAATTGAACACGGGGAAATCCAAGAAAAAATAAAGAAAATGCTTTTTATACAACACATAACCCCGAACACAACAACCAACAAAAGCCTGGCAGAACTATTAATGGGGAGGAAATTAAGGTCCCCATTCGACAGGCTGAGCCCCACATACAACCCAGAAAACCCCCCAAACTCCTCAAGCAAACACCGAACATTTTCACCAGGCGACGCAGTCTATGCGAAGAACCTTACTAGAGATCCACTTTGGGTACCGGCAACCATAACCCAGCTGATAGGACCCCGCTCGTACCGGCTGCAAACAACCGACAGATGAGCATGGAAACGACACATCGATCAAATAAGATCGAGAACAACCATGGGAAACACAACCGACATGCAAACAGACACAGACAGCCCCCATAACACAAACCAAGAGGGGAGGGAATACCCTGGGAACCAAAAACCAATAGAAAGAAACCAGCAATACTCACTGACAAGCAGCCAGCTCGAAGCCTCATCAGGAAGAAGCAGCCAGGCCAGCTCAACCAGCCCAGAAAGACCAGACGGGAGCAGCAGCAACAACCGCAGCTCAACCAGCCCAGGTAGACCGGGAGGGAGCTGCAATGAAAGGCCCAGTGAGGCCTTCCAAGCGGTTCCACCGACGAGGCAGAAAGCAATACAGAACCCAACTGAACTGGCCGGGAGCCAAGCAACAACTAACCTGCGCAGGTCAAGTAGGCAAGTAAGAAGCCCCGCCTATTTACAGGACTACGTTATGTAGGACCGTACCAAAAGAGGAGGGGTGTTCTGTACAGTCATTAGCATACTTGCAAGTGCCGCACAGCGATCTGATTGGCCAAGTGAGCAGCACTGATTGGCCCGCTGCGAATCCCCCGTGATTGGTGGAAATTAATCACGGAAGATTAAAAGTGGTGCCATTGGCCGCGGCCGCCACAGCCAGAGAATAAAAGCCGCTGTTTTTCCCCTTGAATCCCGAGCTGATCTCGGGATCCAATAAAAAGCTGAACTAAGTCACTGACTCCGTGTCTCCTTCCGCGACGGACACAACACTTACAGTAATAGTCTAGCAAAAATGTATATGTATACATTTGAACTAGACTGTCATGTTTCTCTTTCATTCTGTGTGTGTATGTGGGTATATGTGTAATGGTTATCTTTTCAGAACTGACTGCAATGAGATTTCATTTTAATGTACACTGATTAGTGTACATTTAAAATGACAATAAAGAATTTCTATTCTGTTCTATTCTATAGATGGAAAAATTATAAACATTGCAGTCTTAAAATTTAAAGTAATTCAGTCATGTTAAGGTTCATTTGAAACCTGCTCTTCCCTATTCAAATTCACATAGTCTCCAGACACCAAGACAAAACCTCCAGGCCACTGGTGACCATGCTCAATGGCTTTGTTTAGATGTTAGCTTCAAAAGAGAATAATATATACACCACAAAGCAGGGATAATGAGCAGATAGAAATGGAGGAAAGAAAATACCGTATATACTCGAGTATAAGTCGACCCGAATATAAGCCGAGGCACCTAAGTTAACCACAAAAACTGGGAAAACTTATTGACTCGAGTATAAGCCGAGGGTGGGAAATGCAGCAGCTACTGGTAAATTTCAAAAATAAAAATAGATACCAATAAAAACTTTCACTAGGACAGTTGAGAATAAGTTTGATGTTCACAATTTCCTCTTTGAAAGAGACCAGTAAATAGGGAACAAGAAGATGAAGAAAAAGAAGTGTGTTTTTTCACACTTTTCACACTGCAGTGAACAAAAATGGCATCATAGGAACAGGCTTATTCTCAGTCCAAAGATTTGTTTCTGATTTCTTCCCTGATTTAAGTGAAATTTGGGAAACAATCTCACTATCATGAAAGGTTTAATTGATTCACTAACCCAAAAGATGATGATGATGACAGTGGTAGGCAGGAGTCACTCTCTCCCTTGCAAGAAAAAAGCAAGAGCCGTTCTTATGATCTCTCCCTCTCTCTCTCTCTCCCCGTAATACAGTCAAGCCCTTTCCAGTACGCGCAATCTGCCTTCGCCACTTTGCACCTTGCAAATGCAAAATCCTGGGGTTTTTGCATTTGCAAGGTGCAAAGCGGTGGGGGGGGGAGTGGTTGTTTGGAAAATAAGACAATGATCTTAAAGTTTATAATGGAAGGGTGAATAGGAAGACTCTCCCCCCCCGCCTTCGCTCTCCCTCGCTCCGAAACAGAAAGCAGGGTCTCGTATCTCGCTACTCCCGGAGTGGGACCTTTTTGGAAGGGGAAGAAAGGGAAGGTGAGGACGCGCCAAGTTTTGAGTTGCTTTGGAAAGCGCCAGAGCTGGAGGACCGCACGAAGACCCCCCACCCCCACCGCTACAGCCTCTCTTCGGGCCCCCATGGTCGCGTCAGCCTAAGCAGGCAGGGGTTCCGTATGCTGTAAATCACAAACAGCTTCAACGTTAGAAATCCCAGCCTCCACCCTACCGCGCACCCGTTCTGGACTCCCCAAGTGGGTCCCTTTCAATCGGCGGCTCTTTTTTTTTTTGCTCCAATTGGCCCCTGCGGCTTTCTGAAGCACTGGCTGAAGTCAAGAGTTTTTCGCCTTTCCTCACGTGAAGTCAGCCCATTTTAGAAACTCGCCCCCAACAATCCGCCCCCTCCACGCACACAGACGGACACACTTTCGTCCCACGCAGTCTGTTCCTCTGGTCAGACAGATTCTCGAGCTCCGAAGCCGCCTAAAATTCCCGTCCTCCTCCTCCCTCCTCCTCATTGTTTTGACTACTTTTCCTTTCCTTAAACCCCTCCCCAGAGAACTTGCCGCTTTTGCAGAAGAAGAACTCAAAAGCTCGTTTCTGAGCGAAGGGCAGGCAGACTTTTGGCTAAGCAGCTCTCCTCCTCCCAGTTCCTTTTACCGAGCACTACCCCAAAGCGACGCAAAAACTCACGAGCAGAGAGTCCCCACCAAGTTCACACTTGCACCTTCGTTTTTTATTCCAAACTCGGGTGGAAGCACGGGGGTGGGGATGCGGGGTGCGGCGGGGGAGGGGGTGTTGTTGCTCCAAGACCCTCGTTAGGAAAGCGAGCAACTCACTCCTCGCTTCCAGCCAATAAATCTTGCCCGGAGGAGCGGCAAGAAACGCTCGAGGAAGCCACTTTGCCTCCTCGCTCTTCCAGCCCTTTGGGACACTTCCTAAAGGAAAGGAGAAAATAAAAGATGGCGGGGAGGGAGGGGGGCACAAAGCAGCCCAAACGCATAGCAGTGGAAGGAAGGCGCGCTGGTGCGAGGAAGGGAGAGAGAGAGACACACACACACACACACACACACAGAGAGAGAGACAGACAGACAGACACACACACACACTCACTTCGCCACTTTGCACCTTGCAAATGCAAAATCCTGGGGTTTTTTCATTTGCAAGGTGCAAAGCGGCGGGGGCGGATCCCGCGTGCTGGAAAGGGCTTGACTGTATTACGGGGAGAGAGAGAGAGAGGGAGAGATCATAAGAACGGCTCTTGCTTTTTTCTTGCAAGGGAGAGAGTGACTCCTGTCTCCCACTGTCATAAACATCTTCTTCTTTTGCGTTAGTGAATCAATTAATTTGGGAGATGATCTCACTATCAGAAAACAACGCGAGCCGCCACCACCACCACCTCCTCCTCCTCCTCCTGAGTGGACTGAAAGCAGCTGGAGCTGAGGAAATGAAGCTGAGTGGAGCCGAAGCAACCTCGGCTCACGTTGTTTTCTCAGCCTAGAGAAAGGGGAAGGGGGCTCATCTGGATCAAGGGTGAGTCTCCCCCTCAGTTTCCCCTGAAGGATCTTCTGTCGCTTTTGCCTTCTTCCTACATCTTCCCTCTGTTAAAATCCCCCCCCACACACACACACTGATTTTTGGTTGGATAGATTTCGTGTCTGAGCATTCTCACATGGCAGTGGGTCTTCCCCCCCCTAAAAACAGTTAAAAAAAGAAAAAACAATATATCCTCAAGCAAGAACTTTTCTGCTTCCGATTACCCCCATGCTTAAAAGTTGCAAAGGAAACATGGAAGCAGAGAAGCGGCTGCCCAGGTTCGGCGCTCCACACCATTTTTTTTTCAGAGGGGAATCTGACTCGAGTATAAGCCGAGGGCGGTTTTTTCAGCACAAAAAATGGGCTGAAAAACTCGGCTTATACTCGAGTATATATGGCAATCAGAATAATGCAGGCTGTCCAGTGGTGGGATTCAAATTTTTTTTACTGCCAGTTCTGTGGGTGTGGCTTGCTGGACATGGCATAGCTTGGTGGGCATGGCAGGGGAAGAATACTGTAAAATCTCACCCCACTCCAGGGGAAGGATACTGCAAAATCTCTATTCCCTTCCCACTCCTGGGAGAAGATTACTGCAAAATCCCATTCCCTCCCCACTAAACTGCTTTCCAGCTCTGTTCTCCTGTGCTGGGCAACAAAAGAAGACCCAGCTGATCAGCTGTGACTCAGGAAGCAGAGAATAGATGGGGGATGGGCCAGTCAGAGATGGCATTTGTCGGTTCTCAGAGCTACTCAAAATTTCCTCTCTTGGTTCTTCAGAACTGGTCAGAGCTTGCTGAATACCACCTCTGAAGCTGTCCATTCCCAGCTCTTGAAAGATACCGTATATACTCGAGTATTAGTCGACCCAAATATAAGCTGAGGCACCTAATTTAACCACAAAAAACTGGGAAAACTTATTGACTCGAGTATAAGCCGAGGGTGGGAAATGCAGCAGCTACTGGTAAATTTCAAAAATAAAAATAGATACCAATAAAAACTTTCACTAGGACAGTTGAGAATAAGTTTGATGTTCACAATTTCCTCTTTGAAAGAGACCAGTAAATAGGGAACAAGAAGATGAAGAAAAAGAAGTGTGTTTTTTCACACTTTTCACACTGCAGTGAACAAAAATGGCATCATAGGAACAAGCTTATTCTCAGTCCAAAGGTTTGTTTCTGATTTCTTCCCTGATTTAAGGGAAATTTGGGAAACGATCTCACTATCATGAAAGGTTTGATTGATTCACTAACTCAAAAGATGATGATGATGACAGTGGTAGGCAGGAGTCACTCTCTCCCTTGCAAGAAAAAACCAAGAGCCGTTCTTATGATCTCTCTCTCTCTCTCTCTCCCCCCCCCAATAAAGTCAAGCCCTTTCCAGCACGCGCGCGCGATCCACCCTCGCCCCTTTGCACCTTGCAAATGTAAAACCCCAGGGTTTTTGCATTTGCAAGGTGCAAAGCGGCGGGGGCGGATCACGCGCACGTGCTGGAAAGGGCTTTACTGTATTACGGGGAGAAAGAGAGAGAGGGAGAGATCATAAGAACGGCTCTTGCTTTTTTCTTGCAAGGGAGAGAGTGACTCCTGCCTCCTACTGTCATCAACATCTTCTTCTTTTGGGTTAGTCAATCAATTAATTTGGGAAATGATCTCACTATCAGAAAACAATGCGAGCTGCCACCACCACCTCCTCCTCCCCCTCCTCCCGAGTGGACTGAAAGCAGCTGGAGCTGAGGAAATGAAGCTGAGTGAAGCGACCTCGGCTCGCGTTGCTTTCTCAGCCTAGAGCTCAGAAAACAACGCGAGCTGCCTCCCCCTCCTCCTCCCCTTCCTCCCGAGTGGACTGAAAGCAGCTGGAGCTGAGGAAATGAAGCTGAGTGGAGCGACCTCGGTTCGCGTTGCTTTCTCAGCCTAGAGCTCAGAAAACAACGCGAGCTGCCTCCACCTCCTCCACCTCCTCCCGAGTGGACTGAAAGCAGCTGGAGCTGAGGAAATGAAGCTGAGTGGAGCGACCTCGGCTCGCGTTGCTTTCTCAGACTAGAGCTCAGAAAACAACGCGAGCTGCCTCCCCCTCCTTCTCCCCCTCCTCCCCCTCCTCCCGAGTGGACTGAAAGCAGCTGGAGCTGAGGAAATGAAGCTGAGTGGAGTGACCTCGGCTCGCGTTGTTTTCTCAGCCTAGAGCTCAGAAAACAACGCGAGCTGCCACCACCTCCTCTTCCCCCTCCTCCTGAGTGGACTGAAAGCAGATGGAGCTGAGGAAATGAAGCTGAGTGGAGCCGAAGCAACCTCGGCTCGCGTTGTTTTCTCAGCCTAGAGAAAGGGGAAGGGGGCTCATCTGGACCAAGGGTGAGTCTCCCCCTCAGTTTCCCCTGAAGGATCTTCTGTCGCTTTTGCCTTCTCCCTACATCTTCCCTCTGTTAAAATCCCCCCACACACACACACACTTATTTTCGGTTGGATAGATTTCGTGTCTGAGCATTCTCACATAGCGGTGGGTCTTCCCCCCCCAAAAAACAGTTAAAAAAAAAAAAACAATATATCCTCAAGCAAGAACTTTTCTGCTTCCGATTACCCCCATGCTTAAAAGTTGCAAAGGAAACACGGAAGCAGGGAAGCGGCTGCCCAGCTTCGGAGCTCCACACCATTTTTTTTTTCAGAGGGGAATCTGACTCGAGTATAAGCCGAGGGGTTTTTTTTCAGCACAAAAAATGTGCTGAAAAACTCGGCTTATACTCGAGTATATACGGTATATAAGATACTTCTCGAGGTCTAGAAGGATGTCATAATCACTGGAATTGAAATTGTCTAAAGGACCAAGGAGAGCTAAGAAGGATGCACTATCTCTATCCCATTCATGTTAGAAGACATCTATAAGCGTGATCGATGCTATTTTGGTCATATTCAGGTCTGAAATTCAATCATACTACAGTTTGTTTGTTTGTTTGTTTGCCATACTTAATAACCATCAATGTCACTCACAGAATGATTCTGGGAAATGTACAGTAAAATATTAAAAGCACAAAAAGGAGTACATAAAATTTAAGAGGCAAGGGATGCTAAAAATGATTAAAAGATACAGGAAAGGCTTTCAAGGTACAAACCAACCCTATGGCTATGTGCTCATCTGCATGCACCAAACAATGACACAGAGTCACCTTTACAGAAAGCCAGAAGAGTGATGTCTGGCCTTACCTGCAAGGGTAGTGTTTTTCTTCAGTATAACTGAAGCACAGCTTCTCAGCAACAGCTGAGAAGGATCTCTTCCTAGACCTCATCATTTGGAATTTTTTGGCTAACAGGATCCACACCACACCTTCCTGCCTCACCAGGTGGATGGGCTAATGTAACAGAATGAGGATGGTTCCAAAGGTAATCTGGCCCTGTGACATGTAGGACTTTAAAGGTCGTAACCAGCATCTTGAATTTTACCCAGAAACAAACTGGCACCCAATGCAAGTCGCGCAAACAAAGGTAGCTTATTCAGCATTCTTTGGTTGTCTCAGATGGTATCTCTATCTGGACTGAATTGCAATTGTTCAAATGGGAGATAATCAGGACATGAATTACCAAGCAGAGATATTCTTGATCCAAGAAGAACATGATTGGTGTGCCACACAAAGTTGAGCTTAGCTGTCCTAGCCATGACTGTTTCCTGTTCTTCTTGGAGAGTTAACTCTTAGTCAGAGTTCTCCTAAACTGCCACAAAATTACTGTCTCAACAACTTCCCCTATAAAAGAAGAGTTATACAAAAGTTAACCAGTTAAATTAGATCTAACAAGGAGAATCAGCACCATTTCGTTCTTAAAAGATGCTAGAACCATTTCCTCAGTCATGAAAGAATTATCCATTATGACAATACAATCATGTCACTTCTTGGGAAGTTTAGCTAATCAAGAAGCATGAGTTTAACATACACTTAGCAGTACCAAAAACCCTATCAATTTCATCTCAAATAAGAGGTTCAAACTCTACTTCTTCTAAACTAAAACCACAGCAAGTCTCAGAACCTCCTTGGAATCTACACCCCCTATATTGAAGCAAATCTAAGCAACATTATCTAACAGCTGTCAAACATAATAAAAATAAAATAGTTTTCTATTTCTATCTCTTCCTATTACAGTGTTCTCTGATTTGATGTAAGATTTGAGATGGATCTGGCTAAAGAACCTTCAAGGAGCAGGATTGATTGCAATTTGGTGAAACAGAACACCTTTTTAAGGTCACTTTTAAATGCTCTTTAGCATCAGTGGAAACTGAAATAGATATATGAGGGCCAAATAAGATAGTAAATTACATACAATGATTTTGATCTTTGCTATTTTAAATAACATTGCAGATAATTTAGTCAGAACCAGGAATGTGGTTGAAAAGAAAGGAGGTTAAATCTTTCATTTCCGCGAAAAATGTATCTCCTAATTTGTCCTAAGAGAGAAGCCACTATTAGTATCACCTAAAAAATAATGATAAATATTTCAATTGCTGACATCTTTTACCGGTGACTAAGTTTCCGTAGAATTTGGGAAAGACACCAATATATATAGGTCAAAGCCACTTTCCTGGATGAGAATCCAGGAGTACATCAATAAGATGGAACCCAAAGAGGAATTTCTGAGAGAATGCCTGAGGCAGCAGCAGACGTGGAAGAAAGATCAAGCAGAGCAAGTGACATAGCTGAGGTGACAGATTTTAGGAAATCCTAGCAGTGTCTGAAAAGTGTTGGATTAAAAGACACTGAGGCATTGATTGTAGAAGCACAAGAATAGTTATGAAGTAGTAGGTATATAGAAAAGTCTATCATACCAGACAGGACTCTACACGGATGAATACGGAAGAGTATTAATGGTGGAAATAATGGACAATAATATAAAAATACTCTTGATTGCAATTTATGCTCCGAATGATAAACAAGAAGAGTTTTATAAAAAAACTACACATGAAAATAATTGGACTGGACTATGTTAATATAATTATGATGGGAGACTTTAATGGAATTGTGGATAATAAACTGGACCATATAGCAACAACAACAAAGCAAAATAGAAAGACTCTCCCTAAATCTTTTTTTAAAATGACAGATGAATTAACTTTAAAAGATATTTGGAGAAAAAGAAATGTTAAAGCTAAACAATATACTTTTTATTCAAATAGACATTTATCATGGTCCAGATGAGATATGATTTGGATCTCAACAGAATTAATATCCAATATTCAAGAAACAAATATCGAAACAAGTACTTGGGAAGATCATAGTCCAATGACAATTAAATGGAAGGGACAAAAAAAATATTGAAATGGACATTAAATAATACTATCTTAAAGGAAAAAGATTTTATACAACGGATGGAGAAGGAACTGGCTTTTTTTTTTAGAGAAAATAAAAAAGAAGATACTTCAACACAGAATGTTGGGGATACAATGAAGGCATATGCTAGAGGTTTGATAATAGATTATACAAGAAAAAAGAATATTAGGAAAAGGCAAACTTCTAAGGCCTTGGAAGATGAGTATAAAAGACTTGAAAAAGAATTACAGAAAAATGCCACAGAAAAAAGATATTAAATTGAAGCTGGATGTAATTAAACATAAAATGGAATTAATAGAGAAAGAAGAACTGGCACAGAAAATTAGAAATTCTAAACAGAATTACTTTGAAGATGCAAATAAACCAGGCAGATGGCTAACATATAAATTGAGAAAGGAGAAGGAATCAAGAAAAATACTGAAGCTAATAGATGATCAAGGCCAAGTTTGTTATGGTAATAAGGAGAAAAAGGAAATTATTTAAGATTTTTATGCGCAACTATATAAACAAGAGAATATTGATGAGGAAAAAGTCAAACAGTATCTACAGAATGCTAACTTACCGAAGATACCTAAAGAGACTGAAGAAATGTTAGAAAGCAATATAACAATGATGGAATTAAATGAAGCACTTAAGAAACAAAATAATGGGAAAGCACCAGGTCCAGATGGGCTTCCGGCAGAATTCTATAAAACATTTCAAGAATCATTGAGCATCCCATTGTCAGAAGTTATGAATTAAGTTATGTCAAAGAAGATGATACCCAAAACATGGTCAGAGGCTTATATTACACTTATTCCAAAAGAAGAGGCTGACCCACTGCAAATTAAGAACTAAAGACCTATTTCTTTATTGAATGCAGACTATAAAATTTTTGATTCAATTTTAGCAGAAAGACTTAAAAAATATTTAAATAATTTTATCCACCCAGATCAAAATGGATTTCTGCCAAAGAGACAAATCAGAGACAACATGAGAGTAATCTTGGAAACTTTGGAATACTATGAGGCTCATCCTGAAAAGCAAATGGCTTTGATATTCCTAGATGCTCAAAATGCATTTGATAAGTGAACTGGGGATTTATGTTATTACTATTGGAACAGATGGGTTTTGCCAGAAAATTTATTCAAGCAATCGAAGCCATATACAATAAACAGACAGCAAAGGTAATGATGGAGGGAGAACTTACGGACTTTATTATTATAAGAAAAGGCACAAGACAAGGATGTCCCCTATCTCCTTTGCTATTTGTGTTGACTTTGGAAGTGTTGAATAGAAATATTAGGGATGATAAAAGCATAAAAGGAATGAAAATTAAAAAGGAAGAATTCAAACTACAAGCTTTTGCTGATGACTTAGCTTTTATTCTGGAAGACCCGTTAGAAACAGCTCCAAAGTTATTGGAAAAGATAGAGACATATGGTGAGGTGGATGGTTTGAAAATAAATAAAGATAAAACAAAGATTTTGACAAAGAACATACTACTGAGACAAAGAGAAGAACTGGCAGACCTGTTGAAAATCCAAGTTACAAATAAGGTTAAGTATCTGGGGATATATTTGACAGCAAGATGTAGCACATTAAAAGAGAATAATTATATGAAACTTAAACAACAGATAGCTACAGACTTGAAGAAATGGGAAAACTTGCAATTGTCATTAATAGGGAGAATTTCAACAATTAAGATGAATATTTTACCCAGAATTCTATTTCTGTTTCAAACAATACCAATTAGGCTTGGAAAAGACTATTTTGAAGATTTAAATAAAATCATGTTGAAGTTTATATGGCAAGGTAAAAAAGCGAGAAAAAAACTAAAGTTTTTGCAAGACGCTAGAATTAGAGGAGGTTTTGGCCTGCCTAATTGGGAATTGTATTATCAAGCTGCAAGTTTGATATGGGTCAAAGAATGGATAACATTAAGAAAAGCTAGATTGTTGACACTAGAAGGTCATGATTTGCTGTTGGGCTGGCATGCTTTTTTATGGTATAAGGGAACTAAAACACAGGGTTATTTTAGAAGGCATTATATACGGGAGTCTTTGTGGTTAAACTGGGAGAAGATAAAAAGACTATGTTATTTGAAAATTCCATGGGATTGATTTAGAGAAATGCAAAAATTGTGGTCTCAAAATTATAAAATGACAATGTCAACAGCATATAAAGAAAACTTGTATAAGATGTTTTACAGGTGGCACTTTCCCCCAACAAGAATAGCAAGAATGTTTAAGAACAAATCTGAAAAATGCTGGAAATGTCATCAGATACCTGGCTCATATTATCATGTGTGGTGGACTTGTGAGGACACCAGAAAATATTGGACTAAAATTCACATGTGGTTGGAAAAAATGACAAAGAAACACATAGACTTGAAACCAGAGATATTTTTATTGGGAATTTTTCCTGATACATATAGTAAAGATTTGAAATACCTGATTGTAAATGTATTAACAGCGGGTAGGATTGTATTTGCTAAAAATTGGAAGAATGAGAAAATACCATTACAGGAAGAAATTATTAAGAAAATACTGGAATGTGCTGAGATGAGTAGATTGACATTTGAAATTAGAGAGCAAGAGGATAAACAATTTTATGAAATTTGGGATCTTTTTTATCAATGGCTAGATGATAAAATACGATAATAGAATATTTAGAATGTCATCTAAATAAGGAATATCTTTATTTTTTTTCTTGTCTTTGTTATTTGACACTATATTTATAAAGTGTTTTTAGGATTGATTTGGAATGATTATATGATTTGTTACAGAATAAACTGTTTAAAGTATTGTTATCTCATAAAGCATGAATAATTAAAAGTATAGTCAAAAGTTTCTTTTTTTTTTTAATAGCGATATTAGCATATATAAGTTTGGATTGACAATATGAGTTGTTATGTAACATAATTGTAATTGAGACTACAAAATGAATGCACAAAACTGATGAACCAACCGACATGCTGGATGTACATATGAGAGTTGATGTTTTAAAGTTTTGTTTGTCTTCTTTGTCTGTAGAAAATCAATAAAATTCTTTTCAAAAAAAAAAAAAAGAATAGTTATGAAGTAGTAGATTTATAGAAAAGTCTATCATACCAGACAGGACTCAAGCTGCAGGCTATGCATAGAGGCCTCAGAGATCATCTAACAGATTGTAATAGGGTTTAAGATACAGATAGAAAGTAGCTGGCACTATATTTACATAGTGTATGGGTTAGGCCCATAATGGTGAACCTATGTACGTGTGCCAGAAGTGGGACACAGAGCCAGTTCTGCCGGCATGCGAGAGGTCTCCCGGAAGAACCCCATTGCGCATGTGAATGCGCCCCATCAGCCAGCTGATTGTCAGGTATCTGTCGTGCATGTGCAGGGAGAGATACATGCATGGGAGACGCATGCAAATGCATAGAGGCATGCGGTGTGCGGGAGGGTTCCATATGCATGTGCAGTCATCATGTGTGCATGCACAGAGGCACACGGTGCGCACACAGGGGGTTGTGTGCACATGTGCAGAGGTGGGGGGGTGGATTCGCGCATGCACGTGCACTTTTGGCACGCAATGTGTTAAAGGTTAGTCATCACTGGGCAAGGCCACTTCAAAGCCAGATGGCTTGATGGGCATGGCAGGTGAAGGATACTGAAAAATCTTCATCCCCACCCCACTCCAGGAGAAGATTACCATTCCCTTCCCACCCCACTAATGTGCTTTCCAGCTCAGTTCTCCTGTGCAAGGCAACCAAAGAAGACCCAACCAATCATCTGGGACTCAGGAGGTGGAGAATAGATGGGGGCGGGGCCAGTCAGAGATAGTATTTGCTGGTTCTCTGAACTACTCAAAATTTCTGCTACCAGTTCTCCAGAACTGGTTAGAACCTGCTGAATACTACTTCTGCCTAGTACTAGCACTTTGGGGCAGTGAGCTGAGAGAATGGCTTAAACAGATCCTGGGAATAACATCAGAGCTGTCTTTCCAGAATGTGGAAGAGCCAATAAACTGTGTAGATCCATCAAATTTCCAGACCTGTGGAAGAGGACCTGAGATGCATAGGGATGCACCCATTTTTATACATACATACATACATACATACATACATACATACATACATACATACATAGTACTTTATTCCTGCAGCATAAATTATGTAATAAATTGTTTGCCAAATTTTTTCATGATTTATCTGCAGTTACCTTCCTTTCAAGATCCAGTTAGGTTTAATAGTTAAGGCAACAGGATAGAACCCAGGAGATCAAGTTCTAGTCCTGCCTTAAGCAAAAAGCCATCTAGTGACCCCAGACTAATCTCTCAGTCCTAGGAAAGAGGTAATGACAAACCACATCTTAAAAAAAATATTTCAAGAAAATTGCATGGATTTGTCCATGAGGTTACTTATAACCAAGAGTGAAGAGACAATGCGAATTTAAAAATCCTTTTTTTATAGGCAATGCACTCATGTTAAGCTGAAAACTTTTCTATGGGTAATCAAAACTGAAATCAAGCTGAAACTTGCCATTCCTAAACTATAAACATGGAGAAACAATTCAACCTTAGCCATCAGTATAACCATAGAGCAACATTTTTTGAAGTCCATTGACTTCAAATTCTAAATATTAATATTGCATGCCATTCTGCCACACCTCAGCTGTTTTACTCACAGGGGCTGCAGTAAAAGATAAGTATTAGAGCTGAAAATGAGCTTTTGTAAAGGTGAAGTGTGTGCTCACTGAACCAGTTATTATACCAGTTGAATTGCACCACTACTTATACCTAACATTCTTTCTTGTTCTTTTAAAAGGACTTGAGATCAGATAATTCTTTCTAAATAAGGAATCTGCTAATGGTTAAAAAAAAACAAAGCTCCTTAATTTCGGAATAATGATCTGAATTGAATTTGAAAAAATCGATATTCTTCAAAGTAATGAAATATATAGAAAGATATATGGTCATAATATGGGTGCGGTCTGTTAGGGATAACATTGTTTTACCCTAACTCGTTTAGGTAAATAATAATATGTTTTCATGGTTTGTATGTTAAAATGTCTGCAACTTTAACTATGGGAAAGTAATTAAGGGAGTGGTTGTGAAAGCACTTTAAAAGAGGCAAGACTGCAGCTTGCTCTCTCTCTGGCTTTGATAATCCCTGATTACTGCAAGGACTCAAGACTGCATTGCTCGAACGGGAGAGAAAACAAAGGACTGACTTGTAAGTGAATTGACATAGGATATTCTACATGGACTTTGCTAACTGAATATCCCTGAATGGACTGACTAAATGATACATGACTATTGGACTGTTATTTTGACTATGCTATGAACTCATAATGGAATAAACTATATTTTTGATAGCACAAGCGTATCTGTTATTTTTACTGTATGTTAATAAACATACAAGCTTAGCTCACTCATTTATCTGTGTGCCTATCTGACTAACGCTGCACATTCTGTTTAGCTTGTCTCCCTAACCCTGGTTGGGGAAACCAGGCTTAACACTGGTTATGGGCCCAGAAGCTGCAAAGTCAGTTTAACTAGGATAAAACAGATTTATGTAAAAGTGAGAGTTTGTGTTGTTATACATTACAGTAAACAGACAGCTGTGTTTTATTAATTATAGTTTTATATCCATATAAGAAAACATGGCACAAGTCAATCTACAAAGTTTGTCCTTTATATCCAAGCTGGATGGAACAAACTATGTATCATGGTCTACAAAATGTAGTCTACTTCTACGAAGAGAAGGTTTGTGGAACATAATTGAAAATCCACCAAACATAGAAGAATGGGATCCAAAGGATGAGGAAGATAAATTAAAGATAGAAGAATTTATGCATAAAAATGAACACGCTATTTGCATTATTGCTTTAACCTTAACTGATCAACAACTTGTTTATATCCACGGAGAGAAAACGGCTGTTGGGTGTTGGCAGAAGCTGAAGAGGATTTATGTTCGAGATAATGTTGGTGCTCACATAAATCTAACACGGAAGCTTTTCAGTACACATCTCCATAAGAATGGTGATATGCTGAGTCATTTGAAAACTATGCAAAGCATTTTTCAAGAACTGCATGAGAAAGAGCTTATTTTCTCTGAACTACACCAAGTCTACATAATTCTATCTTCCCTTGACGAAAGTTATGATAACTACGTAACTTCACTTGAAATTTTGCCAAAGGAAAGCCTAACTTTAACTGATATAACTGGCAGATTGATTGAAGAAGCCAGAAGAAGGCTTGAAAGAAATGAGTTAAGGAGGCAGCAACCTCAAAAAGAAGATAATGAAACTCCTACTGCATACACAATTAAAAAGTGTTTTAATTGTGGAGGAAGAGGACATTTGGCAAGATTTTGTAAAAAAGCCAAGAGCCAGAACGCTGGCCAGAATACTAAAAGTCATCAAAAGATAAATAAAAATTTAGAGTTAGCCATGTATACTAACGGAGCTGTAAAAAATAATTTATGGGTGGTTGACAGTGGAGCATCCCAATGTATAACAAATGATAAGAAAAATTTTATTAAAATGTCCCAGAGTACACAGCAGATATCGTTAGCCAATGGCTGGAAACTGAAAGCTAAAGGTCAAGGTATAGCATATTGTTCTTTTATAAAAGAGAATGTAAAAATGTTATATGTACCACAACTTAAGTTTAATTTAATTTCAGTTAGAATTTTGGTTAAACTAGGATATGTAGTTACATTTAAAGGAGATAACTGCATAATTGACAAAGAAGATAAGAAAATTACTGCATCTTTAAGAGGTGAATTATATGTGTTAAATGATAATGGTTTAAAGGTGGCTAACACAGTTTATGAAAATAAGAAATCTCATGATGAATGTATTCACTTGTTACATCGAAGGCTAGGGCATTTAAATTTTAAAATGCTTAAGAAAACTGTTGAATTATCTAAGGGAATAAGTTTGAAACCTTGTAATAAGTATTTGCAATGTAATATTTGCAATCAAAGCAAAGCAAGGGTCATACCGGCTGATAGAGTTGATGGATTTACTACTAAAGAACCTTTAGAAGTAGTATTTGCAGATTTAATAGGTCCGAAAAAACCAAGTGTAGGAGGAGCTCGTTACATACTAAGTATAATGGACCACTATTCTAGATATGGGTTTTGCTATTTAATGAAGAGCAAAACTGAAACGTATCAAAATCTCTTTAATTGGATAAAATTTGCTGAAAGGAAAACTAAAAAGAAATTAGTAACTCTTATAACAGATAATGGTATGGAATTTACAAATAATAAATTCCAGAATAGACTAAGAATGTTAGGTATTCAACATAAAAAGTCTGCACCATATAGGCCACAACATAATGCCTTTATAGAGAGAAGAGGCCAAACATTACAATCAATAACACGAACTATGATGTCTGATTCAGGATTACCTGACAATTTGTGGGGAGAAGCAATAATGTGTGGTAATCATATATTAAATAATGTTGTTAATTCAACAACAGGTGAATTACCATTCACATTGTGGCATGGTACAAAACCTGATTTAAGTTACATGCACACATTTGGAGCACCAGCATGGGTGCATATCCCTACACAACTTAGACACAAAGGACAGCATAGAGCTAAAAGATTATATTTTGTAGGATATACATCTAATCATCTAATCTTATAGATTCTGGGAACCAGGTACATCTAGAGTATACACCAGTGCTAATGCTAAATTCCTAGAACATGTAGGATGGAATAGATTAGAGCAAGATTTATATCTTGCTCTAAATAATGAAGTAATTATTGAACCCTACAAAAGGCAGAAAGAACAGATTAGTTATAAGAAGAGTCCAATTAAAGAAGAAGTCCACAAAGAGCAAATAGGACCAGAACAAGAGGAAACAGTTGATCAGGAAGAATTAGATAATCAAGAAGAGTTAATAAATGAAAGTCCACCTGTAAGTCCTGTAATACCTAGACGTACTACACGTGTAACTAGACCACCTGATAGGTATCAAGCAAGTATAGTTTGCCAAGTAACTAAAGTTCCAACTAGTGTAGATGAACTTAGGATATATCCTGCTAAGGATCAGGAGAATTGGCAAAAGGCAATGGAAAAAGAACTAAATTCATTAAAGGTAATGAAAGTTTATGAAGATGCTAAATTACCTCCAGGAGAAAAATCCATTGGATGCAAATGGATATTTAAAGTAAAAACTGGAAATGATGGGACTGTTACCCATAAGGCTAGGTTAGTAGCTCAAGGATTTAATCAAACTGCATCTGATTACGATGAAGTTTTTGCACCAAGTCTTAAAGCAACATCTTTAAGAGCAGCATTAGTGTGGGCAGCTAAGAAAAACTATGTCATTAACCATTTAGATGTAGAAACTGCTTATCTACATGCACCATTGCAGCACACTATATATTTAAGAAAACCAATTGGTATAAAAGACAATAAAGTAAATAGTAATGATTGTTGGAAACTCAAAAAGAGTCTTTACGGGTTGAAACAATCTGGGTTTGAGTGGAACCAATATATTGTGAAAGAGTTAAACAATATAGGTTTTAAATCTGGTTTAGCAGATCCATGTGTGTTTAAAAGAGAAAATAATGGAACGGTGTCATTATTGTTATTATTTACAGATGATATTGCTTTGATAACTAAGACTAATAATGAAGCTAATGAGATTATATCATTATTAGCCAAAAAGATAAAATTAAAGCATTTAGGTGAAATTAAAAAGTATCTAGGATTGACAATTATCAAAACAAAAAATGGTTTTAAGATATCTCAAGAAGATAAAATTTGCCAATTAATTAAAACGTTTAAAATGGAACTTTGTAAACCGGCAAAGACTCCAATGAGTCAGGAAGTTTGCCAAACTGGTGATCAAAGTCCCAAATTTGATAAGTCTATATATCAATCTTTGATTGGTAGCTTATCATATATCAGCAATTGGTCAAGGCCTGATATAACTTATAGTGTAAATCAGCTGGCACGTTTTAATTCAGATCCACATCAATGTCATTGGCAATCATTGAAGAGAATTTTAAGATATCTTAAGGGAACAATGAACCATGCATTGTATATAGAACCAAAGGGTGATTTGAGTCTTAGTGCCTATGCAGATGCAAGTTTTGCAACTGATATAAACACTAAAAAATCAACATCTGGGATGGCTATATTATTTGGTAAGACACTAATAGGATGGAGGTCAATCAGACAACAGCATATTAGCTTGTCCACAATGGAAGCGGAATTTTCATGTCTGTCATTATTATGCACTGACTTGATTTTGTACAAACAGTTATTATTAGACATGGGTATAACTGTAAAAGATTCCATTATTGTGTACGAGGACAACCAGGCAGCTATAAAATTAGCTACTAGTATTGCTGTAAAAACTAGATCAAAGCATACTGATTTAAGATACTTAAATGTTAGAGAATCTCTAAAGAATGGGCTAATTAAATTGGAATACTGCATGACAGAAGAAAACATTGCAGACCAATTTACAAAAGCTCAAGGAGTAATTAAGTTTAAAGAGAGTTGTAACTACTATGATTTAAAGATGTAAATAGTTATATTATTATTTAACCTAAAAGGGGAGAATGTTAGGGATAACATTGTTTTACCCTAACTGGTTTAGGTAAATAATAATATGTTATCATGGTTTGTATGTTAAAGTGTCTGCAACTTTAACTATGGGAAAGTAATTAAGGTAGTGGTTGTGAAAGCACTTTAAAAGAGGCAAGACTGCAGCTTGCTCTCTCTCTGGCTTTGATAATCCCTGATTACTGCAAGGACTCAAGACTGCATTGCTTGAACAAAGGACTGACTTGTAAGTGAATTGACATAGGATATTCTACATGGACTTTGCTAACTGAATATCCCTGAATGGACTGACTAAATGATACATGACTATTGGACTGTTATTTTGACTATGCTATGAACTCATAATGGAATAAACTATATTTTTGATAGCACAAGCGTATCTGTTATTTTTACTGTATGTTAATAAACATACAAGCTTAGCTCACTCATTTATCTGTGTGCCTATCTGACTAACGCTGCACATTCTGTTTAGCTTGTCTCCCTAACCCTGGTTGGGGAAACCAGGCTTAACACGGTCTATGTATGCTGTTCTGAGATTCTTCTTTTTAATTCTATTTTTATTTTATTCAAAATAATTAAAAAACAAAAAACAAATATAAAACTTCAAATTATTTTTTCTTTCAAAATAGAAAAACACATTAAAAATCCAGATTGAATTGTTTTGCATAAATCCATTCCCCTCTTCTGTTTAGGGAAACCCAATCTACCACTTTTCCTCTCTGTCAGGTTTCTGTTATTGTAAAAGACTGCAGACTTGAAATTCAGAGAAATGGGTGTGATTGATTCAGTTTTAAGTCTGTGAATTCTTAGTAAAGAAGAATTCACAATAAAGGCCATATTTCTTTCCACCCAGTCTACTGCTTTTAGATCAAATTCTTTTGATGAGTCTAATTTATTTATGGCTAGATGCATCTGGATATTTTCCACTACCATTTTGATTTCCTCAAACTTTTTTAAAGCTTTCAAATAATGTTGCATATTACCAATCTTTTTTTGAAATGTTAGCCACAATTGTTTCTCTGTAGCCTGATACATTGTTGCTCTATGTAACTTGACAGTAATAGATAAAAGAACGTAAGAATCTTTAGAATGGAAAAATAGCTAAAAAAACCCAAAAAAACAGGAAAGATCTTTTTTTGGATATTTCAATGCAAAATTAAAAGAATTTTTTAAAATAACTCCAAACAGCTTACAAATATAAGGCTGACACTATGTTTACCCCAATGCTGAGTGATTCTGTGATAATGTAAGAAGAGTATTTGTATTGTAAATAGAAAATAATTATACTGGCAAACAAACTTCAGTAATAACTTAAAATGTTTCCTTATCTAAATGATAAATAGTAAGACCACAGGCAGGCAAGCAGTGGGAGCAGGAACAGCTTCTGACTTCCTACTGGCTTTCCCATTGAATTACCCTGTGGGAAACTGGCAGGGAGTATTAGAAATCATGATCATGTGATTTCAGGGACACTGCAACAGCCTAAACATTGTAAATAAAACAACATAACGGAAATGTCAGTTCCACAAAAATAACATACCATGGATACTTGGCTTTGTTGAAAGTGCATTCCTTTTCAATTCTCTTCCACCCCTTGCCCCATCATGATATTCCCATGTATCTTTCATCAGAGATAGAGACCAGTAAAGGTGAGATAAAGAAATGCTACCAAACCTATATTTTGCTGAGGCTGCAAAAAATAGTGACTGTCAAACACAAGGCACAGTTCAATAAATAACAGGTGGGCACCTTGTATTCAACCATGCAGATGGAACTCATGCTCTATAAACCTTCCTGTGGTTCTTTTTTCTGATCTGCTATTTTTTCTCCTGCCTAATTAACAAATCCAACCTGTCCCTATGTGAAGCTCAGACTGGTTGGCAGTGAAAGGAACTATAAATAAATGCACTCATTAGGGATGCAGTCTGCTATTACTGATTTCCATTATTTATGAATGCCTGTTAAGTCATTCTCCTTTGAAGCTTTGCCACCTGTCATTTCCCTCATAACATGAGAATAGTGTGTGTATGTGTGTATAGATAGAGTGAAAGAAATGGCTACATCAGTTCTGCATTCTATTTGAACTGAATAGTGGAATAGGTTGCAATGACATTTCTTCAAAGGATAAGCTAAGATGATATTTATGATCACAGTTATCATCCTTCCATACATCATAAGCTGGATCTTACTCTGAGCAATGGCATACTATTTCAAAATTTGATTTGGCACACACACCTTCTGAAGGCAGCCTCTGTTTTCAATTAAATTCTGCTTTCCTTTTTGTTTTTCCTGACAATTTCACTTAGGTCATGAAAAAGTTAAATTTCATATGTTCAAGCAAGAATGTCAGCCTGCCAACATAACAGAATGTTCTAATTACTGATATATCATTCTTTCTTCAGTGGCAGCTTACATTCTGTTATTATAATTTTAATAAATATAAATTAATAAATATAAATTAATATTTGTTTCATGTATATTTATTAATATATCTTATATATGTATTTAATGCACAACACACACATATATATATATACATATATATACATATACATATACATATATTCTTAAGTTTTCGCGGGTATCTATATGTATGGTATTCAGCTTTGTTCAGGTATTTTCCCATGTCATTATAGTTGTGCTTTTAAAGTTGTAGCAATGTTTTGGCAGAATCTAATCTGCCGTCATCAGGCTTCTGAACACAATACAGATATATACACAATGTATGCATGTATATATGTATGTGTGTGTGTGTGTGTGTGTGTGTGTGTGTGTGTATGGTATTTTCCCACATCATAGTAGTTGTGCTTTTAAAGTTGTCGCAATGTTTCAGCAGAATCTCATCTGCCATCATCAGGCTTCTGTATAGTGTTCATCTGTGAGTCAGACTTTTACAGTGGTTTCAGATTTGAATTTGGGGCAGCCTATTGCTGTGCCAGAATGGTTTTTTCTTCATCCTGATTGGTTGAGAGTCTTGGTCTGTGTTTATTGGTCTTGGAGTTTGCTGTGTTCTGCTTGATTGATGTTTCTAATATCTTCTGTCTGTTTTTTGGCTCTTTTTGTATCTTGATTGGCTGACAACATTATGTTACTTTATGGGAGGCCTTTAGTGTAGCTTGGCTCCGGGTAAATGGATGGCTCTCATTAGTTAGGAAGCTAGGTTTCATCTGGGTGCCTGATTGTGGTGTGTTTGAGCTGGAGGTATCAGGGGGGTGCTTGTCTGGCTAGTGGTGTGAAATTTTTTTGTTTGTGAGTGCAGGCTTCCAAAAGATTGACAGTCTGGTGGAATCTTCTCTTCTATTCATGCTGTCTGGTCTTTTTTCAATCTCTATGGCTTCTCTGATGATTCTGTGGCTGGGGTTTTCTATAGTGGCTAGTGTTTTGGTGCCATTGAAGTTGATGCTATGACCTGTGGCTTCCATGTGTTGGACTAGTGAGGAAGTGTGTTCCAGCTTTTTGACTGCATTTTTGTGTTCATCCAGGTGGGTACTTATTCTTCTATTGGTCTGTCCAATGTATGTGGCTGGGCATGATGCACAGGGGACTTCATATATGCCTTGGTTTTCCAGGTCAATTTTATCTTTGGGGTTTCAAAGGATGGCTGCTATTTTTCTGTCTGTTTTGAAGGCAGTCTTGATGTGATGTCTATGTAGTATCTTCATATCAAGACTGCGTTCAGTCATATCTGATTGTAAATGTATTAACAGCGGCTAGGATTGTATTTGCTAAAAATTGGAAGAGTGAGAAAATACCATTAGAGGAAGACATTATTAAGAAAATATTGGAATGTGCTGAGGTGAGTAGATTGACATTTGAAATTAGAGAGCAAGAGGATAAACAATTTTATGAAATTTGGGGTCTTTTTTATCAATGGCTAGATGACAAAGTACAATAATAGAATATTTAGAATGTTAGACAGCAAGGAATATCTTTATTTTTTCTTTCGCCTTTGTTATTTGACATTATATTTATAAAGTGTTTTTAGGATAGATTTGGTATGATTATATGATTTGTTATAGAATAAATTATTTAAAGTATTGTTATCTCAAAAAGCATTAATGATTAAAGGTATAGTCAAATGATTTTTTAACAGCGATATTAGGATGTATAAGTTTGGATTGACAATATGAGTTGTTATGTAACATAACTGTAATTGAGACTACAAAATGAATGCACAAAACTGATGAACCAACCGACACACTGTATGTACATAAGAGAGTTGATGTTTTAATGTTTTGTTTGTCTTGTTTGTTTGTAGAAAACCAATAAAATTATTTTTTAAAAAAATCTGTTCATCTCTGCACATTCTAATATTTTTCTGATTACTTCCTCATCTTTGGGAATTTCCTCACCTTTCCAATATTTTGCAAATACCATTCTAGCTGCAGTTACATGAATAACTAAATATACATTCTCTTTGTTATAAACTTCAGGTAAAATCCCTAACAGAAATATTTCTAGTTTTAACTCAATTTGTTGTTTTATTATCTCTTCCAACCATGTTTTTATTTTCATCCAATATTTCTTTGCTTCTCCACACATCCACCACAGATAGTAAGATCCAGGTATCTGGTGACATTTCCAACATTTAGCTGACTTGTCTTTAAACATCTTTGCCAACCTTGCTGGTGCAAAATGCATCTATAAACATCTTATACAAATTATCTTTATATGCAGTTGACATCATTTATTTATAATTCTTATCCCACAATTTCTGCCATTTATTTAATTCTATCATGTAACCAAAATTTTTTGCCTATGTTATTATCTCCTTTACGTGTTCTTCTTCCTGCTTTATACCCAGTAAATAAATATACAATATCTTTATTAACCTTTCTTCTGTCCCTGTTAAAATATTACCTAGCTCTCTTAATTCTTTATTTAAAGTCCTGTGATTTAGCATCTTTCTCATATCTAGATCATATCTGCACTCATGAATACCATGTTATATCCAGTGGTGGGATTCCAATTTTTTTTACTACCGGTTCTGTGGGCATGGCATGGCTTGGTGGGTGTGACAGGGGAAGGTTACTGCAAAATCCCATTCCCTCCCCACCCCATTAATCTGCTTTCCAGCTCCATTCTCCTGTGCAGGGCAACAAAAGAGGACCCAACTGATCTGCTGAGACTTGGGATGCAGAGAATAGATGGGGGCAGGCCCAGTCAGAGGAAGTATTTGCCGGTTTTCTGAATTACTCAAAATTTTCACTACCGGTTCTCTGGAACTGCTTAGAATCTGCTGAATACCACCTCTGGATATATCAATCCCTTGCTCACTCGTTTCTTGTTTTTTATTAATCCACTTTTCATTCAAAATGTCATATCTAACAATATTGCCCATATTAATTATATTTGGATGGGTCAGTCCTTCCATTGTTGAAAGCCAGACTGGTATCCTCAAATAATGTTTTTCTTTGGTTTTCTCCCATGCCAACATTAATGCATTCCTTATATAATGTCTCTGAAAATATCCATGACTTTTCAAAGTCAATAATCTTGTATTCTTCAACACAATCCACTCTTTCATCCATGTTAATACAGCAGACTTGTAAAATGTTTCCCAGTTTGGTAGTCCAAAGCCTCCTCTGTCTCTTGTACAGTTAAGTTCTGATTCATCTTCCTAACTTTAGCTGTTACACCTGAACTTTTTTTAAAACAAATTTTATTAATTTTCAAAGACAATACACAAACAAAAAAAACATAAAACATAAAAACATAAAACATCTTTTCTGAAAGCTGCTTGATCCCAGGTTACATCTCTTCATAAAGACACAAATTCAAATTCATGATGCCTTTAACTCTTTCCCCTAAATTTATAACACTTAGTATAGTACATAACTTCCATTGGGATTCTGTTTAGTACATTCTAAAGTTACACATTATATTTTTTAAAAAGAAAAATTTATAAGTATGTAATATAATTAAAACAACTATCTATGCTAATTCAAATCTATCATTAATATTAATATTCATTTAAATCTTAAACATTTTACACATTACTTTTCAATTGTATATCATACTTTTATGGGAACATTTATACTTTCCATAGTTATTTCCCCCCACTTCACACACTTATATGTTAAATCATTGTATCATTAAAATGTTCCCATTTCCTCCTACTTCAATTATCTCATTTATTTCATTGCCTTCCTTTTATTCACAAAAATTACACTAAATTACACTGAATATTTTATCCCATTTTTTGATCACATGTTGTTTCTAATTTTCTAACATTATTTCTAAGTACAAATATAACAATACAATCTTATGTAGCTTTACAGAATCCCTTTTTCAATTAATTTTTTACCCATTATCTTTAAATGAATCTTGTTTCTTTACATCTTGCTCCACACCATTGAAGCTTCTCATCCCTTCCTTCCTCCCTTGCTTCTTCTTCTCCCTGCCCTTTTTACCCCCTTGTCTCTCCACCTCCCTTTTCCTCTTCTGTATTCCCCCTTTTTGTTGTTTTCTAACATTATATCCACTTTTCACCTTATTTTTCTCTTTTTTGGTTGTTTTTTAAATCTTAAAATCCCCCTTTTCTTTTCCTCCTTCTCCCTTTCTTCCCCAAATAAAGTTACTTGTTCATCAAAGATGGCTCCTTCTTTGTCCCAATCATCTGGTTGTGCAGTCAGTTTCTCATAGGTGCAAATCGCCATTTCTAAAAATTGAAAAAGAGTGCCAAGAGAGTCTTTCCCTTCTTGTTCCTCTTCTTTGTATTTTTTTGAATTCAATTTTCAATTCATCCACAGTGATGCCATTGTAGAAAGAACAATTTTTTTCAAAACAACCACCCAAGTGTTTTTAGTCCTTCAAAGATAATTCCCAAAAGTCCCAAAGTCACCAAACAGTCCAAATAAGCTGGGTTTTTTTTTAAACACTTTCTTCTTTCTTCACTTTCTCTTTCTGGGGTTACTGTTTAGTTGCAAAGTTCCAGTTAAAATGTATCTTTTAGAAGTCTTGTTAGTATTTAATGATTCTTTAAAATTCTAAGCAATCTCCTCCTTACTTCCAAATCCTGCTCCAATTCTTTTCCTCTCCCTTCCCACTTACAGCAAAAAATTTTTTTTAAATGTTCAGAAATCCTTATTATCCCTTCAGCATTTAGTTATCCAGTTTACCCAAAATGGGTTTTCCAATTTCTCATGCATTTCTGTTCGCTGTCAACATTATGAAGGAGAGTGAAAAAAAAAGAACTTTTCCTTTTAACTTCCATTTGCCACTTGTAAATCTCTGGGAACGACGTATCTTTCGCAAATTTTAAGATCCAGGATACCTTCATTGTTGCTTTATCCCGATCAGCAAAAAAACTTTCACTTCTTCTTAACTCCTCCTGCACTTTCTTTTCTGGCTGAGAACTTCTTTGTGGTGGCCATTTCTGACCGCCATTCTACCGCCTTCGGAAAAGGGGGTTTAGCCGGCTAGGAAAGAGAGGTGAGATTTCTCTCGACCCTGCCAGATCCCCCCTGTCTTCACCACCTTCTACAGAGGTGGCTAGCCCTGAAGCTGGGTGGCATAGGGCACTCCAACGACGAGCGCAGGCAGAAACCGCGCACGATCCCAGATTCCTGCCTGCCCCGAAGCTCTACAAACCGGAACTCATTGCACCTGAACTTTTAGCAACAGGAGATTTGGCAACTGTAAATCATGCCCTTATTATCTTGAGCCTAAATTACTGCAATGTACTTTACACAGAATTGCCTTTGAAAATGACCCAGAAACTACATTGGGTTTTCAGTGTTTGCAAAATTGGCTAGAAAGAAAAAAAGATTTCAATCATGTGACATTGATTTTGTGGGTGCCACATTGGTTGCTAATAGTTCTGAGTACAATTCAAAGGATTGCTTTTAATGTAAGAAATCCTACATGCCCTCACTTCTTGAATCTCCTTCTTGTCCAATCTGCCTACCCTTGCATTTCTCATAAAAAGAGATGTTTTGGTTGCCTTTCAAAAGTTAGAAAGGATCTAGGATCTGGCATAACTTCTCAATAACTGTTCCAGCACTTCACAAAGTCCAGGCTATCCCTAGTTGCTAAATCAATAAAAATTGCTACTAAAGGATGGCATAGCTTTCTATGGGATGGGAAAAATAAACATCATGCATATTTTCAGAGTCACATGATCAGAGACTCACTAATTCAGATATGGAACAAAATTAAAAAGAATCATTATACCAAAATACCATACTGGTTATCAACTATAGAAGCACAAATATACCCAAATGCAATAGATCTGGAAAAAAAGAGGAGTTATAAAGATTTATTAAATGCACAAGGAAGGTTGAAAACAATACAAGAATTGTGGCAACTAAACATAAACATTGACTGGTGGCCATACATCCAAGTTCAGGCAAGATATAAAAAAAGACAAAGAACAATACAGATTTTATATGGAAAAACACCAATTAGATGGAATTCTACAAGGAATGGAAAAAATGATTTCAAGAATATACAAATTTTTACTAGATTTTAAAATGGAAGAGGAAGTGATCAAAGAAATGATGGTGGTATGGGTGAAAAATATTGGCCACAATACAGATTTGGAAAATTGGGAAAAAATGTGGGGACTAAATTACAAATTAACCATATCCACAGCATACAGGAAAACACCTGTTCTACAGGTGGCACCTATCCTCCGCTAGATTGGCAAAAAACTTTAATTTAAACCCTAACTGTTGGAAGTCCAGGAAAGAAAAAGGCACTTATTTTCATATCTGGTGGACATAGTGAAGTGAAGAAATACTGGAATACAATCAGACAATGGCTAGAGGAAATTATAAATCAGAAAATTGAAATTAATCCAGATTTTTTTTTATTACATATAACACAAAAATGTAGTAAAAAAGATAGGTACATTATCTTACATATACTAACAGCTGCAAGGATTTTGTATGCACAACTTTGGAAGGAGAAAAGGATACCATCAGAGGTCATGGTTATAAAGAAAATAATAGATTATACAGAGATGGACAGGTTAATTTTGAAATTAAAAGACAAAGAAGATTCAATATACAGTGGTACGAGTGGTTTAGAAATAAAAATAAAATAAAATGGCAATTAGGAAAAGAATGAGGAAGTATGTAAATATGGATATATATTACAGAAAAGATTGAAGTGTAAGGTGAAATATATTGATTTGTAACAAGAGTAAGATGTAATGGTAATGGAATAAGTAATCATATACTGAAAAAACGTAAGGAAATGTAAAAGATATCTTGATGTTGATAACAATGCATATAGTTTTATTTTATGTTTTTAAACTTTGGAATATCAATAAAATATTTTTTAAAAAGAAAACAATTGTTATTACTTGACATTCTCTTAATAGAATAGATATAATAGAATTTATTGGCCAAGTGTGATTGGACACACAAGTAATTTGTCTTGGTGCAAATGCTCTCAAATGTACATAAAAGAAAAGATACATCTGTCAAGAGTCAAGAATCATAAGATACAACACTTATAATAGTCTTAGGATACAATAAGCAATGAAATCATACTAGGAAACAGTCAATATAAATCGTAAGGATACAAGCAACAAAGTTACAGTCATACAGTCAAAAGTGGGAGGGATGGGTGATAAAGAGGGATGAGAAGATTAATAGTAATAGTAGTGTAGACTTTGTAAATAATTGGACAGCGTTGAGGGAATTATTTGTTTAGCAGAGTGATGGCATTCAGGAAAAAACTGTCCTTGTGTCTAGTTGCTCTGATGTGTAGTGCTCTATAGTGTCATTTTGAGAGTAGGAGTTGAAACAGTTTATGTCCAGGATGTGAGGGGTCTGTAAATATTTTTATTTTGTTTTACTTTGTTTGCTATCTCAGTTTGAAAATCTTGATATTTTGTAATTTTTTCTAATTTTTGCCTCCAACATTATTCTCTCTTGGAATGGTTTTCTCAATAAATTAGATAGGATTGTTTTCAGTTATATCAATCTTTGTAGTGTTATAGTTCAATGAGTTGTAATCTCATACAATTTTTTACAATATAACATCTCATATTATGTTTGCTTTGTCATTTCCAATGACTATTTTATATTTTAAATTTCTAATAATTCTTACTGATTGAGGATACAGATTTTTTACATAAATGGTTATGTAATATTTTCCTATCTTGGTCAGTTTTAAAACACTGAATGTGCTTTTTGTTACCTCCTGTTACTATATTGTCAATTTTTCATACATATGTCATCATAAGCATTTATGCCTCAAACTGATTTTTTTTTCTATGTTTGCCTTGATGACTAACTACATAGTACTCTTCTTGGATAGCAAAAACTTTTTTCAATGTCCTTTTTTAATGTATTATTCTTTAGCTACAGCATTCTACTGACTTTTAATATTTTTCAGAAAATGATTATAGATTGTTTTACTTTTCTAATTTTCTAATCTCATTTTAAACTACTGTTTTTTTGTAAACAAATTTACATTCTAATTCTGCAGATAATAAACAGTCAATATAAAAATAAAGTTTCTTTGTATTGATATAAAAATTAAACTGCCTTTTTTTGGATATGGAATAAATTATCTCTGTATTTTCTGCTTGTTACCTACATAGAGAAATTTTGGTGTCTATTTTTTTTCTCAGACACTATTTTGATGGTACAAATTTAGCCCTCATGCCTAGTTTCTCATATTCATGATTCTTTGTTTTGCAGAATTGAAGAACCTACCATTTAAAAAAAAAAAAATCCCAGAAACAGAAATGTATACAGTACAAGAAAGCACATCACACACCAGTATGGGCTCTAGCACAAGTCAACTCAGAAGACTAAATCTCTGGTTCCAATGACTAAACCAGATCAGATCCTGCATATTCTCCTTGGAACTGCTCGGATTATCCAGAGGATGGGTGGAGCTTCAGTCTCTGCTTATTGTAGGCTGAGTTTGATTTCTGAGGAACGCTCCTCCCTCCATCATGTGGCTTGCCATCTCGTTATCCCAGTTTATGCTCAGCCTTCGAGCAGAGTAGGCTGTGTGTTTGTGTGCTCTTGGCCGTTGCTGGATTCCCCTCATTCACCCCCTTTTTTCTACCTGTTCAGGTTGTATACACCCTTATTCTTTTCTATCTCCTTAGCCCTGCGCAGCTGGTTCCTTCGTTGGTTTGGTTTCCTGGGAGGGTTTCCCCCCCCAGGGGTTGCCAAGGGGTAGGCTCAAAAGCGTTTCGCTACCTCCCCCACCCCTTTTTTTCTCAGTTTCTCTGCCTTGTAAAAATTATTTTAAAAGGCTCCGTTTCGTTCCCCCCCCCGAGCTCCGTTTGAATTTTTCCTAGCGTTTTAGGCTTGTTTGCCTTTATTCTCTGTGGGCTTCCCTTGGGACCCTCTGTTTTAATACTGGGATCCTTCTGGCCTTGCCAGGTTAATTTCCACAGGATCGGTTAGTGGCGTCCGCCATTTTGAAGCTTGCCTCGTGGCCGGGCGCAATTTTGAAGTGCATTTCTTTGCCTTACTGAGGGCCTATTCAATACAGCAGGCCCGTAGGCCTGATTAAAAAAAAAAAATAGATAAATAAAAAAAGAATTGTCTTTTTGCTGTTGGAGGTTTTTTTCTCCTCCTCCCCCTGTTGGCTCTCAACGCAACCAGCTGTAGCGGCTGCGGTTCTTTCCACCACTCCCGCCCGGTTGTTCCCTGGGTCGGCAGTTGGTTAGGCCTGGTTGCCCTCAAGGCCCTTAATCTGAGACCTTGCAAGGTCGTTTTTCTTCAGTTCTTTCTAGGCAAATCATAGGCCTTGACTCAAAAAAAAAAAAGTAGAAAGAACAGAGGGGGGGGGAATAATCATACGGAGCAAAGAATCCTATTAATTCAAGTTTATAATATTCGGGGGAAAGTGTGCCAAGGTATAAAGGAATTCCCAGGGCTCCCAGCCTTCGTTGTAAGTCGACCCCTAGGCGCGCCAACCGCCTCAGATTGGACTCCTATTTATCCAAAATGGCAGAGAGCAATCCCTCAAAGGGGCCTTCCTTGAAGGCCAAGGCAAAGACCCACCACCTGCGCAGTCAGGCTAAGGAGCCCACCAAAGCCTCTCAAAAGGACGCCTTAAGACGTCACAAAGCTTTAGAAAGAGAAATAGACAGACGTGCTAGACAGTCAGGCTCAGTGCCTCCAGCACCTGCCACCCCTTCCACCTCCACCCTCCCTCCCCCTCCTGCAGCTTTTTCCTCCCTATCTAGGCACAGCTCGCCCTCTCAAGAGCATCAAGCCCCGGGCACACCAACCAGATGAACTCCTGAGGCCACCTTCACGCCCACGGCCGCTGGCCTATGCCAAGAGGAACCTCTCATTCAGGCAGTTCCGGAGCAGATCAGAGTCTGGATGGAAATGGCAATTCGACAGGGAATTGCAGAAGGGATGCAGCAGATGACCAGACCGGGGTTGCCTCCGCAGGCCACCGAATCTGTAAAATCATTCTCTCTTATGCCTCCCCAAGGGGAGGTTTGCCCTTCAGTCAGGGAAGACGAGGAGGAAGTGGAAGTGGACCTAGATTTAGACAGGGAGGAGGAGGAACAATATGACCTGGGGTCCTTACCATACGATGAGCCTCTTCCAGACTCAGACCCATCAGAGGCAGAAATGTCCGAGGACGAGGGTCTATCTCCGGACCAGCCTGCCTTTGTAGGGTTCTTTAAGCCCCAGCTTTTTAAATCCCTCCTCTCCAAGGCTAGGAACATCTCGGGCCTAACAGCCCAGACCTCCTCTGATCCCATCCCCGTAGTTTCGGAGGGACAAGAGGACTCCATGTTCAGTCAACCGGTAGTGGAGGCCGAGGTCATCCCTACCCCTCCCATATTCCTGTACCTGGTGTCCAAGCAACTGTCCTCTTCAGTTGCTCCCCCGGCCCCCTCGGCCAATGATAAAAGGTTCTTCAACCTCGACCCGGAGCTCTCGACCTTGCTGAATACCCCGGAGGTTGATGAGCCCGTCGTAGGGCTGACCTCTTCCTCTGCCCTCAGTGATCCTTTAGAGGCACTCAAACCAGAGGACAAGCGGTCAGAGCTTGCATTAAGGTGAGCTCACCAGTCGGATGCATGGGCAATCAGGTCGGCTACAGCCACTTCTTTTTTTATCAGATCTTCCATTCGCTGGCTTTGCCAGCTTAAGCAACATGTCCCGACCTCCAATATCCGCGCCCATCAACATATCGCCAAAATAACGGCCGCTGCTGAGTTTTCAGCGGATGCCACCTTTCATTCCGTAAAATTCTCCTCCCGCGCCATTTCTTCCCACGTCTTGGCCCGGCACCTGCTCTGGCTAAAACCCTGGCAGGCGGATCTCAAGCACAAGGTCAAGCTAGCTTCCGCACCCATAGCCGGAAGCAAGTTGTTCGGTACTTCCTTGGACCCTCTCCTAGTCGAGGGAAGGAATAAAAAGAAATTCCTCCCTTCTCTTTCCCGCAAGTCTGATTCTAGATCTCTGCAGCCCTTTCACAGGGCTCCCTTTCGTCCCTATCACCAACCCTTTCCTCCCAGACACCAGGGGTCCTCCTCCTTTGTTTCGGGACAGTCCCAGGACAGGTCCGACCCCTTCAACAGGCACAGAAGAGGCGGGAACTTCAGGAGGCCCTTTTGTGGCTCTGGCAGCAGGCCCTTCCGCCACTCCAAATAAGCCTCCTGACATTATTCCCATTGACGGGCGACTTAAAGCCTTCGCCAATCAATGGGATTCATCCACTTCAGATGCTTGGGTCAGGGATACAGTCAGGCTTGGCCTTGCCCTCGAGTTTCTCTCCCCCCCCCCCGATTTTTACATTTCATGTCCCTGCTCCAACAACCCTTCCAAACGCAACCTCATGGAGGAGGCAATTCGACACCTACTGGACATTCAGGCTATCCAGCCTGTTCCTCCATTCCAAAGGGGACGGGGTTTTTATTCATGTTTATTCGTGGTGCCCAAACACTCGGGGGGATGGAGGGCTATTTTGGACCTAAAACGCTTAAACCGTCACTTAGTGTACCGTAGATTCAAAATGAACACACTTCAATCCATCCTTTTGGGAGTTCGGCAGGGAGACTGGTTGTCTTCTATAGACCTCTCCGAGGCATATTTACACATCCCAATTCGACCCTCCCACTCAAAATTTCTCTGTTTCAATTACAACAACCTACACTTTCAGTACGTGGCCCTTCCATTCGGGTTAGCCTCGGCCCCCAGGACCTTCACCAAGGTTCTGGCTGCACTGGCCGCCCACCTCAGATCCATCCCGGTGCGGCTCCACTGTTACCTGGATGATATTCTCATCCTCTCCCCTTCCAGGGGACAGGCTATCAGGGATATCCACTCTACCCTCTCCTCCCTCCAGGAACATGGGTTCCTCATAAATTGGAAGAAAAGCCAACTGGCCCCCACCACTAGACTACCCCACCTAGGGACTATAATTGATACAGTCATGGGGAGAGTGTTCATCTCCCCAGAAAGGATCCTCAGCATCCAACAATCAGTCAGGTTCATCAGACGACAAAGGAAGGTCTCTCTCCTTGATCTATCCAAGTTATTAGGTAAAATGATCTCTTGTATTCCCGTTATTCCCTGGGCCCGTTTCCACTCCAGATCCCTCCAGTGGTTCCTGCTTCCGTATCAAAGAGCTGGGACAAGCAACTCAAGGAGCAAGGTCAAGGTCTTGCCAAGGGTTCTCACCTCCCTCCTCTGGTGGAGCAAGGCATCGATCAACAAGGGCTGCCTCCTCAAGGAGCCTTCAAGACTCATCGTCACCACAGACGCCAGTCTGTCCAGATGGGGCGCGCACCTTCTCTCCCTTATAACTCAGGGCAGATGGTCACCGTCAGAGAGGCTGCGCAGCATAAACTGGTTAGAGCTTCACGCCATCCACCTGGCCCTCCGCAGCTTCCTACATCATATTCAGGGCAGCCACGTTCTCATTCTCACCGACAACATAACAGCAAAGGCACATATCAACAGACAGGGGGGCACTCAGTCCGCAAGTCTCATGAGGGAGACCGAGCGCCTCTGTCGGTGGGCAGAGTCTCACCTCCTTTCACTCAGGGCGGATCACATTTCAGGCACCCTCAACACCAGGGCAGATTGGTTGAGCAGGTCCACCATAGACCAGGCGGAATGGCGCCTCCTCCCAGACCTGTTCAGGGAGGCGACATCAATATTTGGCCTGCCAGTGGTAGTCCTGTTTGCCTCCCCCAGCAATACCTAACTTCCACGGTTCCTCTCCAGATTCCCATCCCTCGGGGCGGAGAACCACAACGCCCTCCGATGCCCGTGGCCCTTGGGCCTTCTTTACGCCTTTCCCCCTCTGGCTCTAGTTCCAAGAGTACTCCAGAAGGTCCTTCAAGAAAGGGCGGAAGTGCTTCTGGTAGCTCCTTATTGGCCCCGTCGCTCCTGGTTTGCGGACCTCCGCAGCCTATCAGTAGCTCCACCTTGGAGGATCCCAGCAGACAGGATCTCTCTTTCTCAAGGCCCCCTTCTTCAACCAAACCCCCAATGGCTACAGCTAGCCATCTGGAGGTTGAGTGGGAACGTCTAAAAAGGGAGAATTTCTCCACGGAGGTCATCAACACCATCTTAGCAGCTAGGCGTCCTTCTACCAGAAGGATTTACGATGCCACTTGGAACAGTTTCCGCAAATGGTGTGCCAATCTCCACATTGACCCTACAAACCCATCGGTAGCAAAAGTCCTCGATTTTCTCCAGGAGGGTCTCGGTAAAGGTCTCTCCCCCAACACTTTAAGGCTTCAGGTTGTAGACCTATCCACCGTAATTTCCTGCGAGGGGGTTAATTCCCTCTCTCACCATCCCTGCATCCGGGCATTTCTAAAAGGTGCCTCAAACTTACGACCTCCGTCCCTTCACAGATTCCCAACATGGGACCTCAACAAGGTCTTGACCTCCCTCACCAAGCCTCCCTTTGAACCCCTTAGAGAAGTTTCCCTCCAGTTCCTATCCTACAAAGTAGTTTTTCTGGTGGCTATTACTTCGGCCCGAAGGATTTCAGAGATCGCTGCTCTGTCAGTCAGGAAAGACCTGTGCGTCATCCACTCTGACTGAGTAGTACTTAGACTTGATCCTTCCTTTCTCCCAAAAATTAATTCTATTTTCTACAGGGCTCAGGAATTTATCCTCCCCAATTTTTGCCCCAGGCCAACTCATGATAGGGAACAGCTTTGGCACACCTTAGATGATAGGCGGGCCTTGCGTATTTATATTAAACGTACTGAGTCTTTCCGCAAATCCGAGGCCCTGTTCATTTCCTT
Organism: Hydrophis major; assembly: GCA_033807585.1. Classification (NCBI taxonomy): domain Eukaryota; kingdom Metazoa; phylum Chordata; class Lepidosauria; order Squamata; family Elapidae; genus Hydrophis; species Hydrophis major. The sequence goes on along the minus strand of CM066343.1, from coordinate 91,252,859 downwards.
TCACCCAAAGTCACAAGGGCTCAAGGTTACCTCTACTACTATAGGTCGCTGGATAAGGGCGGCCATTTCTAGAGCATACCAGGCTCAGGCACTCCCAGTGCCCAGGGGTATCACGGCTCACTCTACCAGGAGTGCAGTGACATCGGCTGCTTGGGCTACACAGGCCCCTATATTTGACATTTGCCGGGCAGCAACATGGTCCTCCCCGTCGCCTTTTATTAGGCATTACAGGATTGATAAGTATGCCGCGGCGGAGGCGTCTTTCGGTAGAAGGGTCCTCCAGAGGGTGCTCGGGGATCCTGAGGACTCGACAAGCCAGACGGTGTCCCTCCCGTAGGACAAGCCCCAGCTTTGGTATGTCCCATCCTCTGGACAATCCGAGCAGTTCCAAGGAGAATGGGCGTTGGTTCTTACCTGACACGCCGTTTCTCTTGAACTGGGAGGATTGTCCAGTCCCTCCCTTTTTTTCTTTTCACCGTCTGGGGGGGCTCTCATTTTGGCCAAAGCACCTTAAGTCTAGCAAAAGGGACAGAACGAATGCCTGTTTCTTTCTTCTCTTCTTCGCATAAACTGGGATAACGAGTTGGCAAGCCACGTGATGGAAGGAGGAGCGTTCCTCAGAAATCAAACTCAGCCTACAATAAGCAGAGACTGAAGCTCCACCCATCCTCTGGACAATCCTCCCAGTCCAAGAGAAACCAACGCCCATTCCAGTATTTCCAAAGTAAAAATCTTCCTAATTTTATTGTTCGGAGAATAGGAGTTAACTGTATGTTTTGTGAAGTCTTTGGTAATCTTTTATCTTGGTCACTATTTTTGCAGACATCTTCAGTACTATGTTACCTAGCTGGGAAATGAAACATCTGCAAAAAAGAAAGAAAGAAAGAAAGAAAGAAAGAAAGAAAGAAAGAAAGAAAGAAAGAAAGAAAGAAAGAAAGAAAGAAAGAAAGAAACAAGCGTAGAGAGTACCAAATTCACCACAATTCAACTGTGAACTACACAAATTATTTTGGGTTATATACTTTGTTCTTACTGCCTAGCAAAAAGAGTGGCATATAATTGTTCATGTTTATTTTGACACTTATCCCCACCCGTACATTCTTTTCAGAGCATTAATGCTTTAGTACAATGTACAGCAGAGAAAAACAGAAAAATATGTATATTTCTGGTAGAATTTTTGCATTAACACTAATACTTTTTTTAAAAAGCCATCTTAATAAAAATAATTTAATGTAAGTTTATGTATTTTAAAAATTATTCCCCTTTCCCCCTGCTATATGAATGCTGTGGAATCCAGTAGATAGTTGGATGCCAAACCTGATATGAGTAAGGAGTAATCACATATATCACATTGTATTGGAATTCACAATAACAAATTCTGGACTCAGTATTTGCAGTGTGAATGTACTGCTGTTTAATTAGTATACACTATTCAAACAATAATTTGTCAATTTTCCTTCCATTCAGTTAAGTGTGCCCACCCACTATTGGTAAATGGATATATTACATTAATTTTTACATGAAATATTCATGCTTTATCTCAAAGATTTATTTCCATGATTTATTCAAAATTAGGTTTTCCCTGGTGCTATCACAGAATAGTATGCATTAATAATTTGGGAGATGCTGCCATGACAGTTCTCAAAATGCTTCGGAGATGCGACATCTTTTTTCCTTGACATTAATTGTGCAATTTAATGCATCTATGTTCAGAAACATATCATACTAAAATTAAGAATTACTGACAGTGAAGGGTCCAGCCCAGGATATTGTAAAAGGATTTATCCTTCATTATCCAAAAAAATGTTTTTTTAGCATTACTAAAAAGCACATATTAAAAAGCATTTAGAAATTGAGTAACACCAATCGTAATCTGTGCCTTGGCCTATAATACTGAATTCTGATAATATAAAATCAAGGCCAACAGGAATGTCTGCTTTTATTTCCAAAGGTATGTGTCCAGCAGGAGAGTGATAACAAGATAGCTTCATATGCAAATGAAGAGAAAATTTGCATATATACAAGTAATTCATTACCATAATACTTACTGCTCTTTTGATGAAAAATAATAAGTATTCTGTTATGTTAAACTTTAAATAGATAAGCACTACAACATAACATCCCAGAATTAACCATTGTCAATGAAAAAAAAAAAATCTGAATAGTGGACATGACAGTAAGTGAAGACAGCCCAAATAGAAAAGAAAGAACTGACACAAAGACCTGCAAATAAAAATAGAACAACTGAGATAAAAGAAAGATAATACCAATAATAATAGTTGCCTTGGATGTAAACCCAAAACAGAAGAAATGTCCTTGTACATAACTGACATTGACAAAATCACTGTCCGTCAATTGCAAAAGACAGCTTTACTTCAAACAGCTTACTCCTGTGACCATACCTTTAAAACCATGAAACAAGAACTTCTATCTACCTTAGATTCTTGTGAAGAACTCAATACATTAATAAAAATACCAAATCCAGTCTAAACACCTGGCTGACTGTGCACCAAACCATAATAATACCAACAATACAGCAATATTACATCAATATTTCATTTCCTGTTTAGTAATAAAGTAGTAACACATTTTAAGTAGAGAAAATTTTGTTTAGCCCACATTTAAACAATTAAGTGAATATTAAGGGAACTTATGAAAATATATGTATTTTAGTTTCAGATTTGAGAAATCAGTACAAATTTTGATAAGGGTGGGACAGAAGTATAAGTACAGTTCAATGCCAATGACATGTTCATTAATTCAGAAAACACACACACATACACCAAATGAGCCAAGAATTTAATGTAACAGTCATTGCCAACTCACAAAGGGTGGTACTGTATGCGCATCTGATAGATAGTATTGTCCTTTAAATAGATCAGCCCTGATTCAACCCTTATTGGCATTATGATCTTGGCAATGCTGGCTAGAGCACATGTACCAAACCACAGTTCAGTATTTCAGTCCATTCTCTTACAACAAAATACCATACCTATTGGAACAACTTATCACAATCATCACTTTCTTAAGCCTGGAGCCTGGCTTATCCAATCTTTGTCTGCTTAGGTGTTTCTTTCCTTCTGCTCCAAATTTCTACTATTATTATTATTATTATTATTATTATTATTATTATTATTATTATTATTATTATTATCCTGATAATCAGTGCATGTAACATTTTCTATCACAGTTTTAAGTTTAAAAAAACCTCACACTTAAATATTTATGGCAAGAAAAAAATGGGATGAGGAGTGTGCAGTAGAGGGGCAAAGGTGGTCAAGAAGTTAAAATCAGTAAATGAATATAAAAATAATAGGAAATAAAAATAATTGTAGGACATAAAATATGTAGGTCCATTCTAAACATGTTTTGGCCACCCAATCTGGCATTATATATTTTTAAAAATATAATTAATTAATTATATTGTTTAAGAGATTTGAATAATTGCCCATCTTAAAGCACAACTCTCAGCTCACAACAGTAAAGCCACATAACCACAGAAATCATAAAAGCAAAAAAAGCAAAACCAAAAATTCAGTCATCTCCCTGGGCAGCCAACAAATAAATCATTCTACTGTAAAAAGTTGAAAAGTTTGATCTTATATCCAAGGGGTCCTTTTTGATGATAAGAGTCATGCCACAGAAGGCCTTTGACTACATCAATAACTGGGAAGGTATTTTTCAGAAATGTGACCTTTACATTACCACGGTTTGGAAAATTGACTTCAATTTGCTTTAGAATTAAACATAAATACTGTATATTGAACTGAGTCTGGAAGTGCTTCATCATAATGTCTGTGGGTAACATTTGAATGTCTATGAGATACTCAGTCATCCAGGTCATGGTTGTCCCGAAGGTGCTTTTTTAAAGGGCAACTGGACTTCCTTTATTTTTTCTTGAAGACGTTTCACTTCTTATCCAAGAAGCTTCTTCAATCTGATGAGAAGTGAAACAACTTCCAGGAAAAACAAAGAAAGTGTTGCCTTTTGAACCTTTCAATCTTCACATTGTAACTGAACGTTAAAATAGCAAAATATAGCATTGTTTCATTGATATAAAGAGTTTTCTGTGAGAATACGGTGAAATACTATATTTGCAAAAGACTTGGATATTTATGTGCTTGTAGAGCATTGCTTCTTATGCTTCATGTCATAGATACCTGAATTGTTAATATTTCATTGATACTTGTTATTCTGTTAATCTCAGCAGGAAAATATACTAGCAAACAACATTATGCAAATTATCCCTAGTCAGTCATTAACAGTAAACATTTGAGTTGAGCCATATTTTCATTATACACACTGCCATTGTTTCAAGCCATCAAAACTTTGCTTCAATATGCTAAATTGTGGGGTTGATGTTTAGTGCTTTATTATTTTCAAGAGGAGATAAGACCAGCTTCATGAAAAAAGCTTTCACTCTTTGAAAAAATAATGATTCTCCAAGGATTATATAAAACATAAATTCCCTGAAACAGAAAATAACATAATACGTTAGTATTATTATCTGTCAAGTTCATTTTAACTCTTTTGTTGAACATGCTTGTAATTTCACTGGTTTTCATTATTGTTGTTTTTAAAGAGTGATATTTTAGTAAGCACTCTTTTAAAATGTTCATGCAATGAAGCTATAGGATGGGAAATTCAAGGCCAACTATAAGAAATATTGTTCCAAGAGTTCTTAGCACACTGCCATAGTTCATGGTGATAGCTATACATTTACAATTGTTAAAAGGGAAATTTTATAACTCAGATTTGATCGATTGTCAGTTATGATGGCTATATATCACTTCCAGACCAGATATGGAATTGTATATAACCCTAGTTATATTGGCTATATTGCCCTGTCCTCCTTGGCTTCTTGGGGTCATCTGGTTGATTTTTGATTGGATAATCTCATGCAGTTATTTTTAATGTCTAGGGTTTGCTAATTTATAAGAGATGCTAGAGGAAGGTCAGAGAGTGTTTTCTTTCATCGCATCAGCCATGAACAAATATATTGTACAAAGTTAAGGCAAGGCTTTATTTCAGACTGGTTGTGATTTCTGAGTTTAAGCATCAGACAGTAATCTCATAAATATTAGATGGAATTTGTTTGTTGTTGTATTTGTTGTATGTGCCTATAATAACAAAGTGGATGTATAGGAATAGCAGTATTCTTCAACATGCATTTTTGAAGCTTAACCATAACTGAATCCATTCCATCAATGGATGAAATGGATTTGACCATTGCATTATCCTTCCCAAAACCTTACAACTAGTCCATACAATAAAAAAATTCTTAAACACAATTGAGCAAACTATCTGATTTCAAGCAGCAACATTTTTATATTAGGAAATCTGTCATAGGGCTCATACATTTCAGCTTGTGAGCAACCGGTACAATTTGTTCTGGAGAAAATGCCTGCATGTTCTTGGCTAATCCATGAGACAATTTTATTAAGTAACTAAACTAGGTTAACTAGCCATCTTCTCAACTAGCCAGAATAAATGCCTAAGAGGTTATGCTACCATTATATGTGCATTACATTATGGCTATCAATTCTATTTTAAGAAAAAAAATAATTGAGTAAACCCTCTTACTTTGTTCAGTCTTTGCATTGCAGAGGTTATGATTTTGACATTTTCCCTTTGAATGAGTGGGCATGACTTTAGATTTGACCTTTTCTTATGAAAGAACATGCTTGGGCCTCTCATGCACTGGGCCATGACATAAAGTTATGAAATACTTAATCAAAACACCAGCATACCATTGATGGTATTCAAATTTTTGCCCTACTGGTTCTGTGAGCATTGTTTGGTGGGGTAGACATGTGATTGAGTGGGCATGTCCAACTTGATGTCACTCATGCCCATGCCCAGTCACATGACCTTCCACCAAGCCATGCCCACAGAACCTGGTAGGAAAAAAAATGAATGTCTACCTCTCTACCTATTTTCTGTCCAGCTCTGGCCTAATCCTGCATGCCACCCACTCTCCCTTCACCAATTGCATGTGTCACCCCATTTCCCCTCATTCAGAGGCTCCAGTCCTTAATCTTTCTGCTTGTTCCCCCACAACCACCTCTTTCATCATCGTTACCTTCCTGCCATGGTTGGCTACCAAGCAAGGCAAGCCAGGGCTGAGCCGTCATCATCTCTGGGCTCTGCACCAACCCACATCTTGCCACCCCTTGTTGCAAGAGGCCTGCAGCCGCCACATATTTTTTTAGTGCAGCTGGAATCCAGCTGCACCTAAAAAACCCTGCAAAGGCTGCAGGCTTCTTGCAATGAAAATTACCGACCTCTGGCTCCACTCCACTCCTCCAATGCACCACCAACACCCTGTTCCATGCACCGGCCGTGCAGGCACACCCCATTGCTTGCTGCGCTGCTCCGCTCAGACTTGCCTGGGCAGCAACTAGGCAACTAGGTGGTGGAGGGCATGGACAGCCAGAATCACTACAAGTGCAGCGACCCAGGCCAAATTGCCATTACTGGTTCACCCGAATTAGTGAGAACTGGATGAATACCACCTCTGCAGCATGCACTTTGAATACTTAGATAAATCATATATATTCCACTTAACCTAAAAATTGACTCAAAAATATGTAGGTAATAGCTATATTTATTTGAATAAAACATCCAGTCTTTTGCTACAAATTTGTAGCAAATTTGTAGCAATATTGTAGCAATATTGGCTACAAATTCTATCTTGTTTTTTTATTCTCTAAATATTTTATTCTCCAAATATTTATTATTAATATGTATGTATGTATGTATGTATGTGTGTGTGTGTATATATATATATATATATGTTTTCTTAAGTTTTCGTGGGTACTTACATGTCTGGCATTCAGCTTTGTTCGGGTATTTTCCCACGTCATAGTAGTGGTGCTTTTAAAGTTGTAGCAACGTTTCAGCAGAATCTCATCTGCCATCATCAGGCTTCTGTATAGTGTTCGTCTGTGAGTTAGACTTTTACAGTGGTTTCAGATTTAAATTTGGGGCAGCCTATTGCTGTGACAGAATGGTTTTTTCTTCATCCTGATTGGTTGAGAGTCTTAGTCTGTGTTTATTGGTCTTGGAGTTTGCTGTGTTCTGCTTCTAATATCTTCTGTCTGTTTTTTTGGCTCTTTTTGTATTTTGATTGGCTGGCAACATTGTGTTATTTTATTGGAGGCCTTTAGTGCAGCTTGGCTTCAGGTAAATGGATGGCTATCATCCGTCACAGCAATAGGCTGCCCCAAATTTAAATCTGAAACCACTGTAAAAGTCTAACTCACAGACGAACACTATACAGAAGCCTGATGATGGCAGATGAGATTCTGCTGAAATGTTGCTACAACTTTAAAAGCACCACTACTATGACGTGGGAAAATAACCGAACAAAGCTGAATGCCATACATGTAAGTACCCGCAAAAACTTAAGAAAATATATATATATATTCTCAAGTTTTTGCGGGTACAATACAGACGGACACAATACAGAAGCCTGATGATGGCAGATGAGATTCTGCCGAAACATTGCTACAACTTTAAAAGCACAACTACAATGACATAGGAAAATACCCAAACAAAGCTGAATGCCATACATGTAAGTACCCGCGAAAACTTAAGAAAACTAATTATATATATATGCTAAATATTTAGCATATTTAGCATTCCAAATAGGTTTATCTCTAACCATTAAACCAACAATGAATCATGAATCATCATTCTTTCAGATATTTTACTCCAAGCCAGATTTTCCAATTTCTGAAGTTCAGAGCAGACAAGGATTGGAAATGTATAATGATCATAAAACGCCAGTATATGTAGTTAATTTGTCATTCCCTTCCTCCCTATTTTCCCTCCTTCCTTTTTCTTTCTCTCCTATACTACCATTTTGACAATAACTTCAACCTCATCATGCACATATTATTAGCAACATTAAAATTATTTCTATTATCTTTTCTGAAAAGGCATTTCTGTGTCTAGCTTAATAAAGTGATATTCTCTATCTCATAAGGACACATTTGTAAAACATTGAAAAGTTCTCATACCATGCACTCCAATTGTCAGACGATAGTTTGTACCTCTTTCAGTGTTTCTATATGGGACAGACTTTTTAGAATAACTTTCTTCCAAAAGCCTTTTGAGATTCAGTTGTCGGAAATCTTTTCTGAAGTAATTTCTAAATACTTTCACAATAATCCTATAATCTTTGATATAAATAAAGAGGCACTTCCTCCCCCCAATTATTATATTGTTATACATAGTCATTGATATCTATTTGTCACATATGGGAGAGGAATATATTGGGCTGGAATCACATGAAGGGCTGGAAAATTGTGAACGGATAGGCTTTTCAATTATGCATCACCAAAATGAAATTCTTAAATGCCTGAAGTAGTCTGCTCTTCCTGGAAAGTTCCTATGCAGAGCCATTTTAACAAAGGAAATAAAAGCAACCAAGAGAGTAAGGACCACATAGTGCATAAAATACCTGCATGAATTAAAAAGTTATCACAGAACATTTGCCTATGGCAGTTTTGGAATATAATGAAAAACAGCTATGCAATTATGAGCAAATACATTCCAAAATAGCAGCAGAAATAATGTTCCCTGTTTTTGTTTTGTTTCAGAGCGATGGTTTCCAGAAACAGCAGTTTCTAGAGACTCATGTGAAAAAGAAGAGGGCATTTATATATTTTCATCCAAGAGCAAATAGACAAAGAATCATTTCAGGTGTCTGGCATCAAGGGACTGTGGTCAAAAGGCTAAAAATCTACTTTGGATACAGTGACAACTGGAGGAGACCTGACAGAATGTTATGGACTAAGCCAATGCAGCGATACAACCCTAAACAGCTTTACTTTACAGCAGGCTTGTAATCCTGCACTTCTCATTGGCCCGCGAATAGCGAGTCATGATTGGTCATTTTTGGCCAGTCTGACTGGCTGTTAAACGAGCCCTTCTTATTGGACGCTTATGAAAGCAGTAAACTCAAATCATTGGTTGTTTTGACAGCAGCCAGCTCTATAAAAGAGCTGCTGCTGCCCGAGTATTTGCTCTGTTCTTATTATACAATAAAGAGTTGAAGTCACCGTTCGATGTCTCGTCTCCGTTCCTTGCGCACATGCCCAGGACTTAACACAAAAAAATTAGCAGGAGTTACAAAAAAATTGTGAAACTGCTGTTACTAAGGAATAGAAACCTCAATCCAAACTAAGGTGACTTCACAGGATTCTCTCATGTATTCTTTCATCTCACACTTTCTAGTATCAACTAACAGATTATGCTGTTGTGAAATGGAGCAGTATAATGTGAAAATTAATTGCCTTCATTTTTTACTACATCTCAACTTGTGCCTCTGACTCTCTATTTCTCTTTCCTTGTTTATCAGCATCTATAAGACTTCATAAACCGCTATATCCCATGTGGAATAAATAACTAAGTGTTAGATAATTAAAGATGAGTTAAGCAAGTATCTGCATTCCCTTATCACCAACGTTACAAATATTAGCTAACTGAAACTAGATTCTAGATTAATTTTGAGATGCAGCCACATTATTCACTGGCCATAATATGAGAGATTACAATACAGATTAATCACTACAAAGAAAATTGCCATCACTCTAGGATAAAGTGCATTTTTTGCTAAAAGCAACAGGTGAAATAAATCTTATCATAGTGTAATATGTTAATATATAATGTAATCTGTTAATATATAAATCATGCTAGTTTCCTGTAAAGGTAAAGATATCAGGTGCTGGTAAGAGAACTTAATTTTGTTTAAAAGGAAGAATTCTCTAAAAATGTTATAAAAATAACAAATCTTACAATAAATAATTTCTTCTACACTTTGGTTTGCCAAACTTATAGTAAAAAACAAAATTCTACAAGAAAGTACAGTTTTATTTAATGATGTATAAAATTAAAATTATATCAGCCTACAGCCCTAACAAAGTTTAACTATGCTGAAACTAGCCATTTTTTTTCTTTCTTTAATACAGTTAAATTTTGTCCATACATTATAACTATTATTTAGGTTCATATAGCCATGCTATTACTAGTTATAAATGTATCAGAATAAGCCTATTTAATTTTAAATTTAACTCTTTTAGATTTTTGGTCCTGAGAATTTTCTTAACTTTTTTAAAAAATCAGTATAGCAAAATACTTATTTTCTGAAATAAGATATAAAGATGGCCATGAGGGCCCTTTTAACATTCTAACCAATGCACTTTCAGTATTTGGGGAGGGGAGGTGTATTTTATCAAGTTTGTCAGATAAAGATAATCCCAAACCATTGTACATTTTAAAAAGTGATCTATCTATCACTAATTTTGTTTGTCATCGAGAGTCTCTTGTTTGCTGGATTATAGCCGGGTAGAAAAGCAGAAAACAAAATGAAGAAAATAGAAAAACCAGATACAGAATATCTCTTTAATTATACAGTTTCAGATATTATATTCCTTGATAAGATGATACAGAAGATGGCAGAATGATATCTCCAAATGCATTTGGAGGAAGTGGGTGTTATGGACAATTGCAGTCAGGGTTCCTCTAAGAAACAGTACTAATGATGATACAATGCAGATGATTTAACAGTGGTGGGATTCATCTCCAGGGTGGGGTGGGGTGGATAAGTCTGTCTATCAAGATGAGATGGATCAGCTGCTTTCGTGGTACGGAGACAATAATTTGGTCCTAAACACTGTTAGGGATACACCCTAGCAGAATCTGCACGGCAGTCTGGCAGGCAGGCAAATATGTGAGATAAACGTTTTTGTAGCTTAAACTCAGTAAAACAGATACACTGTGCTAGTTAAATAGTTTATTCCAGTAAGAATTTTAGCATAGTCAAAACAGTCCATATATCATTCACTAGTTCTGTCCGTCCAGGCATTATTCATTTGTAAAGTCCAGTGTTGAAAAAGAGGTCAGTAAACTTACAAATATCTGTCCAGCAATATATCTTCTCGCAGTAGAGATATGAAGAAGTCAAACCTCCTTTCTTCCTTCAACATTCAATAACTCAGCAACAGCAGGGAACACACATTTAGCAAACCATCAATCCATCATCCTCAGCAAGCAATCCAGTAAGCCAGCAATCAATCAAGTTCTCTTGCTCCCTCTTATGGCAGTTTTACAACTGCACCCAAAATTACATGCTTATATATATATATATATACATACACAACCTTAATCCATAGTCATCACAACTTTCTTTGTGTTTGACTGAACCTTGGGCTTTTGTAAACTGATCAGCAATATTTTCTGCAGTCATACAATATTCCAATCTTATCAAACCATTTTTTACAGATTGTCTTACATTCAGATATCTAAAATCTGTATGCTTAGATCTCGTTTTCACAGTAATATTTGTAGCCAACCGTATGGCTGCTTGATTGTACTCATAAACTACAATGGAATCATTAACAGTTATTCCCAAATCCAATAATAACTGTTTATACAGAATTAAATCAGTACATAATAAAGATAGACATGAAAATTCTGCTTCCATTGTGGACATACTTATGTGTTGTTGTCTAATTGACCTCCAACCAATCAGTGCTTTTCCTAACAGTATAGCCATACCTGAAGTTGATTTCCTAGTGTTTATGTCTGTTGCAAAACTTGCATCAGCATATGCACTTAAAATCAGATCATCTTTTGGCTCCAAATACAATGCATAGTGCATTGTCCTTTTAAGATATCTTAAGATACGCTTTGTCGCTTGCCAGTGTCTTTCAGTGGGTTCAGCATTGAAACTTGCCAATTGATTAACGCCATAGGCAATATCTGGCCTTGACCAATTACTAATGTACGATAAACTACCAATTAGTGATTGATAGATATTCTTATCGAATTTTGGACTTTGTGCATCAGTGTGGCCAAATTCCTGACTCATTGGAGTTTTTGCCAGTTTACAAAGTTCCATCTTGTATATTTTTAGTAATTGATAAATCTTATCCTCTTGAGATATCTTATAGCCACCTTTGGTTTTATTTATTGTTAATCCTAGATACTGTTTTATCTCTCCTAATTGCTTTAATTTTATCTTCTTACCTAATAATGATATTATTTCAGTAGCTTCATTATTAGTTTTTGTAATTAAGGCAATATCATCAGTGAACAACAATAACAATGACACTGTTCCATTTGTCTCTTTCTTAAATACACATGGATCAGCTAAACCTGTTTTAAACTCTATATTATTTAACTCCTTAACAATATATTGGTTCCATTCCTAAGCAGATTGTTTTAATCCATAGAGACTCTTTTTAAGCTTCCAACAGTCATTATTTGTTTTATCATCCTTAATTCCTACAGGTTTCTTTAAGTATATAGTGTGCTGCAATGGTGCATGGAGATAAGCTGCAACAGAACCCATATCCGGTGCCAGTGGTACAACACGTCCTCCATTCCCTGAGGGGCGTAAAAGTCTTCGCTAAACTAGACTTGGCTCAGGCTTATCAGCAACTGCCAGTTGACAAAAAAACGGCACAGGCACAGACTATCGTAACACACCAAGGTGCCTTTAAGTGCACGCGGCTCCAATTCGGAGTCAGTGTAGCCCCAGGGATCTTACAGAGCCTAATGGAGAGACTATTGCAGGGGATCAAGGGCATTGTCCCCTACTTTGATGATGTACTCATTGCTGCCCCCACTCCAAAAATCTTACGGGAGCGTTTAAGACTGGTATTACGAAAATTCCAGAAAGCAGGCCTGAAAGTCAAAAAAAATAAGTGCAAACTGTGTACCGATTGTATTGAATTAAGGGTACTTAATTGACAGTCAGGGTATTCACCCTACCAATAGCAAATTGAGAGCAATAAAAAACGCTCCCAGACCTCAGAACAAGACCGACCTCCAGGCGTTCTTAGGCCTCATCAATTTCTATAATGTATTCTTGCCACACAAGGCAACTGTCGCTGAACCTTTACATCGTCTATTAGATAAAAAAGCAATTTGGGTATGGGGTCACAAAGAAGAGCAGGTGTTCCATAATGTGAAAAAACTACTGACTTCGGACACCGTACTAATGCAGTACAATGAGACTTTGCCAATAAACATTACATGCGATGCATCGCCTTTTGGAGTGGGCGCCATTTTGAACCATGTGTTGCCTAACGGTAACGAAGCCCCTGTTGCTTACTTCTCAAAGACGCTCTCGAAAACCGAGCAAAATTACAGCCAGATCGATAAAGAAAACCTGGCAATTGTATCAGCTGTTAAAAGATTTCATGAGTATGTGTACGGCCGGGTTTTCACCATTGTAACTGACCACAAACCATTGCTGGGGATCATCGCTGGGGACAAGCCAACTCCCTACATACTTTCTCCCAGAATGACCCGCTGGTCAAAATTCTTGGCTGCCTACAATTATCGGCTACAATATCGTCCCACTAAAGCCATTCCCCACGCCAACGCGCTGAGCCGTACACTGCTCCCTGAAATTATCAATGATCCTGCACCAATAATGACAGCGTTCCAGATCGAGACACTCCACATACCACCATTAACTGCCCACGACATCGCGAGAGAAACAAAACATGACCCCATCTTGGCGCGAGTCCTCACATGGGTGGAACGCGGATGGCCATTGGACCAAGTACCAGACGACTTTGCACCATTCAAAAGTCATCAAATAGAGGAGAAGGCGGAGCTTCATTTCAGCGATACAGCTGCAATCTCGGGGCTCTGAGATCGCAGTCGATATTTTCGCCCCTGGTCGGTCCCAACGGACCTAAACTGTCCTGTAGAGACGGTGATTGTGAAGGGCACTGTCCCAGGATCCCAGAGATATCGCAAAATCTCTGGTTTGATCCGGGAGAAGCCCTTTTGCTGGCGGCGGAGAGGCAGCCTCCATAGCTGCTGAAGTCGGGACAGCTCCGGAAAGAAAGCGGCTGGAGTGAAATGTGTCGGCTGGGTGAGAAACTTCTTTTGTGTTGTAAATTCACTGAGATTTGAAAGGGCATCCTGAATAGAGAAGAAACCTGTGAGATTTTTTTTTTTGACAAAACTGTATGAGCGGCGTTTTTTAAAGTGATGTCAAATTGAGGCTTGGATTTTTTTTTCTCTTTCTTTTACTTTTTTTGGGACTTTAGTGTGACTTTGTAGGTAACTGGATTGAATTTTCTTTTACACATATTTTTATGTTCCTTTTGATTTTTTAATTTTCTTTTAGGATAGAGGCTCCCTTTGGCTATTTTCTTCTTTTTTTTTCTTTTTGTATAAATTATCCTTTTTTTTCTGGCTGGTGGGGGGAAGAGCATTAAGAAACTTTGTAACATTGCCAACTAGAGGCTTGAAAATATTTTATTTGAATTGGAGAGAATGGTAAGAAGACTCCTTCTCAAGGACATCTTAATGTGATAAGATAGAGGGAGAGCACAGCAAAATATTATTACAGGTGTTTTCCTGGACTCTTATCAATATTTCAACACTTGAGGCTTGGCTTTGAAGCTGCTGGAGAAGAGAGTCATAATAAGAGCCTTGGACAACTAAATAAAGTGCAGTGTACTCATATGTATATATATATATATATTTACTTGTGATACCTCTACTCACCAGCCTTTTTGTAAATTTCAATTCTAGCAATATTCTTATTTTTGCTTTTTATTTCAAAGGGAAAGCCTCAGAGTTTTTTTTTTATTTTTATTTTTTTCTCCTTATCTTTATTGGGATCCTTTTGTTTTTTCTATTTATGTTTTTGGACCACTGTGTTTTTCTTTTTTGATTATTGAGACTTCTCAACTGGATTAAGGTGTGAAGAAACTGAAGGAATCTCTTCTCTTCTTTTTTCTTTTTGTTCTTTTTTTTCTCTTAATCAATATTATTATTTTTGGGGTTTTTTTCTTTCTACTTTTTATTTTTTATGGGGGACTACTTCGTAATTGGATTAGGTCTAGAAGAACCTGAAGATCTTTTCTTCTTCCTTTTTTCCTTTTTCTTCTTTGGTTTTGGGCCTTTTACTATTGGATTTTTCCATTTTGGATTATAATTGGCTATTCTACCAATTGGATTAAAAGTTAAAAAGAATTTGAAGATTTGGAAGCATTAAAATGAGCAGGAAACCAATATCATCTGGCATTTCTACTTCTACCTCTGCATCCCCACCAGCTGGAGGACAACGTTTAATTCAGACGCAAGATAAAGAACAAGAAAAAGTAACTTTACAGATGATTATGCAAGGAATTCAAGATCTCAAGATAAAATCAGACACCATTGAACAAAGAATAGAGAACATTGAACAAAGAACGGAGAAGACTGATGAAAAAGTGGAAAATATAAAACAAATGATGGTGAAGTATGAGGAGAGATTCTAAAAAATTGAGGAAGAAGGTAAACAAAGAGAGGAGAAGATTGGAAATATTGACAGTAGATTAACAGTGGTTGAACAAGAAAAAAGTGGGATGTTGAGGTGGGAGATGGAAAGGTCAGAATTTTATCTCAGATTTCAAAATATAAAGGAGAAAATTTGGCCACGATAATGATAGAAATTTTGGCAGATGCTTTGGAAATTACAGAGGAAAAGATGATGGATGGAGTAGATGAGGTATATCGAGTGTATACAAGATATGCGATGAGAAATGAATTACCAAAGGAAGTCCATATTAAATTCACCAAAAAATCCATTAAAACACAAATACTACAAGTGGTAAGAGAGAAAACATTGAAATACAAAGATAAAGAGATTGTGGTTTTAAAACAAATACCCAGAAGAATGAGAGAGATGAGAACAGAATCTCGATTTCTGACCAAAATGCTATTGGAAAACGAAGTGAATTATAGATGGTTGATTCCAGAAGGATTAATGTTTACATGGCAAGAGCAGAGACATACAATTGATTCAATTGAGAAAGCAGAACTTTTCCATGCATAATTTTTTGGAAGAAGAGAAGAGGAGGCAGAAAAGGAGCTCTCATTAATTGAGTTTCAAGAGGAACAACTGGAGACTGAAAAAGAGAAAGGAGCAGTAGGTGGACAGGTGGATAGTAAAGAACAGCGTGAAGTGAGATCCACAAGAGCTGTTAGATCTAAATATAAAGCATAATCATGGAGGAAAAAAAACTGATTACAATGAATATAAATGGACTCAATTCACCTGTTAAAAGAAGGAAAACTTTTCAAAAATTAGAGAAATTAAAATTCGATATAATTTGCTTTCAGAAGTTCATATTAAAAAACAACATGAACAATTTTTAGTACAGCCGAAATTAGGTAAAATATTTACTTCTTTGACTCAATGTAAGAAAAGAGGAGTGGTTCTATACATTAAAGAGGTTATCCCAGCAAAACTGATCTACACGGATGAAGACGGAAGAGTATTAATGGTGGAAATAATGGACAATAATATAAAAATACTCTTGATTGCAATTTATGCTCCAAATGATAAATAAGAAGAGTTTTATAAAAAACTACACATGACAATAATTGGACTGGACAATGTTAATATAATTATGATGGGAGACTTTAATGGAATTGTGGACAATAAACTGGACCATATAGCAACAACAACAAAGCAAAATAGAAAGACTCTCCCTAAATCTTTTTTTAAAATGACAGACGAATTAACTTGAAAAGATATTTGGAGAGAAAGAAATGTTAAAGCTAAACAATATACTTTTTATTCAAATAGACATTTATCATGGTCCAGATTAGATATGATTTGGATCTCAACAGAATTAATATCCAATATTCAAGAAACAAATATCGAAACAAGTACTTGGGCAGATCATAGCTCAATGACAATTAAATGGAAGGGACAAAAAAAAAGATCGAGATGGACATTAAATAATACTATCTTAAAGGAAAAAGACTTTATACAACGGATGGAGAAGGAACTGGCTTTTTTCTTTAGAGAAAATAAAAAAGAAGATACTTCAACGCAAAATGTTTGGGATACAATGAAGGCATATGCTAGAGGTTTGATAATAGATTATACAAGAAAAAAGAATATTATGAAAAGGCATGCTTCTAAGGCCTTGGAAGACGAGTATAAAAGACTTGAAAAAGAATTACAGAAAATGCCACAGAAAAAAGATATTAAATTGAAGCTGGATGTAATCAAACATAAAATGGAATTAATAGAGAAAGAAGAACCGGCACAGAAAATTAGAAATTCTAAACAGAATTACTTTGAAGATGCAAATAAACCAGGTAGATTGTTAGCATATAAATTGAGAAAGGAGAAGGAATCAAGAAAAATATTGAAGCTAATAGATGATCAAGGCCAAGTTTGTTCAGGCAATAAGGAGAAAAAGGAAATTATTTGAGATTTTTATGGGCAACTATATAAACAAGAGAACATTGATGAGGAAAAAGTCAAACAGTATCTACAGAATGCTAACTTACTGAAGATACCTAAAGAGACTGAAAAAATGCTAGAAAGCAACATAACAATGAGGGAATTAAATGAAGCACTTAAGAAAAAAAATAATGGGAAAGCACCAGGTCCAGATGGGCTTCAGGCAGAATTCTATAAAACATTTCAAGAATCATTGAGCATCCCACTGTTAGAAGTTATGAATGAAGTTATGTCAAAGAAGATGATACCCAAAACATGGTCAGAGGCTTATATTACACTTATTCCAAAAGAAGAGACTGACCCACTGCAAATTAAGAACTATAGACCTATTTCTTTATTGAATGCAGACTATAAAATTTTTGATTCAATTTTAGCAGAAAGACTTAAAAAATATTTAAATAATTTTATCCACCCAGATCAAAATGGATTTCTGCCAAAGAGACAAATCAGAGACAACATGAGAGTAATCTTGGAAACTTTGGAATACTATGAGGCTCATCCTGAAAAGCAAATGGCTTTGATATTCCTAGAGGCTCAAAAGGCATTTGACAACGTGAACTGGAGATTTATGTTATTACCATTGGAACAGATGGGTTTTGCCAGAAAATTTATTCAAGCAATAGAAGCCATATATAATAAACAGACAGCAAAGGTAATGATGGAGGGAGAACTTACAGATTTCATTAATATAAGAAAAGGCTCAAGACAAGGGTGTCCCCTATCTCCTTTGCTATTTGTGTTGACTTTGGAAGTGTTGAATAGAAATATTAGGAATGATAAAAGTATAAAAGGAATGAAAATTAAAAAGGAAGAATTCAAACTACAAGCTTTTGCTGATGACTTAGCTTTTATTCTAAGAAGACCCGATAAAACAGCTCCAAAGTTATTGGAAAAGATAGAGACACATGGTGAGATGGCTGGTTTGAAAATAAATAAAAACAAAGATTTTGACAAAGAACATGTTACTGAGACAAAGAGAAGAACTGGCAGACCTTTTGAAAATCCAAGTTACAAATAAGGTTAAGTATCTGGGGATATATTTGTCAGTAAGATGTAGCACATTAAAAGAGAATAATTATATTAAACTCAAACAACAGATAACTATAGACTTGAAGAAATGGGAAAACTTGCAATTGTCATTAATAGGGAGAATTTCAACAATTAAGATGAATATTTTACCCAGAATTCTATTTCTGTTTCAAACAATACCAATTAGGCTTGGAAAAGACGATTTTGAAGATTTAAATAAAATCATGTTGAAGTTTATATGGCAAGGTAAAAAAGCGAGAATAAAAGCTAAAGCTTTTGCAAGATGCTACAATTAGAGGAGGTTTTTGCCTGCCGAATTGGAAATTGTATTATCAAGCTGCAAGTGTGATGTGGGTCAAAGAATAGATAACATTAAGAAAGCATAGATTGTTGACATTAGAAGGGCATGATTTGCTGTTGGGCTGGCATGCTTTTTTATGGTATAAGGGAACTAAAACACAGGGTTATTTTAGAAGACATTATATACGGGAGTCTTTGTGGTTAAATTGGGAGAAGATAAAAAAACAATGTTATTTGAAAATTCCAGTTTGGTTATCGACTATTGAAGCATTTTCCTATCCTATAATCTATAAGAAGGAACAAACAGTTAGATATGGGGAACTGTTGGATGAAAAGGATGGACTTAAATCGATCCAAAACTTAGAGGAACAAGGTATAAGGATGAATTGGTTTTCATATGCGCAAATACATTCAAGGTATGATGAAGATTTTAAAACGGAGGGATTCTATGATAAACAGACTGATTTAGATAAGATCTTGATGGGTACTGATGAGAAGGTGATTAAAAAATTATATGGTTATTTACTGGGAATTAAATTAGAGGAAGAACAAGTTAAAGAAACTATGATTGTTTGGGGGAAGAATTTTGGATATGGGATTGATTTAGAGAAATGGCAAAAATTGTGGTCTCAAAATTAGAAAATGACAATGTCAACAGCATATAAAGAAAACTTGTATAAGATGTTTTATAGGTGGCACTTTCCCCCAACAAGAATAGCAAGAATGTTTAAGAACAAATCTGAAAAATGCTGGAAATGTCATCAGATACCTGGCTCATATTACCATATGTGGTGGACTTGTGAGGACGCCAGAAAATATTGGACTAAAATTCGCATGTGGTTGAAAAAAATGACAAAGAAACACATAGACTTGAAACCAGAGATCTTCTTATTGGGAATTTTACCTGATACATATAGTAAAGATTTGAAATACCTGACTGTAAATGTATTAACAGCGGCTAGGATTGTATTTGCTAAAAATTGGAAGAATGAGAAAATACCATTACAGGAAGAAATTATTAAGAAAATATTGGAATGTGCTGAGATGAGTAGAGTGACATTTGAAATTAGAGAGCAAGAGGATAAACAATTTTATGAAATTTGGGATCTTTTTTATCAATGGCTAGATGATAAAATACGATAATAGAATATTGACACTATATTTATAAAGTGTTTTTAGGATTGATTTGGTATGATTATATGATTTGTTACAGAATAAACTGTTTAAAGTATTGTTGTCTCATAAAGCATGAATGATTAAAAGTATAGTCAATTTTTTTTTTAAGTGATATTAGGATATACAAGTTTGGATTGACAATATGAGTTGTTATGTAACATAATTGTAATTGAGACTACAAAATGAATGCACAAAACTGATGAACCAACCGATGTACTGGATGTACATATGAGAGTTGATGTTTTAATGTTTTGTTTGGCTTGTTTGTTTGTAGAAAATTAATAAAATTCTTTTCAAAAAAAAAAAAGTCGTCAAACAGAGTTGTTCTCACAGAAGGGCTGTGTCATCTGGGGCGATAGAGTCGTTATCCCAGAATGACTCCAACAGGCACTACTAAGAACATTGCACGATGGCCACCCTGGCATCGTGCGCATGAAGGGCCTCGCATGAAGCTACGTGTGGTGGCCAGGCATCGACAGACAAATCGAATCATGGGTTAAAACTTGCAAGAGATGCCAAGAAGTAAGCAATGCTCCACCAAAGGCAACCTCAACCGAATGGGAGACGCTGCGGGGACCCTGGTCCCGCATCCATCTGGACTTTGCTGGGCCAACCAAAGGCCACACATTTTTGATAACCGTCGACACCTACTCGAATTGGCTCGAGACTCACCGAATGAGCAACACAACCACTGACGTGGTAATCAAAAGACTGGAAAGACTTTTTGCAACCCACGGATTACCAGACGTTCTGGTATCCGACAACGGGCCCTAATTTACCGCGCTGTCTTTTGAGCAGTACCTGGCTTACCGGGGTATTCGACATGCGCTCACTTTGCCTGAGCACCCTGCTGCCAACAGTAGGGCTGAGCGCATGGTACAATTCATCAAAAAGACTCTCCAAAAGATAGACTACGACAACATCGACGAGAAAATCAACTGGATCCTTTTCCTGCAGCACATCACAACTCACAGCGTCACCAACAAAACTCCTGCCGAGGTGCTAATGGGACGAAAGCTCCGCTCCCACCTCGATCGGTTACACCCAGCCTACGAACCGGAAAAGCCACTCGGATCCAGCGGCTGATGCCGTACCTTCCAGGTAGGCGATTTAGTATTCGCTAAAAACTTATCAGGCAATCCGCTGTAGGTAGAGGCAACCGTAATCCGCGTAACCGGCCCAAGATCATACCTCGTTCAGTGCCCTGATGACAGACTTTGGAAGTGCCACATAGATCAACTACGATCGCGGCTACCATCTCGCAATTCCAAACTCCCTCATGACCAAACTGAGGTGGGGGAGATACAGAGGAAAGCGAATTACAATTAGAGGGAACCCTTTTCGATGAGACTGATAATGGAACTGAAATGCAGGAACAGGAACCAGGGACTGGAGTGAGTTCACCTCAGGGAGTGGCCAGTGATATTGGTGACGACGGGAATGCGAACTCGAACCAGAGGCACCCCTACCATTAAACAACGATCTACCTCAGCAGAAGTGCAGCCAACTGCCAGGCACTTTGTGAAAATTGAAAAGATTAATAAAACAGCCGTCCTACCTGAAGAACTATGTAACCGCGCCCCGTGGGCAGAAGCCAGGGGAAAGGGGTGTTGTGAATGAATAATACTAATAAAGTTACATTGAGCTTAAAGTCAAGTGCAGGATTCTGGCCCTGCACTTCTGATTGGCTGTTAATGGCAGGATCGGATTGGTCCGTTCAGGAGCATCTGATTGGCCATTAACAGGCCATTCCCATTGGTTAACGGAGCTAGCGTTCCAGGTTTGCTATTGGTTGAATAGTTAATAAGTTGCCTATATAAGGAAGGCTATAGCAGCCCTCGAGTTGAGCTGTCACACCATGTAAATAAAGAGTTTGAAGTTCACTGTTTCTTCCGGCTCGTCTCCATTATTCGCACCCATGCTCCAGACTTAACATCACCTTAATTTAATTGTGGTTCATGCAATCACAGCACATGAAAAATTTTTAAAAAAACTTTATATGTATAAGCACCATACATGTTTTTTCACTAATTATCATATTTTTTTCATGTAAAAATTGGTGTAACGGCAAACATTATCAAATGAGAAAGAATGCTTTTGAGAAGACATAGAACCGGAACCCTTTTTTTCCTTAGAAATTAATGAAATGTGATTCATGAAAAAATATTCAAACTATTTGTAAAGCTGAAATCCACATAGTAATTGTCCACCAAATTATAAATCTCCTCCATACTTTAAAAAAAAAACACTCACGCCCCTTCATTTGGAGACATCTTCTATTCAAAGGGCTATTCCATCCAAATCTGTGTTAAAAAGATCAGCGAAGACCTTGATAATCAACAACAAATAACCAGATGACAAATTATTTATACATTTTACTTAGCTGCACTTTTCCTGCTATAATGAGATACCATTATATTTGATATTACGTAATAAATTGAGATGAACTTTAGATTAGACAATCCCATTTTTGCCAATAAATCAACCTTCAAGGTAACCTATGCTGAATTGAAATAAGTATCTCTAAATTTTATGCCTATAAATAAATCTTTGCTCAATTTTTTGAGCAAAGAATTTTCATCTTTGGTTTTACATCACTGTTTTTATATATTCTTGGAAACATTACCAAAAATGAGATCCTCAGCTGTTAAAGCAAATCTGTATGTATAATTTGTACAAAATTCTATGCAAAAAACAAAAACTCATTCACTATACTATGTATAGTGTACATTTGAATATTTCCAAAATTATTCCAGAGTACTAATGGAGCTGGCAGAGATGGCAAAAATTGTTTTAATTAAAGAAAATAATACATCCACTTTTATTTCTACTTTGAAACTATTCTGAATTGTATGCTCAAAAAGAAGAAGAAGGATAAATCTATGATTTTGGGTCTTGACAATCTAATAGATTGTTGTTATACAAATTGTGAAGACTTATTAAATATGCATAGTAAAAAGTTATGCTTGTAATGTATTTTGTATTTTATTGCACTGAAAAAGTTGTAAGTCGCTGCTTTTGTTTCTTTCCCTTTTACCTTGCACCTTCTTTCCCTTTTGTTTGTCTTCCTTATCCCCCCACATTTTTGTTTCTATTTGCATTTTATAATAAACTTTAACAAAGTCTTGAAATCAAATCAAAGCAAAATGTATCTAGAGTGAGAGTAAATACCTTGCAGATTTTGACTCATAATCAAAGTTTCCCAAATGGAAACATAATCATGAATTTTAACCTCAACCCCCATTATTTATACTGTGTATTTATTCCAGGCTCACACAACATGGAATTATTAACTCTGTTACGGAAAGAGCTGAATTTAATTGGCAGCTTAATGGACACCTAAAACAGATTTGTTTCAGAAAACATGATAAAATGACATCAACTTCCGTTCTAAAACTGAACACATGGTGCTTGTTGCAAATATACTGTACAGTGCCAAGGAAACATAATGTAGTGTTAGCTAACCAGTGTGAAACCATCTGCCCAAGTATTTTTTGAAACACCATCATTTAAGCTATTGTTTCAAATAATAGTGCTTAAATCTATTTATCCTTTATCATCTTTCCACTTCTACAGTATTGTTTCTTAAATCACATACTGAACAACCATTGAGAATCTTTGGCAAAATGTTTACTCATATAAAGCTATTCTAAAGCTTCTGTAAAGCCTTTGATTCAGTGGTACACGACAAACTACTCCTAAAACTAAAATCTTATGGTATCTCTGGACACCTGCATAACTGGATAGAAGCATTCCTGTCAATCAGACAACAAATGGTCAAAATTGGGAGCATCCTATCAAATTCCGTACCTGTCAACAGTGGTGTCCCCCAAGGCAGTGACCAACTCTCTTCATACTCTACATAAATGATCTCTGTGATCATATTAAAAGCAACTGCATTCTTTTCGCTGATGATGTAAAACTATTCAACAACACAGACAATACTACTATCCTCCAAAAAGACCTTGACTATGTATCAGAATGGTCAAACAAATGGCAACTTCAAATCTCAACAAATAAATGCTCTGTCTTACATATTGGCAAAAAAAAATCAGAAAATAAAATACAGGCTGAATAGTCAAGACCTTGTTGATGATCCAAACTCTGTCAAGGATCTTGGAGTACTCATCTCAAATGACCTAAGTGCTAGAGCCCATTGTAACTACATAAACCAAAAAGGCGTTAAGAGTTGTTAACCTAATCTTAAGTTGCTTTTTCTCTGGTAATATTACACTACTAACTAGAGCATACAAAACATTTGCTAGACCAATACTCGAATACAGCTCATCAGCCTGGAACCCACATTACATATCTGATATTAACACAGTTGAGAAAGTCCAGAAATATTTCACAAGAAGAGTTCTCCACTCCTCTACTCATTGCAGAATAACTTATGCCACCAGACTTGAAATTCTAGACCTAGAAAACCTCGAACTATGCCGCCTTAGGTCCGATCTAAGTATAGTTTATAAAATCATACATTGCAATGTCCTACCTGTCAATGAATACTTCAGCTTCAACCATAACAACACAAGAGCAAACAATAGATACAAACTCAAGGTAAATTGCACCAAACTTGATTGCAGGAAATACGACTTCAGCAACAGAGTGGTCAATGTCTGGAATACTCTACATGACTCTGTAGTATTTTTTCCCCAAACCCCAAAAACTTTAACCTTAGACTGTCTACTATTGACCTCACCCCTTTCCTAAGAGGTCTGTGGGGGTGTGTGTGCATAAGCGCACCAATGTGCCTACCGTCCCTGTTCTATTGTTTCTTTTATATATATTTTTTATTTTTCTTATATGTATCCATGTATTCATAACTATGTTTTTACTTATACCTACCGTGTTTCTCATATAATAAGGCCGGGTCTTTTTTTTTTTTTTTGAGCCCCGAAAAAATGGCTAGGCCATCTTTTCAGGGGTGACTTAATTCCTCCCCCTTGCATCTTTGGGTGGGTGGGCAGCAACGGCTTGGATGTTGACCTCGGTGTTGGTGTGGCACTTCGTATCAGGGTCAATGCAGGCAGCACCATATCCGGGTATGCAACAAAAGTACTTCCTAACGGCAAGCCCCCCCACCATTCCCCCCATTTCACATGTTTTAATATAGGCCTTAATATGGGGGTAGGGGCTTAATTTCATTCCATGCCTATAAAACATGCTGGGACTTCCCATTGTGGGAAGCCGTATTGTGGGAGAAACAGGGTATTATCTTGTAAACAATTGACAAATAAAAAATAAAGTTAATGTTGATCTTGTCTAATGGTGGTGAATACTGGTTTCCTAAACTGCTTTATAGATTCTGGGAAGAAATGAAAGAATCCATAGATGATATATTTAATATGAACTGATAATATATAGAAATATATAGCATAAAAAAGGAACAGAATTGGCCCTAATTAGAAATGAACTTCACACAAAAAGATTTCTCCTAGACCAAATCAACAAAGATCTCCTCACACTTCACCTCAGACTCAGCAACAAGATTCACCCCTTACTTTGGGACAAATCCAAACAGCTCGCTGTCTGGAGAGCCGAAACACAGACCACCCTCACACACACACACCAACAAACTCAGAAAACTACAACAATGCCAGAAACCAACTCCTCCCCCCTCACAGCCACACATGAAACAAACAGTGCACAACATCTCAGACAAGATCCTCACCGAAGCCGAAACCAAGGTCCTTTCCAAAGGATTCAACTTTGCTGTCGCTCCCAAACACATCCCCACAGAAACCATCATATGTGGAGTTGAAACCAGCCTGACCAAAATCAACCCTGATGATGCTAATAGAATCAGACTCGAAATCACCAACATCCTCTGCACTAGTAAACCATCCAAAAGCAACTTATCCAAAGAAGAACAAACTGTACTACTTAACCTGAAAGAAGACACCAGCATAATAATCCTACCAGCAGACAAGGGAAACGTGACAGTGGTTATGAACACATCTGACTACCAATCCAAGTTAACCAACCTACTCCAAGACCCCACATACAAACCCCTAAAGACAGACCCCACCACCTACCTAGAAAAAACCACCAGATCCAAAATAAAAGCCTCCCCCATCAGTGAAGAAATCCAGCAAAGAATCATACCCAGAGAGAAATCATCCAGATGCCCTAAACTTTATGGTCTCCCCAAGATACACAAAGAAGGAACCCCACTTAGACCAATAGTCAGCTCCATAGGCTCACCTCTACAAAACGTAGCCAAATTTCTCGCCAAACAACTACAGCCCTATGCAGAATCCATCAACTCGCACGTAAGAAACTCATTCCAGTTCATCGAGATCATAAAGAAACAAAACTTACAACCCAGTGACCTACTAGTGAGCTTCGATGTCATATCCCTCTTCACCCAAGTGCCAATAAAAGAAGCCTTGACAGCCATCCAAAACAAATACAACCCCCCCAAGCACATCCTAGATCTGACCAACCACTGCCTATCCAATACATACTTCACCTACAATGGACAAAAATACAAACAAATAGAAGGAGCACCCATGGGATCACCCCTCTCACCTGTCATCGCTAACCTCTACATGGAACACTTTGAAACACGAGCTCTAGAAAAATATGATCACAAACCCAAACTCTGGCTCAGATACGTAGATGACACCTTCATAATCTGGCCACACGGGAAAGAAAAACTGAACAACTTCCTCACACACCTCAACAGCTTACACCCCAAAATACAATTCACCATGGAAACAGAAGCTAACAACCAACTTCCCTTCCTAGATGTCTTGGTATACAAAAAATCCAATGGCTCCCTAGGACACACCATCTACCAGAAGAAAACACATACAAACTGCTATCTACACGCACTCTCACACCACCATCCAGCACAGATCAATTCCGTAGCTGAGACACTCATCTCCGAACAAAATGCTTAGCCGACGAACAACACCTAGAGACCGAACTACACACTCTCACCAGCATGCTGACAGCCAATGGATTCCAAAGAAAGAAGATCACCCACTTAATCCAAAAAGAAACCCCAACCAAAATCCAAGACAGAGAACAAGAGAATGGCAAAGCCCTCCTCCCATATATAAAAGGCACTACAGACAAAATCAGCAATATCCTCCAAAAACACAACATTAAGACAGCATTCTGCACAAACAGAAAGATATCCACCATCCTAAGAAACCCTAAGGACAAAATCGAGTTAGAAAATCAAGGAGTTTTCGAAAGCCCTTGCACTGCCTGCCCCACCACATACATTGGACAAACTAACAGAAGAATAAGTGCACGCATTGAAGAACATAAGAACTCAATCAAAAAGGAAGAATCGACCTCTTCCCTGGTCCAACACCTCAAAGCCACAGGACATGAGATTGACTTTAAAAATACCAGAACTATCGCCAAAATTGAACAGTTCAGCAGCAGAATAATCAGAGAAGCTATAGAGATAGAAAAACGCCCACACAGCATGAATAAATGAGATGATACCTCCCACCTACCAGCCATTTGGAAACCCACCCTCATGAACAGACGAGTACCTAATATGAAGAATGACACCAGACCCACACCCCTGAGAGCCACACAAGATGCCACCACCACACTTCCATGTAGAAAGCAGACTCACACCCACACAGAAGATGAGACACAACCACGGACCAGAAGCCGCACTGCAGCTGCATCACTACCCACTTCAAACCCCTCTGAGCCATACATGAAGCGAACTGACCCCCACCATGAAGATGCAGCACGACCACGAACTCGAAGCCAAACAGCAAGATCACAGCTCACCAGCTCAAATCCCCCAGCAACTAAGACTAACCTGAGCACAACCAAGCCCCACCTGAACAGAACATGCCTCCAGCCAATCAGAACACAGCCAACCCCCAACCAATCAGAACACAGCCAAAACCCCAACCAATGAGAACACACCCCCACCCAATCAGAACACAGCCAAGCCCCCAGCCAATCAAGTCACACCCCCACTAGCAGTTAAAAGGAAGAAGCAGCTGCAAGCTCACATCACTCTGAGAAGCACAGAGCTGAAGACCAAGCCTGAAGATGATGAACGAGACTTCATCGAAACGTTGCCTAGATACTTCCAATCTTACGCGGGAGAAAACCCGAATAACCAAAGATCCAAATGTATAGCAATCCATACATTTTTGAAATATGCACAGTTTTAGAAAAAGAAATCATTCTGGCAGACAGAAAACCCACAGAGCTATTTGTCTACATTAAAAAATATAAGAGCAAGCAAAGTCATTTCTTTTTCAAATAAAGTCTCCAAAGTATTGCTAGAATATAACAATTACTCTGCTGTACCTTGAAATTATAATTATGGCAATCATTCTTCCCCTCCTCCTCATCTGAACCCAAAAGTGTAAAAATAGCCTGTAGTTTCTCTTTATCTAAGAGGCAGAATACTGCCCAGCTGACCCTGGGAGCACCCATTTGCTAGCATATGCTTTGAACTTATTTGGAATGTTAAAGATACTGAGAATATTATATTATACTAATTTCAACAGTTCTATCAAATTCTAATAAATATTTTAAAATGTTTCTAGTGTAACTTTGTTGCTTTCTTTTCACATATTCAGGTAAACAGCCTTAGGTCAGAGAAAAAGCTAAACTAAACTGCCAACTCTGTAATATAATTATAGAAATTCATTCATGAGGTTTCAAAAACCAAAATTAATCTATGACCAAAGCATAAAATTTTATGTGAATGCAAGGGATTTACAATAATTTATTGAAATATAGAGAAGTTCTGCCTGACAATGCCTGAATATATTTAAAATAAAAATGTTATCAAAGAATTGGAAGTGAATTTGAAATTTACAGTGCGCTGGAATGTTTTGGATTTTTCTGCCTATAAAACTGAGGTCTAGTTGAAATTTGTATCTGCAAGAAATTTTAGAAGTGCACACAGATTTCTGTAAAAGAAATGTGTATATATGAATTGGGTTAGTATAAAGAAGCCTGGTAAAATACATTTATTTGTTGTGTTATATACTGAAAGACATCAGTGGATTTTTAATTGATAAATGTATTAAAAGCAGATGGATAGCACTACATTTAATTTCCCTGAAATTCACTTGCTTGTTCTTTTCAACTCTGTTAAACACACATTTATTTATAGCTTTGGACTATAGACATTGGATGCATGTATTATGATACCTCACCAGTCGATAGTTATCATAATTGGACAAAAACAATTATGTTTTACCTTAAAATATGAGAGTAGTACACACAAACTAGGAGGGTCATTTTGACTTGGACATTATCTGGATTAACAAGGTCCATGTCAAATGTTGGGAAACAAGAACAATATAATGATTAGTGGGCTATTGGAATAAGCCATACAAGCAGTGGTGGGATTCAAAAATTTTACTACCGGTTCTGTGGGCGTGGCTTATTTGATGGGGGTGGCTTGGTGGTCATGTGACTGGGTGGGTGTGGCCAAGTCAATGTCACTCACATCAAAGGGTGCCTCCTCTGGCCCCTTCCCTCCCAGCCATTCCTTGTCACACCAAGCCTCAATGTATCTATAGTTCTATAAAAATGTTGTTCACTTTTATTTTACTTTATTATCTACTTACTATAGATGTACTTTCATGGACCACTGAAAGGCGGGAATGACTTACATGCTTTGCCCAAGAGTGTGATAGGCAAACAGTTTCTCTGCGGGTATATATAGCTGTTTCCAACATTGGGCAAAGGCAATCCTGGCAGCAGTCAGTATGTGTAATAATAAGTATTTTGTGCTCTTTATGTATTTTTTTTGAAGATCCTTAATAGGAAGAGTTCTGGTTCTAGGTCTAATTGTTCATTGGTGATTTCCTGTAGCCAATTTTTGATTTTAAGCCAATATTTTTGAGCCTCTGGGCAAGACCACCACATATGATAATATGTTCCCTCTTTTTTTTTACATTTCCAACATATAGGACTCATTTTAGGGTACATTTTTGCTAATCTCAAAGGGGGTAAGTTCCACCTATAGAACATTTTATATGCATTTTCTTTGTATGCTGCTGATTTTGTTAATTTGTGATTTCTATTCCATACAGTCTCCCAGTTTGATAACTTAATGTTGTGACCAATATTTTGACCCATGCAATCATACATCCTTTCACTACTTCTTCTTCTAATTCTACTTCCAGGAGATATTTGTAAATTTTGGTAATTTTTTTTTATCTGGGCCTAATAAAATTTTGTCTAATTGTTGTGGTTTCAGGTATATTCCGTACCCTTTACATCCTTTTTATATTGGCTTTGTATTTGAAAATAAGTCCATCAATCTACCTGTAGCCCTTGTTCTTGGAGCTCCTGTATAATATAATATTTAGTTATTAATATAAGTTATTTAGTATTTATTTGATTTGTCAATCGCTTACAAGATACAGGTGTAGGAATAGATATAGTTTTGAATACATGAGATAGAAACTTATAAGAAAAATAAAAAAAACAATAGGACAGGGACAATAGACACAATTGGTGCACTTATACACTCAGTTTATGTTTATAGAGAATCAATTATTCTTGTAATTTAACATTTTGTGGAGCATCCTGTAGTTTGGATTCTAGTTTCTTGATTGTTTGGTATAAATTGTTTTGTTGGGAATGTTTTTCTTTGTTTTTTTTGTGCAGTGTAAGATATTATAATTGCCTGTGTGATGGCTTTCATAGTGTCCCATAAATTTTGGATAGTTGTATCTATGTTATTATTTTCTTAAAGTAAAAAGTCAGTTTTTCCTTAACTTTCTTTATAAATTCCTCATCCTTTAATAATTGAGAATCTAAAGTCCACCTTTCCTTCTTTCTTTCCTTCTCTCCTTCTTTCTTTCTTTTTCTTTTTCTTTGTTTCTTTCTCTTTCTCTTTCTCTTTCTTTATTTCTTTCTCTCCCTTCCTCTTTCTTTCTTCCTCTTTCTTTTTCTTTGTTTCTTTCTCTTTCTTTCTCTTTTTTATTTTCTTCTCTCCTTCTTTCTTTCTTGCTCTTTCTTTTCTTTTCTTTTCTTCTTTCTTTCTTTCTTTCTTTCTTTCTTTCTTTCTTTCTTTCTTTCTTTCTTTCTTTCTTTCTTTTTTCTTTCTTTTTTTCTTTCTTTCTCTTTCTTTCTTCCTATTTCTTTTTGTTTCTTTTTGTTTCTTTTTCTCTTTCTTTATTTCTTTCTCCCCCTTCCTCTTTCTTTCTTGCTCGTTCTTTTCTTATCTCTCTCTCTCTCTCACACACACACTCTCTCTCTCCCTCCTTTTCTTTCTTTCTTTCTTTCTTTCTTTCTTTCTTTCTTTCTTTCTTTCTTTCTTTCTTTCTTTCTTTCTTTCTTTCTTTCTCTTTCCTTCCTTCCTTCCTTCCTTGTCTCTGTCTTTCTCTCACACACACACACACACCACACTCTCGTGATACACACACACCCGGTCTGGAATGAACTGATATGGCGAGCTCCAGAGCAGCGGGCAGTGGGAGAATGAAGAAAGTGAACAGCCCTGGGACATTCCACCCGCCCTCCCTTTTGGAGCACCTCTTACCCCAGTGCCAGACAGACGTTCCTCCCACATGGAGTCAGCTCCTGCTCAGCCCCGCCTTCCCAGTAGAGCAGCAGTGGTAGCCTCAAAAGAGCAAGAAACAGGAGCAAGAACTGTGAGCGGCAGCAGATGCAAGAAGCCTACTCGGGCAGGGAGGAAGGAACACCCTGGCCTGCCCATTCTGGCTGGCAGCTCTGCTCCCCTTGTTCTTCCAGGTTCTGGTGCACCAGCCAGCTTGGACATGGGGCAGTTGAATGCCCCGCCAGCAAATGCTGCCCTGTGAGCTGTTCTTGCCATTGCCAGAGGCAAAAGGGTGGTAGCAGTTCTCACTCCTGTCTGTTGCCCTGTTGCCTCGGAATGGTGAGGGAGGTCCAGCAAGGTCCGGAAATGGTGAGGGAGGCCCAACAACATCTGAGAATGGTGGGGGGCCTAGCATGACTTGCAGGGTTACCTATAAGCAGTCAGATCAGGGCTGCTCAGTTGAGGCGCAGGCACCACGTGGGAAGGCAGTTTAAAGGCAAGCCACAAGGACCCAGTGTACCATATAGGAGGTAAGTGACTGGATGGGTGATCAACAGGTGGGCAGGGCAAGCATCAGGTGGGCAGGTTGAGCATCAGGTGGGTGGGGTGAGTGAGCATCGGGTGGGCAGGGTGAGCAAGCATCGGGTGGGCAGAGTGAACCAATGGTGACCGGATGACTGGGCGACTGGGTTGGGGGTATGGCCAATCAAAAGTTGCTACCAGTTCGGCAACCCACGCCAAATCCTTGATATCAGTTCACGTGAACCAGTGCAAACTGGCTGAATGCCACCACCGCATACATGGCCAGGACAAGAAAATCAATAGAAGATATAATAAGAGAGGATATATGAAATTATTGAGGGAAGTATGGAAGTACAAAAGACCATTGGTAACTAGCTGTTTCACTGAGAAACAGATAGTTATGCAATGCTTCAACATATGAAGAGGCATCTGCACTCCTGATCTGAAATAGATCAACCACACATTAGATCCCATATTCATTTCTTTTATTCATAAACATTTTAAATACAGTGTATTGCCAGAACATATCATTTACAGAAAAGAAAAAGAAAACCAAAAAGAAATAGTGACTAATAACAATAGTAATGGTGTAATAATAGTTTTAACTAAATTTCTCTTTATATTAGCTTATTTGTAATTCAGTTGGTTATATAGGCATGTTTATAATTATAAACCATCTTTATATTTAGTTTGTACATAACAATAATCTTTCTTCATGTAATTTCTACCTCTTATCTCTAGCCACTCATAAAATCTATTACATGTTGAGTAATATTCTGTATCTTCTTTGTCCTTTATTTTTAATGTCACTCTATCCACCCCTGCACAGTCCAATATTTTCCAAATTATATCCTCACCTGAAGAAGTGTTTTCATTTTTTCAGTATTATGCAAATACAATCCTTGCTGCTGTCAATACATGCAAAACTAGATATATAGTCCCCTTATCATAGCCCTCCGGTATTATTTCTGGTTTCAGATCTATATGTTGCTTGATCATCTTTTCCAACCATCTATATATTTTTGTTCAATAGTTTCTTGCTTTCATACAAGTCGACCACATTTGATAATAAGTACTAGAGTCTGATTGCACTTCCAACAATTGGCAGACATACTACTAAACATTTTTGCTAATCTTGCCAATGGTAAATGCCACTTATAAAACATTTTATAGAGATTTTCTTTGTATGCAGTAGCCATTGTCAATTTATAGTTCCTATCCTAAACTTTTTGTCATTTATCTAATTCTATAGTATAACTAAAGTTTTTGCCCACACAATCATTGTTTCTTTGACTTGTTCCTCTTCTATTTGATAATTTAATAGTAATTATATATTTTAATCCATTTCTTATCTGTCCCTAAAAATATCTTATCAAGTGTTGTTGATTCTTTGTAAAAAACCCATGTTTTTGCATCTTTCTCATATCTAATTTTTAGATTTAATTGTATTTGCAAATGTTTAAGTTCGCCATTCTCATTCAAAATATCTTTATAAAATACATTTTTTTCCAAATTAATAAGATTTGGATGTATCAATGCTTATCATTGTGGAGAGCCAGACTGCTATTTTAGTTTTGTAGTTTACTTTTTTCCCATACCAGAAACAAAGCATTCCTCACATAGTGTCTTTGAAAATATCTATGTATCATACTCCTTCCATACCATAAAAAATATGCCATCCTAATTGAAGATCATGTTCCTCCAATAATAATAGTCTTCTATATTTCAAATTTATCCATTCTTTAACCCATGTAAGTACACATGTCTGATAATTTCCCAATCTGGTAGTCCAAAAACCCCATTGTTTTTAGACTCCTGTAACATTTTCAGTTTTTTACTTGCTTTTTTCCCTTAGCAGATATACTTCAAGATTGTTCTATTTAATTCTTCAAAATATTTTTTCTCTATTTTTATTGGTATCTGGAATAGTTTCAGTAATATATTCATTTTTATAGTGGTTATTCTCCCTATCAAAGATAGTTGTAGATTCCTCCATTTCTCCAAGTCCAGTTTAATTTGCATTACATCCCATATTCAAAAAGATTTGGAAGAACAACTAGATGTGCAATGTCTGAAGCGGAAATATTATTACCATCCTCTCTATTACAGAGCACAACTGCTGATAAGAACATGGATAAACTAACTACAAGATGCCAATAGAAATCATGACAGTCCCTACTACTACTATATCTCAAACCCATGAACTTGTTACAACAGCTATAGTTGCTGTAATACTCGAGATACTTGTCTGCATATTCAAGAAAAATAGCAGTATATAGCCTCCCCAGAAAATGAAGTTAGAGACTAAAATCAAGGCTCGTCAGAGATTAGTCAGCTGGGTGGAATTACAAAAAGGTATGAAAATTAGGAGACTTGATAAGACTTATCTATTGAAAAAATACAGACTTCATCTGAAACTTATAAACTGCTAAACAAAGGTTCATAGCACTGGCTACTAGGCTAAGGAGATATACTAGAGAAGAAGAAGCCCAAAAAATAAGTACCCTGTTCTCCAAAGAACCATCTGAGGTGTATGCCCAGCTATAATGCAATAATTCAGTAACAGAAAACTACCAACAGTACAAACTGAACAGAACTGGAATAATATATGGGAGAAAGAGAAGACACTTAACACAGTGCATAATGGCTGCAGGAACAGAGAGCAGCTCCCAGCAATGTCTCAGATCAGAAACCAGTCATCATCACAATACCAGACATCCAACAGCAAGTCAAGAACATTAATAGTTAAACAGGCCCAGAGATGATACATACTTACTGGCAAAAGAAATTAACAGCAGTGTTAACAACAAGAAATTAACAAATGCCTAGCAGCACAGATGAACCAGCTGCTAGCAGTAAGTTCCACCCATACTGGTTAACTTAAAGAAGGACTGTGATGATAATGAAAGACTCCACAAGGGAACAATGCCATCCCAACTACTGGTCAATAATGTGCTTCTCCACAACATAAAAATTCCTATCAGGAATCATAGGCATAACGCTATGGGCCAATACATGAACATATGTCTTGGAAACAGTACCAGAGGCTCAAAACACCAATTGCTTATAGTTTATAGATAAAGCAGTCATTCAAGATTGCTTATCGATAAAGCAGTCATCCAAGATCAAACTGTAGACAGATCAAGCTGGATTGACTATTGAATTCAATGCCATACACATGGATTTGTGAGTATCTGACATAATACATAACTAAAGAGACACTGCAGACTTACCTTAAGAATGAATTCAATGGGATTGTGGAAGACAACTCTGGAAGTTAACTGCAGAAGTGGTCATCAAATGCAGCCTAAAGTAAGGGAATACACTGTCCCTGATGCTGTTCTGCATACACTTGATCCCCCTCAGCTGGATAATTACAAGGACTGGATATGTATAAACATTCAAGAATTGAACTAACATTGGAAACTTCCTCTACATGGATGACATTCATGTGAGCAAGACATCAACTTGACACAGTTCAAGGTTATTATTTGGACTGGATAAGTATGGCCAGATGGTAATCAAGAGAAAGAAAGTAAGATGGGAATTATCAGTAAACATATAACAGACATACAGTCCAGCTATATCTTGGCATCCCATAGTCACATGGAACCATAATGAGAGGGCAAGAAAGCCACCTCCACCTCCAAAAGATCATATAGAGCCTCAAGAACCACCTTAATGGGAACAAGATCCATGCATCAACATGTATTGTATGGTCTCCCCGTCATCAGATATTCTCCTGGTATAGTGAGCTGGCCAAAAAAAAAAAGTCATTTTAAATTACATTTGAAATGAAATCAAACTTTTGTACTAGATATAATCACAAAATATATCAAGAAGCAATATCATAATTTACTAAAAGATATGCTACCAAGAGTTAATTTTGCTGAATGTTGGAAGGAAGATTCAATTCCAAGAACATCTCATTCTGAACATAAACTTGGAAAACATGCTATAATGTCAA
Source organism: Hydrophis major (assembly GCA_033807585.1). Taxonomy (NCBI): domain Eukaryota; kingdom Metazoa; phylum Chordata; class Lepidosauria; order Squamata; family Elapidae; genus Hydrophis; species Hydrophis major. The sequence continues at coordinate 91,217,063 of CM066343.1, read as the reverse complement.
AATTAACATCATATATTCACATCAGGAATTTAATCAATTTCAAGCTAGGGTGGTTTCCATACATATAAAATATGTAGGTGAAAAGAGGTGAAAAGTAGGTCTAAATGCTTAAAAACATAAAAACTGTGTAAAGGCACACAAAGGGAGAAGTTGTAAACCAAATAGCCTGTTTTAAAACAATATTTCTTTCTTGATGTTGTTTATTTGTTTTATTTTGTTTTTGTTTCTTCTCTTTTAAAACATTACAGTAAAACAATAAAAATAACAATTCAGTGGAAATTGGGTAATAAGTATTAAGCTTAAAATGAGATATTTATGATATAACAGTTGCCAATATTATATTGCAGTTATCAATTAATTCCATGTTTAGTTATATATAAAAGTTAAGCAACCTTGTTTATCAGCATCAACATTTTATTATTATTGATGTAAACTACTTTTTTCTTTACTTTTAAATATCTACATCACAGTTAATAAACTCCAATCAATAATATATAAATGTCTATACCCCAAAAACATAATGTACTATTTGAGTTTTACAATCATACAAATAGTCCTAATTTAGCTATCACAGTTGTGATTGTCAACTTGGTCATTAAGAAGTCAGTCACTAAATGAAACCATGACTCTGCTTTTGTTCTTACTTCAGATTTTCTTTCTTTTTCAGGACTAGGTAAATTGTAAATGCCAGAATTAGTTACTATGAACAATCACTAAAGAAGTAAATGAAGTCTTATTTGTGTAATGAAATAATATAAAGAAAACAACAAAAGAAAAAAATATTATAATGTTCAGAAACAGGATCAAAACAATGAACACTTAAGCCCATTAATTCCAAAGTTTATATTAATTGTCCAGTATTCATTAATTAATGAGTATCTGCTCTCATCGTTAGTAGTAACTCTATTTTTGTCATTTTAGAAGTATTTATCTTATAGTTACATTGCTGTAAGCCACCCAGAGTTGCTTTGAAATGAAATAGGCAGAAAATATATTTAATATATAAAAATAAATAAAAAATAAATTGCCATAACCCTAATCCTAACCCTATCCTTCCACTGTATTCAAAATGTTTATATATAAAGAAAAAAAAACTTGACTTAAAAAGTCCTTTGCAAAAAATACAAATACAGTTACAAATTTTATCTCTTACTCTCTAATCACAAAATAAACTCTTCTTTCCTATTATCCTAGAGTGTTCTCATAATTTTCTTATAATCTTTTTTAAAGTGCTTTTTAAGCAGAAAGCTTCATATGCATTAATCCCCAAATAGATGAGCTGACATAAAACTATGTTCTCATTAAAGTTGACAGCAGTACAGTGTCAGTTTGATGTTTTTATGTATCCAGATTATTAGATGCTTCCATTTTTTTATATTTCCAAACTGCCATGAAATATTTCATTATCCTCAATCTATCACTTTAACCAGAACATTTAAAGGAAAGGGGGAGGGCAATCCTTCAAAATTCATGTTCAGCTGCATAATTAATAGCTACATTTGCAAATAATATTATTTTCCTTAGCAATCATCCCAAAGATGCTATATTAAAGAGGCAACTGGACTTTCTTATTTTTCTTTGAAGATATTTTGCTTCTAATTCAAGAAGCTCATTCAGTTCTGATTGGATATAGGGAATGGAAAGATTTATATTCTTTGTAGCCAGCTAGTCATTTGCATTTATTTTAGAAAGTCATTTAAGCTCATTTGGAGGTTTGTCTGTGTCCTCAGGGTCACCTGAGTGCAAATGGGTATGGAGCCTTCTAGAAACTGCTGAAGGGACCATGTTTTTGAGCTGTACTTTCTGAGGGATGTTTTCTGCCCTGTATCCCTTTACTATTTAACATAGACAAAGGCTGTTGGGGATGAGTCTGTGTTGTCTGTATTACAAACAGAAGTGCAAATGGTTCCTGTAATCTGCAATTTTTCTGAAAATTCATTCATACCCCCACACCATTCAAAAGATGTTCATCCCAAAGTGCATAAATAAATTTCTGTAGAGATTCTCAGTCATTCAGGTCATGGTTGTCCCAAAGGTATTTTTTTAAAGAGGCAATCTTGGCAATCTCCCTCCCCCCCATTCCCTCCCTCTCCTCTCCCTCCCTTTTTTTTCTGCCACATTTTGAATTACAGCAAAATACCATTAAGTCTTGCATTATCTGAAAATAATGTTGTCCTTGTCTCTGTGGGTTTGTTCAAACAAATATTCAGCAAAGGTATTTTGTTTATTTCTTACACCTTGACTAGGGGGAAAAACCATTGCTCTTTATGAAATAACCAATATTTGCTTTTGGTTCAACTGATAATTCCATTATTTCTGGTTAACTTCAATATTTGCAACAAATATTAGAAGAGAACACAATTTGAAATGATCTCGGTTATGTAATTAGTAGCAATATTTTTAAATATGAAAGCTGAAGGTAATGGGTCCCTCTGCATTTCTGTTATATACAGAGAGTATCATATTATATGCAGAAAGATCTCTGAAATCACAGAAAAAAGCTACCTTGCAATCAGGACCAAAATTTACCATTCTTGTGGATTAGAATGAATACTATAAGGCTGCACATTCAACTCAGATTCAATTCAAAGGAATTTTACAGGATAGAAGGAAGGAAAAGAAGAACAAGATGGTAGAGAATAGAAAAATATAGTAGCAGAAGGAGAAAAGATGATACTTGTGGCTGGAAACTCTCAGAATATGAATCTGCATTAAAAACTGTTCAATTGTATGGCTGGATTTCAACTTACAATCACAACTGGGACAGAATTTCCACTGTTATGCACAGCAGTTATTAACTGAGTTGCATCCAATGTTGTAATATTTTTGCCATGATTGTTAAACGAATCACTGCTCTTCATACAGTTGTTAAACAAATCTCATTTCTATCATTGACTGTGTTCATTGGAAGCTAGCTGAGATCTCAAGTGATTCTCACATGACTGTGGCAGTGTTGCAACAGTCATAAGTGTTATTGATTTCCTGTAATGATGATATCTTGTGATAGCTGAACCAAAAATAATGAACACTTTTAGCAGTTGAAGATTACATGATTGTTGTGAGTCACAAGAAGCTACAACAAAATTATACAAAAACACTTATTTTTTAAAAAAAATTGGATACAAATTTAAAGAATTTATTGGCAGAAGATTTAGAAATGCACTGAGAAAAAATAGTAATAGAACATTTTATACTTAGAAAATTCTAGCTTTTACATTTTTAATAAATTATTTGGTAGCATCACAATGCACAAATCCATATAAATAATAAAATATTTTCTAATTCCTGGCACTGACAATATTCAGTTGACCTACTAATTTGTAATTAAGCCTAGAGCCAATCTTTCTGCACTTGGTATTAAAGATCATAGTGCCATATTCTTACCAGAATATCAATTCAGAAGAAATAAATGGTAATGGCCAAGAAAAACAACAACCAACATCTGAATATACAGAATCACATAATGTCACGAAATAGACTTATTCTGAGGCTTAACAGAAAAGCTTTAAAAAATCCTGTCCTGAACAGTAAAACCAATTAAAAGCCATATCTGGATTTCCGATAGTGACGTGGTGTTGTAGCAACATGGGGAAACAGCACTCTGTTCCCAGTTGCTGAAGTTCTTGCAATTGGTGGCCTTTTGAGGCGAGGTCTGGTCCTGGGGGGGGGATTGGCAAGAAAGAGGGGAAGCTTTGGAGGCAATGTAGAGAGGTGCGATTTCCCACCATGCTAGGAAAGGACCCTTGTTTCCAACACAGAAGAGGCCAGCCTCTATGGCTGACTCGGAGGATTTACATCCTATAATAAAGAAGAAGGAAGCGGAGAGTGCGAGCGATGCAGTAAAAGCAGTGGGAGCAGAAGAAATTTCTGAGTTTTGAGTTCTGATTGCTGGCAAGGAGGCATCCAGAGGAGCAATGAGAAGTAAACAGGCAGAAAAAGGAAAGGGAGAACAGATCAGGAAGAGGGCGAAGTACGGGACCAGCAATGGAGACATGGAGAAGAGAGGAAGAGGCAATTGAAAATAGAAGAAATTGAAAGTGCTCCACAAAACTGGGAGAGAGTCATGTGCCTGGAACTGAGGGGCTGAAACTTTCCCCCTTAATACTCCAATGGTGCAAGAGAGAGAAAAGGGAAGAAGGAAAGAGTGCAGGAGAGTGACAGTGCAAGTTTAACAGAACTGCAATTTTGAAGTCAAGAAAACAGCTGTCAGTTTTTCAGCTCTAAAGTAAGATTAAAGATTTAAGGAAGTTTACTCCTGAACTTCTTAACCTATATAACTTAAAGAAAATTGTATATGTAAATCTACTTTTTCTATATCTAACTTTTACATTGATATCTATATTTATACTTGTATTTATAGCCATACCTCTTTTTATATTTACAATTATTTTCATATAGATATATATTGATTGAAAATTATTGAATATTATATATTTATATTAATATGTAAATATGTAAAATATGTAAAACGTTGCTACAACTTTAAAAGCACAACTATAATGACATGGGAAAATACCCAAACAAAGTTGAATACCATACATGTAAGTACCCATGAAAACTTTAGAAAACAATTAATATATATATTTCTATTCTTATTGATTGTTATTTAATTTATATTTAAATTTAGAATTATAGCCTATCTATTTATAATTAGAGTGGAACAACCTTATTAATTAATTTATAAATTAATACTACTAATTAGCTAATTAATTAATTTGTCAATTAATTAACAAATAGACTATTGAATAGATTGCATTTTTATTATGATAGCTGTTACTGCTATTGATATTGATTTATATGGAGTACATTAATTTAGAAGACAGCATTGTTTAATTAGTATTTAGAATACAACACAGTATATATTATATTGTATTGTATTGTATTGCATTGCATTGCATTGCATTGCATTGTATTGTATCATATTATATTATAGTACAAAAAGTAGAGTTTTAGAAAAGAAAGCTAAGAGAACATTGGATGGAGGTTTGGAAAAAGATAGATAGGATATTAGGAGAGCAATACAGAATTCTAAAAGAAATGACAAGCATTACAATTGTCAGCTTTGGAAACCATATTCCACACTTCCACAAGCTTGAGAAAGTGGGAGGTGGGGTGGATTCAATTGAGTAGCTCCAAGTAGATAAAATAAAATTCTTTTGCTTGAGAAAGTGGAAGGGGGGTGTATTCAGTTGAGTAGCTCCAAGTAGATAAAATAAAATTCTTTTGTTAGTTCAAGATCATTGAATCTGGTGCAGGATGAAATAATAATATTACTTTTGGATGGATTGTGATTGGGCCAGGTGATATGGTGACAACCAAGAGGGGATAGATTTGTAGTTTGGGAAATTGTGAGAAGCCTGAAAATTTTGTGCCAGTTATTGTTCTAATAAAGGTACTTTGGAGATGTGTTTGTCTTGGAGTTACTAATTGGAAGAATGGAGGCTTGCTGGAATGCTAACATTATCCTGAATCTCTAACAAACTCCAGCATACCAAAGGGCTGTCCGGAGTGCTGTGCCCCAACACTGATTCCAAAAATGGAGCAGTGCAAAGACTCAGTGAAGAGGGAAGAATTGGAAGGAGAAACAGAAGGGGATATGGGGCTGGATACCAGAGAACTAATTGAAGCCCTCAGCCTCCCTTCTGAAGAGGTTGTGCAGGCATTAGAGGCTACAGAGGAGAGACAGAGGGGAAAATACACCCAGTGTTCCATAGTAGTCTATTGAAACCTGCTGTAGGGTCAAATCTAAGGCTGATACCAGCGACTCCCCCAAAACTTTAATTGTACAGGTGAGACACATTATGAAATAAAGAAAAAATTTGATTCTAGATTATACTGAGGGAGATTACAATATTTGGTGTTGTGGAAAGGTTACCCTTTGTCAGATGCCACTTGGGAAAAAAGTTGGGATGCACATGCAGATAGATTGGTTAACTGATTCCCTGACAAACCAAATGGTTCCCTTGGAGGGGGAAAGGGGGTTAAGGGCATCACATTAACCCTTGGTTGTGTTTTGTTTATTATCTCTTTCAGATGGTTATTTTCTCAAGGGGGGATGCCAGTCAGCTTTGGAAGCCATATTACATGCTGCCACAAGCTTGAGAAAGTGGGAAGGGGATGGATTCAATTGAGTAGACAAAATAAAATTATTTTGTTAGTTCAAGGTCATTGAGTATGGTGCAGGATGAAATAAGAATAGTACTTTTGAACAGATCATGATTGGGCCATGTGATGTGATGACATTCAAGGGGTATGGATTTGTAGTTTAGGAAATTGTGGGAAGCCCAAAAACTTTCAGATTCAGGATTCCACAGATGTGCCAGTTACTGTTCTAATAAAGGTATTTTGGAGATATGTTTGTCTTGGAGTTACTGATTGGAATGGAAGTTTGCTGGAATGCTAACAACAATTGCCACCCTGAAGACTGGGAAGAAAACCACTCTAGCATCAATTGCAGTGACTGCATTCCCAGCAAATCAAAAATCAATTGAAGGAATGTTTGCGTCAGAAAAATTAAATTCCAGACTGAATATGCAAACTATGCAGGTTACATTACTATCAATCAAGGAAACTATGGTGAAATTACAAGAGAATATGACTAAAAACCATGGAGATGAAAACAGAAATGGAGGAGGTTAAAAGTGAAGTCAAGAATGACATTCAGAAACTAGATGAAAAAGTAGGCTTGATATAAGATGCAATACATAAAAATGACCAACAAATAAAAACAATTAAGAAAAGAATGGAACAAACAGAAGAAAAATTAGACTTGGTGGATCAGAGAATGAAAGAATGAAACAAGGAATTAGAAGATTCATTGATTCAGTTGGAAATGGACAGAGCCTTATTTTATCTGAGGATCCAAAATGTTGTGGAGACTAAGGAGGAAGATCTGGCAACAGGAATAGTGCAAATGATAGCAGAGGCTCTCCAGTGAGACAAACAAGAAATAATAAATGAACTGAATGAGGTCTATACAGTTTACATGAATTATGCCAGATGCTTTAGGCTACCAAAAGAGGTTTATGTATGCTTTGCCCAGAAAAAAATGAGAGACATTATATATATATATATATATATATATATATATATATAATAACTAAGGATTAGCTAATGATATACAAAGACAAGATAATAACTACTTTAAAACAGTTCCCAAAGAAAGTCCAAGAGCAAAAAAAAAAAAAAAAAGACTATCATTTCTTAGTGGCCTTACTTAACAAGTGTCATATACTACTCCAATGGATAACACCAGAAGGAATGTTGGTGTCATGGAAGGGAGAAAAAATTAAAGCTGATAAACTAGACAAAGCGCAAGATCTCCATGACCAACTTATTGGCTTAGAAGAAACAGGCAGTAGCAGAGAGGAATTGGAGCAGACAAGTCAAGAGGACCAGCAACAGGAAAGGAAAGACAAAGAACAGGACGAAGAGAATAAGAGGTAAGAAGAACTTCAAGAAGAAAGAGGAGTGAGAACAAGAGTCCAAAGAGACACAAAAAGTAATAGAAAACAGTAATATAAAAGTAAGGGAATGGAAAGTAAGCTGAAATTATAATCTTTAAATATAAATGGACTCAACACTCAAATTAAATGGAACCAAATCTTTATGAAATTGGTAAAGCAAAAATTGATAATGTGTGTCTCTAAGAGATGCACATCAAAAATCAGGACAAAAATATTTACAATGTAAAAAATTAGGATAACTTTATGTACCTTTGGCAGATGTAAAAAAAAAAAGAGGGGTGGCAGTATATATTAGAAAAGGAAGCAGAACTAATATATACAGATTCAAAGGGAAGAGTATTGATGATAGAAGTAATGTTGGAACAAAAAAGCATACTGTTAGAGGCTATACATGCATCCAATAGTGGACAAAGGAATTTTTATAGAAAGTTCACACAAAAAATAATAAGAGACAGGTAAAGAGGATATATGCATGATAGGTGACTTCAATGAGATCATAGATATAAAGAAAGATTATAGCAATGACCAAAATAATTTTAAAAAAAGAATACCCTACCTAAACCTTTTTTTGACATGGCAGAGGAACTAAATTTAATAGATATTTGGAGAATCCATAATCCAGAAGAGAACAAGTTTACCTTTTATTCTAACTCCCATAAATCCTGGTCAAGAATTAACATGGCCTGGATAAATAAAGTATTAGTAAAAAACATAGAAGCTGTAGAAATTGCATCAAATGTGTGGGCGGATCACAATCCCCTAATATTAATATGGAAGGGACAACAAAGGCAGAGAGGGAGATAGACATTGAACCCACAGATTCTGAAAGAGAAGCAATATATTGGATGATTAATAAAGGAACTAGAACTATTTCTTAAAGGCAACTCAAAATACCATATATCTTTACATAATTTGTGGGAACAATGAAAGCATATAAAAGAGGGTTATAATGATAGCTTACAATGCAAAGAGGAAAAAAGAAAGAGAAAAAGAATATAATGTATTACAGGATGAGATTAAATATCTCAGTTGGGAAACCCAACTACAAAACAAACTGGGAAATGAGCAAATTATAAGCAAATGAACATTAGCCAAACATAAACTAAATATATTGGAACAGGAAAAGAATTTAAGGGCTTTGAAATTTGTAAAACAAAATTATTTTGAGCATGCTAATAAGCCGGGGAGGTGGCTTGCTTATAAATTAAGAAAAGAAAGAGAAAAAGAACAATTCACCAATTACAGGTTAAAGAGGGAATCTGCAATATAACATGGAGAAGAAAAAGGGGATCACACAAGAGTTTTTCAAAGAACTTTATAAACAAGAGAAAATTACAGATGAGAAAATAAATCACTATTTAAAAGGGGAGACTAGGTCAGTACTAACAGAAGAGGAATGGGTAATGTTAAATAGGGTCATCACAATAGAAGAATTAAGGGAGGCAATCCAGAGACAAAAAAATAATAAAACCCCAGGAATGGATGGATTTACCAGAGGAAGTCTATAAAAGTCTAGGAGAGGCAATTGATCAGATATTATTGGAAATATGCAATGAGGAATTAACAGAGGCAAGGGCTGCCAGAATTGCCAGAGGGAAGCATACATTTCCCTAATACCGAAGGAAGACACAGATACCACATAGATAAAAAAAAGTAAAGGCCAATCTCTTTATTAAACACTGATTACAAAATTTGCATGAATATTATGGCAGAAAGAATTAAAAAAATATTGAACAGGAAAATACATTCAAACCAAAATGGTTTTTCCAACAGGACAAATAAAAAATAATACAAGAATGGTAATCAATGCACTAGTATTATGAGGCCCATTCAGAAAAACAGGTGGCGCTAGTTTTTCTGGATGTTCAAAAGGCTTTTGACAGGGTTAATTGGCAATTTGTGATTCAGCAGATAAAAGATATGAAATTTGGAGACAGGTTTGAAAAGATGACATGGTTGATTTACTCTGTACAGAAAGCAAGTATAATGATAAATGGAGAATCTATAAATTCATTTGAAATAAGGAAAGGAGTATGGCAGGGATGTCCACTTTCACCTCTGCTCTTTATCCTGATATTAGAAATTTTGTTGATAAGAATTAGATCGAATCGGGAAATAAAAGGGTTAAAAATTAAACAAGAAGAATATAAGGCTCAAATGTTTGCTGATGACCTTGTATTTTTCATAGAAGAACCAATAGAGACAGGACAAAATTATTACAGGAGATAGAAAATGTGGGGAAACAGCCGGTCTAACAATTAATAAAGATCAAACTAAAATGATAATGAAAAATCTAACAGAGAATCAGAAAAAGGAATTAGTGAAAAAAGCAGGACTACAAATTGCAAAGAAAGTTAAATATTTGGGCATCTGGCTTATAGCAAGATGCTCAAAAATAAAACAAGATAACTATATAAATCTAGTCCAATAAATAAAGAAAGACTTAGAAAAGTGGGAGAAAATAGTTATCCCTGTTAGGGAGGATTGCGACTATTAAAATGAACATTTTACCAAGATTACTGTATTTGTTTCAAACAATCTCAGTAAAATTGGACAAAAAGTTTTTCTTGGATTTAAATAAAATTACTATGAAATTTGTTTGGGCAGGTAAAAGAGCAAGGATAAAATTAAGTGCATTGCAGGATAATAAAAGCAGAGGTGGATTTGGACTCTCAGCCTGGAAAACATACTACAAAGCAGCAAGTTTAATGTGGATTAGGGAATGGGCCAAATTAAAAAATAAAAGAACTTTAATTCTAGAGGGACATGATTTACAGGTGGGGTGGCATGCCTTCCTGTGGAACCCAAGAAGTAAGACCCATGCTTGCTTCCACAGACATATACTAAGGGATTCATTAATATGAATATGGAAGGAAATTAAAAACAAACACTATGTAAAAATCTCATGATGAGTATCCACCATGGAGGCACTGATTTACCCTAATACTTTGGAAATTGGAAAAATGGCGATTTTAAATACCCAAGGTATATTAAAAACAAATCAAGAATTTAGAGACCAAGGGTTGAATATAGATTGGTGGCCGTACTTCCAATTGAAAACAAGGTATAAAAAAGATCAGAGGAATATGGAATTGAAGTAGAGCCAAACCAATTAGATAAACTTTAGGCAAGTATAGAAGAGAAATTAATTTCAAAGATGTATAATTATTTATTAGAGTTTGATTTGGAAGAATTAGTGAAAGGTCCAATGATAGCATGGGCATTGGGGATAATAAAAGGACATGACAAAAAAGAGATAAAATATTTAATTCTGAAAGTAGTAATTGCAGCAAGACTAGCACTTGCACAATACTGGAAAGGAGACCTCATACTAACAGAGGGTTTAATAATTCAAAAAAACTATGATTGCACTGAAATGGACAAACTTACTCTAAAATTAAAAGAAAAGGAAGACTCAAAGTACTATACAGTTTGTAAAACTGGTACAAATGGATAAATGACAGAAATAAGTGAGCAAATAAATATGGAATGAATAGTACAAGAAGAATAATGTATGAGAACAACCAGGAATATGAAATATCTATGGGAACAATAACTGATATATAAGCACCGTCAAAATGGTCTGTAATGTTTACAGTGTTTTTTGTCTTAATGAGTTGTATTGAATTTGGATTTGATGTTTTTAAATGTTTAATAAAGGTTTTTTTAAAAAATAAAAAAATAAAAACCACATCTGAAAATAATGAAGATTACTAGTTATATTTTCTGTTCAACAATATGCTTGTAATCTGTGATGAAGGTTTTCTCATATTGCTATTGTAGAAAGTCAGCACCCCCCACTCTTCTAGTGAATGAAATATTTTGCACAATATTAAAAAGTCAGGATAGAATATTTCCTCTAAAGGAGAAAAAATCTGCTTTTAGAAATGCAGATTTGGTAATCCATTCAGCAAGACTCGGTCAGACAGAAATTCCAGATAAGCAATTAGGCAAGACAAAGTTAGCTCAGACAAAGGCCTAGGATTTACATTCCCCTTTTGCCTATAGAGCCAGCCATGATTCCTACATGACTAAAAAATAAAAATAAAAAATAAAAAAGGTATAAAACCCACCCCGCTCTCAACTCCATTTTGTTAGCTGTCCCAGAACTGCACACTGTGTATGTGTTGGTTCTGTTCACTGATAAACAGAATCTTTCTTTCCAATTAGCCTCCATTTTATTCCCAGCTTGGACCTGGACCTGGATTTTTTCCCCAACATTATGCAATTCATCACTAAGTTTGCATTTGTTAATTGATTTATTAAAACAATATTCACTGCATCATCAGTCAAATCTCTCAAAGAAAATGCTTCCTTAATATTATGAGTTACTCAGAATCCATATGAATAGTCTATTTGGCAAAGGATTGTCTAGCCTCTGTTTCTAAGCAAAGTAATATCTGTCTTCTGCTCTCTCTTTTTAAAATATATATTTTATTTTATTTTTTATTAAACATCTGCATTGTGTATGAACAGAGTTGGTTCTGGGTGTCATTCAGATTAATCAAAATTACATTAACAGTATTAGAAATCACTATCATATTTATCCAATTTAAATGATTAGGTTTTTCAAGTATATATAAGCAAAAAATACCTAACTCCTCATTTATCTTTATCTTCATCTATATCCTTCTTATTCAATCTAAACATTTCTCTATTATATATAAACAAATTTAACTAGGTTTCCATCCATATTGATCCAATTCATGCTAACATTGTTAATAGTCTCTCTCAGCTTTATCAAATTTATGTAATCCTCCTTATATTATTTTAGCGTATATCTCCCTTTTTTGTATTTCATTTTTTATCCATTTTTTCATATTAATTCACAATAACAGTATGAAGAAATTTAACTCTATATTATTTATATTAATCCAATTCAGGCTAACATTATTATTAATCTCTATAACATTAATCAGATTTATATAATCTAATATACATAAGCAAAAAAAAGCCTAGCTCCTCTTTTTCATCTTTATCTTCATCTGTATCTTACTTGTTCAATCTAAACATTTCTCTACTGTATCTCAGTGAACTTAACTAAATTCCATTCATATTGATCCAGTTCACACTAACATCTAAAACATACATAAAAGAAGCTCTCGAACATATATAAACTTCTAATCTTTCTATTATTTTTATTCATTCTACAAACAATTTATGTTCTAATATTTCCCCTATCTAATTTTATTTCTGCCTCTCTAATTTTATTTATTTAATTTTATCTAATTTTATTTCTGCCTCTCTCTCTAATCAAGCTACTTTAATATTTAAAGGGCAATTTCCTATCCATCATCTCTTGTTTTCTTTAATGCTTCAGTTCTTATCCATGTTTTAGTTCACCTCCTACACTCTTCATTTTTATCTTCATCTATCTCTTTTTTGATCACTCTAAACATTTCTCCCAATTCAATCTTATGCTGCCAGTTTTCCCAATTATCTGCCCATGTTCCAATCTCCTTATCAAAAGTATCTTCCTGTCTCTGCAGTCATTAGTTTATCTGTTTTGTTTTCTTCAGATTTTCTTGCTTTATCAGCTGATTTGTCAATCCTATTTTTTTGCTCCAATCCTTGATTTATTTGTTGATCTGGCCAATCCATCTTTTCTTTTGCTTGCCGTTTATCTGGTCTTCCTCTTCTTCGTGTTGTTGTTTTATTTGCTGATTTTCTGATCCATATATTTTCCCTGTTCATGGTCTATTCGCTGACCTACATATTCCATTTCCTTCCATCATTCTGTTATTTCCACCAATTCATGTGCTATTTGAAGGTCTCAGCTATAAATTAACTAGACAAAACATGGCTTTCCTTCTTTGATAGCTAATTTAGCTCACAATAGCACCTTTTTTATAACCTTTTTTTCTAATATTGCCCAGCTCCCATGCCTGATCTTGAAGAATTAAGTAGTGAATGAAAGTATAAATTACTCTTTTATAATAGTATTTTATGTATTGTTAAGCTAGAATATTCCTTTTGTTACATATTAAACTCCCACCCTAAACTACAAAGTGCATTAAGTTAAAACTATGTGATGACTTGTTACAATTTTCTTGGAAAAGAGGAACATCCGCCCAGGGCCAGGAAACAAGTAAATAAGATAGGGACATCTCCCCAAAGTGAAATCCAGAAGCAAAACAAGATAAGTCATCTATTGCATAAAAGAAAATGTCATGTCGATCCTTTAGCTCAGGGGTTGCCAACCTTTTGGACCTCAGGGACCACCAAACTCATAATTTTAGATCCCAGGGACAACTAACTGGTTCTCTGGGCGTGGCCTAATTTGTCATCATGTGACTGGCTGGGCACAGCTTGTATGTAAATATTATAAATATTTATATAAATATTGAATTTTTATTAAAAAAAGAGCAATTTTTACCCAAAATCAGGCAAAGCAGGCAGGCAGATTGAGTTGCTCACAGAATCACAGATTCATTCAGAAATCTATCTATCTGCCATTGGCGAGCTCAGTCTTTCACATAAAATTTGCAAACTCACAAAATTAACTTAAAACACACCATGTATGTAAATATTGAATTTTTTTTATAAAAAAGCAACTTTTACCCAAAATCAGGCAAAGCAGGCAGATTGAGTTGCTCACAGAATCATTCAGTGATCTATCTATCCACCATCAGCTAACTCAGTCTCTCAAATTTGCTTGCCATGAGTCTGCACTGAATTTGCTTGCAAGCAAACCTTCAGCCCTAAGGGAGATTCAGCTGTGCTTAGCTAGAAAGCAAGAACCAACCATTTCCTGCTTCCTAGCTAATCTAAATCTCCCGGCACAGCAGAACAGATGATGGTCGGTGTTATGTCTGGACGGTGGGTTCCAAGGAGAGACGAGACTCGAGGTAGTGACAACAGCTCTTTATTAAGGAACCAGATACTGAGACAAGCTGTCTCAGACAACCAGATACTAGCTGTGGCGGCTCTTTTTATAGAGCTGGCTGCAGCTAGGCAGCCTATGACATGCTTTTGAGCTTGCCGCGCTTGGTTTTACCCAATCGCAGCAGCCCAAATACGAACCAATCAGGATTGCTTTATATTGTCCAATCACGGCCCGGTTTTTCCAGACCAATAGGAATGCAGGCCTACAAGCCTGCTAGTAGGGAACAGTCAGAAAAAGGAAAAATAACAACTTAGCAGACAAGTTTGCCAGGCAAGGAGTGAGTGGGCAGGGAGGGTTCCTGTGGGCCATGTGGGCTGAGCAGCCTTGTATTTCTGCACAGCCTGGATTAATTGCTTTGGGGGATGCTTTGGGGGTGAGATTTCTCTGCGGCCCATCAAAATTTTCTCACAGCCCACCAGTGGGCCGTGGTCCACTGTTTGGTGACTGCTGCTTTAGCTTATAGTTTAGCTTATATTATGGTTTAAGATAATAAGGGGGAGTTAGCAGGGCTTCTTAGGCATAGTGTACATTATGTAGGGGGTATAAATATATTGCTTGAATTTGGGATTTTGTGTTTCATGATCTCAATCCATTTGGGGAATGGACGTGAAGGCCTGCCTTTGCAAACACATTTTAATAAACTTCCTTTGTTTGTACATCAGAGTTGTCTGTCGAATTAGTAAGTATAAATTTTGTAATGTTATTAAATCTCACAGGAAGGTGATGGAAAATCCCAGATTTCAGGCTTGACATGTGTCTAAAGCAATATCCCAGAAGGCAATGACAAATCACTTCCCTTTGTAATAATCCACAAGTTCATTAATCCATATCTCACAGCTGGCATGTAGTTATAAACCTGAGATTAAACTACCCAAATGATGATCTATTTAATATGTAATCATTATTAAAGATATATTTCCAGGGCAGAGTTACATTTGCAAAAGAGTACTACACTTAATATCTGGAATATCTAGTAGCATATTACCACCTTTGTTAAGTTCTGCACATGGGTGCAAGGAACGGAGACGAGACGGTGAACAGTGAATTTCAACTCTTTATTAATCATTCTGAACAGAGCAAAAACCTAGGGCAGCAGCAGCCTTTTTATAGGCAAGCTGCTGATCTAGAAACCAATGAGAAACGTGGAGCATTAACCCCTTTAACCAATGAGAGCGGCTCATTAACAGCCAATCAGATTCTCCTGAATGGACCAATCCGATATCGCTATTATCGGCCAATCAGAAGTGCAGGATTAGAACCCTGCTATTCCTAAAGGTTTGATAAAACTTTATTTAAGTGTTTTATTAGTTCATAACACCCCTTCCCCCCGGGTTCCATTTAGGGGGTGCAGTGACGTAATCCCTGAGGTATGAAGGTTGTTTTGACTGTCTATTGGATTTACGCTGACCCACCGGTTCCTGTCTGTAACCCGGTTTCGGTGGGATGTTTTTGGGCAAGTCGGGTGCTGGTGGTTCCTCATTGGATGACTCAGTGCCGCCAATGTTCTCGTTGTTGTCCTCTGGTCTTTGCGGGCTTGCCTCTGTTGAGGTGTTCCTCTGTGGCGAGGACACGCTCCTCCCTGATTCTTCTTCATTCGTTACGCCCGATTGCTGACTTTTTTCGCTCCTGCTTTCTGTCATCTCGAATTCAGTTTCTTCGACATCCCCTCCCCCCTCAGTTTGGGAGTTACTGGAGTTGCGGAAACTAGGTTGTAGCCTTGAGCAAAGCTGATCTATATGGTGTTTCCATATTTTCCAATCGCAGGTTTTCACCCGGTACGACCTGGGTCCAGTGGCTTGAATTACAGTTGCCTCGACCCACAACGGTTCGCCGGAAAGGTTTCTGGCGAAAACTAAGTTGTCTATCTTGAACTCGCAGCATTTTCCGCTAGATCCACAGGGTTTCTCTGGCTCGTAAGACGGGTGAAGCCGGTCGAGGTGGGAACGGAGTTTGCATCCCATTAATAGTTCAGCTGGAGTCTTGTTGGTGATGCTGTGTGGAGTGATGTGTTGGAGAAGGAGTATTCTGTTTATTTTATCTTCAATGTCCCCATAGTCCATTTTGTAGAGGGTTTTTTTAACAAATTGTACCATGCGCTCGGCTCTTCTGTTAGCTGCAGGGTGCGCTGGCAAAGTTAGCGCATGGCGAATACCCCGGTCCACTAAGTATTGTTCAAAGGGTGGAGCGGTAAACTGGGGTCCGTTGTCGGCAGTCCATGCATCGTGAATAGCCTGTTCAACTTCCAGATGATGGACTCAGTTGTAGTACTCTTCATTTCGTGGATCTTGAGCCAGTCGCAATAGGCATCCACTGTTAGGAGGAACGTATGTCCCTTAGTAGATCCTGCAAAGTCAATGTGGATGCGGGACCATGGTCCCCGGGGTATTTCCCATTCTGTTGGAGTTGCTTTAGGTGGGGCATTGCTAACTTCCTGGCACTTTAAACAAATCTTTACCCAGGCTTCGATCTGTTTGTCGATGCCCGGCCACCATGCGTAGCTTCGTGCAAGCACTTTCATACGCACGATGCCGGGGTGACCCTCATGCAGTGTTTTTAATACTGCTCGTTGTAACCACTCTGGGATGACGACTCTATCCCCCCATAGGATACAGCCTTTTTGCGAAAAAAGTTCTGTTTGCCGGTTCTTGAAGGGGGTGAAGTCGTCAGGGGTTTGATTTACTGGCCATCCCCGTTCAACCCAGCTGAGAACTGGTGTTAAGATAGGATCGCGTTTTGTTTCGATCGCAATATCTCTAGCTGTTAGCGGCGGTGAATGTAGCGTTTAAATCTGGAGTGTTGTAAGGGTTGGAGCTGGGTCGTTGACAGTTTCCGGAAGTGGTGCACGGCTCAGCGCGTCAGCGTGGGGAATGGCTTTCCCCGGGCGGTGTTGCAGCCTATAATTGCACGCAGCCAAAAACTCCAACCAGCGAGTCATTCTAGGTGATAATATATAGGGGGTTGGTTTGTCTCCCGCTATAACCCCCAGCAAAGGTTTGTGGTCGGTAACAATAGTAAAAACTCATCCATATACATATTCATGAAACCGTTTCACAGCAGATACAACAGCAAAAGCCTCTTTATCGATTTGACTATAGTTACGTTCAGCCTTTGATAAAGTTCTTGAAAAATAGGTAATAGGGGCTACCATTTGGTAACACATGGCTCAAAATGGCTCCTACTCCAAACGGTGATGCGTGACATGTAATTGTTAAAGGCAAAGTCTCATTATACTGCATTAAAACAGCATCTGAGGTTAATAAGTTTTTCACTTGTCGGAACGCTTGCTCCTCTCGGTGCCCCCAGACCCAGGTTGCTTTTTTGTTGAGAAGTCTATGTAGGGGCTCAGCTACGGTCGCTTTGTGGGGCAGGAAGATGTTGTAAAAATTAATGAGCCCCAGGAAAGCTTGGAGATCAGTCTTATTTCTGAGTCTTGGGACATTCTTGATTGCTTTTAGTTTGTTATTGGTGGGGTGAATGCCTTGTTTATCGATTAGGTACCCCAGGATCTCTACTTTATCTGTACACAGTTGACATTTATTTTTTTTAACCTTAAGGCCAGAGTCTTTAAATTTCTGGAGAACCAATTTAAGGCGCTCTTTTAGCAGCAATTAAAACGTCATCAAAGTATGGTACGACCCCTTTTATCCCCTGTAAGAGTCTCTCCATCAAACTCTGAAAATCCC
Source organism: Hydrophis major (assembly GCA_033807585.1). Taxonomy (NCBI): domain Eukaryota; kingdom Metazoa; phylum Chordata; class Lepidosauria; order Squamata; family Elapidae; genus Hydrophis; species Hydrophis major. The sequence continues at coordinate 91,199,028 of CM066343.1, read as the reverse complement.
TGGGGCTACGCTCACTCCGAATTGGAGTCGGTTGCACTTAAAGGTGCCTCGGTGCGTAACGATCATTTGTGCCTCTGCTGTTTTTTTATCTACCGGCAGTTGTTGATATGCCTGTGCTAAATCCACTTTAGCGAAGACTTTTCCGCCCCCCAGGGAATGGAGGAGGTGTTGTACCACCAGCACCGGGTAAACATTCTGTTGAAGGGCATGATTCAGGGTGGCAGAGTAGTCCCCACAAATCCTTAACAATCCATCCGGTTTGATGGATGTTACAATTGAGGTTTCCCAAGGAGCATGGTCTGTTGGTTCTAAAACACCCTGGGCTATTAATTTATCAAGCTGCTTGTCAATCTTTGGTTTAAGGGCAAAAGGTACTCGATGAGGCTTAGGGCGTAGGGGGCTACTTCAGGGTTAAGGTTAAATGATATCGGGGTCCCCTTGTATTCGCCTAGTTTGTCTGCAAAGACATCCTGGAATTCCTGGACGAGGGCCTCCTCCCAGTCGTCGCTTCTGGTTTGGTGAATGCCAGCTACCTCGATCCCAAGTGGAGCGAACCATTGAAGGCCTAACAAGCTAGGCCGATCACGGTCGACGATGGTCAATGGTAAAGATGCAGTACGATTTTTGAATGAGACCTGGACTAGGCTGGATCCAACGACCGGAATTCAGTTTCCCTGATAATCCTTGAGTATAATTCTTTAGGTTCTGAGGTCTTGCCGCCTGTTTAAGGATCTTCCAGGAAACCATTGAGAGGGACGATCCTGAATCAACTTCTATCACGCAGGGCTGGTTTTTGATGGTGACCTTCACTCGGATCTTCTTTGCATCTAATGATGAGGCGTGACCAATTGTAATGGTTTGGTGTGCCTCTTCTCATTTCATTGAATTGGCTAGTGGTTTATTTCTGTAGGAGTGGTTGTTCCATTGGTGGTTCAATTGTTCCTGACTCCCAGGACAATTTCCTGTGGTTTGGCGGTAGTTGGTCCCCCTCTGAAATGGGCTGGATCCTTGCTTGCTTCTACAGACCTTTCCGATGTGGCCTCTCTTCCAACAAACATGGCAGAGCGTGTCGAGGAATTTGCAGTCTGATCGTGGGTGGTTTGCCCCACAATCTGCGCATTGATGCTGCAGTCTCTGATTACTCTGGTGGCGTTGGTCTCGTTCAGACCAGAGCCAGTTGGCCTCTTCCTCATCACTTTCTGATGATGATTCAAGGTCCTCATGGTGGGTTGCCATTGTATGTCCCTCTAGGCGAGGTGAGGTTTCGCCGGCAAGATGGCGGAGTGGGGCGTTGGGGCGGTGCATTCAGACAGCTGACTTCCTGGTTGCTTCTGCTGCAGTAGCATCAGCGATGGTATCTGCAAGGCTGATGTCACCTTTCGCCATCAGCTTACTTTGCACATGCGGTGCATCTAATCCCAGAACTATTCGGTCTCTTAGAGCTTCTTCAAGGTCATCGAACCCGCAGAGGCCTCCCAGGTTCTGGAGATCCGCAATGAAATCTGCAACGCTTTCTCTTTTCCGCTGGTCTCTCTGGTAAAATTCATGTCTTCGGACAAGCATTGGTACGGTAGGTGCATAGTGGGCCCGTAGGAGGGGCTTTAGGATGTCCCAGTCCATGGATTTCACCTCAGCCAGTTTCGCCAGTGCCTTGGCCATCTTAAAAATGGCAGGTCCGCAGTGAGTCAGGAATACCGCTCGCTTTTTTCCAGTAGTGGCATCCTTCAAGTTGTTGGTCTCCAGAAACACCTGGAACTGGTCCATGTATGAGCCCCAGTCTTCTTGTGCCGGGTTGAATGGAGCGGGTGGTATGGCGCCGCCGGACATGGTTTCTGCCGTTGATGCACCTTCAGCCATGTGCTCTGTTTGGTGCTCTGTAGTGTTCAGTCAGCTCTGATGTCTCCGCATCCCATCCTCGTCGCCAGTGTTAAGTTCTGCGCATGGGCACAAGGAACGGAAACGAGACGGTGAACAGTGAACTTCAACTCTTTATTAATCATTCTGAACAGAGCAAAAACCTTTTTATAGGCAAGCTGCTGATCTAGTAACCAATGAGAAACATGGAGCATTAACCCCTTTAACCAATGAGAGTGGCTCGTTAACAGCCAATCAGATTCTCCTGAAGGGACCAATTCGACATCGCTATTATCGGCCAGAAGTGCAGGATTAGAACCCTGCTATTCCTAAAGGTTTGATAAAACTTTATTTAAGCGTTTTATTAGTTCATAACAACCTTTAGTGCACCTTCTAGTGATATGCCTATTTGGGAATTTTTGCACTCTATTTTTTATGGTCCTCCTGTCTGTCATTTCTGTTTATATGGTCTCAAAAGCAAGCACTATGAAATTAGGTTCTCAGTTTCTTCCTGAAATAATTTTTGTTTCATTGGCCTGTATAATCAAATGCGTTTTCTTGCAGTAATTCTTCGTTCTTGATTCATGAACATTTTCATCCAAATAAAACTCTGCAGAAAATGTTTCTTCTCTTATATACTATTTCTTTTCTTACGATTCATTTTTTGCTTCAGAGAGAGAGAAAGAACAAAAACTGCTACTGTAATTTTTAATCCAGTGGATTAGAAGAGTATATCAAAGAGGGAGAGTTACTGAAAGTATTTAACCATCTGCCTTACTTTAACAGGAACTCCTTAGAGACAGGAAATTACTTACATTTTGATTACCTTCTGCAGTCAAAACACAGAGGACTAAAACATATTAACTTATTTCAATTTAATTTCTATTAAAAGCAGAGACATATATTAATTTTAAAAATCCATGAATTTCACAATTACTTTTATTTTACTCCAGCCTATTAGGTTTAAGCAGAATTTATTGAGGCATTCAGAGAGATATCAAAATAGCTATATCAAAATATCAACAATCTGTGTTTTGCACTTTAAAATTGCCCCTAACAGAGCATAACATATTTTTTTTATTTTTAAAAGAAAACTTTATTAGTGATTAAAAAAGAAAAACACTATATACAATACATCGAATACAACTTAATGTTGTAGACAAAATCGATATATACAAATGCAATATAAATAAACATATAGAACATATAAAACATATGCTTTTAATCAACTAAGATGGTGTGCTTTTTTCTTGGTAATAATTTTACTACTATTTATTTCTTATTTGGTAAACATTCTTCATTTAAGTACTACATTCATCAAATACATATCTTTTAAGTTTCTTGTTTTTTCTCTTTTATCCCAAGCTGTAATATATCTTGAGTCATCCTTATTCCTAAGTTTTTGTGTGAGTAGGTCCATTTCAGTGCAGTTAAGTATTTTCTGAGTAATCAAATTATTTGTTGGCATTTGTTCGCCTTTCCAACATTGTGCCAATACAATTCTTGCCGCTGTGATTATATGGAGAATTAAGTATTTAATTTCATTTGCACAGTCCCCTTTTAACAACATAAATATTTTTTTATGGCAAATGATTTCATACTAAGTAAAGGCCATGGCAAGTTAAAGTAATGACTAATATGGTTTAGAAACTTGCCATATAATCTAAATCATCTACACAGAAACTAACATCTGACACATTCAAAGCCATAACTGTGAGGACAGAGTTTCTTGCTCATTTGATTCTGCTCTTGAACCCTTTCCCCCCAAAGTCTGCTTTTTACACAACGAGTAACCTGTACAGTAAGGTAAGATAAGGTAAGGTAAGGTAGGATAGGATAGGATAGGATAGGATAGGATAGGATAGGATAGGATAGGATAAGATAAGATAAGATAAGATAAGATAAGATAAGATAAGATAAGATAAGATAAGATAAGATAAGATAAGATAAAACCTTTATTATCATTTTTCTCTGTACACAATGGCACACATTGAAATGAAATTCCAATATAGACAGACAGATTGGATATATATGATAGATACAATAGTGGGATTCAAATTTTTTTACTACTGGTTCTGTGGGTATGGCTTGGTGGGCATGATAGTGGAAGGATGATAGGGGAAGTAAAATCTCCATTCTCACCCCACTCCTGGGGGGAGTTTACCAACGATTCTTTGAACTACTGAAAATTTCCACTAACGGTTCTCCAGAATTGGTCAAAACCTGCTGAATACCACCTTTGGATAGATAGGTGATAGATAGCTAGATGATGGGAGATGATAGATGATAAGAGAGAGAGAGAGAGGGAGGGAGGGAGAGGGAGAGGGAGAGGGAGAGAGAATCATGGTTCCTTTTGAATACATAGCAGAAAAAAAAGTCTTGAGAGTTAACAAGGATAATAGTATATGATACAAAACTATTACAGAATCTAGTCATTCCGCTTCGGATACCACGAAGCCTTCTCCCACAAGGTAACAAAGAAAAATGTTCATGAAGTGGTATATAAGATAAATGCCCCAGACAATACTGCAAAACTCTGATCAAGCAGGAATAATATGCTTTATATTGTTTGTTTGTTTGATTGATTGATTAACAAAGGTAAAGGTTTTCCTTCTCCAATGGATGATTAGTCTGTCCTCCTGTTGCTGGTTGTCCTTCTATCTTTCCCAGCACTGCAGACTTCACAAGAGAGCAACATAAAGATATAGCCATCTGAAACTCTTTCTTCATATCTAATAGGTCTCCAGATTTTTGATGTCTAGAGTAGGTAGTTTTAAACTGCTTTGAATAAGAAGTAGTAAGAGAAAATGTAGCAAAATTGTTCTTAATGGCATGTTCTTAATATTCTTAATTGTTCTTCCATGTTATTTTCAAACATACATATTGTTAAATAGCTGTATCATTTATATTCATCACTCAAAATTGATTTACATTTTAATATGCAGTAGTATTGGTTTAAGGCAAATTCCTAGGTGATGTTTTGCAAAACAGACTGCTCAGATGAATCTGCTCAATGCAGAGTGAGCCTTCTGGTGCATGTTAACTAATCCAGCCTTCATAATATACACCATTGATTTACAACTATCCTATCTTCTTTTTTATTCTGGTCTAACAGGATATATTACTCCATAAAATTTGTGTGCCATCATCAGGAATGTTTGCAGCCTTTCTGTATGATTCACATATGATATGAATCGCATGGAACACTCTCTTTTGTCTGATGATTGCAAATTAGTTTCAAATAAAGGATTTTTTAAAAAATAATAGTAGAATAAATTATATGGCTATACTTTTACAAACTTTAAGAAATAGAACTTTTCAGAATCAAAATAATTTTTTTTACTACACCCGTGTGGCTGCTATCAGACTAGCTCTCACCATTGCTCATCTAAATTTTTTAATCATCATAATTACTTGCATGAAGCTCTGTTACAATACACAGCATGCAACCCATTCTCATATCTCTCTCTGTGTATATAAAATCAAGCATTTAAATGCTCTATAATCAATAGTTGAAACTTGAAACTTTAAAAAAAATTTAAATGTTTTTCCCAGAATATTCCTTCAGTCCCATCAAAATCATCTTTATAATTAAATTAATGAGGTTCTTAGTGATTATTAATATAACTGTCATAAAAAAGAGGATAACTACTTTGAGGAGCATGCTTTTCTTCTTTTCCTTCAATCTATTTATTTTGATTCTCATCTATTGGGGAAAAAAAAAAGCTTCCTAAATGTCTTGGATGCAACTAAGCTTCTCTTACTCATTTTCTATATTCCAGGACATAGGGTGCCTCCTTCTGGAAGCTGGCAAGCTACCAAAGGTAGGATCAAAGAAGATCAAATTGCTTCACTTAGAAAGATTTGATTCAGACAAGATGGAGTAGTCATCTGCAGTGGTGTATTGACCATTAAGCAGACTAAGCACGTGCTTAGGGCACCAGGCCCAAAGGGGGAAGCACAATGTTGAGAAAGAAAGAAAAAAAAACAATGAAAATTTGTAAAAAAATCTTGTATATACAAAGGAGGGGGGCACCAAGATTTATCAGTGCTTAGGGCACCCGTGAGCCTTGACCTGCCACTGGGCATCTGAATGGTAGTAAGTGGGTGCAGCATAAGGAATATGTTTATGTGTGTGGATATATATCACACATATAGATGCACAAAGATACATGCTTGTCTAGTGTTAAAGCAATAAAGGGGTTAATCCAAATACTTGATAATAAATCATTAATAATGATATGCCAACATTTTGGAAAATCCAAAAGTCAAATATCCAGAAACTGAAAACAGATCCTGAAAATCACATGGCCACTTAAAGGGTTTGGTGATGGATTGGTGGACTCAGCACCATTAATGTTGATAAGATTGACTTTGTGACAGAAGCTGGAAAATGCCAAGTGAAATTGAAAACATTTGATGATAATTTAGACAGCAAAGTCTGCAAAAGATTTGAAGTGAGTGAAAGTGCTCAGTGGGCTAATGACTTTATTCAACTTATCATCTGTACAGTGAAAATGAAGAAGAAATAGCATTTATTTTCTATAAATATTCTTCTGATTTAAAAATTTAAGGAACTAAAATCAAAAGGAAATTATTGTGGCAGCATGCACATTACATAATCATCTGTACATCATAACACATGTAATGTCACTTTTCCTTTTTCGTCACCTTATATCCATGAATATAAAAGAAACAAATTGACATGAATGATAAAATCTAGTCCATCATGCTCAAGCATGTAATTCACATAATCTAGTATCAATCAATATCTTAAAATAGTTCTTAAAATATTTAAAAATAAGGTACATTAAACGTATCTATTTCCAAAAGTTGAATAAGAAACAATGTTTGCAAGAATTGTATAAAAACTACTATTTTGCTTAAGTTTATGATAGAGCGCCAATGTATTGATTAAAATATCAGGCCAGATGCAGGCAGGCCAAATTTTAATCCCTTCTCAGCCATGGAAGTTCACTGTGACTGTGAATCAGTCACTCTCCCTTAGTTCAAGTTATTCCCCAGAGTTGTGAGTAAAATAGGAGAAGTGAATTCTATTTTTGTTCTGTACCATAATTTGAATTCTTGAGATCCCCGCGCTTTGATTGGCCAAAGCGCGGGGCGATCGGATTAGTTAGGCGAGCCGCGCCAATTGGCTCGCTGAGAATCTCCCGCGATTGGTAGATTCGAATCGCGGGAGATTCAAAGTGGTGCCATTGGCCGCGGCCGCCGCGGCTTGGAAATAAAAAGGCGCAAAGTTTTCCTAAGAGCCAGTTTGGTTCCTGACTTCAATAAAGAGCTTGATACTAAGTCACCGACTCCTGGCCTCCCTCCACGCGGACATAACACTGGCGATGAAGGTGGGATTCTTATCCTGAACCGAAGCACGTGTCTGACAGAAGCCAGCCAACCGACGAGATGGCCAGCATTGCGCCACCAACCCCCTTCAACCCCGCCAGCGAGGACTGGGAATCTTACACGGACAGATTCCACATGTTCCTCGAATGCAACGACCTGAAGGATGCCACCGGACCGAAGAAATGAGCCATCTTCCTAATGCACTGCGGGCCCGCAGTGTTTAAGATGGCAAAAGTGCTAGCCAAGCCCGCCGATGTTACCGCGATGGATTGGGCTGACCTCGAGCCATTACTCCGGAAACACTATGCTCCAGCCGTACCCATCCTCATCCGACAACACGAATTTTATCGGCGGGACCAGCGGTCGGGCAAGAGTTTCAGTGATTTTGTTGCAGAGCTGCGGCGCCTTGGAGGACTATGCGAGTTCTCCAATATGAACGAGGCCCTGCGGGACCGAATCGTGCTCAGCCTTTGGGACCCCGTTCTCCAAAGTCGGTTGATAGCCAAGAGCAACATCGCTCTCGCCAATGCCATCTCCAAAGCCACGGCAGCCAAAGCAACCTGACAATCAGCAGACCGCATGCGGAGACCGAACGCCGGGGACCGCACCGCAAACAACCACCCTGCAAGGTCGACTGAGGCCCAACCTGCAACTACCACCCACCAGGGCGAACTCCACTCCACCTCGGGCACGTCAGACGAGGAGGAAGACATCCATCGTCTCCAGGCAGGCCGCGACCAGCACAGCCGGTGGAGTCATAAGTCGAGGACCACGTGTGCCGGTTGTGGAGGCGACCACCCCAGATCCGAATGCCGGTTCTTCGACTCAGTTTGCCAGTACTGCGACAAAAAGGGCCACATAGCCCGCGTCTGCTGCCTCAAGAAAACCCACAGCCCCAGACGATGGGACCCAAGCGAGTGGAAACAAGAGAGCACACCCTCAGGACCAGAGACCACCCAGCAGACAACCATTGGGAACGGAATGGATGAGCCCAACGAGGGGGCGAGACCCGGCGAAGAGAAGAGACACATCAGACGGTCACCATCGGCCACGCAACAACCACAGACGCCAGAAAGGTCTACGTGGAGGTAGGCATCGAAGGCAAACCCTGTAAAATGGAGGTGGACTCCGGGTCCTACCTCTCAATGGTAGCCTGGCAAGAAATTAAATGCTTGGTGCCTACCATCCAGAGAAAGGAACTAGAAAACCAGAGACTAATCCTCAAAGACTACCAGGGAAACCGCATCCCTGTAGTCGGAACAGGACAATTCACAGTGAACTACAAGGGGCACACCGAAAGACTTCCCTTGACCATCGTCGATCGAGACTGACCTAGCCTGCTGGGACTTCAATGGTTCGCACCGCTAGGCATCACAGTCACGGGCATCGACCACATCGCCGAAGCCGACTGGGAGCAGCAACTGGCCCGGGACTTCCAAGAAGTATTCGACGGCACCCTAGGCAAGTACCGAGGGCCCCCTATATCCTTCAGCCTAGACCCAAACGTTCCCCCTAAACGCCTAAAACCAAGGCGGGTACCTTTCGCACTCAAACCGAAAATCGACGAGCAAATTGACAAGCTCATCAAGCAAGGGGTCCTACAACCCATAGACCACGCCCAGTGGGAGACCCCAATAGTCACCCCAATCAAGCCTGATGGGTCAGTGAGAATCTGCGGGGACTATAAGGCCACCCTAAATGGCACCTTGCAGCAAAGCGCTTACCCCGTCCCAGTAGTGCAACACCTCCTACACTCACTGGGAGGGGGCAAAGTTTTCGCGAAACTCGACCTGGCCAAGCATACCAGCAACTGCCGTTCGACAAGGAAACTGCAGAGGCGCAAACCATAGTCACCCACCGGGGAGCCTTTAGATGTAACCAACTCCAATTTGGAGTCAGCGTGGCACCTGGAATTTTCCAGAGCCTCATGGAAAGACTCTTACAAGGCATCAAGGGGGTGGTACCATACTTCGACGATGTACTAGTATCGGCAACCAACCAGGCCGAACTAGAGAGTCGCCTAAGGGAGGTGCTAATGAGATTCAAAGAAACCGGGCTTAAAGTGAAGAGGGAAAAATGCCAGCTGTACACAGAGCGGGTCGAATTCCTAGGATACCTCCTAGACCGACACGGCATTCACCCACCGACAAAAAAATTAAAGCCATCAAGGAAGCCCCCACCCAGGTCAAAAACAGAACTTCAGGCATTTCTGGGGCTACTTAACTTTTATAATGTCTTCCTGCCCCAAAAGGCGACCGCGGCGGAGCCTTTGCATAGGCTTTTGGACAAGGCAGCTACCTGGATTTGGGGAAAACACAAGGAAGCCACCTTCAGGAAAACCAAGGACCTGCTCACTTCGGATACCGTCCTCATCCAGTACAACGAGACCCTACCACTAGCCATCACATGCAATGCATCACCCTTCGGCGTCGGCGCTGTCCTCAGCCACACTCTCCCCGATGGAAAGGAAGCACCCATTGCGTTCTTTTCAAGGACCCTCACCAAACCGGAGTGGAACTACAGCCAGCTGGACAAAGAGGCTTTGGCTATCGTCACCACAGTAAAAAGGTTTCATGAGTACCTCTACGGCCGGACGTTTACCATCATCACTAACCACAAACCGCTGCTGGGAATACTCACAGGGAACAGGGCCACCCCGAACATTCTGTCTCCCAGAATGACAAGGTGGTACGAATGCCTGGCCGCCTACAACTACGGGCTCACACACTGACCCGGTAAGACTATCTCCCATGCGGATGCCTTAAGCCGCTCACTGTTACCCGACAGTGACCCAGCACCCATGACGACCACCCTCAGCATAAAGACTCTACCCAACCTCCCCATAACTGTGTCAGACATTGCCCGAGAAACTAATAAAGACAAACGTCTGGAGCGGGTTTTGCATTGGGTAGAGAAAGGGTGTCCGGAAAAGGACAACGACGAGACTTTCAGGACATTCCAGAACCGGCAAACGGAACTCCCGTTACTAAAAGGGTGTATACTATGGGGGGATAGGGTGGTCATCCCGGAAAAACTACAACGGAAGGTTTTGGAACTGTTACACAAGGGGCACACGTTAGAACGAAAACCCTGGCCAGAAGTTACGCTTGGTGGCCAGGTATGGACAAACAGATCGAGGCCTGGGTAGCAAGGTGTCAATGATGCCAGGAAACTAGACCAAGCCCACCCACAGCACCCATCCTAGAGTGGGAAACCCCCAGGGGACCTTGGTCTAGAATCCACATAGATTTTGCCGGGCCCACAAAAGGACACACTTTCTTAATAACCGTAGACGCTTACTCCAACTGGCTGGAGGTAAGCAACATGAGAACTACCACCACAGAAGCCGTGACCAAAGAACTCTGCAAACTCTTCGCAACACACGGCCTCCCAGACATCCTTATGTCCGACAACGGGCCCCAATTCACCTCGCTGGAATTCGAAAAATTCTTAGCAGAAAGGGGCATACAACACGCACTGACCGCCCCGGCGCATCCGGCGGTGAATCGAAGGGTGGAACGGATGGTTCAATTCACAAAAAAACCATCCAGAAAATAGACCACAGGGAGATCCAGGACAAAATAAATAAATTACTCTTCATACAGCACATAACCCCGAACACCACAACAAATAAAAGCCCGGCAGAACTGCTAATGGGGAGGAAAATAAGGTCCCCACTCGATAGACTACACCCCACTTACAACCCAGAGAAACCCCCAGACTCCACCAGCAAACACCGAACCTTCGCACCAGGCGACGCTGTCTACGCGAAGAACCTAACCGGAGACCCATTATGGGTACCAGCAATCATAACACAGCTAACGCTGTACCGGCTACAAACAACAGACGGGCGAGCGTGGAAACTCCACATCGATCAGTTAAGATCGAGGACTGCCACACAAGACACCACCGACACGCAACCAAACAAAACCAACCCCCTCAACACAAACCAAGAGGGGAGGGGACACCCCGGGAACCAAAACCCAGAAGAAAGAAACCAGCCATACTCACCTACAAGCAGCCAGCACGAAACCTCACCAGGAAGAGACAGCCAGGCCAGCTCAACCAACCCGGGAAGACTGAGCCGGAGCAGCGAAACCCACAGCTCAACCAACCCGGGTAGCCCAGGAGGGAGCTGCGGAGAGCAGCCCGGCCAGACATACCAGGCGGTTCCCACGACGGAGTCTGGAGAAACAGAGACCCCGACCGAACCGGCCGGTATCCAACCTACGACTGACCTGCGCAGGTCCAGTAGGCAAAGACAGAGCCCTGCCTCCCTACGGGACTATGCTACATAGGACCAAACCAAGAGGGGAGGGGTGTTCTGTACCGTAATTTGAATTCTTGAGATCCCTGCGCTTTGATTGGCCAAAGCGCGGGGCGATCGGATTGGTTAGGCGAGCCGCGCCGATTGGCTCGCTGAGAATCTCCCGCGATTGGTAGATTCGAATCGCAGGAGATTCAAAGTGGTGGCATTGGCCGCGGCCGCCGCGACTTGGAAATAAAAAGCCGCAAAGTTTTCCTGAGAGCCAGTTCGGTTCCTGACTTCAATAAAGAGCTTGATACAAAGTCACCGACTCCTGGCCTCCTTCCACGCGGACTTAACAATTTTCATAGTGTATTATCCTGTTCAAAGAGTGGGATATAAATCCAATAAATATAAATCTAATGTATAATAGTAATAAAAGTTGTCCAGTTATTTTACAAAATTTATGGAATGGACTAATATTTGAATGTATTCCATAAAGATAAGATTGGATGTAGGTTATATGCTTATAACAAACATAAAATATTCTGTAATTCACATACATTTCTCCAGAATATTATAATAAAACCAATTCCTTAGAAAAATCTAGGCAAACATTACTAAGTATTAACTTGCTAATTATTTAGAAGAAGAAAAATGGCTTTAACTGTTCAGTCAGTCTTCAGTAAGTTGGTGACCAAAGAGGACTTTGGATGCAACTGCTCTTAAAATTATTAAATAACATAGTTGAATTTTTTTCTCTGTATATTTTATAATTATTCATTGTATTTTTTTTGCTGGTTATTGAATTTAAGATGTTAGGAGGCAGAGGAGAGGAAAAGAAAACAGTGCTGGAATGTGTGTATTAAGGTAAATTTAATTTCAAAAAACAAAGTTTTCATTCATTTTGTTGCTTCCCTACATATTGACTTCTATCACTGCTGATTAAATATACAATTTTAATACAGATGCAAGGATAAAACATAATATTTTCCTTAACTACTGTAATATCCATTCAAGGAATTGCTACAGGAAAAACTATAAAGGGAAAGAAGTGTAACATTTACCGATGAAATCCAATTTCGGAGTTGCAGATTCAACAGAATTAGTTACTCAGTCAACTTTGTCCCCATCCAACTCAGAAAGCTCAAACTGCCCAAGTAGCTGCTGATACAGTTCTACAGAGGACTTAGTGAGTTTGTTGTTCCGAACTAAGCAAACTCGTTAGCTTGCAATTCTAATAGTTTTCCTTTCACAGCAGGCTGCACTTCTGATTGGCTCATTGGCCCGTTGATAGCGGATCATGATTGGTCATTGTTGGCTGATCTGATTGGCTGTTAGCGGGTCGCCGCTGATTGGACGCTTCCAGCACGGCAAACTCAAATCATTGGGTGTTGTGACAGCAGCCAGCTCTATAAAAGGAGCTTTTTGCTCTGTTCTGAAGTCACTAATAAAGAGTTCATCTCCGTTCTTGCGCCCACGCTCCCAGATCTAACACTGGTGACGAGGATGGGATGCGGAGACTATAGAGCTGACTGAACACTCATTGAACGCTAACAGAGCACATGGCTGAGAGCGCACCAATAGCGGCAACATGACCAGTGGCACCATACCACCCGCTCCATTTGACCTGGCTAACGAAAACTGGGACTCGTATATGGATAGGTTTCAGATGTTCCTGGAAACCAACAATTTGAAGGATGCTACACCTGGCAAGAAACGAGCTGTATTCCTGACCCATTGCCGGCCCACCGTGTTTAAGATGGCAAAGGCACTCACAAAACCAGCTGAAGTCAAGACAATGGACTGGGACACCCTCGCCCCAATCCTCCGGGCCCATTATGCCCCAGCAGTGCCAACACTCATCAGGAGACATGAATTTTACCAGAGGGACCAACAGGAAAGCGAGAGTGTTGGAGACTTCATTGTGGACCTCAGAAACCTGTGGCTTCGCCAATCTCGAAGAAGCCATGAGAGATCGAATTGTTCTGGGTCTAAGAGACCCCACAACCCAGAGCAAGATTATGGCGAAGGGAGACATCGGCCTCACAGATGTCATCGCCGATGCTACTGCAGCAGAAGCAACCAGGAAGTTGGCAGCTCGAATGCGCCGAGCAAACGGACCACACTGCCAACTCACCAGTAATGTCCCAAGAGGCACGCCAACTCACCAGTTGTCCCAAGAGGCACGCAACGACCACCCACCATGAAGACCTCGAATCCTCATCAGAAAGCGAGGGAGAGGAGATCAACAGACTCAGGTCAGAACGTGATCAGCGAGATCAACGGAATCGTAAGCCCTCATATCAGTGTGTTGGATGCAGGGGAAACCACCCACGATCAAAGTGCACATTCCTAGATGCACTCTGCCATTCCTATGGAAAGAGGGGCCACATTGCAAAGGTCTGTAGAAGCAAGTGAGGGTCCAGCCCAAACCAAAGAGAAAATAATTTCCGGCAGACAACAGGCACCCCACCAGTAAATTGAGACCGCCCAAGCAACCAATGGAATCACTACTACAGAAACCGAGCACCAGCCACTTCTATCAGATGAGAAGAGACACACCAAATCATCACCATCAGCCACGCTTCATCCCTTGATGCAAGAAAAATCCGAGTAAAGGTCATCATTGAGAAGCGACCATACGTTATGGAAGTCGACTCCGGGTCTTCCCTATCGATGGTTTCCTGGAAAACCCTCAAACAGCTGATCCCTGACATCCGTCGCCAGGACCTCAGCACTCAGAGAATTATATTAAAGGACTACCAAGGGAATAGGATCCCAGTCGCCGGTTCCAGCCACGTCCAAGTCTCCTTCAAGGACCACACCGCAACCTTACCTCTTACCGTCATCGATAGAGATTGACCCAGCTTACTAGGCTTACAGTGGTTCGCACCACTGGGAAGCGAACTGGCGAGCATCAACCAGACCGAAGGCGATGACTGGGAAGCAGCCCTTGTCCAGGAATTCCAGGAAGTTTTCACCGAGAAGCTAGGCAAGTACAAGGGATCTTCCATATCATTTAATCTCTGCCCTGATATTGCGCCCATTCGCCTTAAGCCTCGTCGAGTGCCCTTTGCACTCAAACCAAAGATTGACGAACAATTGGACAAATTAATAGCCCAAGGCGTGTTGACCACGCCCGATGGGAGACCCCAATTATAACCCCCATAAAACCTGATGGATCTTTGAGAATTTGTGGGGATTACAAGGCCACCCTAAACCACGCATTTCAGCAGAGCGCTTACCCCGTGCCTGTGGTCCAACACCTCCTTCATTCCCTTGGGGGCAGAAAAATATTCACAAAATTGGATTTAGCCTAGGCGTACCAACAACTGCCCATAGATGCAGAGACTGCAGAAGCCCAAACTATAGTCACACACAGAGGTGCGTTCAAATGTAATAGACTCCAGTTCGGAGTGAGCGTAGCACCTGGCATCTTCCAAAGTCTGATGGAGAGATTGCTGCAAGGCATAAAAGGGGTCGTGCCATACTTCGATGATGTCTTGATAGCCGCCCCCACTAGAAGTCTACTAGAAAAGCAACTAAGAATGGTCCTCCAAAAATTTAAAGACGCTGGCCTGAAGGTCAAGAAGGACAAGTGCCAACTATGTACTGAGAGGGTTGAATTCCTTGGTTACCTTCTTGACAAACAGGGAATTCACCCTACTGAGAAAAATTTTGCTGCAATAAAAAACGCCCCGAGACCTAGGAACAAAACAGATGTCCAAGCCTTCCTGGGACTCATTAACTTTTATAACATCTTCCTACCCCAGAAGGTGACTGTTGCTGAACCCCTGCATAGGCTCCTCGACAAGAAAGCTTCCTGGGTCTGGGGACATTGAGAAGAGCGAGCCTTTCAGCAAGTAAAAGACCTTTTAACATCAGATGCTGTACTAATACAATATAACGAGACTTTACCCTTAACTGTCACCTGTGATGCCTCACCGTTTGGAGTAGGAGCCATCCTGTGCCACATCCTGCCAAATGGTACTGAGGCTCCCATTGCATTCTTTCTAGAACTTTATCTAAAACTGAGAGAAACTATAGCCAACTAGATAAAGAGGCTCTCGCTATTGTGTCTGCGATCAAACGATTCCATGAGTATGTATATGGAAGATCCTTTTCTATAATCACCGATCACAAACCATTACTTGGCATCTTGGCGGGGGATAAACCAACTCCCCACATCTTATCACCAAGAATGACACGCTGGTCAGAGTTTCTAGCCGCATACAATTACCAACTGCGACACTGACCGGGGAAAGCCATTCCCCATGCTGATGCCCTGAGCCGCTCTGCACTACCAGAAGTCCTGGTTGACCCAGCTTCAACCCTAGCTACACTACAAATTGAGACACTTCCATCACCACCACTGACTGTACAAGACATCGCCTCAGAAACAAGGAAGGACCCTTGTTTAGCACGAGTCCTCAGCTGGGTGAAAAGAGGTTGGCCTGACAACAAACTCAATGACATCTTCAAGCCCTTCAAACACAGACAGACAGAACTTTTCTCCCAAAAAGGATGTGTTTTATGGGGAGACAGAGTCATCGTCCCAGGAAGACTGCAGCATAAGGTCCTAAAACTATTGCATGATGGACACCCGGGCATCTGTGAATGAAGGCACTAGCAAGGAGCTATGCTTGGTGGCCAGGTATAGATAAGCAAATAGAAACCTGGGCCGCCACCTGCAACAAATGCCAGGAAACACGCTCAGCTCCACCAAAAGCACCACCAATGGAATGGGAAGCACCCCGAGGTCCCTGGTCCCGTATCCACATCGATTTTGTGGGAGCCACCAAGGGGCATACATTTCTCATAACAGTGGATGCCTATTCCAACTGGCTTGAGGTCCACAAAATGAAGAGCACCACCACAGAGGCAGTTGTTAAAAAACTAAACAGACTATTTGCTACACATGGGCTTGCCAGATGTCTTGGTTTCAGACAATGGCCCACAATTGGTTTCAGACAATGGCCCACAATTCCGCCTTGGCATTTGAGCAGTACCTAGCACACTGGGGGATACACCACACTTTAACATCGCCGGTCCACCCTGTGGCCAACGGTAGGGCTGAACGAATGGTCCAGTTCATAAAGAAAACCTTACACAAGATGGAACAAGGGAAAATCCACGACAAGTTGACCAGGATGCTTCTCCTCCAACATATTACTCCAAACAGCACCACAAACAAAACCCCAGCCGAACTCCTGATGGGCAGGAAACTTTGATCACATCTTGACCGACTACACCCTGCCTACATGCCAGAAAAGCCCCAGCAGCAAGTATCGCACGTTCAAGGTAGGCAACCCAGTTTTTGCAAAAAAAACTTTACCAGTGACCCATTGTGGGTCCCCGCTACCATAACTCAACTTACGGGTCCCCGATCCTACCGCTTACAAACTACTGTTGGGAGATTGTGGAAGTGCCACATCGACCAGCTACGCACCAGGCTGGCACCTACCCCCTTCACAAGCCCTGAACTCCAAACCAGGGGGGAAGGGAAATCGAGGGGGCCAAAAACAAACTAGTACCCGACCCAGTACTCGAAACCCAGCAATCAGCACGACCAAACCTGCAATATTCACTTTACGAAGAAGAATCGGGGCAGATGGTCATCTCTCCACGAAGCAGCCTGGCGGCATCAGCAAACCCAGAGAATCCAGATGTCAGCCTTGATGGGAGTAGAGCTGACAATCCCGAGTCACCCAATGGAGAAGTCAGATCACTATTACCACTGAGTCCAACAAACAGCCCACTGGAACCAGAGTCCGGGCAAAGACTAGTGGAGCAACATAGATCAGGTAGACAGGTGAGACGACCTGCCTACCTGCGAAAATACATCACCCCACCCTTGAGATGGAACCTAGGGGGGAGGGGTGTTCCGAACTAAGCAAACTTGTTAGCTTGCAATTCTAATAGTTTTCCTTTCACAGCAGGCTCGTAAACCTGCACTTCTGATTGGCCCATTGATCGCAGATCGTGATTGGTCATTGTTGGCTGATCTGATTGGCTGTTAGTGGGTCGCCGCTGATTGGACGCTTCCATCGCGGCAAACTCAAATCATTGGGTGTTGTGACAGCAGCCAGCTCTATAAAAGGATCTGCTGCTGCCCTAGCTTTTTGTTCTGTTCTGAAGTCATTAATAAAGAGTTGGAGTCACTATTCGATGCCTCATCTCCATTCTTGCGCCCACTCTCCCAGATCTAACATTTGTCATCTACACCTCTATAACTGTCTGGTTTGATTCTGCAACCCAACAAGACAAACACAGATTTCAGAGAGTAATTAGGACTGCAGAAAAAACAATTACTACCAATTTGCCTTCCATTGAGGACCTGTATACTGCACGAGTCAAAGAGACGGCTCTGAAAATATTTACAGACCTCTCACATCCTAGACATAAATTGTTTCAACTCCTACCCTCAAAATCATCATTATAGAGCACTGCACACCAGAACAACTAGACAGAAGGTCCGTTTTCCCCCGAACACCATCACTCTGCCAAACAAATAATTCCTTCAACACAATCAAACTATTTACTAAGTCTGCATTACTATTACTATAAATCCTCCCATCCTTCCTTTCACCCATCTCCTCCCACTTATGACTGTATAACTGTAATCTTGTTGTTTGTATCCTAACTATTTTTATTGACTGTTTCCTAGTATGATTTGATTGCTTATTGTACCCTATGACTATTATTAAGTTTGGCACTTTATGACTTTTGACTCTTGATGAATGTACCTTTTTTTTGTGTGTAAACTGAGAGTATTTGCACAAAGACAAATTCCTTGTGTGTCCAATCACACTTGGCCAATAAAGAATTCTATTCTATTCTACCCTATCCTTCTTAATTGTTGCCATGCTACCTTTCTAAAAAATAAAAAAGTCCAAGGTTTGATATATTTAATTTACATTTAACTGGAGAGTATAGATTGGATTTTGAAATTAGGATAAAATGCAACTCTCAGATTCCATTAAAATAATCAAAAGGATACAAAAAGAATGTATCTCACATATATAAATTATTCATGATCTGTCTATTGGGGATGGAGTTACATATCTTGAAACTGACAGACAACGATTTCCTGCTGTGCTTTATAAATGTTAAGCCTGGTTTCCCCAACCAGGGTTAGGGAGACAAGCTAAACAGAATGTGCAGCGTTAGTCAGATAGGCACACAGATAAATGAGTGAGCTAAGCTTGTATGTTTATGAACATACAGTAAAAATAACAAATACGCTTGTGCTATCAAAAATATAGTTTATTCCATGATGAGTTCATAGCATAGTCAAAATAACAGTCCAATAGTCATGTATCATTTAGTCAGTCCATTCAGTGATATTCAGTTAGCAAAGTCCGTTTAGAATATCCTATGTCAGTTCACTTACAAGTCAGTCCTTTGTTTTTCTCTCCCATTCGAGCAATGCAGTCTCTAGTCCTTGCAGTAATCAGGGATCATCAAAGCCAGAGAGAGAGCAAGCTGTAGTCTTGCTTCTTTTAAAGTGCTTTCACAACCACTCCCTTAATTACTATCCCACAGTTAAAGTTGCAGACACTTTAACATACAAACTATGGTAACATATTATTATTTACCTAAACCAGTTAGGGTAAAACAATGTTATCCCTAACATTCTCCCCTTTTAGGAAATAATAATAAATATAACTATTTACATCTTTAAATCATATTTGTTAAAACTCTCTTTAAACTTGCTTACTCCTTGAGCTTTTGTAAATTGGTCTGCAATGTTTTCTTCCGTCATGCAGTATTCCAATTTGATTAACCCATTCTTTACAGATTCTCTAACATTTAAGTATCTTAAATCAGTATGCTTTGATCTAGTTTTTACAGCAATACTAGTAGCTAACTTTATAGCTGCTTGGTTATCCTCGTACACAATAATAGAATCTTTTACAGTTACACCCATGTCTAATAATAACTGTTTGTACAACATTAAGTCAGTGCATAACAATGACAGACATGAAAATTCCGCTTCCATTGTGAACAAGCTGATATGCTGTTGTCTGATTGACCTCCACCCTATTAGTGTCTTACCAAATAATATAGCCATCCCAGATGTTGATTTTCTAGTGTTTATATCAGTTGCAAAACTTGCATCTGCATAGGCACTAAGACTCAAATCACCCTTTGGTTCTATATACAATGCATGGTTCATTGTTCCTTTAAGATACCTTAAAATTCTCTTTAATGATTGCCAATGACATTGATGTGGATCTGAATTAAAACGTGCCAGCTGATTTACACTATAAGCTATATCTGGCCTAGACCAATTGCTTATATATGATAAGCTACCAATCAAAGATTGATATATGGACTTATCAAATTTGGGACTTTGATCATCAGTTTGGCAAACTTCCTGACTCATTGGAGTCTTTGCCGGTTTACAAAGTTCCATTTTAAACGTTTTAATTAATTGGCAAATTTTATCTTCTTGAGATATCTTAAAACCATTTGTTGTTTTGTTAATTATCAATCCTAGATACTTTTTAATTTCACCTAAATGCTTTAATTTTATCTTTTTGGCTAATAATGATATAATCTCATTAGCTTCATTATTAGTTTTAGTTATCAAAGCAATATCATCTGTAAATAATAACAATAATGACACCATTCCATTATTTACTCTTTTAAACACACATGGATCTGCTAAACCAGATTTAAAACCTATATTGTTTAACTCTTTCACAATATATTGGTTCCACTCAAACCCAGATTGTTTCAACCCGTAAAGACTCTTTTTGAGTTTCCAACAATCATTACTATTTACTTTATTGTCTTTTATACCTACTGGTTTTCTTAAATATATAGTGTGCTGCAATGGTGCATGTAGATAAGCAGTTTCTACATCTAAATGGTTAATGACATAGTTTTTCTTAGCTGCCCACACTAATGCTGCTCTTAAAGATGTTGCTTTAAGACTTGGTGCAAAAACTTCATCGTAATCAGATGCAGTTTGATTAAATCCTTGAGCTACTAACCTAGCTTTATGGGTAACAGTCCCATCATTTCCAGTTTTTACTTTAAATATCCATTCGCACCCAATGGATTTTTCTCCTGGAGGTAATTTAGCATCTTCATAAACTTTCATTACCTTTAATGAATTTAGTTCTTTTTCCATTGTCTTTTGCCAATTCTCCTGATCCTTAGCAGGATACATCCTAAGTTCATCTACACTAGTTGGAACTTTAGTTACTTGGCAAACTATACTTGCTTGATATCTATCAGGTGGTCTAGTTACACGTGTAGTACGTCTAGGTATTACAGGACTTACAGGTGGACTTTCCTTAACTAACTCTTCTTGATTATCTAACTCTTCCTGAACAACTGTTTCCTCTTGTTCTGGTCCTATTTGCTCTTCATGGACTTCTTCTTTAATTGGACTCTTCTTATAACTAGTCTGTTCTTTCTGCCTTTTGTAGGGTTCAATAATTACTTCATTATTTAAATCTTGCTCTAATCTATTCCATCCTACATGTTCTAGGAATTTAGCACTAGCACTGGTGTAAACTCTAGATGTACCTGGTTCCCAGAATCTATAAGATCTATGATTAGATGTATATCCTACAAAATATAATTTTTTAGCTCTATGTTGTCCTTTGTGTCTAAGTTGTGTAGGGATATGCACCCATGCTGGTGCTCCAAATGTGTGCATGTAACTTAAATCAGGTTTTGTACCATGCCACAGTGTGAATGGCAATTCACCTGTTGTTGAATTAATAACATTATTTAATATATGATTACCACACATTATTGCTTCTCCCCATAAATTGTCAGGTAATCCTGAATCAGACATCATAGTTTGTGCCATTGATTGTAATGTTTGGCCTCTTCTCTCTATAAAGGCATTATGTTGTGGCCTATATGGTGCAGACATTTTATGTTGAATACCTAACATTCTTAGTCTGTTTTGGAATTTATTTGTAAATTCCGTACCATTATCTGTTATAAGAGTTACTAATTTCTTTTTAGTTTTCCTTTCAGCAAATTTTATCCAATTAAAGAGATTTTGATACGTTTCAGTTTTGCTCTTCATTAAATAGCAAAACCCATATCTAGAATAGTGGTCCATTATACATAGTATGTAACGAGCTCCTCCTACACTTGGTTTTTTCGGACCTATTAAATCAGCAAATACTACTTCTAAAGGCTCTTTAGTAGTAAATCCATCAACTCTATTAGCCGGTGTGACCCTGCTCTTACTTTGATTACAGGCATTACATTGCAAATACTTATTACAAGTTTTCAAACTTATTCCCTTAGATAATTCAACAGTTTTCTTAAGCATTTTCAAATTTAAATGCCCTAGCCTTCGATGTAACAAGTGAATACATTCATCAGGAGGTTTCTTATTTTCATAAACTGTGTTAGCCATTTTTAAACCATCATCATTTAACACATATAATTCACCTCTTAAAGATGCAGTAATTTTCTTATCTTCTTTGTCAATTATGCAGTTATCTCCTTTAAATGTAACTACATATCCTAGTTTAACCAAAATTCTAACTGAAATTAAATTAAACTTAAGTTGTGGTAGATATAACATTTTTACATTCTCTTTTATAAAAGAACAATATGGTATACCTTGACCTTTAGCTTTCAGTTTCCAGCCATTGGCTAACGATATCTGCTGTGTACTCTGGGACATTTTAATAAAATTTTTGTAATCATTTGTTATACAATGGGATGCTCCACTGTCAACCACCCATAAATTATTTTTTACAGCTCCGTTACTATACATGGCTAACTCTAAATTTTTATTTTTATTTTGATGACTTTTTGTATTCTGGCTAGCGTTCTGGCACTTTGCCTTTTTACAAAATCTTGCCAAATGTCCTCTTCCTCCACAATTAAAGCACTTTTTAATTGCGTATGCAGTAGGAGATTCATTGTCTTCTTTTTGAGGTTGCTGCCTCCTTAACTCATCTCTTTCAAGCCTTCTTCTGGCCTCTTCAATCAATCTGCCAGTTATATCAGTTAAAGTTAGGCTTTCCTTTGGCAAAATTTCAAGGGAAGTTACGTAGTTGTCATAACTTTCATCAAGGGAAGATAGAATTATGTAGACTTGGTGTAGTTCAGAGAAAATAAGCTTTTTCTCGTGCAGTTCTTGAAAAATGCTTTGCATAGTTTTCAAATGACTCAGCATATCACCATTTGTTTGGAGATGTGTACTGAAAAGCTTCCGTGTTAGATTTATGTGAGCACCAACATTATCTCAAACATAAATCCTCTTCAGCTTCTGCCAACACCCAACAGCCGTTTTCTCTCCATGGATATAAACAAGCTGTTGATCAGTTAAGGTTAAAGCAATAATGCAAATAGCTTGTTCATTTTTATGCATAAATTCTTCTATCTTTATTCTATCTTCATCATCCTCTGCATCCCATTCTTCTACGTTTGGTGGATTTTCAATTATGTTCCACAAACCTTCACTTCGTAGAAGCAGACTACATTTCATAGACCATGATACATAGTTTGTTCCATCCAACTTGGATATCAGGGACAAACTTTGTAAATTGACTTGTGCCATGTTTTCTTATATGGATATAAAACTATAATTAATAAAACACAGCTGTCTGTTTACTGTAATGTATAACAACACAAACTCTCACTTTTACATAAATCTGTTTTATCCTAGTTAAACTGACTTTGCACCCTCTGGGCCCATAACCAGTGTTAAGCCTGGTTTCCCCAACCAGGGTTAAGGAGACAAGCTAAACAGAATGTGCAGCGTTAGTCAGATAGGTACACAGATAAATGAGTGAACTAAGCTTGTATGTTTATTAACATACAGTAAAAATAACAGATACGCTTGTGCTATCAAAAATATAGTTTATTCCATTATGAGTTCATAGCATAGTCAAAATAACAGTCCAATAGTCATGTATCATTTAGTCAGTCCATTCAGGGATATTCAGTTAGCAAAGTCCGTTTAGGATAGTAATCCTAAAGTATACTTGGATTTCAATAAGGCATTTGAAAGTATACTTCAATTTCAATAAGGCATTTGACTAATTTTTGATAAGAAATGTGGAATAGACAGCATCACCATAATATGGATTTGTAACTGGCTGACAAATCACAGTCAAGATGTGGTACTCAATGGAACTAGACTACATCTATATGGAAGAAAGGAAGTAGTGGGGTTCTGTTTTGGTTCAGTATTCTACTATATCTTCACAAATGATTTAGATGAGGGAATAGAAAGAAAACTCATCAAATTTGCAGACAACTCTTAATTGGCAGGAATAGCCAACACTCCAGAAGACAGGATCAAGATCCAGATAGATCTCAACAGATTTGAACCCTGGACCCTTCTAAACAAAATGAAATTCAATGAAGAGGTTTTAATTTAGGCAAGAAAAATCAAATGTATAGGTACAGATAAGGTGAAACCTGTCTCAATAGCAGTAACTATGATAAGATCTTGGAATCCTAGTGGACAATCCCAAAAGTGTTCTTTTCAAACATGACCTGGATGACTGAGACTCTCCACAGACATTTAAATATTAGCCAGCAATAGGCTGCAGCAGCCAAAAAAGGCAATTCTTTTTTGCAATTCTAGGTTGCATAAACAGAGAGATAGAATCAAAATGTAATTACTAAACCGGTAGTAACACCAGTTGAATCCCACCCCTGAACAAGGTTCTTAGGGGGCAGAAGACTAAAACATATGAAGAATGGTTGCAGGAATTAGGTTTGTTTAGTCTAGTGAAAAGAAGGACTGGGGTGACATGATAGCAGTGTTCCAATATTTGAAGGGTCAACAAAGAAGAAAAGGTCAACCTATTTTCCAAAGCATCAAAAGGCAAAACAAGAAACTATGGATGGAAACTAACCAAGAAGAGAAGCAACCTAGAACTAAGGAGAAATTTCTTAACAGTGAGAACAATTAACCACTAGAATGGCTTGCCTTCAGAAAAGTTGGTATTAGGGTTCATTCTGTTATTCTGATTTAAATATTTACCAAGCTTCCAGAGGAAACCACCCAACTAACAGTGCCTTCCTTGCAAGTAAAATAAAAATGTCACATTAACAAAGTATTTCTGAAAAACAAGGATTCCATATCAAAGTTTTTGACACACTATCACCTCAGAAGGGTGCAGACAGGATATTTTCCAAATAGAACCATTGGGAGGTGGGCAGGGAACCAATCAGTTTTTTAAAAATTCTTTTTCAGTCTCTCAGATGCATTCCAAATGATTAAACTTGCAGACTCTCAATACTACCTCATTACTTTAATCAAACACTGATTAATTCATTACCTCAAAACTTACAACTTTTCTACATCATCACCTATATCGATGATTAGATAATCAATTTCTATAAAATATTTCATTAATCGTTTAATTGATTTATTGTTTTAATTGATTAGTATGATTAGTGTGTTTAGTGCAAATAGTGTGATTACTGATTAGTTTAAAAGATCAAGATTCATGTAATTTAATTATTAGTAAAATCAGTGATTTAGTGAATTTAATTGAATGGTGTGATTAATGATTAGTGTAATTAATTGATTAGCAATTAGTGTAATTAATTGATTAAGCTGATTGTTGCTTAGCAAAATTATTTGACTAGAGAGATTTCTGTAATTGATTGATTGGTGTGATATTGGCTATATTGATTCCCAAAATTGTTCCATTAATTAATTTAATCAACGTACCATCTTAACAAACCTACCATGCCAAGAAAAAAATCCAATGCCAAACCACAACCTAAAGAGAAAATAATCCCCACCAACGAACCACAAGACTCCTGCACATGCCTTAAATGCTACAAAACTCTAAAGGATAATGAAAACTCCATCAAATGTTCTCTATGTAACAAATACGCTCATCATGACTGCTTGGGATTACCCGAGCAAATGATTCAATACCTAGAATCATCCAATGAGTTTCCATATCTCTGCAAATCATGCAGACCCAAACTGGATCTGTTTGAAAGAGTTGATACCATTGAAACACAAATAACATCCTTTGACACCATAGTAGCATCCTGGATGCCTAAAAAGAAAGATTATCCAACCTTGGAAAAAAAAGACACAATGCGAAAACCTGAACATCCAATAGCTACAAACCACATCTCTACCCAACAACCACAATCCAATCCATAACCCAATCCACAAAAAAACATAAATCAGACAAATAATGATATCCCAATCCTCATCAGAGAAGCTGTTAACCGTGAACGGAAACGTCCAAACGCCATCTTATTTGGTCTAGAGGACATCAATGATAATGATGACATCACAACTGTCCGAAACATCATCAGTGATTATCAAGCATCAAGCATCTCCCCTGATGAAATACTTGACATTTCCTGCATTGGCCGAGAGCTCAAAAACAGAGATGGCTCAGTGGTCCCATGCTTCTGCAGGGTCATTTGCAAAAATGAATCAAGCAAACGTAAATTCATTTACACTATAAATTCACTCGCCAAAACCAATACCAACCATAAGAACCTCTGTTGTCGCCCTGACCTACCATACAGCAAAGTGCCTGCTCCCATGTACTCCGCACTGAACTAAAAAAACATCTAGACAATGGAGAGAAGGACCTGTACATTGATTACCATGCTGACTGTATCAAAAGTAAGTCACACAACCCGCAATGCAGCTTTAACCTTCAACCACAACCTTACCTCAACCAATCCACCATCACCCAAGACAAGGCATGCATGCCCCTAACTACCTCAATTCCAACTACTGCTGGCCTTAAATGCAAGCTACTCAATGCAAGAAGCCTTGTGAATTTCTCCTCTTACTAAATATGGCTAAATTCGACATCATATTTGTCTGTGAAACATGGCTCAATGCATCTCTTCCTGATTCCATTATCATAGTAAAAGACTATCATGTTTACCGATCATATTATGAAATTCATAGAGGAGGTAGTGTTGCTATCTTCTATAAAAAGTCCTTACATCTAAGAAACATCCAAGTTACCCAGGAGCTTGCTCTTCCTGAGACCATCATCTGTGAATTATCCTTAAATATCACATTTCAATTCTTACTATGTTACAGAGCACCTGATTATGACATCGAACATGTAAACAAGCTAAATACACTACTAACATGGGCAGCATCCTGCCCACACACTTTTATCTTTCTTGGTGACTTCAATCTACCTCATATTGACTGGACCCAAAATGAATGTACAACTGAACTCATACACGCAACCTTCTACAATGCTTTACAAATCTGGGACTGGAACAACTAGTAACCAACAACACTAGACTAAACAACTGCCTCGATCTCATTTTCTGCAATAGTTTGAATTTAATTTACGGAATACAAACTAAAGAACCCTTTTCCAGCAGTGGCCACAATATGATTGACTTTTGTCTCAACATATGCCCACACAAAAATCATCACAATGACATAATCCCCAATTATAACTTCAAAAAAGACAAATATGTTCTTTTGTCAATGATCTCTCATCCCTTGATTGGCAATCTCTATTCACTGGATGCAATACTGTTGAAGACCATTACAACATATTTTTACTTGAAGTCAAAAGAGTCATCAAACTATATGTACCAATAACAACTCTTCCCCCCCCCCAAAAAAAAAAAACAGATTACCTGTAACAATAAGGAAACTTCAATCCAAAAAGAGATCACTCTGGCAGAAAAACAAATCTGGTCACGTTGCCAATTTCA
This sequence comes from Hydrophis major, assembly GCA_033807585.1. Taxonomy (NCBI): domain Eukaryota; kingdom Metazoa; phylum Chordata; class Lepidosauria; order Squamata; family Elapidae; genus Hydrophis; species Hydrophis major. The sequence goes on along the minus strand of CM066343.1, from coordinate 91,171,886 downwards.
AAAGCCGATACAAAAATTTATGCCACCAGATAAAACTGAATGTACCAATTATCACATTAAACAAGAGGAAAACTTTCTATGCACCAATTCCACCCGCGCTTTTTACAATTTTGTAAACAACAAACTAAAAGACTCAAGGTCCATCCCACTTCTGATAGGACCTAATGATAAAGACTGCAACGACGACACCATTAAAGCCAACATCTTTAACACATGCTTCGGCTCAGTATTTGTAAACAGCAATAGATCATGCCCAGTATTTCCTAGCTGAATCACAGACAACTACAATGATCTAATACATGTCGATTTTACAGAAGACAATGTTGAAAAAGCACTACGCAATCTAAAACCATCTCTATCTATTGGACCGGATGGAATATGTGCCTACTTCTTAAAAAAGGTATCCACTGCCATAGCTGAACCTCTAAGCATAATCTTTGAAAAATCTTTCAGGACCAGCTCCTTGCCTAACCTATGGTCAGAAGCTATAGTCATCCCCATCTTCAAAAAGGAAGATCCCAGTCTAGTTGAAAATTACAGACCAATCTCCTTATGCTGCATCACCTGTAAAGTCATGGAATCAATTATTAACTAATCCATTATCCTCCACTTAGAGACAAACAACCTACTCTCCAATAAATAATTTGGTTTCAGGAAAAAACTATCCTATAATCTGCAACTCTTACACTGCAAAAACATATGGACTACACAACTCGATCAGGGCAAAGCAATAGATGCAATCTACATAGACTTCTGTAAAGCCTTTGATTCAATGGTACACGACAAACTACTCCTAAAACTAAAATCTTATGGTATCTCTGGATAACTGCATAACTGGATAGAACCATTCCTATGAAACAGACAACAAATGGTCAAAATTAGGAGTGTCCTATCAAATTCTGTACCTGTCAATAGTGGTGTCCCCCAAGGCAGTGTTCTAGGACCAACTCTCTTCATACTCTACATAAATGACCTCTGTGATCATATTAAGAGCAACTATTTTCTCTTCGCTGATGATGTAAAACTGTTCAATTCCACAGACAATACTGTTACCTTTCAAAAAGATCTTGACTATGTATCAGAATGGTCAAACAAATGGCAACTTCAAATCTCAACAAATAAATGCTCTGTCTTATATATTGGCAAAAAAAATCAGAAAATAAAATACAAGCTGAATAATCAAGACCTTGTTAATGATCCAAGCTCTGTAAAGGACCTTGGAATGCTCATCTCTAATGATCTAAGTGCTAGAACCCATTGTAACTACATAGCCAAAAAGGCATTAAGAGTTGTTAACCTAATCCTACGTAGCTTTTTCTCTGGTAATATCACACTACTAACTAGAGCATACAAAACATTTGCTAGACCAATACTCGAATACAGCTCATCAGTCTGGAACCCACATTACATATTTGATATTAGCACAGTTGAAAAAGTCCAGAAATATTTCACAAGAAGAGTTCTCCACTCCTCTACTTGTTGTAGAATACCTTATGCCACCAGACTTTAAACTCTAGACCTAGAAAACTTTGAATTATGCTGTCTTTGGTCTGATCGAAGTATGGTATATAAAATCATACATTGTAATGTCCTACCTGTCAATGAATGCTTCAGCTTCAACCATAACAACACAAGAGCATACAATAGATACAAAGTCAAGGTTAACCACACCAAACTTGATTGCAGGAAATACGACTTCAGCAACAGAGTGGTCAATGTCTGGAATACTCTACCTGACTCTGTGGTTTCTTCCCCAAAAAGACCTTAGATTGTCTACTATTGACCTCACCCCTTTCCTAAGAGGTCTGTAGGGGGTGTGCATAACCGCACCAACGTGTCTACCATCCCTGTCCTATTGTTTCTTTTATTTTTCTTATATGTGCCCATTTCATGTATTCATAACTATGTATATACTTATACCTATTATCTTGTAAGCGATTGACAAATCAAATGAATAAAATAAATAAATAAACTTGACTAAGCTTGCCAGAATTTAGTCAAATATTTTGAAAGCTTAAGTGGGAATCAATTGTGTTGATTCTAACAATATCGTTGGATAATTTTATTTTCACCTGGTGTTTGTTAACATCATTAACAAATTGTTATAATATCAAAAAATGATATAACATCAAAAACAAATTGCACTCTTTAAAAAATTCACATGCATTATCTCTGGGATCAGAAAAGCCTAAAGAAGTTATTTAAAAAAGGTCACAGAAATCCAGAATATTTTAACTGAGGAAAAGGAAGGCAGCTTTAATGATATTGTTGATAGCAGTTTTCAAAGCTGCTCTCTTTTTTTGTAAAATGACTTCTGAAAAATACTGAGCAATGTAAGGAATCGGAATTGAGATTTCATTAGTTATATAAGCAATTTCACCAAGAAAAACAGCAGTTCTGGTAACTGAGTAAAAATACTTTTTTCAAGCTCAGAATTAGTCAAGTGTTATTATCAATGCCCAACATGGTGTCTACCAGGAGTCGTTGTTTAACTGGGGTCTTGTCTCCACCCCTCATTGTGACTGGGTGCTCCTCAACAAAATATCCATCAAGTACTTACACCAAATGTCTTACACCAAATGATTTCTTTCAACATAGAGCACCTTGTCTTTGAATGGCTGAGTGGATTGGACCTTAGCATTTGGACCACTATAAGTCCATGTATTTGCCATACACTAAAGAAATACATAAATAAATGCTGGGTGATAATCACTAATATTGTTCTACTTTTAATTTTTTTTTGTTGGTATAAACTCCCTTGGATTGAATCAATCCATAATTGAAGTCAATTATGAGACTAATACTTAAGAAATATTGTAAGGATTTACAATGTTAAGAGGTTTTATGTGTTTATGTATTTAATAGTTAATGATGTGTTGTTTTATCTTTAAAATCAATAAAAATTTGTTTCAAAAAAAAAAAAGAAATATATCAGGGCAATTTGGGCAGGACATCTCTGGTTTGTCAAGAGACAATGTTCACTCCACAATCAATATTTTTAATATGCCCAGATTTTCAGGCATAAACCCAAAGAGGACAAGAAAATCCAATGTTCCTAAATCCTTTATTTCCTTATACCTAATATACACATGCTTGCCAAATGAAAGCTAACACATTTTAAACTGCTAGACATATCATAAGAGATTGTAGGATGTGGCTATCCTGAACTTCCCCTCCCCACTGTGCAGACCTTTAATCCGAGCCTCTTTGTGGAAAACTCTGTTTTGTCAAATCTCTGCCCCACTGTTTCTTCAGGTGCACATTCTATCACACGAACCTTGTGCAAGTCATATTGACGTTTTGGACAGAAGTTGTTTAATATCACAGGATTTGTCAACTATTTTACACTTTTGGGTGTTTATGTAAAATTGTCCCATAATGTGTGGAGCTCAATAAGTCTGATGACTTCTTCCAAACAAAAATTAAGACATCTTTGAATAGAGCCCAGATTAATGAGTGACATGACTCACTATAAATTAACAAGTTTACATCTATTTCAGTGGAATTGACTCCCCTTCAATATTATTAAAATGGTGCATGACTGAAACTGCCTTTCAGTTTGCTTCTGCTATAATGGTTATATTTTTATCCTGCTTTATATACAATAAAGTTGAAAGTACATTTTATTCTACTTATTTATTGACTACCTTGTCATAAATTGTTTAAAAAAAATTAAAAAACACAGAAGATTTATCGGCTTAGTTTAGCGAAAGGAAGGAGTAAAACCCATTTATATGAAACCCAACATCATCATTATGGTTGGCTTAGTGTGTATGTGTGTAAAGAAAAACACACAGTTTCCTTATTTTTTTCTCACTTATAAACATAAATCTTACCAAATTAATTACTTGTATCATTAAATACTCTGAGAAATTCTAGGGAAAAGTTATCTTGACCCTCTTTCTCCCAATCAAACTTTTAAAACTTGGCTGTCTCCTGGTTCTCTAGAATGCAGCTCTTCACTCCTTAGAATCCAGACTGCATTCCACCACATTGAGTTCTATTGAGTTTTTATTGATACTATTGATTGTTCAAAAGAAAAACAAATCTGTGATTAAAGTCAAGCATGTGTTGAGTAATTATTTAAGTGGTACAGAGGGCAGCTCCAGAAAATATCTATGGTTGTCTCAGCTTCTGCAACAGGCAAATGCCAAGATCTTCTTTAAAAGATAAGTTAATTAATCTGTCTTTCAATGCTTTCAAGCAAAGGTATCAGAGTTTGCTGAAATATACACCTGGGCTTGTTAGATTCAACAGTATTTTACAGTATATTCAACATTCACTGATAAAAGTTGAGATGGGAATCATTTTGTATAATAAAACAAATTAAATGTTTAATAAAACATGTTAATACTTGCTGTTACATAAATATACAAATGTATATCCATTAAAATCCCACTAGATGTTCACATTGAATGGGAGAAATCATGTTTAATATTTTTAAATATGACATTTGGTAACGAACACCAATATACTGAGACACATACTTTATTTCCAAGCCTAGTTATTGTTCTAACTCAGACATTTGATATTTCCATGAATATATTGTGAGGCGTATTTTATTACAACCTAAAACTATTGTTCAATAGATTACAAATTGTGATGCAATTCTAATAATTTTGAATAATCAGGAACTGGCCTTTAATTCATTGTTGAATACAAATACAATAAATAACAGTTCTGAACTACCTGGGCCTCTAGCATATTAAATCTTCTATATTACAAAAATAAGTTGTTACAAAAGCAGATGAAAAATTATTTCTCAAAGCATGGCTGCTTACTTAATAACCTGTCATGGTAGATATTTGGAAGAAAGGTATAGAGTCTTTATGTAATAAAAATAATCTGTATAGTTGTTTTTATAGTTGAAAAAGAAATGCCAAAGCCAAGCAGTTTTATCTATCAGATATCTGGAAAAAAATGTTTATTTATGAGAGAGCTCTGAGAATGAGCTTGTTTTGAACAGCAACATCAACTCCAACAAATATCCGTTGTTGAGTCAGATCATTGCAATGATTCTAGAGGTGGTATTCATGAGGTTCTGACCAGTTCTGAAGAACCGATAGTGGAAATTTTGAGAACTGGTGGTAACCTTTTCCCAGGAGTGGGGAGGGAATGGGGAATTTGCAGTATCCTTCCCCTGGCACACCCACCAAGTCATGCCATGCCAACCAAGTCATGCCCACAGAACCAGTACTAAAAAAAATTGAATCCCACCACCGATTCATTCATTCATTCATTCTGTCTCTGTCTGTCTGTCTGTCTGTCTGTCTGTCAGTATCAGTTGCCCAAAAAGTTGTTCTGGTGGCATATAGGAAAAAAGTATAAAAACCATAAACATATCAAATATAATCATATAAACATACAGAGGAAAATAGAGATTTGATCAGTAATAGAACAACCTCAATATTTCACAGTCCCTGAGACTCCCAGGCCTGATGACAAAGTCTCTCTTGAGAGACTTCTGGACAATAATGATGGATGAAGCTGACTTCAATTCAAGGGGCAGAATGTTCCAAAATGTGAGCATTTTGGACCTATCAAGTGTAGTTCCCTAAGAATTAACACCCATAGCATGCTTCTCTGGTTGGACTTCTCTGGTTGGACTTGATAGGATGAGCAGGTATTATGTGGGAGAGGTGATCCCTCCGATAAACATCTCCATGCTATTAAGAGCTTTAAAAGGCAAAATCACCAGCTTGAAACAATCCCAGAAGCAGATTGGCAACCAATGCAGCTCACATAAGAGATAATATATGCTTTTTAGAAGTACATGTAACTCTCTGTGCTGCTGCATTTTTCAGCAGCTGAAGCTTCAGATATCCTTTAATGGTAGCCCATGTAGAACATATTACATCCAAAGTTCATCCTTAGGTAGGTCACTAAGTAACCTTGAGCAGAGCCCCCTGATCCAAGAACAGGTATAACTTATGAACAGTACAAAGCTGTGCAAAGATCCACCTGACCAAGACTGGCACTTGCTTTTTGAGCAAGAATTGTGAATCCAAGAGAACTCCCATATTGTGCACTCAGTCTCTTTGGAGCCATACAACCCCATTCAGCACCAAAAATGGCATAATTCTTGATCCTAAAACCTAAAGCAACTCATTTTTGTTAGGGTCCAATTGAAGTCTATTCTGGATCTCACACCTTCAAACAAGAGGACAAGATGTCCATAGTATTGTTTAATCTGCCACGGTAGAAATATATATATATCATGAACATATCAATGATGGATGGATCATCCAAATGGACGGATGATTTCATTCAACAGCTTCATGGAAATGTTGTAAAGAACAGATCCCTACATGATATGGGCTAGATAGATATAAGATAGATATCTCATCCCCAATCATCATCATTTCAAGACAATCCCAAAGAAAGGAGATGAACCAACACATTGTTAATCCATCCTCAATCCCCTAAATTGATCCAGAAGTATGTCATCGTCAATGATATAAAAACCTATGGAGCAGTCAAATAGGCAAAGATGGCAGTAAGGGATCATCTAAAAGTGTGAATAATTAATTTTCCATCTTATGTATAGAACTATATTTCCTTTAGTGAACTGGAAGGAGACAAATTTTCATTCTATTCAAATATCGTTGTCCCCATTTACTCAACAATTATGTTTTGATAGGATAAGACTTGTAGGAGTGTTCAAAAATCTGGTCAAGTAATCTTGGGAACTGCAGAAGTAGAAAATATTAGTAAAAAAATATGTCTGCTTTCAGATTCCTTCATTGAAGGCAGGAATTTTCAATCCACTCAGCATTGTATTCTATTTTTTTCTTAAAACTTTTCCTTATCCAATTTGACTATGGTTACCAACCTCAAATTCTTCGGTATTACCTTTAACAAGTTTTTTTTTTTTTTAAAGAAGAATGAAATTCAAGAACTCTATTTTCATCCTTTACCATAAAGAATAGATATTATTGTAAATTAATATATACCAATATATATATATTTATATTTATACACACATACACACATATACAGGGGTGGGATCCAACAGGGTTAACTACCAGTTCGGTGATTTATGAGGTTCGGTGATTTACGATATGCTTCCCTGCATGCTTTGGCATGCTTGTCTGTAAATCATCATCAACACACTGCATGCAGGGAAACAGCCTTTGAAAAAGCCCTTTTTCCTGCTTTTTTAACTGCAGCTGTGCCTTGCACAGCAGCTGAAGTTAAAAAATCAGGAAATAAAGGTCAGGTAAGAGCCCGGGTGGGCAGGTGGACAAAAACATTAGTAGACATAGAACTGGTAGAGTTCTGTGAAGAGCTACCGGTTCTACAGAGGTGGACAGAACCGGTAAAAACCCACCCCTGTATGTGCATGTGTGTGTGTGTATGTCTACGACCTGGTAATGGGCTGTGTGATTACCTTCTGAGTTCTATTGTTGTGGCATCCTGGGTCTTGTGCTGTAATCTCCTGGGTCGTTGGCTGTGTAGCAACATCCTGAGGTTTTTGTGGTGTAACTTCCTGAGTTCTGTGGTGTGATATCCTGAGCAGGTGGCAGTGATGTAATATTCCAGGTTTTGGTTTGGCTCCAAGTTTGAGGCCTGAATATGTGTTCATGGCGTTTGTCTGTTTGCTTGGTTTGGGGGTCGGGGTGTGTGGCAGATGGTGATGCAGCTGTGGTCTGGTTTCTGCATGGTGATTGTCTTTCGTCTATGGGATGGGTTTGGGTTTGAGTCTGGTGAGGGAGAATGGTGGTGGTATCATGCGTTGTTTTGGGTCGGGTGTTGGTTTTCGTGGCTGGGACTCAAAAAGACCCGAACACGCCAAGACCTGCATACCTGTACCCGTGAAAATCTATGAAAACATATATGTGTGTGTGTGTGTGTATGCGTGTGCGTATGTATGTATGTATGTATGTATGTATGTATGTATGTATGTATATGTATATATATTTCATATATTTATAAATAGAAATACAAAATTATATTTTCATCCTTTGCCAATTCTGGTGAACTAAAGAAATTAGCACTTGCTCTCTGTCCTCTCTTCATCCACCCTACCTTTAGCCCCAGATTATCCCTAATTCAAAAATATTGATTACATGATCAGGGATTCCTATGAGCTTTATTGCAAGGATGTTTTTTAAAAAAAATAAAATACAAAATACAAATCTACATTCCATAGTTTCAAGGCAAATGCCAGGATGCACATGAAAAGCATCTTAATTTAGCTAGTCCAGGTAGATATTTTATAGAGAACAAATTAAGACAGCATCCAGGCAGAGTCAATAAGCACTCAGAAGCTTCCAAGTTTAATCACTGATATTTTTCAATAAAATGGACACAGGCTAATTAGGCTGAGAACAATTTTCCTTCAGATTCATTTCAACTCTTGGTGACTTTCTGAATAAATCTACACCAATTCCTTGCCAATATTATAAAATAAGTTTCCTATAGTCTTCTGGGTTTTTCTTTTGCTTCCTAATCTATAGGATAGAGATTTCCTGGTGGTATCTTATCCAAATTTTAATCAAGATTATAACTTAGCAGGAACTTCCGGTTTGCGTGGCTTTGGGGCAGCAGGAATTCGCGACAGCTCGCGATTCCTGCTGTGCTAGCCGTCGAGGTACCCCCGATCCAGACGGGTCAGGGGGATATGGCTGCCCTGTAGGGACAGCTGAAGAGAGAGGGGAGTCGGATAGGGAGGTGGGGGTGTCGCAGACCCCCCCTTCTCCGGGAAAACCCCTTTTTCCCAAGGCGGTGGAGCGGCGGTCAGCAATGGCCGCCATGAAGAAGCCAGCAACCGGGTAAGAACTGTGCTGGAGGAAGTGTGAAGAGTGAAAGTTCTGTCTGAGCCTGGTCAAGTAACACCTTTTAAACTGCCTGGAATTGAGCTGCTTGAATTGCTGGAGGATACATTGTATCCCTAAGAAGAGCGAAAAGCGGCGGAGAAGCTGTTAAAGGGAACTCTTTTTTTTTTTACTCTCCCACCCCACGGAAAAAGCAGAAATATTTGGATATATTAGACATTGAAAGTGGATTGCTTTGAAAGCTGAAGCTAAGAGACAAAGGGATTTTTGGACATTGAAAAATTTAAGAAATTGGAAAATCTCTGCTGGAGGTATGGATTTTTGATTATTTAAAATTGTCATTGCAAGTGGGAAGGGAGAAAACAAAAATTGGAGCAGAAGCTGAAAAAGGAGGAGATTGTCTAGAACGTCTTTGTGGATCCCAAAAGAAGATATATGGTAATTGGACCTCTTTGATTAAAAATTAATCCAGAAAGAGAAAGAGAAGAAGGAAGAAAAGTATTAACTTTTGGAATTTTTTTTTTTTAATTGCTTTTGATTATCTTTGATTAAAAATACTTGTGGTTGTTTTGGAAAAAGTTTCCCTTTTTATAATGGCATTGTTTGTGGATGAACTAGAGATTGAATATCAAAAATATAAAAAAGAAGATACTTTGGGCACTTTGTTTCAATTCTTAGAAATGGCGTTATGTTCTGTTGAAAAGTTGATTACGCAGCAGAAGGACTGGGACAAGGAAGAAGAGGAAGAAGAAGCCATCTTTGATGAACAATGGGTCCCTTCCGGAGAGGAGGAGAAAAAGGATAAGAAAAAGGGGATTTTAAGAATTATAAAAACAACCAAAAGAGAGAAAAATGAGCGAAAAGGTGGAGGCAAGGTTAGAAAGCAAAGGAAAAGGAGTAAGAAAAGCGATGGGAAAAAGCAAAGGGGTAGAAAGGGCAAGGAGAAGAATAAGCAAGAGAGAAAGGGGGGGAGGAGAAGCCTTAATGGGGGGAAGCAAGACCTAAAGAAAAAAAGTTTATTTAGAGACAATGGGTGAATTTAATTTAGATTAAAAGAGGGATTCTGGAGGGTATATAAGATTGTGTTTTTATGTAATTTTAGAATCTTTTAAACAGAATCCCAAGAAAGATTGTAATATGTAGTATTTCTAAGTTAGGGTAATGAGTTATAGATGTTACTCCAATTGGTGTACAGGAGAAGTATAGTAAAAGAAAAAAAAAGATGAATGGATAATTGGAAATAAAACAGACAAAGAATGTTGTTGAAAATGGTAATAAGATATGGAAGGATATATATGCTTTTTTTTTTTTTGGATTTTGCATATTGATAAAAGGCAATAAAATTTTAATTAATAAATAATTTGGATGGAAAAGAGAAGTAGGGATAAGATATGAAGTTAATATTATATGAAATATTGATATTATAATCTGGAAATGTTATGCCTTATTGGTCTTTTATTATTATTTTTTCTTAGAAAAGAATTTATAAGCTGTTATGCCTTGATTCTTTGTGCATTGTTCTTATAAAACTGATAAAAATGGTTTATATATATATATATAAAAAAGAAAATGATAATAAGATATGGAAGGAGATATGGGTTGAATATGATGTTTGAATTTGTGTCTGTGTAAAGAGTTTTAACCCGGGAACAGACAACCTTCAGAAAAGATCTTTTAGTTTTGTTTATGTTTTGTGTTTGTATGTTTGTGTATTGTGTTTATGGTAAAACTAACAAAATTTGTTTTTTATAAAAAAAAAAGGAAAAAAGAATCAATAAAACCTTGGAGGAATGTTAGACGAGAATAATTTAAACAAGCCAGAAAGAAAAGAATATGATGACTATAAAATGGATAAATATGGAAGAGAAATGAAATTGAATAGGAGTAAAGAGAAATAATGAGAAATTTGCTGGAAGATATTTGTGTGTCCATATGGAGATGGGATAAATTGGAATTATGCTGTATAAAAATAATGTTTTGTTTGACTTGTAAGGATTTACAATGTTAAGAGGTTTTATGTGTTTATGTATTTAATGGTTAATGATGTGTTGTTTTATCTTTAAAATTAATAAAAATTTGTTTCAAAAAAAAAAAAGATTATAACTTAGCTTAGTTTTTCAATATTACCAGCAATCAGATAGCTCCTGCAATGAACAAGGATTATTACTGTATAGTGGCTTTTTTGAATCAATACTTATCTAAGATAGTTTTCCCAATTAATTTGACCAAGCAATGAATAGGTGCATACTGATGTTTGGGAAGCAGATAACTTTTACGTTTGAAAAAGAAAATAATAAGTGCACAATAATTTATGCTCAAGGGTTTTTTTTTCCAAAAGAGAAGACAGTCACAGTCTATCAATTGTCTTATCAGAATGATGCTAGATTTGAAATAGTTTTAGCACTTCTCAGGAATTGAACATATTACATGATATTTCAAAAGGTTTTCCAAAATCTGGACTGAAAAAGGCTAAATAATTCATCAAAGTAGTCAATGGTACTAAGCTTTTGGCTTCTGATTAGACCATTGAAGAAAGTTAACAATATTTCCTATCAAAACTGCAGTAGATGAAAGATGGTTATCTGGAATTAAATATGTTAAAAGGATAAAAGCCTAAACAAGAAGGTCATCAGAGGAAGCTTGACATGATTTTTTGAAATCACAACACAGGAGGCCAACAGCTCTTTGAAATATTGAGAGCACATAGCATAAAGCAAATTGGCTTTTCCTGACAAATGCGTTGTTTATATTCTGTCAGTTGTTATGGATAACAACTGCATTTGTACAAGGTAGCATGGGAAGTCAATAAAAGACATTGCCTGCTGCATGTTGAGTAAATGAGGTATCAGTTGGATGCAATTGCTGGAGAATAACATAAAATGTAGCATCTGGAAGCAGCAATGCTTGGATTTCTAAAGCCTTGCATTTCAAGGATTCTCCTTAATTTGATGCCTTAGTCATTTGCTATAACTATATATTGTGACTAATGCATCTTCATTCAGTGATCTTGTGTGAACAAAACACTAAAATCTTTATCAAACACGAACAGACTGCAAACAGCTAACCGACTGGAACTTAATTTATACTATTTGCTGAAAGACTTTGTATTTAATAATAAATCAATGATTATATTCTTCAAGTACTACTTTTTCATTATATATACATTTCATAAATATAAAGGAATGCATAATATCAGTATAAATGTGACTCCTTTATTTTATTCCTTGACCAGAAGGAATAAATTGAATTTATGTTTCTAATGTATTCACTATAGATTATTTTTCAGATTTGAGAAAGCCAGTGAGATGTGGAATTGTTCAGTTGTCTCTGAAGATATATAAAAAATATGCAAACATTAGCAGTCTGCAGATAGGATTTTTAACATCACCCATTCATTATAGATGATGCTGATGCTGGGCAATGCAAATTGATCACAGATGCATTCTACCTACATGTTAATTTGAATAGCCCCAAGGACATTCCTTGCATTGTCTGAGGAAAAAAAGCATAGTACCAGATAAAAAATATAAATGTTGAGTAGCTAACAGGCACTCTATTGAGTTCATAATCCAATTCTATGTATTCTCCCATATCAGGTGAAGCTTTTCATTCTTATTAGACAATGAGCTTCATTGCCTGTTCAATTTGTACCTGTATTCAGCATGCTCATCAGTAGTAGTGTAGGTTACAAATGTTACATACCCAGCATTGTTTTATATTTATATTAGACAATTTAAAATTATATTAGACAATTTGTATTTATACACACATAAAATTTCTTTTTTATTCTTATTTCTTCATCATATTATGCTTCATCAAGCATTTGCTAAGAAATAGTAATGTCTTTCTGCAATAACAAGTCATATTGTTTTCCTGTAAAAAGTAAGTTATTTTTTCCTATTCATAGCAGACTGAAAGAATGCTCATCTGCCTACATTTATTGTGTAATCACAAATTTTTGCCAATTACTTACTCTTTCCCCCAAAAAACCATGTTTACATTCCATTTTCTTATTTCCTAAATATGCAAATAAAGAAATGGCAGGGAGAGATTTAAACATTATTTTCTTTTACTTTTTGTCTTCTGATGACCTCTCCTGGCTAAGCTTTTCATTATCTTTAAAATAAATAGCTCAGTATCTTCACTTCATCTTTTAAAAATCTTATCAGTCCATTGGTAATTTAACTGTTGCAATCATTTAAAAATGGTATTTGTAGTATTAATTATTAAAGCATGGGATTAAATGGTATCATATGTTTCATTTGTATGAGAACTTATATGAGATTCAAAATTTATATATATTTACCCTAATCCTAGTCTTATAGAGAAATATTTAGTAGTTTAGTTAATTCTACTAAGTGAAACAAGTAAAATGTATTTATTTATAAAGTAACTCTAGGACTTAATGTTCCTTTGTGCCAAGTTGTATGGGACTATGTATATTGACTTCAGCAGCTTCTCTGTAACTGTGGTTATCCTTGCAATAAACTGGGAGTTCCCAACCAGGGGTGCTCACACCCTCTGGGGGTGTGAGACAATAGTATAGGGGGTGCAAAAACTTGGGTTTAGAAGTTTCAAAATTTTAGTGTATATGTATAATTATATGCATATGCATTTATTTTTAAGGAATGCGAGAATATATCAAAAGCATTCTAGGGGTGTTCTAGAAAAGGTTGGGAACCCCTGCAATAAGCAAACACACGCATAAACACAAATATATGGTTAATAATAACGTTGAGTCATATTGTATTAAATAGTAAAGCTATGTAACATTTCAAACACAATGTATAAAAGATTTTTGGGGTATCCTAAGCACATGTCATGAAAACAGCCATGCTGTTGTGGGTGAGGTGGGGGACTGAATCAGGCCTGTTTTAAAGATGTTATATTCATATTCTGACATATCACATGTTACCTTTTCAAAATATAATCTGAATCATTGCATTCATTTATTAAATAATATTAGTGGTTCCTATCACTGAGTTGCATTATGAGATTTCTATAACTGATCCTGCAGTGATATGGATCATACCCAATTTGTATGCATAACATTCAGAAGACAGTTTTCAAAAAATGTTCCCCCATCATGCAATTATTTAATTCATTTCTGTGTCAAAACAAGCAAGCAATAAAAATCAGAGGTCAATCCAATATATAACTTCTTGCTGAGGAAGATCTTCTTGCCAAGCAAAATAGGTTCATCCACCAAAAGATTTACAAATAAGAATAGTTCTGTAACATTAAGACTATTTAGACTTTTTTGTTTCAAATCACTTTTACTATTTCACTAGCACTTCAGTAGGTAAAGAGATTTCCCTCATTTTATGTGAATTACTTATTTTGTGATTGAAAAAGGCATTAACTTCAGGGAAAAAAAAGTTGGACATATGCTGCAGAAAAGCTGGTGCTAAGTGTATTTGTCAATACATTTGGATTACAAAATTGGGCACCAAATCCCCTTTTTGTTCAGGTTTTCACTTTATGCAAATTCACCTCATTTGAAGTTTGAAAAGAATCTAACTTTAGCATAAAGCAAGGGATGTCGGAGTTTTTATGTTTTTCTGCACAATTAATTTCTGATATGTTAGTATATAATTTGGTTTGATGTACTTGTTCAAGACAGCAGACCTGGTTATATTGTTTGATTTTGTTTCTGCCTCTATGCATCTCTCTATCAGTCAATTCCACTTCCATTTTACTAATGTAGTTACAATAATACAACTCTCTGTTTAACAGGAAGCAGCATGAACAAACCTCTTGTAAGCCATTAATATAAAAATTGTGTGTGTGCATGCACACACACGCACATGTGCGCATCTTGCACTTTAATACTTATATGTATCTGAAGAAAGCTATACAACACTTGGATTTCAACAAATTGGACATCAAATATTGATTCTGCAGGGCAAAGATGACAGAGTCTTTCTTTACTTTCCGTTTCTTATATACAATATCACTGCATATGTTAACTGGCATAAAATCAATATTAAGAGCAATCCAACAGCACTAAGGAAAAGGCTCAACATTAAATTATTTCTAAAAGAGGGAATAAATTAATATGGCATGAGATTATTTGGTTCATGTGTTAAGCTATATTTGTCTTAATATTACGCAGACTTTTTAGAGAATTACAAAGACTTCTTTTACTATCATACCTCTTTTTACCAAACTTACTTTTATCAAATAGGTAAAGAAGCTATTCCTCTAATCAGGCCCTGGGTTACTCCCACTACTAGCTGTAATTCCTCACAAATACGCTAAGGACCCAAAGATCAATGTTTCAACTGTTTCAACCTCTACCCTCAAAATGATGTTATAGAGCACTGCACACCAGAACAATTAAACACAAGAATCTTCCCCTCCCCAATGCCATCACTCTGCTAAGCAAATAATTCCCTCAACACTGTCCAACTATTTACTAAATCTGCATTACTATTACTATTAATCTTCTCATTGTTCCTATCACTCGTCTGCTCCCACTTGTGACTGTATGACTGTAACTTTGTTGCTTATATATTTACAATTTATATTGACTGTTTCCTAGTATGATTTGATTATTTATTTGTGCACATATGCACTAAGACAAATTCCTTGTGTGTCTAATCACACTTAGCCAATAATTCATTTATGACTATCATTAAGTGTTATACCTTATGATTCTTGATGAATGTATCTTTTCTTTTTATGTACACTGAGAGCATATGCACCAAGACAAATTCCTTGTGTGTCTAATCACATTTAGCCAATAATTCATTTATTCATTCATCAGCAAGCAAAATTTTCTTCAAAATATGATTGAGCTCCAATATCACTTTTTCCTTTTGTGACAAAATAAATAGCTCTATTATAGGTAGTAAATGGAAATATGCTGAGTCAAATACTACCAGCTTTGTCTATTAAATCTTCAGTATAACTGATAAGAAGACAGTATAAGAAGACAGAATACAATATTTGTGTCCTCCAAAAGCAGAATAGTCAGCACTGTGTATCACATGCATGTAGATCATTTGGAAGAAAAAGTCAAACTGCCATTCTTTGGTTGGAATGCTGTAAATAGTTCTGTAAACTAGAAAAGCCGTTTTCTGTAAGTATTAGGCAAATAACAGAATATTTCACTCCAATATTAAACAACTAATACTACAAACCTGCATGTACTGTAAAACTTGTTAGGTTTCTATCTGCACATAGCTCAGTGTACTGAATCTCTTGAGGGCACCTAGAGATACCACCTGAAGTGAAATCTTACTGTCTCACTGGATAGGTACTTTCATAACAGCTCTTCAGAAGGCTTACTTTTTACCGATTTTACTTCAAGAAATGAAACTTTATTCATCTGAATCAGCCTCAAAATTTCCCATTATCACACCAGATATCCACTCTCTTCTGTGCTCACTGGCACTTCACTCTTCATAAATAAACTCCAGGAAAAATCTCACCAAGAATTGGAAAACAAAAACTTCAAAGAGAACCCACCAACACCCGGCAGCTTGTTCCTTCGGTTCAACTAAATGCCGTCAATGCTTCTGTTCCAAGAAAAAACGGCAGCGGCCTTGCGATTATCCGATTTTCCTTGCAGCAGTTCCAAAGAATCTGCAAGCCTTTATTTGATTTCCCTTACTAAACTGCCCCATTAAACACAATCTGTCACTGCCTCAGTGTGGAAGCGCAGTACTTACGCGAGGACGGAAAGGCTGTCCGAACTCGGTTGCTGATGTTGCTCAAAATCCACAGGAAGAAAGCGGTTTTGAAGGCAGCGCGAACCCCAGTCATCCTGCACCTTCAAACTGTTAGTCCCAGGTATCAGTTTGAAATATTTTGACTGCGTCCTCCTCTTTCTTCAATCTTCCTCTGCTGCTTGTCACCTTGAGGATAAATGTCACTGTCGTCTATTCTGTCGAAGTTCCCAAGACTTCAGCGTTCCTTTGCTTTTGGAATATAGGTAAGCAACTTCACTTCAGGATATCAGAGCAATAGGAACAGATGTCACTTTACGGGACAAAATCTTGGAGAGACCTGAGAGAGAGAGAGCAGCTTTCGGGAATAAACACTTCTTTAAGAGCCGTGGCCGAAATACAGCTGCTGAGCTTTTTCTGTAAAGAGAAGGGGTACTTCAAAAAGCTTCCCCTTGCCCGGCTGCTCGGCTGCCGTTGAATTAATCCGCGGGATTCACACGCATGCCGCTGCCAGCCAGAAAGCAGCCACGCATTCAGATTGGCGAGCGGGCGATAGAGACGTTCCCGCCGCAGAGCAGCAACATACAGTCTCTGTCTTCCTACAATCACCATTCGCCAGCAGAAAGAAACACTGCGGTCGCCACCGCTACTAAAACTGATAATAGCACAACCTAGAGGTGGCGAGGGAGGAGAGAGAATCCTACGCGTCCCTCCTGCTCCTCTCTTGTCTTTTTGGCGGCTCCTCCTCTTCCGTGTACCTTTCCCCCCCCCCCCCCCGCTCGCTGAAAGAACCACCTCCCCAAGGCTTCCCCACTTATACTTTTAAACCTAAAGGGAGATAAAACGGCAGCCTCAGCCTTGCGCAGTGGGCCTTGCAGGAATCGCTTGAGAGCAGAGAGCGGCTGCCCTTGGCAGCACAGCAACATAAGTGCTGCTATCCATGGTACTGAACTAAGAAACCTCTCCATCGTGATCTTGGCAGGAGGTTTGGGGTTGGGGTTTTTATTTTCCGCTTTCAAGGGACCTAAAAAGAGGTCGCCGACAAATCGATATTTCTCTTTTTCCTACTTCTTTTCTTTTTTGCTTCCCCTTTAAAATGAGATGGTATATGCTCCCTCTGCTCCAGCCTCCTGGGATCCAGCTACAAACGAAGCAGTCTAGCCAGCAAGTCTTCCGAGCGGTCCTAAGCACTCAAAATAGGAGCTCGGTATCCTGCGTGTAAAACCAGTAGGATGATTACCGAAGGCTCCACTGTGAGTGTAGGTGTTTGTGTATATTCATGTACTGCTGGTATGAATACACGCATGGAAGAAACAAAAAATGTACTAAGATAATAGAACAGGACAGGAAGCAACCAGATGCTATTGTGGGTTTGATAAGAAATTGCATCCAAAAGTCACCTATGCCTGTTTCTTCCCTCTTTAGCGCACTCCAACTCCAGAATAGATTCAGATGAGAGTTAATGACCTCTATTTATTAAGATATGTTTGTTATAATTTAATTTTAGTTACTAGAATGTATAATGCATCTCTCCTTTTTAAACTGTTTTACTTCCCACCTCATTTAGAAAATAAAACTGCTGCTGCTCTTTGGAGGTAATTTCACAGAAGTCTGCAAGAAAGCCTGTTTTTATAGGTATTGGACAAGCCATTATATATAATAACAAATGCTCATATTTTGTTTAATAATTTAATTTTGTGAACCTAAAAATTTGCTCCTAACTCAGTAGAAAGCCAAGATCATATCTTCTCAGGTATTACCACCCACTCTAAAATCCACTGGCCCTTCATCTAGTCATTAACCACTTCTATAACACTCTTTTAGAAAGCTGGTCGCTAACCTTAAATTTTCTTTAAGAAACAAAACTTTATTCTCTTCCCATAATACTGCCACCTTCAACTAAATAACTTATGAAACCTATTATTATCACAAGGAATTATTCTCCAATGTGCACATGAGCACTTTGTTTTAGAAGTCCCCCCCCCCCCCTTGTATTTTGATATAGCCCAATAAACACAATAAAGTGTTTTAGAAGTCAAACTCCAGAAAATCCGACAAAAAGTGACCAAAGAAAGAACTGCCAAAAAACAATCAGCATTCTCAGTTCAGCAAATCTGCCACCAGTATCTTCATTCCAAAGAATTCACTCCAGTTTTATTTTCTAACACTAGAGCCAGAGAGCAATGAGAAAGACCCTCCCAACACCAGTGCAAATACCAACTTTGAACCCGCATATGACCTCTCATATCTTCCTGCCCAATCAAACATTATGTATGAATGGAATATTCTTTGAAGTACTTACCAGAGGAGGCAAGGGCTGTCTGGGTTCTGCCACTGATGTTGCTGAAAATCCACAGAAAGAGAGCTGCTCTGCAGCTAGCATGGAGAACCACAACCATCCTGCACCTCCAGACCTACCTCCCCACCACTTCTCTCAGGTGACAGCTGTAAATAAGCTCTTGCTGGGTCTTTTTCAGATCTCCCTCTGCTTACTAATTGTCACTTCTCGGATAAAAGTCGAGTACAGATGTCTATTTTATTGGTTTACACGAAGTCCAGAACACTTTGGTGTTCTTTTTCTCTTGATATATGCAAGCCTTCTTCGAAGTATCACGCCAAACGAAGTATGAGAGACTGAGGTCACTTCATGAGGAGAAGAGCTTGGAGAGACGGAGTGGGATATTGGAACAAAACGCTTTGCCTGCTGCCCCGAGCTAAAACCGCTATGGCTGAGTCCTTCCTCCTATATAGCAGAGGGCTGCTTCTGAGAGCTTTCCTCAGCCTGGCTCCTCTGTACAGGTACGCGAACCTTATATGCACAGTCAACCAGAGAGCAGAATATCATTTTTCACCCCAGTAATCTATAGAAACACCCCAGCCCTGCTTAACAGCCTCTCCTTTTATTCATTTCGCCAGCAGAAGGATATATTGTTGCCGTCACCATGACCAGCAGCAATGGTAATATAACCAACAATAAAAAGAGGGGGAGGCAGATGCCGTTTCACTGCCTTTTCGCCGGCTCTCCCTTCTCTTCCGTATACTTCCCGCTATCTGGAAGAGCTGCCTAGCGAACTTCTCTAGTTTAAACTGAAAGGAAGCTAAAGGAGTATCACCAGCCCTGAGCAAAAGCCGGCGCAGGAATGGCTACAACAGAACGGGGAGGCACCGCTCTCACACTTCTCAACGGCGATGGTGCTGCCCGTGGTATTGAATTTGGAAGCCGCTTCTTCCAATCTGAAGGACATTTTCTTCCTTATTTTTGCTTTGAACCGAAAAATATCCAGTGACTTCCTATCTTTTGCATATTTCTTTTCTTCTTTGCAGCCCCCTCCCCCGCCTTCAAACTGAGGTGGTATAGGCTGTCTCTGCTCCAGCCTCCTGGGATCCGACTAGCATCGGAGCAGTTCAGCCAGCAAGTATTCCGAGCGGTCCTAAGCACTTATATTGGTTGCTCAGCATCTTTCCTTGTAAAAAAAGCAAGGACTGCGGAAGGCTCCGTTGCTTTTGTACACTGCTCAAAAAAATAAAGGGAAAAAACAAGACATCCTAGATCTGAATGAATGAAATATTCTTATTAAATACTTTGTTCATTACATAGTTGAATGTGCTGACAACAAAATCACTCAAAAATTATCAATGGAAATCAAATTTAGCAACCCATGGAGGTCTGAATTTGGAGGTACACTCAAAATTAAAGTGGAAAAAAACACTACAGGCTGATCCAACTTTGATGTAATGTCCTTAAAACAAGTCAAAATGAGGCTCAGTAGTATGTGTGGTCTCCACGTGCCTGTATGATCTCTCTACAATGCCTGGGCATGCTCCTGATGAGGTGGCGGATGGTCTCCTAAGGGATCTCCTCCAACACCTGGACTAAAGTATCATCCACCTCCTGGACAGTCTGTGGTGCAACAAGGCGTTGGTGGATGGAGAAAGACATGATATCCCAGATGTGCTCAATTAGATTCAGATCTGGGGAATGGGCGGGCCAGTCCATAGCATCAATGCCTTCATCTTTCAGGAAATGCTGACACACTCCAGCCACATGAGGCCTAGCATTGTCTTGCATTAGGAGGAACCCAGGGCCAACCGCACCAGCATATGGTCTCACAAGGGGTCTGAGGATCTCATCTCGGTACCTAATGGCAGTCAGGCTACCTCTGGCGAGCACAAGGAGGGC